>BRZY01000007.1:1231000-1844000 GCA_030159175.1 Glycyrrhiza uralensis
ATTTAAATAAGTTTGTATGGGTACTAACTAGTTTCATAAAACGTTTTCCTTCTTTATGGTAGTTTGCATCCATGTGGTGAGTCAAATACCACCCATAAGCTTACAGTGCAAGAGAGATAGAGAAATCTAGTAGCACAGGAGACGGCAAGGTTTGACTTACTATGTGGTAGTCATATATTATTCGGGGTAATTATATATAGGCTTAAATATTTTTTTTGTCATTGTAAATATATCAATTTTTATTTTTAGTCCCTATATATATTTTTTGTTTTTGATATTTATAATGTTCAAATCCTTTGTTTTTTTTCCTCTTCATCACATCTCCATCTTGTATGACAACAATAGATCGAACTTGATCAGTCACATAAGCATTTTTATAACTAAAATGACCAAAAACAAAGGTTTTAGATATCATAAGGATAAAAATAATAATATAAGAATTAAAAACAAACACTAGCATATCAACAATGACAAATATTTATTTAAACCTAATAAAAAAATATTTAATATAGCATACAAAATATTTCTTAATGAGTGTCAGTCAAACACTCACACCCATAAAAAAACACAAATGAATAACAAAATATCTCAAATGAGAAAAAAATCATAAAAAAGTAGTAAATTAGATAATTTCTCATAAAAATTAGATAATTTCTTTTATTTATTTTTATTATCTTTGTTTTATAAAAAAAATTAGATTATACTTTCTCTTTCAGGGATTAGGGAATCATGAAATTATGAAATTAAATAAAATATGATTATTGTAACAAAAAGAAAATTAAAATATGATTATTGTTAAAAAGGGCCCTCTTGGGTCTCCGGCTCTTTGTCTATTGTTAACCGGAGAAAAACGAAAGGGGAAGAGAGAGAGGAGTTACTGAAAAGTATTAGGAGAGTGGTGGGTGAAGTTGGGAGCAGCAACAACACAGAGAGTGTGGTTCTGAAGAGAAAGAAAGAACAAGAAGCAATGGGGTGGATCGGTGAAACTATGGACTCTATCAAATCTATTCAGATCCGCCAGGTCCTCACACAGGGTGTTAGTCTTGGTTCGTTCCCTCTCTCTCTCTCTCTCTCTCTCTCTCTCTCTCTCAGAATTCATTAACACCCAAAATGAAAACAAAGCAAAAATACTCTCTTTGCGTTATCTAATGTCTATCTGAGAGTTATCGTAATGTGGGTCGACTCTGAAATCATAGAAAATTGAAGGCTTGGAAATAAAATTTTTAGTTTTTCTTTTCCTTTAGGGTTTATATTAAGAGTTTGTATTATAATGAGCCATGGTATGGGGCATAAGTTTTCTTCAGTTTTTGAATGTGGGGTTTATCTTTAACGGTCCCAATAGAGGAATTGTTTGTGACACTCACAGGTTATATGAACATCCCATAATCTTTCTTTTTTATTTTTCTTTTTTTTCACAATCATGTATGCATATGCTGCAAACAGTGCTTTAATAGTTTTCTTGGTTGATGTTTTCTCTGTGTATGCTATATGCTGATTTTACCACAATTTTTGTCAACATCCTGGATTTCTGGTCTATTCATATATAATTTAAATTCAGTGAGGTGCTGTGTATTCTGCCTCAGGCATGATTGTTACGTCTGCACTAATAATATGGAAGGCATTGATGTGCATCACTGGCAGTGAATCCCCTGTTGTTGTCGTTCTTTCTGGAAGCATGGAACCAGGATTCAAGCGAGTAAGTCAATCTCACGCATGAATGCTTCAGTAGTTCTGTATCAAATATTTTCTACAATGATAAATAGTGTTTTGTGTATTCTTATTTGTTTTCTACAATAAATAGTGTAGTGCTAATTCTGGATTTATGTTGATCATCTACTAAATACTTCAGCAAGAAGAGAGAAGCTGCATATATACTAAAAACTGTTTGTCAATATAATTTGTCTGTTTCTTTTTGGAGTTAACAAATGGTGGCTTTTGTGCTATATACAGGGGGACATCTTGTTCTTGCGCATGAGTAAGGATCCAATTCGTGCAGGGGAGATTGTTGTATTTAATGTGGATGTAAGTTAAGTTTGCCTTTCGGTTTTATTCTTTATATTTTGCTTACTTTGGTTCATATCTATATCAGCATCATTATGTATGATTTCTATTCAGAATGATAGATTTGCTTATTTTGTGATTGCTATTTTCTCTTGAGAAGCTGATCTTGTTCTTGTTAGTTATATTCATTTTCTGATTCTTTGTATTCTGCTCACAACTTCCCTTTCCTTACTGACATACTTTACTGGCATGTACCCATTTTTTCTTTAGGGGCGTGAGATTCCGATCGTTCATCGTGTAATTAAGGTAAACACAATATTTTGGTTGAATCTAGTGCATTCATTCCAACAGTTGCATCATTACTGAATACAACTCTGAGATTAAATGCTTTGTATCTTTTGATGAGAGCCTCAGATGAAAGGATTCAAATCCACTTGGACACATGGTTGTCTTTTGTCTGGAAAATTAGGAAAAAGTGGTTCACAGCACCGGATGGGTGGATACATTTCATTTCATGAATGTGTAGGGATACCTATTCAAACTGTAACTACACAAGTTGCATAAGAAAATTTAGCTACTGCCTGTTTTCAGTTCTCCTTATTTTTCATAACCACGAGATATAAGGATCAACATATTACAATGGCGTTGTAATTTCCTCCTTCACTCTCTGTCCCTCTTGTGCTGCTTGAACTACTTTCATCAATTTCCTGTCACTGACAAGTGAGAACTTGTGGAAACTGGAAAGTATCAAGAATCTGAGGATAACGGATAAGATTGACATTACCTGGACTAATCCTTCATTCCAAAGAGAAACTTCCTGAATCCCCCAAGCATAATTTTTTTTTTCCCACTGGTTTAACATTCTTTATGCTTTCAGAAATATTCACTATTTAATTATTATCATGCAGTGAATGATAATTAAGATTGTCCTGTTTGAGAGTCTAAATACAATAATAATTGATCATTTTGTAGGTACATGAAAGGGAAGATACCGGGGAGGTTGATGTTCTCACGAAAGGTATGGGACTATTACAGAAATACTGGCAGTGCCGATTTTAGGTCCTACATTATTCGAAACCTAAACTTTATAGCGAATTTGAAATTCATTCTTTTCTCCAACGTTCTATTTCATAATTTTTTTTAGTTGTCCATTTTATTTAGTGGTTGTCTGTTATTCTAATGCTTTTCCTTCATGTATTTTGCTGTCTTTTGCCAGGAGATAACAATTACGGGGATGACAGGCTACTGTATGCTCATGGCCAGCTTTGGCTGCAAAGGCACCACATTATGGGTAGAGCTGTCGGGTATAGCATTTCTTTCAGTGAAAACTTGCTCCATACTTTTTTTCTAAACTTGTCTTAAAAGGCCATTACTCACTTGTTACGGCAACCCTTTATTGTTAATAGTCGATGGTCCTGTACAAAGTATGAGTCCTTTCCTGTTATAAATAGTAAAATATTCCAACAAACGAAATAGTTTTTGTGGGGAAAAAATGACCTGGGAGGTGACATGTGTCCCAGTCCCAAGGAGGCAACACATGTCCCAACCAAAGACGTACTTTTCTTATATAGTAAATTGATGCTTGCGATATAAAGCTTATATGCTTTTAAGTCTCAAACTATAATAAGAAAGAGCTCTCTGTTTATTCTGCATTTTTTGGCCACCTGCATAGTTAATGCCACTAGATACCTATTTGTGGAACATCAAACACTTGTTGGGTCTTTGAACATGATATATACGAAGGGTTAATCCTAGTTTATCCTTTGGTGGTGATACCTACAGTTTTGCATTCTCAGTTTCTATAGTATGAAGCATGTTCAGTTGAAAATTATTCTATGATATTCTGTTAACATTGCTTGTATTTGTCAATGGCAGGTTCTTACCTTATGTTGGCTGGGTGACAATTATTATGACTGAAAAACCTATCATCAAGGTTGGTTTTCCCTGCCAAACTATTTTGTTATCATTTAGCTGAAATTGGTTGTTTTATGTATGTTTATGGTGAAACTTGATAATTATGTCTTGAAATCTGATTTTGTTGCATAAAACCTCATGATGTCTTACTACAAGATAAATGGTGACCAGTTTAAAGGTGCATGATATATATTTTTGGATTGAGAAATGCTAGCAACACCACTCTCTTTCCAACACACTCTCTATGATTGGTTGAAATCCATATGGGCCTCGCCATTTTGGGAATGAGTCACACTAAATAGGATATGAAACTCACATGATTTAATAGGACCCACATAAATTTCAACCAATAATAGGGTGTGCGATGAAAAGAGTGCGTTGATAACACTCCTCTTTTGGATTTGGCTTTCTCTAAATAGAGGGATTCACATTAGACAAGTGAGATGTTATATCCCTTGATGAGAAAATCAAGCGAATAGATTGAAATAACTCCTTAGTTTTTATACGCATGCATATATTTTATCAAAATTTTGGCCATTGATTTTCAAATCAATGGCTGTAATTCTTCACATTTCTGTTTAGAGTAAAATTTTCACATGAGAACAACCAAATCCTATACTTTGAATTGCAAAGTGGTTCTTAAAGCTGTCTCTTCTTTTGCAGTATTTTCTCATTGGTGCGTTGGGGTTGCTCGTGATAACTTCAAAAGATTAAATGATGAATCCAAATCAAAGTGCAATGTCTAACCTCCAAGAGTACTATGAGCAGATGTCATACTTTTATTGAACTTGAAGGTGTCATTTTGTACCATTAACAGCATAAAGTTAAGAATTAATGCAAAGTAGTTGAATTTTATAATTTTTTTTAACTCTTCCTACTTTTTAGGCCTTGATGGGTTGGTTGTTTGATTGAACACCCCCCCCCCCCCCTTTCTTTATATTGTGTCTTGGTGGTGTTTAAGCGAATATATCAGGTGTTCAGGTGTTCCTACTTGCCACTTGTTAGGCGAGGCAACCATGGGAAAAGCCCTCCCTGTTCATATTCTCATTCATTGAGTAATATACCATACAGCATTGCACCTAAGTTTAGGAGAAAATTTATGCCTTCAAGAGTACTTTTTTTTTTGGATCCAGAGTACCACTTCTTAAAAGAGGAATCGACCCTTAATCAAATCAACCTCATGTATGAATCTTGAGCTCCAACTCCTCCCCCCCAAAAAAAAAACTTCATGTGTATATGTTTGCTTGTGCAATGGACTCACCGCCACTGTGCGTCCATGTAGAAGTTACCAAGAGTAGCCTGTGTTCAAAGGCTTGCTCAGACGTGAAACCAAACAGAAGCTATGTTTCATGTTAATCTGTTTAATCGTTTGATGGCTGAATTTTTCAGTAGAAGTTACATCTCCACAATGCCACTGCCGCCAATGCATGACAGGAATGGTTATTCTTTGCCGACAAATTGTACCATACTGTTGCGTTATAAACCTTTATATAAAGGATGTTTTTTGTCTTTGTAATATAGGAGTGTATTGCTTTTAGTCCTTAAAAATTTAGTCACACGTTTTTGTTTTCTTAAATTTTTTAATCTTTTAAGTGAGTTGACCTCATTTAAAAGTTGATGTATCACATTTATAGCTCAAGCAACAATCTTACATGGCTAAAAAATTGACACATTAACCTCTTTTTCACCTCGAAGTGAGATGACACATGGTGATATAATTTTTATTAGTAATATTCCTCATGTTTCATTTTAGCCCGTGACTAATGCATTAAATTAACATCACCACATTTTTATTTTGATTAAAATAGCATGAGATAATGATACAATTTTTTTGGTGTGACGAGACTATGATACAATTATACCACCATGATGTTCCACATGATTTTTTTTTACAAATTTATAGGTTGATATTTATTTAAAAAATAAGAAAAACTGATTGTAGAAAAATATAAAAATCACTAGTACTAAAAATTGATCCAATCTAAACCACGTTTAATCGGATTAAATTCTTTTAAGAAAACAATTCAAACGGGACACAAGCACACACTCTTTTCAGATCATATATTACACTTTTTATCTCAAAATCGGTTCAAACCGAGCCACAAATATCTCTATTTGAAATTAAATATTTTTTATTATATTAATCCTTTTGAATTAGTGAATTTAATGAGACGTCTGTAAAGCCTAATACAAATAGTTAAATTCATCTTGCGATGCTAGGTTAGACAAAGTTTGATTTCTAATTAAAGTGTTTGTGTGTCTGTGTTTTGATTTCTAATTAAAGTGTTTGTGTGTCTGTGTTTACCATTTCTATTGGATAAAAAAAGTGAATTTAACTGAACTAATGCAATTGAGAATCTTTATTTAATAAACCAATAAAAATGAGAAAAGTGTTTGCACCAAAAAAAAATGTGCGACTATATGACAATATCCTTCTTCAACGTGTTCAATCGTCACACGCTTGTTTATGGGTCATATTAGTCATTTAATTTAATAGTAAACTCAAAATAAAATTTAAAAAAATAAGATCAGAATCCAGAGACGAGAAAATGGGGGTAAACCCCATTGAGTCGAATGGTGGCGCTGCCCATTGCATCCCTCTAAAACCCTATTCCCATTCCAATGACCCTCGCCACAACCACCACCACAACAACCACCACCACCACAACAACCACCACCACCTTCACCTTCACCTTAAACGTTGAGCATGATCCACTCTAACGTTCTCCCCGATCATGCTAACCCTCTCTCTGCGATCCACTCGCAGACTCTGCACCACTTCATCCGCCGCCGCAACCGCAACCGCAACTGCAACCGCCACCAATAACAACAATAATAACAATAACAATAATCACAATCACGCAAATCTCGTTGTTCAGACCCCAAAAAAACCCTTGTTGAAGGAATTGGAACCACCGGCACTCGACAGGATCAAAGCGGAGAGGGACCCACACAAGCTCTTCCAACTCTTCAGGTCCAATGCAACTAACCGCTTCCTCTTCGAGAACCGTTTCGCCTTCGACGACACCGTTTCGAGGCTCGCCGGTGCAAAACGCTTCGACTACATCGAACACCTACTCGAGCACCAGAAAACCCTACCACAGTCTCGCCGTGAGGGATTCGTCGTTAGAATCATCACACTCTACGGCAAAGCCGGTATGCACGAACACGCCCTAAACACTTTCTATCAAATGCGCGCTTTTCCATGCCGTAGAACCGTTAAATCCTTCAATGCTACACTCAAGGTTTTGGCTCAGACACGAAACCTCGATTCGATTCTTCGGTTTCTAGAACATGCCACTAGTGAATTTCATATTCGGTTAGATATATTCTCTATTAACATTGTTATTAAGGCCTTTTGTGAAGTTGGGAAGCTACAAGAGGCTTATTTGTTTATGTTAGAGACGGAGAACAACGGCAAGGGTGGTGTTGTGCCTGATGTTGTTACCTATACGACTCTTATATCTGCGTTTTACAAGCATAGGAGGTTTGAGATTGGGAATGGTTTGTGGAACCGTATGGTGTTGAAGGGCGTTATGCCGAATCTCGCCACGTTTAATGCTAGGGTTCAGTTTCTGGTTTGCGTGAGGCGGGCGTGGGATGCGAATTCTGTCATGGATTTGATGTGGAGAGTTGGGGTTGTGCCCGATGAGGTTACCTTTAATTTGGTCATCAAGGGGTTTTTCTTGGCCGGTTATGTTGAAATGGCGATGAGGGTTTATTCCGCACTCCACGGGAAGGGGTATAAGCCTAATGCGAAGATTTACCAGACCATGATTCATTATCTGTGCAAGAGAGAGGATTTTAATGTGGCATACACCATGTGCAAAGATAGTATGCAGAAGAATTGGTTTCCGAATGAAGACACGATCTATATGCTGCTGGAAGGGCTAAAGAGAAATGGGGAGATTTGTAAAGCAAAATTCATTGTTGCATTGGCTAGGAGAAGAAAGCCTTCCTTCTCTTCCACTCAGTTGGCTGCCATGCAGTCCATAGTATTCGGGCATTGAAGTAAGTGGAATGGGGAAATGGAAAATCAGTTGACTTTAGTGGGACAGCGGCCCAAATGGACCTCACATATTCTTTGTATTCCATTCATTTGTACATCTTGAGAATTTAACAAGCCTGAAAATTTGATGGCATTTCATCTAGACAAGCAGTCGAATACTAATTATTTACACTCAGTTAGTTTATTGTACCGTCCTTCATAATGTTTCGGCCAAGATGATATTTCAGGAGGCATATACCACATAAACTCTTGTAAGTTCTTAAGTACTCTTCCTTTCAAATCTTGCGCTGTTTTTGTCATTACTTTCATTGCAGACAAATCTTGCATGGTTATGAAGAAAATTCATTTCATAGTTCATTTGCAATGACTGAAAATTTCAGGGTGGATTTCTGGTGTTTAGGGCACATGCATATCTTGCAAAATCACTTCTTTTGTGTTTTGGAAAAAAAAAATATTTTCATGTATGCATGCATGATGCATGAATAGATTTCATTGTATGAATGCCAATTTAGTAACAGTTGTTTGTGTTAAGAAACTTATGTAACACTTGATGATTTCAGAATCATGATGGAGAACACATTATTCATTTTAAATAAGTGAAGTTCATCCTTGTTGGATATCAATGATCAGATATAAACCTTGGTAACATTTTGTTATTCAAATTTTTTCATTTAAATTACTTTTTTTTTGTTGATATGCCTGCTGCTTTCATGTTCTTTATTATTATTATTATTATTATTATTATTATTATTATTATTATTATTATTATGGTGATATGCTGTAGGTTAACATTTAGCTTCACTACTCTCTCATTCTTGATGTGTTGGTGTCACCTTTATAGACTGTTGAAAACCATTTATATGAATCATTAAACTTCTAAGTTTATTGTTGGTTGATGAAAATTATATATTTAAGGATTGGTGTTTCATGGCTTGGTAGAATACGGAGGAACATTAGAATTGACCCCAAATAACTATTTGTCATTGGAATGGAAAAGGAAAAGTGTTCTTGTCATGATCTGGAAATTTCTGCAAGTATTTTGATATGCAATCTGGGTTTTGTGTAGTGGAGAGCAGATGTCTTGATGTGCAATGAGCTTCCTTATTCATGCTCTGAGGCTGTCTGGAGGGCTTCTGTCCGCACTGTAATGCACGCACTGTGTTCAATCATCATCAATGAAGTACTTGTGGAGGGAACAAGTTTACAGAGATGGATTTCTGCTTTAGAACATGGATCTTATCCTCCTTACTCTTATCGGCTTTGGATTGATGCTTACAATAGCTGAATGTTCACCCGGTTTGAAGGTATCCCATTCTTGTTTATGTATCCAAACAAAGCTGTTGTTCAAGAGAATTATCAATTTATTTATCTTGGTAGCTAAGTTTGGTTGAAGCGTATTGGGGAACTTGCATCATCCTTCTGCTATGAAAACTATTGTGAAGGGCGTAGGACAGTAGGAGGAACAAAAGAGCGAGACCAGAGAGAACATTGTTGCATTGGAAGGCAAAAATTGTGTAAATTTTGTGATTATTCAATAGACATTTGAGACATCCAGTGCATGACCATGGTTATAGAAGCATCTTGACCATAAAAGGGTGGAGAATCATTTGCAGTTTCGCATGGATGTGATGTGGGGACATTGCTGTCAATTATTTGCGGAGTTCACGGCTAAGAGCATGAACACTTTCTGCTGTCAATTATTTGCTTTTAGATCCCTTTTTGCCCATATTGAATGAGAATGCCTTGAACCAGGTCTACGAAGACAGAGAGCATGTACAGAAAGAGCGAAGTTACACAGCTAGAAAATAATTACCAGAATTTTGACAGAATACAAGTGAGGTTGTTGGATGGAATAAAGTGGTAAGGACCACTCATTCAAAAAGTCAACAAGCATACCACGCCAATTTGGCAAGCAAAATTTTTGGCTATCTAGCATTTTTTTTTTTCATAGAAAAAAACATGGAAAGCTTAATTCCTGATTGTTTTTTGCAAAGTTGATCAGTTATTCTATTAATTTTTTTTTAAAAATCATCAAAATTGCTGATAATGTGAATTTTATTTTTCTCTCTACATGCTCTAATCCGAGTCTTTTTGGTTAAGTCATCTAGGGTTTATTTTGGATAAATTTCTCCATAAGCACTTTTAGTACATATTGTTTAACTAATAACTTTTCACATTAATTGAAATTAACTTTTGCTCTCTATATTTTTCAAAAACTATCATTTTTAACTTTTTCAAAAACACTTATCTATTTATAAATAACTATTTAACAATTTTTCATGTTGTCTATATATAAAAAAATAAGATACATAACTACGTTATAAGTCAAAAATTAGAGTTTTTGTATCCAATTAAGCTTTAAAATATTTTAGAAAGTTTCATCAGTGGGTAGATTTTATGGTTTGGATGCAGGTGATTTATTCCTGCGTTGATTAATCCTTCTGCCTTATTTTTGCCTGCCACGTTTCATTGTTTTTGCTTAAAGCCCAACATTTATCCTTCGGAACAGAGTCGAGCTTCGTTGATGATTATTATACAACAAAATATGTAGCGAGTTTAAATAAAACGAACCAAATAGAATTGCTTGATTTTCTAGATTTTCGATATAAAAAAAAACAGTGCACACAAGTCATGATATTGTTCTTAAGACCTAGAATTTTGAGTAATCTTTGTCACAATCTTGTGTGCGCACGTGAGAAGCACATTTAACAATCGAATCAGTGTTAATCTACATGGTGTGAGTGTTGTGATGCTGCATGAGAATAATCTAAATGGTCAGTTATGGGGATCAAATCCAAGTATCCAACATTTAAAAGCAACATATGATAATTATGAGTAACAATGTGACCCTTTTTAATTAAAAAAGTAATTCAATAATGGCTTAATAGGATTTTTCGTCCCTGCAAATATACCACTTTTTGGTTTTAGTCTCTGCAAAAAAAAAATTTACTTTTTCATCCCTGCAATGTCATGACCCTCTTGTTCTTGCCGTCAGTTGCCGTTACAAAAAAGCTGAGTTAGCTAACGGCAGCTGACGTGTCCCTGCCACGGTGTCTGATGGACGCCACATGTCTCTCGTTGACGTGGCACGCTTGCTGAGTCAGCCTCATTAAAGTATTAAACCCTCTGATTAATTTAAACTAATCAGAGTCACAATTAATTAAACCATAAACCTATTAAAATAAAAACTGAAATAAAAAAAAACAGACAACTTAAAAAAAGAAGGATCTCCCTTGTTTGTATCGAAGCCTTCAACTTTCCACTGCCTTCTTTCGTCCCTGCAACAAGACAAGGGAACATTCGATAGTGGTCCCGGCGAAGACAACAGCTCCACTCCCCACCGTCCTCGTGATTGACCACTTGAAGCGACGAACGGCTGAGACTTGAGCGTGGAAGACAGAGCCTTGTTCTACGATTGACGAAGGTACGTGGGGGGGCCTACCATGTGGGTTTACTATTTAGGGCGTATATTTAATTCGTATATGTGTATGTATTTCGAATTTCTGTGTGTATTTCGTATTTCTATGTGTATTTCGTATTAGGGTTTGTATTGGGCATTTGTGTATTTCTGTATGTATTTGTATTGATTGACCTTCCTTTCCGAATGGTCCCTGCAATGTAGGTATGAGTTTCTTTGCTGTGTGTTTTCATGTTGGTGGGTTCTTTGTGCGTGACCCTGGTTTAGTGTATTGTGGGGGATATGAGCATGCTGAGTTGAGGGTAGACATTGACAAGTGGAGCTACTTTGAGGCAGTTGGTATATTGAATGACATTGAGCATGGGAGAGGCATTCGGCTATGGTGGAAAGTGGATGGTCCTCAATCTCATGAAGGTTATAGGGCTTTGAGGACTGATAAAGATTTATTGGAGCTGGGTGATTTTGCACTGCAAAATAAATGTGAAGCACAGATATATGTGGAGCATGGTGTTGGAGAAGAAGAATCCTCAGAAGTGTTAGTTCCAAAAGGTATTGTTTTCACAAGGACTGAGGAAGCAGGGAGTGCTGGAGTTGCTGGAAATGTGGACATGCATGCTGAAGAACCCTTCGTGGTTGATGATGACAATGGCACTGATTCTTGCAGCAGTGATGATGATGATGATGATGATGATGATGATGCAAATAGGGTGCATTTTGATGATAGTGAGGAGGAAAGAGCAATGGATGTGGATGATGGATTTGGTGAACCTAGGGGTGATGGTCCATATACAAATGAGAGGATCATTGATGGTAAAAGGTATAGAGTGAAAAGTATTGCAAGAAAGAAGCTTGTATCCCCTAACAAGCGTGACAAGGGTGACAGTTCCCACAACCATGTAATGGAGGATGACTATTTGAGTGAGGAGTTGTTTAGTGAGGATGGTGAAGATTCAGACTGTGAGAAAAAACCTCAGTATCCAAAGTTTGTGAAGGAGGATTTGGACAAGAACTTTAAGTGGAAGTTAGGGATGGAATTTAGTTCAACAAAGCAGTTTAAGGATGCGATTTTAGAGCATTCAGTTTTAATTGGGAGACAGATAAAGTTTACTAAAAATGACAAGGTTAGAGTAAGGGCTGTGTGCAAGGCTAATTGTGGGTTTAAGGCCCTTGTAAGTAAAGTGCAAGACAGCCACACGTTTAGACTGAGGACCCTTGTGGGGAATCACACGTGTGCAAGGGTTTTTGACAATAAAAGTGCAAAAAGTAAGTGGGTTGCTAAGAGTGTGGCAGAAAAGCTAATGTCCTCTGAAAACGTGAAGTTGACTGAGATTATTAGTGACATTAGAAGGAAGTATTCTGCTGGGATCACAATGTCACGAGCTTGGAAGGCAAAGAAGATAGCCAAGGAAATAGTGGAAGGGGATGCATCACGGCAGTTTACCCTGTTGCACAAATACTCTGTTGAGTTGTTAAGGGCATCTAGAGAGAACACTTGCAAGATCCACGTGGAGAGATTCCCCCCACCATTGATGCCAAGGTTTGGAAGCTTTTATTTTTCATTTGAAGGTTGCAAGAAGGGGTTTTTGGCTGCATGTAGGCCATTTATTGGGGTAGATGGGTGCCATTTGAAGACCAGATATGGAGGTACCCTATTGATAGCTGTTGGAAGAGACCCAAATGACCAATACTTCCCATTGGCATTTGGTGTTTGTGAGACAGAAACCAAAGAGTCATGGAGGTGGTTCCTTAATCTCTTGTTGGACGACATTGGAGCTCAGAAAAGATGGGTGTTCATATCTGATCAGCAAAATGTACTCCTTCATTAACATTCAGATCTGGTCCCTGTAATTTTAGAGTTATTTGTTTTTAGTCCCTCTGACAGTCTTTAATTTTATTATTTGCAGGGACTTATTCCAGTGTTCGAAGAGCTGTATGAGAGTTTAGAGCATAGGTTATGCCTGAGGCATTTGTATGCCAATTTTAAGAAGAAGTTTGGGGGAGGAGTCTTAATCAGGGATCTTATGATGGGTGCTGCAAAGGCAACATATTACCAACTTTGGGAACTCAAGATGAATGAAATTAAGAAGACTGATGTGAAAGCATGAGAGTGGCTGATGGGTATCCCAACCAAAGTGTTGGAACCAAATTGGTTAAAAGTATTTTTAATACAAATACTCCCTAAGTGATTTTATGGTTTTGATGATAACAAAATGTATTAAGGTTTTT
Organism: Glycyrrhiza uralensis; assembly: GCA_030159175.1. Lineage (NCBI taxonomy): Eukaryota > Viridiplantae > Streptophyta > Magnoliopsida > Fabales > Fabaceae > Glycyrrhiza > Glycyrrhiza uralensis. Next base: position 1,244,569 of record BRZY01000007.1, read on the forward strand.
ACAAAGGATAAATAAATTGTATTAAGGTGTTTTCAATGTATAACTAAGTTTATTGAAGGATGTTGCAGTCTGCGTCCAATAAATTAGTTCATCATGACATTGGCTCATATTCAAAGTTTGAGAAGCCTTGCGTCCAATGTTAAAGACATCGTCCAATATTGGCACTGGAATGGACAACAAGAGTTCTACGTCCAATGACTAGTATTAGGAAATACTGTTCATCGTCCAATATTGAGAATAGAGCTATGCGTCCAATAATCATTGAGACTATGCGTCCAATGATTCTCTGCGTCCAATAAATAGTATAAGGCAATACTGTTTTGCGTCCAATGCAATACGCAGTCTAAGAGCTTGCGTCCAATGTTCAATAAAGCATTGAAGTTCTGCGTCCAATGTTTGAGCAGAAGGAAGAATTCTGCGTCCAATGTTTTAGCAGAAGGAAGAATTCTGCGTCCAATGTTTGAGCAAAAGGATTACTGTTGTGCGTCCAATGCTTCAGCACAGTTCGTCCAATGAACAGTGCGTCCAATGATAAGCACAAGGCAAGAACAAAGTTCTGCGTCCAATGATTTTCAAAGGAACAGATTCAGTGAGCGTCCAATGCAGATGAAGGATAAAAGTCCAATGTTCAGTGTGAGCAAGAGTGCAACTCTGCGTCCAATGAAACTGAACATTCTGCGTCCAATGAAGTCAGAGTTACTCAAGCACTGTTCTGCGTCCGATAATGAAGAAGGAAAATTCATTATCTACTGTTCTGAGTCCGATAAATGAGAAGAACAAGAACAAAGTGTTACACGATGAATGAAGCAAAGTAGGACAAGTTCTCAGTCTACTATTCATCGTCCAATAAAGCAGCATAACAAAGTGCAATTGAAAGCATCAGGTATGCGTCCAATGTTTGCATGAGTTCTGTGCAAATTGGTAAGTGCAAAGGTATGCGTCCAATAGATTCTATATGCTGCGTCCAAAACGCAAAGTCCATTACTTGCTATTTACTGCTCATGCATTTAATATGGAACATATTTATTGAGCAAATGATTTGAAATAAATAGCTGTATGCAATGCTTTCTGTACAACTTTGTCAACGTTTGTGAATGTACTTTTGAAAAACATAAAGCACTGTGGAAAGTGTACTAAGAGAGAGAATGTACTCTTATATCTCTGAACACATCTTTCTGCTTTACACAGTGTATTCTCTCTGTCTCAATAAGATATTACTATTAACCACTGTACAATTGAGACTTTGAGTACATGTTGCTTCTGATTAAGGAGAAAGAAACGCAGATATGCTCACTGAAGTAGATCTCCTCAGAACAACGGGAAAATAGCATTTAATGCTATTAGAGAACGGTAACATCTATGAAGGCTGAAGCTGAGCTATTCGAAGAACAAGTCTGAAGCTTCATCAAAGCCTATAAATACCGTGAACAAGAAGAAGAATACAAGATACTGAAAAACGAAAAAGAAAGAGCTGAACTGCTGTGCAATTTGTTATACTCTGTATAGAAAGTCTTGTATTTTTTCTATCTTATTGTAAAAGAGAGTTTGCTTAACTCTCAAAGTGCTTTAGATTTCATATCCTCACTTGTGTGAGTTAGACAGCACTTGAATCAAAAACTCTGCTGAGTTGTTTAGCCTGAAGAGGCTGTGTTCAAAGAATACTTGGGTTTTAGCCTGGAGAGGCTGTGTTCAAAGAATACTTGAGATTTAGCCTGGAGAGGCTGTGTGCAAAGAATACTTGGGTTTTAGCCTGAAGAGGCTGTGTGCAAAGAATACTTGTACCTATCTGGTTTGATAGTGAAATCTCTCTAGTTTGAGGGGACTGGACGTAGCTCTTAGGAAAGGGTGAACCAGTATAAAAACTTGTGTTATTTCTTCCTTCCCTTATCTCTTATTATATCTGTGCTTATTACTAACCAAGGGGATTGAATTGATTTTGTTTAAACAAGTTTTTCATACACCTTAAATCGCACAAAGAAAACAAGTTTTTAAACTAAGAGGGAAGCCTCAGCGTCCAATCTTTTGTGCGTCCAATATTTTACAATTCTGTGCGTCCAGTGTTTTAGCACTCTGTGCGTCCAATATTTCAGAAAACACTGTGCGTCCAATATTTGAACTAAGCTGTGCGTCCAACGTTTTTAACAGCCAGCGTCCAATATTTGCGAAAAGTTTTAAAAGCTTAGAAACACAATTCAACCCCCCCTTCTTGTGTTTCATCTTGTTACCTACACAAAGTTTGGTGTAAGCATGCATTCTCATACTATCCCAAGTGTGATGTGTTGATGAATAACATTTCTGAAGCCTTTAATAGTACAATTTTAGCTACTAGAGATAAGCCAATAGTGACAATGTGTGACTGGATAAGGACTTACCTTATGAGTAAGATTGCTACTCTTAGAGAAAAGCTGGGTAGGTGGCCACACAGAGTTATGCCTAGGCCTAAGAAGAGACTTGATAAAGAGGTTGAACATAGTGGAAATTGGATTCCTACATGGTCAGGGACAAATACATTTGAGGTCACACACACAATGTTTGTGAATAGATTTGTGGTGGACCTACAGAAGATGAGGTGTGAGTGCAACTTTTGGGAATTGGTGGGGATACCATGTAGGCATGCAGTTGCTGCCATGAGCCTGAAAGGAGTGGATCCAGAGGAGTATGTTGACAACTACTACTCAAGACAAACATATGACAAGTGTTACAGTCACACTATAAGTCCTATCAATGGACAAGACATGTGGCCACAAGTGGACTGTGAGGAAATGTCACCACCCCAATACAAAAGGGGTCCTGGCAGGCCCAAGAAGATGAGGAGAAGGGAACCAGATGAGGATCTTAATCCAACCAAGTTAAGGAGATCACATACATCATACAGATGCACCAAATGTGATGCTTTTGGACACAATAGCAGAAGTTGCAAGAGTGCAACTCAGAACCCAAATGCTTTAGCTCGAAAGGTATGAATCTTAATTACATTAAGTACATTTTAAATGGTTTATTGTGTTTAATTATCTGAGTTTATATATTCTATTTGTGCAGAGGAAGCCAAAGAAAACTGATGAAGCAGCACCAACTGCAGCAAATGAACCTGCACCACCACCACCTCCCACAACAGAGCCTGCACCACCACCACCTACATCAAATGAACACCACCGCCTGCAACAACAGAGCCTGCACCACCACCACCTACATCAAATGAACCTGCACCACCACCGCCTGCAACAACACCACCTGCAGCAACAGAGCATGCACCTGTTGAAAACCCCAAGAAGGTAATATTTTACTTGCATCTAAACTACTAAAATGTTACCACATTTGACACTTTTAACCTTCTTAATTTTTTGTAGTTCAAGAGGCTGAGAAAACAATTTGATAATAATGTGAGTGGAGTTACAGACACTGTTAGTGGAGTGAGAGAACCAGTAGGCACTGGTGTGGGTGGAATTGATGATTTGAGAGTGGGTATGACCCAAGAAGGTTCAAATGTTCTTGGTGAAGAGGCTCCACCTGCTGCAGATGCAATAAAATTGGGGGGCTTGACCCAGGAATCCATATTCTACCCAGCTGTAAGTCATAGTGTTCTTTCTAATTTATTCTCTATTTTTGGCAGTATAACATACATTGTCTTTTTAATGCAGGACCTCTTCAATATCACTGACCAGGGTGGGGACTTGGCATACCATTACATGCCTGCACTCCAAGAATGTCACAAAGTCCTTGATTATTGGCAGGGTATAAAGATATGCCTCACATCTATGGAACAACTTAAAGGACCACATGAACTGGAAGAGTCAGTCAGCCAGTGCATTTCAGCAGTGAAGGCTCTTCAACCCTCTGAGACAAGCCACCTAAATGGAGAGGGAAAGGACAAGGAGGCTGCACAATGAAGATGCTTATATAGTTATTTTGTCTAGGCAGTGATGCATTTATGTAAACCTATAGTACCCTTTTGGAACATCTATGTTTTGTTATTATGGTGCTCTATGGTATGTAACCTTGGTTAAGACTGCTGAACCAGTAGACTGATGTTGTTAATGTTAAAGACTACTTTTTATAGTTATATATGTTTGACTGTTCATAAGTTACGCAAAGTCCTTCAATGTTGCACTACTTTTGTTTTTAGTCCCTATCAAATTACCAAGTAGTTAACAAATGCACAAACATAAGTTAACCTTTTTGCACTAATTTTGTTTTTGGTCCCTGTAAATTTACCAATTAGTTAACAAATGCACAAACATAAGTTAACCCTTTTGCACTAATTTTGTTTTTGGTCCCTGTAAAATTACCAAGCTGCTAAGAAATGCACAAACATAAGTTACCAATGTAACATATTCACACATTCATATAACAGCAGAACGCAACTTTCATTCATTGGAATCAAAATAGGCATTACAAACAGAACACACTACAACATTGTTTGCATTACAGAAGAAAATGGTCATTTTTTTCCTGATTGGTACACTGGGATGAGAAAAAAACCAAAAAAAAGAACCAAGAAACCAACAGACAACCCATTAACATTTTAACTTTTCTCCTCTCATTCTCCAACTTCATCTTCAGCTTCCCTTTCTTCTTCAAGCCCAGATCCATCAGAACTGAAGAACACTCACAGCGAACCCCTCCCCCTTCCACAACACCACTGCTGGACCAACCTTCAACGTTAATCTCGCCGTCCCACAAAAACAATCCGCAGCCCCCACTCGCATCGGGTCTTCTGCACCGCCAGAACTTTCGCCTAGGGTTTTCTTCAGTCCGAGAGAGGAACTGCCGCATGGACAACCCACAACCACAAACCGGGACCACACCTTGCATCGACGTTGCAGAAGACGAAACCTTGCTTGCATCCATTGTGGCATAGGTATTTTCTTCGTGGCTGCAGACGACGCCCTTGGTCCTTGAAATGGGGGTAGGGAGGAAATGTGGAACACGAGGGGCATGTTCATCTTTAAAATGAATATTTAAAATCATTAAATTCTATTATTAAAAAAACAATTTTAAATAAATAATTAATCAGAGGGTTTAACACTTTAATGAGGCTGACTCAACAAGCGTGCCACGTCAGTGAGAGACATGTGGCGTCCGTCAGACACCGTGGCAGGGATACGTCAGCTGCCGTTAGCCAACTCAACTTTTTTGTAACGGCAGCTGACAGTAAGGACCAAAAACAGAGGGTCATGACATTGCAGGGATGAAAAAGTAAAAAAAAAATTTGCAGTGACTAAAACTAAAAAGTGGTATATTTGCAGGGACGAAAAATCCTATTATTTGAACACTTATTTTAAATCTTGACTAATTTGAGTTGTGCAGAGTTTTTCTAGTATTTTTTTATTCGCAAAACTCAAACTCAAGACGTTGATCAAGGGGAATTAGTCTCTTTTCTATTTAGATAATTTAGTATTTTGTCTGTTAACAAAATGTCTTTTTTTTTTTTACTAACGAATATGGACACATCACTACCTATTTTTGTTCCTATTTATTGGTGAGTATTTCAAATGTCTGTTTAGTTTACCTCACAGATATCCGCTAAGGTATCCGCTCTATACCCGTAGGGGTTATTTATGGGTACTCATGAGTGCGAATTTTTTTGTCATCCCTAATTATTAATGACTTCAAATCACTCAAAGATTTATTTCAGTCATTTATTTTAATATTAATTATTTTTATGACCAACTCTGTGTTTACCTTGCAACTTAAGATATCTAATGTGATTGGACCCAAAAAAAAAATCCAATGTAAAAGATGTTATTTACAACTTATTTGAGTTTATTCAGCTTATGACATGCTCAGATGCTCTTGCTCAAATGGCTCACGGAAACTCTCTTCCAACCAACTGGCGATGGAATTTGCCGCAACAACTGAAGCAGATCTTAGTCCTAGATGGTAGACATGACAATGATGTTAATGAAAGGAATATGCGTCAAAATGCAAAGCGAAACAGACCACACATAATCTGCTACAAAATGTTTAATTTTATTTAAAAATTACTGTAAAAGACATCTAATTGCAATACTACTAAGTACCAATATATGAAATATTTAAAAACTAAAAGACAGTGTCTTTTTAAAAAAAAATCAATCTAACTTTTATACATGGAAGAATGAAAAATACCCTCTCCAAAATAAAAATACGCGGGGAGATATTTTTGTTTTAGTTTCAAAAATACTCTAGCAGAACAGGGAGTTATGTGACATATATATGCGTAGATGTGAGAACCACAATACTTTAATGTGACCAATTGGTGTGAGTAGTAATATATAGCATGCGCATGTTTTCAGGTTCTTGCTTGGGGTTGAATGCATTCAATGATTGATAATGCCAAAATGGTGGAAGGAAAATCAAATTAAGCAGGGACGCTGGTGAAAGCAGTTGGGTCAAGGTTGGATTTAGTCATCTGATAGGCACAAACACTAAAAGGGATAAGACGACGTACAAATGCATTAATTGACACAAATAGATATTCGTTAGACTAATTATTTTTCTACAATTTTTATTTTTCAATTTTTTATTAGTTTTTTAGATGATGTTTATAGAGTATCTATATTCTATATATTAGTATATTTCAATATAATTAGAATAATCATATAAGAAAATTCTCATTTCTTTCTACTCATTCATATTAATTAATAGTAATAATATTTTATATATTAGAAAATATAGAATATATAGTCTATATTTTGTTTGAATGTCCGTAAAGTCTAACACAAATGGTTAAATTCATCTTACGTTGCTAGGTTGGACGTGATTCGATCCCCGGTTGAGGCACTTGTGTGTGTGTTTATCATTTCTACTTAATAAAAAAAAATATTTTGTTTGAATTTCAATTGAAAGATTTTCTATAAGACTGATATTTATTAGAATTAGAAACTAATTTTTATGTCAATTGCAAGATTTAGGAAGAAAATCTTCACAAAAGCTCACAAAAGCATCCTGGAGGGTTGTTTGTTTCGGATTCATTCCCGTGTCTATTGTAAAGTGCGTTAATTAAGAAATTAACATTTGCCAAAAGGAAAGATGTGGGATTCGTGGGAAGCAAGGGTTGGGTTGGTTTCCTCCCTCAATCCCCTGTTTGTGGGTTGGGTTGAGCTTTTAATTTCAGAAAGAAAAAAAAATTTAGGCCACGTGGCGCAGTCGGAGCCAAAAGATTCATCCAACGAACAATGGTGGCTCTAAGCATGTTTGGGGTGAGCGACCGCACATGGCTCCATTTTTAGGGGGCACCAGTACAATAATGTTTTACATACTGTATATTTTTTTGATCAGTAGGAAAATTTTACATACCGTATATGTGTATGTATATAAAATTTGCAAATAAAATAGAGATTGAATGTGTGTTTATTCAAAAATGTCAAATTCGTAGAAAATCACTATGATGAAAATATCTCTAAATGCACACAACCTAACTTTGAGTCTGCTTAGGAGTCTTTTAGGATTTATTATTTTTTATATATTATGGATCAAACTATTGATTCACTTAATAGAAAGCACATATAACATTTAACTATAATCAAATTGCATTTTACATGGTTAATTAAATATGGATATGACAAAGCACAAAAAGAGATAGGATTTGGTTAATTAAATGAGTTTTGATTTTCAAACACCTTTTAATTTTCAACACCCATCCAACGCTTCTTTTTCTTTCTATCTATTTCTTCTTATCACATCACTTATCTATCACTTATCTCTCTTCTATTCCTATCTTTCTCTAGTGGTCAATTGGGTGTTTGGGTGTCCAAATATTATTTTTGTAATTAAATATGGATTTGAAAACGGAAACGCCACGTTCAAAGCACAAAGAGAAAATGGGTGGTGTACAAAAAAGGATTCTTTAGAAAGGCTTAACATTTGTGTCCGAAAAGGAAAGCAAATCGTGAAAGAACTCTTGATAAAACCAACAATTAGTAGTGTTGCCTTTTCTTAGCGGGTGCTAATGATCTCTTGGCTTTGCGTTCCAGTTTTTTGTTTTTCTTCAAACTTGCAATGGCATCAAACCTCCACAGTAACCATAAGACTGGTATTGTATTCACTTTGAATGCCCAGACCCTTGTGCATGTTCTGTATGGGTTAAATCAATTTTGCATTATCCTTTGGCAGAACAATTTTCTTTTCTCAATTGCCAACCGTTATTTTTCTTTTTCAATTTTTTTAATATGGTGATAGGACAATGATATCTTTATTTTATTTTATCAATCAGTAGTAGTTAAAGGGATAAATTGGGAGAGAAAAAAAAAGTGGACACCAAATCAGAGTATTGTCTTTATTATAGTTATAGATTATAAATTATAGATTTATACTACTAATTTTCACACTACACTTCTTAAATGCTTAATCTTTTTACTGAAAAAAATTATATCAAAATCTTAGGATGTTACATGTCTCTCTTCCTAAAAGAAATTTATCCTCAAAATTTAGACCTAATATAAGAAAAAAATAAAACTTGAGGGGGTAAAATTTGTAAGTGAATGAGCGGACACTATGAATGAGAACGAATTCTCATTTTGTTTTTCTACGCGTTTTCATGTATCCTTTTGTGGGTAAGAAAAACTAAGAACAAACAAAACCTCATAGGGAGATGTCTCTGGTTGCCCTTACCCTATAAATATGAATCAACTTTTCCCAAAAAAGTATATGAAACCAAAAGAAGAACTTAAGTACTTGAATAAGTATTTGGAAGAACTTATCCAAATAGTTTATGACATTTCATAATTTTTTTTAATTTAGCTTATTTCAATAAGCTATCTATGATGATTTATGAAATTAGTTTGCTGCATGCTTATATGAAAATTAATAGTTTAATCTCATTTCATTTTTAATTACAAAGACAACTTATTTATAAGTATTTATATGATATACACTAATTCAGTAAATATTTAATTAAAATATTTACCTAAATGTACCTTAAAATTTTATTTATTTTGCCCCCTATATTTTTAGTCAAGCTAGCTCTGCCGCCACTGTATCCCACACCTTTGAGTCCTGTCTTCATTTTCCTTTTTCTGATATTTGAATAGGCTCTCACTGTCTCACATAATTTTGCTTTTAGCAAGTCACTTGAATAGCCACTATGCACGTGTGGGATGGGGCGTGTCCACGGATTATTGCAAGAGGATTCTAGAATGACTAGCCAGTGGCCCAATGCACGGGTTGCGTTTGCGTTGGTTTTACTATATAAGAACTGACTTGATGTTGACCAAAAAAAAAAAAAGAACTGACTTGATGGAAGAATTCATGGAATCAAACTGGCCAGAGATTCCCCTTATCTAACCCATCTCTTTTTTGTAGATGACGCGCTAGTGTTTGCTAAGGCGGAGGAAGAAGAGTTCTACCAATTAATTTAGATTCTAAATGTGTATTCAAAGGCCTCAGGCCAGCGAATTAATCTCTCTAAGTCTGGCTTAATTTGTGGGAAATTTGTTCAACATCAAAAAAAGGCAAATTTGGCAACCATCATGGGAATGCAATTGTGGGAAGACCCTGGAAGATACTTAGGCCTGCCTGGCGAGTGGGGCAGATCAAAAAATGGAGCTTTACAGTGGATTAGGGAGAGAATTTTGTCAAAATTAGAGGGCTGGAAGGAGAATTTATTAAACCAAGCAGGAAAAGAGGTTCTTATAAAGGCTATTGTTCAAGCTATCCCCTCTTATGCGATGTCTATAGTTCGGTTCCCCAAAAATTTCTGTCGGGGTTTATGCTCAAAAGTGGCCAGATTCTGGTGGAGCGGAAATGGAAGAGATAGAGGTATACATTGGAAAGCTTGGAATTCTCTTACATATAGCAAAAGGGAAGGAGGCATGGGGTTTAAAGATTTTACAGCTATGAACTCGGCTTTCCTAGCTAAGCAGGCATGGAGAGCGCATCAAAACCCAGATTCACTATGGGTTACAGTTCTAAAAAGTATCTATTTCCCTGATTCTGACTTTATGAATGCAAAAAGGAAAAGAAATGACTCCTGGATTTGGGCTAGTTTGGTGCATGGGTGTAATGTTATTAAGGAGAATGCAGGATGGCTAGTTAGCAATGGGGAGAATATCCATATTATAAAAGACACCTGGCTAGCTTCAGGGGGAAAAATCCAAAGTCTGTCTGATCCTAATATTACTAATGTTAGTGATATTATTGACTCCCATAACGCCTCCTGGAATCTGCCTCTAATCAGGGAGCGGTTTGAGACGAGAGATTCAAATGATTTTACAGACGCCTATCAGATGGTTCGGTGGCAGTGATTTGTTATGGTGGCCTCACACAAATTCAGGTGAGTTCACTGTCAAATCGGGTTATTGGAGGATTAAATTGCAAGACCAACAACAAGGCTCAGTTCCATCTTCTTCTGTTGTGGTACCCCAAAAGGTATGGAAAAGAATTTGGACAGTGTGTGTGCCCCAAAAAATTAAATTGTTTATCTGGAAAGTATGCCACAACATACTACCAGTGAAATAGATCTTGCATAAGAGGAAAATTGCCCCTTCTAGTGATTGCCCAATATGCCATCAAGAAGCTGAATCCTTAGAACATACTCTACTGCGTTGCTCTTGGACAAGACCTGTCTGGTTTGGGTTGGGTATTTCCCCAGATCTGGGTTCTTTAGGCAGTTTACAAAAATGGCTTGAAGAAAAAATGGAACAGATAGATAAAATTCCAGATCAAAAGGAGGTTCTTATGACAAATTTGTTTTGTGCTCTGTGGGGAATTTGGAAAGCTAGGAACTCCTTCATTTATGAAGGTATTAAATTGGATCCAAAAACAACTATGTTCCAGATCATGGGTATGTTAAGTGAATACGATCTCATCTCTGAGAAGAGGAGTACAGTTTTTCCTAAGCAAAACAACAACTACCCTTGGCGTCCCCCCCTTTCAAACACAATCAAATTGAATGTAGATGCCAGTTTTATTAAAGAATCAGGGAAAGCATGCATGGGAATAGTGGGGAGAAATTATAAAGGGGAGATTGTTACACATTTTACAGGAAAATCATGGACCCAAACCCCTCTGATGGCTGAAGCTATTGCCCTTCGTGAGGCCTTATCTCTGGCTGCCAACCTTCAGCTGCAAAACATTGTTGTTGAAAGTGATAATTTGGTCCTCATAAAAACCTGCAGAAAAGAAATCGAGGTGGGGGAGATTAAACACATTTCTCAGGACATAAACCATCTCAGACAGAGTTTCAACAAGTGTGCTTTTCCTCGAAGTGGAAATAAGCTTGCTCATACCATTGCAAATTTGTTCTCCAGCGATTTACTTCCAAGAGATTGGAGATGGTCCCCCCCGTGTATGGTCAAAGAAATCATGGACAAGGAAAAAGTTGGTTTTTTAGTACATAACAGATCTGATCTGCAGAATCAAAGGCAAACCAGACAAATTGAAAGAATGGAGGTTCCCTTACCTGTTATTGATGTGGCATCTTCATCTGCTACCCCCAACCTTGTAGTGTTAAGTTCTTTCCCACCTGACCCGGGTATCTTCTGAAAGTGGTCCTTGCTGGGAAGCTCCCCTGGTTTTCTCTGCTCTTGGTTGAGGTTTCTTTGTGGTGCCTTCTCTCGGCTGCTGTGATGTATCAGTGTTGGATGGAGATTTGTTTAGGTCTGATAGTACTAGGTAGGCGTTGTTTGTCCTTTTTTGGGTCAAGGGAAAGTCTCTCCTGTTTTTAGGTTGCTTAGTTTTAGGAGAGTCTATTTTCTCTTTGTTCAATTATTGGTGTATTAACGGTCTACCTACTCCAACTGTTTATCTCTTTGTGTGTGACAGCTGCAAAGCCTGTGCTTCAAGTGAATCTAAATGTATTTCACATATGTTGTTTATTGGGCCTGAGTCAGGTGCCATTTGAGTGTAAGGCTTCGGCCTGTGGTGCTTTTTATTCTGAACCATTTTTTTACGACCAAAAAAAAAGAACTGAATTATTTTTATAAAATAATTCAACATATAATTTGTTCTAAATTTATGACAGTATTTTTTTTTTACATATAAATTTATAACAGTATTGATTCTATGAATTTTTGTATCTTAGTTAGGACCTTTCTTTCTTAGTACAGTAACTGATTAGATCTGATTGAAACGCTAAGAGAATTGTTCTCTTTGTTCTTTTGTTTAAAAATTGAAAATCGAAAAAGAAATCCATTTCCTTTTTTTTTTCTCTCCAGCTAATGCTATTTATTTTATTTTACTGTTAATGGGGATATCAAATATCAATTGGAATTTGGCTTCTGAAGAATGAGGTTTTGATTTTCATGTGACCCTTGGTGTGAGTAATATAGCGATAGCATGCACGCAACTTTGTTTTCATGTTTTTGGTACTCTCTTCCGTTCAATTTTTTGGTTGTTTAAAGTTTTGATATATAAATTAAGAAATAATTAATTAAATAAATTTTAAATTAAAATAATCCTATTTATTATTCATCATTTTTAATTATTTTAATTATTTTTCTACTCAAAATTTATTAATTATATTAAAGATATAGTTAAAAAATAATAAATTATCTCTTAAAATCTTAAAATAACTAAAATTTTAAAACAAAAATTAAAAATTAAAAACACCAAAAATTTAGACATAAGAGAATATGCTTTATGCATTATGATTAATAAGGGTGGAGGAAAGTCAAACCAAGTAGGGACGCTGGTGGAAGCAATTGGGATAATGGGATGGTTTTCCAAAAGAAGAAAAGACAAACTATTTTTTCCTTAATTTCTAAAGGTTTAAATATGTTTTTAGTCCCTCATATTTAAGTAAAGTTCGTTTTTAGTCCCTCAAATACCAAGAATATTATTTTAGTCCTTAATTTTTTGAAAATTAGTCACTTTTAGTCCCTCAACCTGACGCTGTTAACACCGATGCTTACGTGGCAAACGTTTGTACAGCTCAGCTTCGTGACACCTCAGACACTTACCCCGCTTGGATCCTAGCTGGAACCAAGGGCCCAGATTGCTCCATCACTATTATCTTCCCTTTCCCTGTTTTCTAAAAACCTAAATCCCAATACCTCCATTTCCTTGTGAGAGGAAAGCTACGACTGGACTTCTGAAGTAGAGAGGCGAAGGGCAGGTTGAAGGAGTGACCATGTCGACATCTCGTGGCGTGAAGAAGCTTGGTGGGTCGAGGTCTTGCGCAAGTATGGCGTCTTCTTCGCGTAGGACAAGGTACTGTTCGTGTGGTTTGGAGGTCGCGAAATACACTGCTAACAGTGAAGAAAATCGTGGAAGAGAGTTTTTGAGGTGTCCCATATGGAATGTGAGTCTCCTTAATTAACTGGATGGTGTCTTAAATGTGAAGATCTTCCTTTCCTTTTCATAGCTTTGTTGTAATGTGAAATGTATTTTTGCTCATAGTTACTGTGAAATTTTTTTATCTTGATTTTTAGAGCCCTAATACCTGCAATTATTTTAAATGGACTGATGAGGAGATAATGGAAGATGCAGTGTCTATGGATTTGACCGAGAAGCTACTGGTTGAGGCAATGAAGAAAAACGAAAAGTTGAAGAAGAAGCTTGCTTGTTCAAGAAAAAGAGCATCCATTTGGTTCTTTGTTGCAGTGGTGTCTTGGGCAATTACTGTCTTTGTGTGTGTCAATTGTGGGCAAAAGGCAATGGGAAAAGGATGTAATGAACTAGGAAATTAGGAAGAATGTTTTACTTGTTAGTTATGATGTTTAGCTTCAATTAAGGATTTGTTGGACCCTGTTTATGTAGTGTTTTTACCTTGCCAGTTAATGGAAGAATGCTTCTGTATAATGACAGTGGAAGTAATCAGTAATTAATTGTCACCCTGATTGATCGGGTTTCAGTAGAATGAGGGACTAAAAATGATAGATTTTAAAAAGCTTAGGGACTAAAAAAAATAATTTTGATATTTGAGGGATTGAAAAAGAACTTTGGCGCAATATGAGGAACTAAAAACATTTAACTTGGAACCTGTTAAAGGGTGAACACTACAACATTTGTTAGAATCGGCAACGTCTGAAAACCGTTGCTAGAACCAAAAAAATCGTTGCTGAAAGAATAGGCAACGGTTTGGCAACGGTTTTTTAAGCGTTCTCTAGGTGGTCGTTGCCTATTGTATATGCAACGGTTATTTTCGCTTTAGGCCACACTGTCAAAATAACCGTTGCCTAACGTGTGGGTTTAGCCAACGGTTTTCTAACTGTTGTCTATTTATTTAGACAACGGTGTTCTAAGTGTTGTCTATTATCATATGCAATAGTTTTCTAAATGTTGTCTAATATCATATGCAATGGTTTTCTAAGTGTTATCTTTCATCATATGCAACAGTTTCGTTGGTATTGCCTATTACAATAGGCAACGCTTTTCATAGCTGTTGTCCATAACGTTTGGCAACTGCTTTGTAAATGTTGTCTATTGTTATAGACAAAGTCTAGTATTTCTACATTTGGCTTTCAATCACACCTAAGTCGGCATAGACAACGGTTTTTTAAACTATTTATAAATAGAAAAATATGAATTTATTCAAATTAATTAAAAAATTTAAATGTTAGATTGATATATATTAGAAAACTAAAATAAAAAATACTAAATATTCTAGCAATACTTATCTAATTGGGTCATTTAATATACATTAATGCGTTGTAACCTGTCAATTGTAACACTTATAATATTTAAATGTCAACACTTCTAATATTTAAATGTATAATCATACATAAGATTGTTTTATGTATGTAAATCCAAAGAAAAAATAAAATAAAACATTAAAATACCAAAGATCTAAGTAGAAGTTTACATGAACTTTTTTTCCAAACCTGAAAAGTAATCCAAGAAAATTAAAGACATAAGTATGCTAATAACATCATTCATCCCCTTCCATGTCTTGAACTTCATCTTCCTCGCTTGGATAATTTTGCTGCATTTATGCCAAAATTTGTTAGTTAAAAAATTTGTAAAATCTTCGCATGATTGATATACCAATGTGAAAACTACTACCAGCTTGGTAATCCTATGCTCTCATTTAGGAACACTTAAAAGGAAAATCCTTAAATTAGAACATCCAAACTATCTTTTTCAGTCTCAAAGAAAAAAGGAAAAATTAAGAAATGGAAGTTACTACAATTGCACAATCTACACCTTAACACAATCCATCCTCAAGACAAATAAATTACAGCCACAATGGTTAAAATCTTTACATAGACCAAGCAAAATTCACAAATAATCTTGTTATATAGACTAAGAAAAATTTGCACTTGTAGATTAACCAGTAAACAATCCAGTAGTTCAAGAATTTAACAAATCAAATCATAGTCACAATGAGACGGGTCACAAATTATACCTTTTCAAAATTAGGAATATGTGTTGACGCAGAAGAAGAGTTTTAATCTAATACAAAAGAAGAGTTTGTATGCTATAAGTCATTATGAACATACTTTATCGGGTGATTGACATGTTACAAGTGTGGACCTAGTATAGCCACCGGAAAAAACTGAATAAACTCCACAAAAAAATCTAAATCCTAATGCTAACATGTAGGTGAAATACATTTTAATGAAAGTATACTTGAAAATTCAGCAATCAAATTAAACATTATTATATATAAGGTGCCACAGGTAATGACTAATATATAATAACTAGTTTAATGCAAGAGATAAACTTGTACCTTTAGATGCCACAGGTAATACCAAAATAAGACAATCAAATTAAGCTGAGGGTGACAACTATGATGCTGGAGAATTCCTCTAGATTTGATTCAGTCTATACTGCTGCAAAGAGGAAGAACGTATGAACCAAGCAAAATAAAAAATATTAGAGGAGCCTACATATATAAGAGTTAGTCAAAAGCTACAAAACTTGTACTTATTATTAGAACAAAAAAAAATCAGATTCAAGATGATTAGTAATAATCATGGAAATTCAAGATGATAATTAGAAATGGATGAGTGAAAACAATAGATCCAAAATTCCAAACCCTGATATGACCCTTCTCAATTAATGCATATCAAAGACCAGCTCTACAAATGAGAGATAATAAACATAACTGTGTAGCTTTTTTATTTCATTCCTAACTTTGGGTTTTCCAATTTTGCAAAACAAAACCCCAAGAAGCAATACACAGGTGCTAGAATCAACAAGGTATAGCCTAACTTCATTCAACAGAGAAGGGGAAACCATATAGAAAAAAGAAATTAACATGAGTTTATTAGCCTAAAATTTGAGATTAATAGCATGAGTTTTCCTCAAGGGCATGTGAGGTGCCTTGGTACCACCGTCTTGTTTATCCTTTTTTTTTTATAAGTCAAAGTTTATTATGAATATCTAGAGTAAGCCACAAGATGTGAAAATATCCAGCCAAGCAATAAAGAATGCCACTGAAAAACTAAACCCTGCTCTACTGATATAGGAACCAGCGCTACCCTATACAAAGTCCCAATAAATTTGAAAACCGAAAAGTGGCAGGACATATGTGCAATAGAATTCCACTAAATTATAAAAACCACCACAAAGAGGACATGATTGTTAAAGTTGATAAAACCCCTGCTAAGAGACGCATGTATGTGCAGCTTGTTTAGAATTAGAATATAACAAAAAATATTACGCTCAAATAATTGATTATAAAGGAAAACTACATGGATACCAAGGGGGAATTTTATGGATACCGAATTGTGCAGCTCCACCCATCGCCGAATCCAACACCGTGGCACCGTTCAAATATTACGCTCTCACAAATGTCCAATCACATAATCGCCTAACCCAATCACATAATCGCTACTTATTCACAGAGGCACACTCACGAGTTACACTCACACCGAATCGCTTATTCATGTCTCGCTTACCAACACCGAATCGCAATGAATTTTTCAGAGTAAAGAAAAAACAATAAAAATAAACAAATAGAACAGAGTACCTTGAATCGAAGCAGCAGAAGAATCGAAGAAGAACGCACAGCTGCGAGATTAATCGGTCCTAGAGAGGAGAAGTACGCACGAGAGAGTTTAGGAGAAAGAAGCACCAGTACGCGCGAGGGTTTAGTGAGTATTTTGTTTGAAAAGAAAATTTTCACCAAGTACCCGCGGAAGAGAAAAGCACGTACGCGAGAGTAAAATACTATTTAATAATTTAAAGTTTAATATTATAAGCAATGGTTTTATGTGTTGCCTTTTAAATTCAAAGGCAACACTTGGATAGTCGTAGTTTATTATAAGTTTTGGGAATGGTTTTTCACCTGTTGCATAAAATAAAATAAACAACGGATTATAATTGTTCCTTGTTCTCACTAATAGGTACGATTTCAACACCATTGGCTATAATTAAAAATAATTGTTGCATTTTTTATTATTGGAAATGGTTTTACAACCATTGCCAGTAGAATTGTCCACGGTTTTTAAATTTGTTGCCTATCCTATGTTTTAGAAACACTTAAATTTCTTGCCTATCCTATGTTTTAGAAACACTTTTTTAAGTGTTGCCATGAAAGGTGTCAACAGTTAGAAAACCATTGTCATCTCTATGCTTTGGGAACGGTTTTTTAAATGTTGCCTAGATAAGTGTTGCCAAAAGCCAAAAATGTTGTAGTGGCATTTAGGTTGTCTCAATCTATTGAATTGAAGTTCCACAAAGATAAGGAATCTAACAAGTTGTCAGACCACATGGGGTAAATTGCCAAACCAAATACTGCTAATAACATTAAATTTCATATTTCCACTTCAAAGTGCATTACAGCTCATATGTCCACTTGCCAAAAAAAGCCAAAAGTATGTGGTCCCAAATATCCATTCACATGGCACAAAAGCCAAAAGTCAGGAATCAACAAACATGTAAATAACTGTACACAATAGCCAAAAGCCAAATTACATGTCTGAAACTCAAAAAAGGGCTACTAAAGCCCATCAAAAGCCACTAAAGCCCACATATTTGCATCCAGTTATAGTCCACTAAAAAACCCAACTAGACCTAGTCTTCAGCTGCTGCTACCCTGAGTACCCCTAATAGAAATTGCATAAATGAGATCACCAACCAAAAATGAAAAATAAGCATACCTTATCGATGGCCACGGTAATGCTACGTTCTGTGACCCTCGCGAAATTGCTTCACCGAATCAATGTACAACAGAGCAAACGCCCTTCAACGTCGACAACCTCGCAAACACCATTCGATGTCACAATATCAGAAGACCGTTGTCAAAGACGCCATTCCTGGAGCTCGCAAACGCCGTTCTAATGGTCGCTCACCATTACGGCTCTCACGGTGTTCTCAATCTCTGTCTTCGATAGATCAGGGACAACTTAGGGCTCTCACTGTCGTTTGTGGTTCATCTGAGAAGGAAACCCCACATTTTGGTCATTCTGGGTCTCAATCTCGGCCTCTTCTCTACATGGAGCAATCTGGGCCCTTGGTTCCAGCTAGGATCCATGCGGGATAAGTGTCTGAGGTGTCACGAAGCTGAGCTGTACAAACGTTTGCCACGTAAGCATCGATGTTAACGGCGTCAGGTTGAGGGACTAAAAGTGACTAATTTTCAAAAAGTTAAGGACTAAAATATATTCTTGGTATTTGAGGGACTAAAAACGAACTTTACTTAAATATGAGGGACTAAAAACATATTTAAGTCATTCCTAAACTATCCAAAAATGAAACCTTGTTGGTGGAGAACACAATGAAACAGTAATTTTGATTTTAGGAATCAAAAATTAGAATTACAAAAAAATATGGGGTAAAAATGAAATTAAAATAAAAGATAAAGATTATTATGATAATAAAAAATATTTTAACAGATACTAACTTTTACGTTAATGAAAAATTACAAAAATAGAAAAAAGTATATTATATTTTATCTTTAAAGAGAAGAAAGTGTGTGTTTTCAAACAAGAGTAGAGGAGAGTGTAATATTAGTATCTCTCAGGATAAAAAGAGTGTGTTTTCAAACAAGAAAGAGGATAAGTGTAATATTGATATCTCACAGAAGAAGAGAGTGTATTTTACTCATAAAATAATAAAAAAGGACAACAAAACTTTTATTAAAATTATTTTAGTGTTATTTTGACCATTAAGATCTACTATGAAGTAGGAAAAGGGGATGAAGGGACTACTATTCAATTCTAACTACCAAAAACAAGGGAACGCCAACACTAGCGGCAAACAATTAAGATATTTTATGTGAGAATATATTCCATCCAATGAATTGCTAGACGTTTTCAATACTAGAATGGAAATTTACCAACAACGTTCATAATTCAATCAAATATTTTACAAAAATTATACAAAA
This sequence comes from Glycyrrhiza uralensis, assembly GCA_030159175.1. Classification (NCBI taxonomy): domain Eukaryota; kingdom Viridiplantae; phylum Streptophyta; class Magnoliopsida; order Fabales; family Fabaceae; genus Glycyrrhiza; species Glycyrrhiza uralensis. Next base: position 1,263,761 of record BRZY01000007.1, read on the forward strand.
CCTCAACTACATATTTTTTTTGAAGCAAAACCTCTATACTACATATTGAAGAATGAAGTTTACGTGTACATCTCAAGCTAGCTACTACTATACTACTGTCACGTAAACTACTGCTACAAATACACGACTATGTTATCTTGCGAGGGAGTGGGCAAAGAATAAGATAAATATTTTCTTTCGACTAATATTGTATGGACAAATTATAAGGAGGACTTCTACAGTCCAGTTGATAAAATAATGGTTTTAAAACCGTTGTTTTATTAACCAATGATAAACGAAAGTTTTACTATGTCAAATTTTTATTTTTAAGGACTATAATTTTTTATATTATATCGTAGTATTTAATTTTTTCTATTTTACAAATTTGTCCGTATGGAAAAGACCTATACCCATAGGTGAAAGCCCTATTTTTCACTCTCCTGTTTCAGTTTTACGATCGGTGAACCATGCCTGATGCCTTATGGCCTCTGATCAACCACCGACGAAGGGTGTCCTCTCCGCCGCCGAACTAGTCTCCGACGACGATCGCTCCATCGCCGCCGACTCGTGGTCCATCAATACCGAGTACGGCAATACTCTCGACGACGACCAGCGCCAAGTCAACGCCACCGAAGCTCTCTCCAAACAATTGATTGTCTTTAGATAGTTAATCTCTTTTGATTTCTTAAAATTCGTGTGGCCCATAATCATATATCTACAAACAATTGATTGTATTGAAGCATGAAAGGGATACGCATGGGAGAGATAGGAGATACTTTGAGTTTTGCCGTGCTCCGTGCTCTGAGGGAGAGGTGGGTTTCGTGAGAGAGAATACGAGAATCCGTCAGTTACTCGTAATTTTAAAATAAAATTTGAAACGAAAATAAATCTAAAATTTAGAGATTAAATTGCAAAATATTTTTACCAACGGGACCGAAATCATTGTTTTTACAACGGGACCATAGAATTTGCCTTATAAGGAAATCAATTGTTGGGCACAAAGCGTAATTTTCGGAAACTGAAGATGGGAACGAGGTGGTGGGAAGTAGGGATGGCAATATGGGCCCAGCCCAACGGGCCTGGCCGGGCCAATATTTTTTAGCCCTGGCCCGTTTGGGCCCGCGAAAAAAGGGCCAAAAGTGGGTTGGTCCGAAAACGAGCTGGCCCGGCCCGTTTGGCCGGTTTTCTTTTTTTTTTTCAAATAAAATAATATTTTTTTTCTGATTTATTATATTTTTTTAAAAAAATATTTTTTTATTATTATTTTGACGGGCCAGCCAGTTTTTTGCCCGTCGGCCCATCAAAATGGCTGGCCCGTCACCCCCGCGTAGCCATCCACGGGACGGGCGGGGACCGATTTTTGGGCCCATTTTAGAATACGGGTCGGCCCGGCCGGTTTTGACACCCCTAGTGGGAGGGAAGGGTTGGTTTGGGTTGGGTTCCTCCCTCAATCCCCTATGTTGTGGGTTGGGTTGAGCTTTAAATTTCAAACTAGCTAGATGACTTGTGCGATGCACACGATTTATTGGGTTCTATATATAATATGAAACGACTTATTTATCTAGTAATAAATTAATATTCGATATACTCTAAATTTATAATAGTGCTGCTATTGTGACATTGTTCATTAAAATTTACAAAAAAATAAATAAGATGAATGGAATCTGTAAACAATGTTATTTTATTGATAAAAATAAAATATAAAAATAATTTTGTAGTATGAAAATTTACAGGTAAAAAGAGAGATGACCCGTAAGCAAATATCATTATATTATTGGTCAAAAATAAAATCAAAAGGAAAATAATTTTGCAACTTGAATGCTTATAAGAATAGAGAACGAAGAATAGAACTCGTAAGCAAACAATATACAATATTTTACTGGGAGTGATAAGGTGGTTTCGTGGTCAAGGGAGAGACATAGGGGTTTGAGTGATAAGGAGATCATGAATTCAAATCTTCACACTAACATAACATACTAATACTAATTACTAATATTTGTCTATAAAAAAAATACTATTTTATTAATCACAAACTATTTAAAGGAATGAAAAATAGATGAATAGAACTTGTAAGCAAATACCATTAAGCAAATGGAACACGTAAGTAAATACTATTTTATTCATCAAAAGAAAAATAATGTTGTATCCTGCAAATTTACATGAACAAAAAAAGATGAATAGAATTTGTAACTGTAAGTAATCATTATTTTATTGATCAAAAACAAAATCAAAAGGAAAATAATTGTACACTATGAAAATTTATAGGAATAGTGAAAGAGGAATAGAACCCGTAAGCAAATACTATTTCATTGATCGGGAATAAAATCAAAAGAAAGATGAATGAAACTCGTAAATGGTACCATTTTATTGATTTGAAATAAAATTATTTTCCTTTAGATTTTAAAGAAAACTAATTTTCCAAATTGAAAAATTTAAAGGAACAAAAAATGGATGAGAATGAAACCTGTAAGTAAATACTATTTTATTATTAAAGAATAAAATCAAAACAAAAAATAACCTTGCACGTGAAAATTTATAGGAACAAATAAATATAAATATAACAAATAAGCAAATGCACTTTATTGATCAAAAGATAAATAATATTGTAACTTGAAAATTCTCAAGAACAAAGAAAGATAAACAAAACCCATAAAAAACAATATTTTATTTATCAAAATAAAATTAAAAGAAAATAAGTATTATTAAATAATATATTATAATTATCAGATAGAAACAATAATATAAAGATTAAAGATTATGTAAAAGAATTTAGAAAAAAAAAGTAAAAGAATTTTTTAAAAAAAAAAGAAAATGAAAGAAGGAGTGAGACGCAGGGACACGATTCTTGGGCAGGAAATTTTTTGATGAGATTTGACACGTGTACACATAGGACCTTCTTTTTCTTTACTTTTTTTTTTTAAAAAAAAAAGAAGAAGAAAGAAGAAGTGAGATGCAGGGACACGATTCTTGAGCAGGAAAATTTTTGATGAGATATTGACACGTGTACCCATAGGACCATCTTTTCCAACCAACAATAGTATAAACTTTCCAATAGTAAAAACTAGCCGGTTTCGTTCACAAAAATAAATAAATAAAAACTAACCGATTGACCATGCGATACCCGAGTTTGGTTGATTTTTAACTATTATATAAAATAATTTATTTATATAGTAATAAAGTGATATATAATATACTCTAAATTTATAATAGTATTGATTTTGTTATATCATGCATGAAAATTTTTAGGAATAAAGAAAGATAAATTGACCTTGTAAAAATAATTTTACAACGTAAAAATAATATATTTTAAATTCATAACGGTGTTGATTTCATCATAAATGAAATAAAAAATAATTTTACATTCTAAAAATTTATATAAACAAAGAAAGATGAATGTAATCCATAAACAAATACTATTTTATTGATAAAAAATAAATTAAAAATTTACAAGAACAAATAAAAATGAATGAAATCTGCAAACAAACACTATTGTATTGATTAGAAGTAAAGTCAAAAGAAAAACAATTTTACAAAATGAAAATTTACATAGAGAAATAAAGATGAATGATACCAACAAACAAATACTGTTTTATTGATCAGAAATAAAATCAAAAGAAAAATAATTTTACATCCAAAAAATTTACAAAAACAAAGAAAAAAATAATTTTGTAACCTGAAAATTTATAGGAGCAAAGAAAAATGAGTGGAACTGTAAGCAATCACTATTTTGTTGATCAGAAATAAGATCAAAAAAAATAATTTTGCAACCTAAAAATTTATCGGAGTAAAGAAAAATGAATGAAACTCGTGAGCAAATACTATTTTATTTATCAAAAAATAATAATTTTGTAATCTAAAAATATACAGGAACAACTAAATAAGAATAAAAACCGTAAACAAATATTATTTTATTGATCAGAAAAAATCAAAAAAAAAATTATAACCTAAAATTTGTAGGAATGAAGACACATCAAATGAACTCATAAAGAAACACTAATTTATTGATGAGAAGTAAAATTATGAGAAAAATAATTTTGTACTTTGAAAATTTATAATAATAAAGAAAGATATATTAAACTCGTAAGTAAATACTATTTTTACTATTTTATTGATTAAAATAAAATTTGAAATAATAATCATACAATCTTTATATGCAAATACATGAAATTGAAATAAAAAATAATTTTTTTGAAAAGAGAGAGTGATCCACAGTGCTATAGCATTATTTTTTGATAAACAGTGCTTAGCGTTTTTTATGAAGAAAATTTGAAAGAAAAAACAAAAGAATCAGCGGGAAGTAGGAGCAAGAGACTTTAGACAGTGGTGATTGTACAATAAAAAGTTGTATAAGGGCATATTTGGATTAGCCTATGTATGGTTTATTTAGATTTATTTACTGATATAAGTATTTGTCAGTGTATTTGATAGAGTTTATAAAAATAACTTATGACTAGTTCATAAACTATTTTATGTTTATTTTTATAAATTCACTAAAATAATTTATCAAAATAACTTACAACTTATATAAAATTAATTTAATTATATTATCTTTTCGATTATAAAAATAGTTTATAAAAATACTTATATAATAAATATTTATTCTTGTTAGATTACATTTTTGCAATAAAAAAAAGAGAAAAAAGTGGAGCCTGAGAAGCTTTTTGAGGGAAAAGGAATGTTTGTTTGTTTTTTTTGGTCAACAGATTCTCTATTACACAAATAAAAAGGCCCAAAGCCCACAATTACAACACAATCAGCACAAGACTCCACTCACCAACCCGTGAAAGACAAAGGAACCAATTCCCACATAACCATAAAAGTCCCACCTACCATAGCTTTTGGGAACCAATCAAAAAACAATTACAGAGAACCCATCCAACATCCCAACTCAAAACCATAAACACCAAACAACAACAAAAAAAAACCAACACAAGCAAAACGTAAAAGATACTGTTTGGCTTTCTCTCTGTTGGGATGATCGGAGTTTCAAGGACCCTTTGATTGGTTAGGAGAAGAAATGGAGAAGAGAGAAAGAGATAAGAGAGAGTATGAAAAGAGAGAAAGATGAGAGAAATAAAGTAGATTTAGGATATTGTTTGGTATAAGAGAAAAAGAGAAGAAATAGAAGAGAAAGAAGTGTGTTAGTCTCTCTCCCTTCATTTGGTTTGATAGAAAATGAGAAGAGAGAAATTGTAATTTTTATACGTTGACAAAAATGCCCTTAACTAAAAACTAGTATCAAATTACTTTATTTTAATTATTTAAATTAATTAAAATAATCAAATAATTAAATTAAAACTGCACAATTTATATCAAAATTAAAATCAATTTAAGTAAATTCTGTAAATTAAATTTTTAATTTAATCTAAATAAATTATTAATTTTAATTTAATTTAATTATTAATTTTTGAATTATTAATCTAATTAATAGTTTTTTATCTTAACCAATCAAAGAAAACCCAAAAATCCTCATCCTCACGTCTTCCTCTTTTTTTTTTTGGTGAGTACGTCTTCTTCCTCACCGCATGCCACCCACCAGTGCTACTAACGCCATTAGCACAGGTGAACCAAAAACGTGAAGTTGTGTGAAAATGATCTCAATAGTAGTTGACAAATCAAGGATAGTTTTGGAAGTGAAAATGTCAGAGCACAAATCTTCGCTCTTTCTTCGCAATCCAGCGAAGAAATGGAAATACCGTGGGGCCCACTGATTTTTTGTCTCTCTTCTCAACTTCTCAGCAAATCAAACGGGAGAACTTACCCATCTCTCTTCTCTTTCTCTCTTCTCTCACTCTCTCTTCTCTATTTCTCTTGTTCCAATCAAAGCAGGAATGTTTGTTTGAGTGATCAATAGTTCAATACGTGTCCCCGAGCCCGTACGAAGCATCATAATTTTTTTTTGGTTTTTTACATACGAAGCATCATTTGCTTTTCGGCAGTCCGCACACCACAAATTTGCAGTCCACATCAGTATAAGCAGTCCGCATATTTGCAGTCCACATCAGTATGCTTTTCGCCTCTCTCTATATGGGAGTCGATCAAAATCACGCAATCACGCAATTACACAGTTACACAATCACACAATGTCACATTGTGTGATTTTGATATTCACACACCTATGGGCCATTTACTCTGTCCAATCTTGAATCCTAGCTATTGACTTGTTTTATCCAAAAAAAAATTAAAAAATAGAAGAGGAGAGAGATAGAGATCAGCAACTCAACTGCATGGGATTAGGGAATCCTGGTCCCAATTCCTATATATGCCCCAACTTTTCAGGAAAAGAAAGATATGAAACCTAAAAGAAGAAAAACAAACTATACTTTTCTTAATACTCTACCATGGCAACCCTCATCAATAACCTCTGGGTGTTTGCACTGGCTTTCAGATGCACACAAGATCAGAACATTGGCTGGTCCCTTTTGACAATGGCTGCCTCACTCTGGTTAGCCATGACTTTCATTTACTGGTGTCACCCTGGTGGTCCTGCCTGGGGCAAGTACTACCCCTTCTACTCTACCACCTGGAGAAAAACCAACAACCACCTTCCCTCACCACCTACTACTAGTACTAGTACTACTTCTACCAGTACCACTACCACTGATCACTCAATAACAAAAAAACCGACGAAAATTCCTGGTCCTAGAGGGTACCCTTTAATCGGGAGCATGAATCTCATGTCGAGCTCACTGCCACACCACCGTATTGCGGCGGCTGCAAAGGCATGCCGGGCCACGAGGCTCATGTCGTTCAGCCTCGGCGACACACGTGCCACCCTGACGTGGCGAGGGAGATTCTTCACAGCCCAGTCTTCGCCGATCGACCCATCAAGGGATCCGCTTACGCCCTCATGTTCGACCGCGCCATCGGGTTCGCCCCTTACGGCGTTTACTGGCGAACCCTTCGGAAGATTGCCACCGAGCACTTCTTCTCCCCAATGCAAATCAAGTCCTCCGAGTCCCAACGCTCTCAAATCGCAGCCCAGATGGTCCACTCTTTCCGAAACAACCGTAGTTTGGGCCCGGGCCTCACCGTTCGCCAGATCCTCAAGAGGGCCTCGCTCAGTAACATGATGTGGTCGGTGTTTGGACAGAGGTATAGGCTTGACGGGGAGCCAAACGAGGAGAAGCTAATCAGGGGATTGGTGGAGCAAGGGTATGACTTGTTGGGTAAACTTAATTGGGGTGACCATCTCCCTTTCCTCAAGGAGCACTTCGATTCGCAGAGAATCAGCTCCGAACTCGTCCCCAGGATGAACCGGTTCGTCGGCACAATCATCGCCGATCACCAAACCGACGACAAAACCCAGACCCACCGGGATTTCGTTCATGTCTTGCTCTCTCTCCAAGAACCTGATAAATTGTCTGAATCCGACATGATTGCTGTACTCTGGGTAAGTCCAATTAATCCTAAACTAATAAAACCGAAGAATATGGTTGTTTTTTTTATGGTATTTTTTTTGGGCAGGAAATGATATTTAGGGGGAGTGACACGGTGGCGGTTTTGATTGAGTGGATACTAGCCAGGATGGTGCTTCATCCTAATGTGCAGGGGAGGGTGCAGAAGGAGCTGGACCAGGTGGCGGTGACGGATGGGGTGTCACGCGCCGTGACGGAGGATGACATGGCGGCGACGGTGTACCTGCCGGCGGTGGTGAAGGAGGTTTTGAGGATGCACCCAACGGAACCACTTCTCTCGTGCCCCCGCTTGGCCATGACTAATACGACAATTGATGGGTACCACGTGCCTGCGGGGACCACAGCGATGGTCAATATGTGGGCCATAGCTAGGGACCCTGGTGTGTGGAGTGACCCACTCGAATTTAAACCCGAGAGGTTCATGGGCGAGGAGGGGGAACCCGAGTTCTCGGTTCTCGGGTCGGATCTGAGGCTGGCACCGTTCGGGTCAGGCAGGAGGTGTTGCCCCGGGAAGACTCTGGGTTTGACCGCCGTGACCTTCTGGGTGGCAAAGCTGTTGCACGAGTTCGAATGGCTACCGTCGGATGAGGGGAATGGGGTTGATCTAACGGAGGTTCTGAGGGTATCATGTGAAATGGCTAACCCTCTCACTGTTAGGGTGCGCCCCAGGCGTGCGGTAAGTGAGTTTTGTTTTTAAGACGAGGGATCTCTCATATCTATGTTCCATTCCATCGCTTCTGGTGCTTGGATCGGATTCGCACAATTTTCATTCCCCCTTACACTACGCCGTTTCAGTTGCTGGTTCTGGCTCTGTAGATAGTCATCTAGGTATTGACCCGCGCCACGGCATTCTGTACAAAATATTTGTGACTATAATATTCTCCATTTGTTTTCATCGAATTGGAAAGTGGGTTCTCTCTCTTTGCAGATAAGTCTTAATAAGGCATGCTCCTTTTACTCCTTTTTTTTGGGTTCCTTTGGAAGTGTTATTCTTCTTATGTATTTGGCTATTTGCCTAATGCCTAATAGTAGTATTATGGACTATGGTTCCTGTATGTGCTAGGTTGATTATGTGTGAACTCTGTAGTTTTGAAGAATCTGTGGATTACTGGGGAAGAAAATCATATATAGTGCGGAGTAGTTTTTTTTTCATCCAGTTTCTGTGATTATCTTGTGGTTTCATGTTCTTTTCTTTATTTTTATAGAATATTTTTTCTTTCTCTCACTCTTTTGTAAACTAGAGCTTAAATGATGTGGGTTTTGGTGCTTTCAAAAATAGCTAGAAAGGGGAAGAAAATAGAGCTTCCAGTAGTCTTGGAAGACAAAAGAGAATACTGACCTGCATACCTTTGTTATGCTTGGATGAATGGGGGTTTCCTAAATCATATATCTACAAAGGACTTGCATTAAGATTAGTCACTAACAAGTTATCTACACTATCGGTGCATGCTTTTTCTAGCCAATGTGTGTTTTTGGCTCCTCTTTTATTTTCTGGGTGCTTTCATGTCTAATTTGCAAAGCCACTACCTTGCTCCTCTTTTATTGCCTGATGCTTCTACCACACACTTCTTTTCTTTCTAAACGAATTCTTATTGAAAATTATTGCTCAGGGCGGTAAATCACTTTTACTTAAGTAATGTCATGACAGAAATTGATTCAAAAGACATAGAGTTTGTTACAAATCCTTTCTTTATCGGATCATTTGATATTAACAGCATAGTATTTTCCAGTTCCAATATCCAAGGCGGGCATCTTTTATTAGTTCTCTTACCAAATCTTGAGATAGATTTATTAAAGTTACAAGGTTTCTTATTAAAAAGTTATCATACTTATGGAGAAAAAAAATCCTAGGTTTATATTAACAATTACAAACTAACAATAGTAATTTCTATCGTTTTGAACCCCTTGTGATAAATATCGTAATTCATTTTAGAAGAGCCAAGTAAACTTGGATCTTAATCATTTGTTTCATGTTCCTGCATGTTTGTTTTCATTATGTTCATTCACTGTATGCTTTCATTATGTTAGGAAAGAAAGTTCATATAGAAAATATTGTGCTGAGCAAGATTCATATTTGAAAATGTGAGGTGGTTCAAAGCAGAGGCCTTCTGGTACTATTTTTTTTTGACTGATCCTCTCTAATGTGAGGTGGTTTACATTATCATTTGTAATTCTGATTATTTTATTTATTGCTTAGGGAGATTTAGGCTGCAAGTTTGTAACCTAGTAATTTTTGCAAGTGTTGCAGCTTTACATGGTAGGTGTTTAAGTATTTAGGAAGGGCGCTGAAAAACACGTAAATATGTAAAATATTTTATTTGCTTTCATGAATTTTACTGTTTCAGCAAGTGTTTTTTTTAATTTAATTTAATTTAATTCATATGCTATTTTCACACTACAAGAAATTTTCTGTTGCGAGTCCCACATTGGGTGGTTAACTAAGGGGTCCCTCACCTCGTGAGCTAGCTTTTGGGGTTGAGCTGTGAGTCCAGCCGAATTTTAACATTTTCCATATAGCTACTGACACTTTTTGTGATGGGCGTTAAAACTGTGGGTATAGATGTCATGTGGCTATGAACACATGCCAAGCCGTAGGTATATGTTTGATGCTATCATTATTTGTTTCAGCGACCGGCATTAAACCATGGACTCCTGCACCTGCGATAGTTAGAAACATTTTCTTAGCTCTTTTGATTGTATGTGATTTGATATCAGCTTTTGTTAGGTTAAATTTCTCCCTCAGCTGTTGTTTATCTGTTTGATAAAATGCTTGAACCTTATGTTTATTAGATACTCGGTCTTGTTCAAGACACTTTGTTATTATTTCTAGTTTTTAAAATGAACACATCATGTTTGCTTGTTTGTACTTTAAATCTGTTTTACTTGGTAAAACATATCATAATCGGGAGATATTTGCTTGTTCATGGGGCAATTGAAATTCACCTCCATAACTATTTTGGTGAGGTGCTGGACACAGTTATTTCAAGGCCATTGATGTCTAGTATTGATTGGTAATAAGGTATATTGTGAAGCTCGGCCTTAGTTTCAATTTACCTGGTGCTGCTACCGGGTTCTTCAAATGCTACAAATTGTCTGTTAAGGTGTGCCTTAGGCGTTAATTGTGAATTTATCTCAGCTCTGTTTTTTTTTTTTCCTATTTCATTGGTTTTTGCTTGGATCAGTTATGAACTTCCTTAGTATAGGTGCATGTAGCTTATGTTCCGAACCCCTGCTGCACTTCTTGTGCTATTAGTGGCTCTCTTTATTTTTGGGAATTTCTATCCGCACATACATAGTTTTTTATCTGCACATACATGTCCGTGGAACTATTAGTTCCGCGGGTTTTTTTTTTTCAACACACACATGTCCGCGGAACTATTAGTTTCGCGGGTTGTAATAGTTCCGCGAGTTGTATTTCTCCGTGAAACTATTAGTTCCACAGGCATGTATGTGTTGAACTCGCGGAACTAATAGTTCCGCGGACATGTGTGTGTTGAAAAAAAATAAATCCGCAGAACTAATAGTTCCGCGGACATGTATGTGTAGATAGAAAACTACGTATGTGCAGATAGAAATTGCCTTATTTTTAATAAAAATGTTTATTCATTTATTTGCCTATAAAAAATTACAGAAGAAAATATTATATGATATTTGAATTTTTATAATTTAATATAATAGTTAGCAAGAGAGAGATCACTATGTATATATTGTTTACGGGGGGAAATATATGATATGTCCGCAAGCAATTAATTTGGGGATTCTCTTTGTACAAAAAAAGTCTCTAAAAGATGCCAAGTGGATAATGAGCACCTCTAAGGAACTTTATATAATGGTTGCAAAAAAATTAATGAATATTTTGTCTTTGTTGGTGCGTGCTTCTTCTGTCAAAACAGGTACATTTTGTCTTGAATTGTGTGGCCATGACACGTCTTCATGCTGCATTACTCTGCAGTGAAGTAAAATTGTTGTTTCTAACCTTGTTAATACCCTTGACTAGGCTGTTCAGGACTTATTGTGCTTGTTTATACAGGTGTAGCAAATGCAATTGGCCTAGCTGATTGATTTCTTCCAAGGCTTACTTCATTAAATTGTGAGTAAATCAAGCCAATAAGTTTATATAATAAATTTCCATTTCACTTTTGACCTCGGTAATTAAGCTAGCCTCTACTTGTGTACATCATTGGACATTTTTTTTTCTTCCTGTTTTACTTTTTAATTTCTTCCATTTTCTCTGTTCTAGGCAAGCCTATAGTATTAACTTTTTGGGCATACTCTAAAGATTATATCCTTAGGATTCTCAAAGTTAGAGGCTAAGTGTAAGATTGTTATTAAATAATTTGTTTGAGTTATAAGGTTGTGCCACTTTCACCTTGAACCATGGCTACTAAGAAAATTATCATGGTGATGCATTCTTGAAAAGATTATTTCTTTATGACTCAGGTCAAGGAAAGAATCAAAAGTTAGCATTGGAAATATATGCTTGGGTAAGCCAATTTATCATCGTCCAGATTAGCTTATATTTGCTTATCCCGTCCAGTCTTAACCAGGGATATTTGGATTCTATAATTATTTATATCAAGCTCCTCAAATTTTAGATAATAGATGTACCTTCTGAATCCTTTTCTTTAACCGCCATAGATGGATTTTTTCTTCTTATGATTGCATCTTCATTTGAGCTCGCAATGCTTCGTGCATTAAAATGAAAGAATGCATGGATTGAAAGTAATGGTTGGTTCCACCTGTGTAATTTGGCCTGCTCAGGCTATATGGTCACCTGTGTAAAAGTTTGGTTCTGATTGCTCAACTATAACAGTGCTAGCAATCATTCACTTAACTAGCTTTAATTAAGTATCAGTTACATTGCTTATTGACTAAATGGATTTGACATTATTATTCCTTTGATTTGTTTACAGATTTGATGCTTAATCTATCTGCAGAGTTTTTTCGTTGTTTCTTATAGTTAGACCATAATTTAACAATTGTGCCTGACTTTCATCCTAATATTGATAGGTTCTGTCCTTGGAGAACAATGGCAAGGTTAGTGTTTTAATTTAAAAGAATAACTTTTGCATTTCAAATGCACTACAAGCAAATGCTTCAAAAAACAGGAATGAATTGTTCTTTTGGAAGACTTGGAGGAATGAATTGGCTTTCCAGAAACAGTTAAGTCCCTTGTGCAATCTTTATCGCTGAGAATTGTTAAAAATTTGTAAAGTACTGCATAATAATTCTTAACTTTATGTTTATGATTTTGTAGTGTTTTGGATAAGCATTCTACTAATAATCTTTGTTAGTTGAGCTTGATAAGAAGGTTTTTAACTATTTTTGTCAGAAAAATTTGTTGTAGAGTTTCAGGAGAGGACTTGGAGTTGCACAAAGAAAGCTCAAAAGGTTTACATCCAACATTTTTATATAGTCTACATTGTTAATCAAACATTACTTGGATTTTGATCTTGTAGTTGTACAACAACTTGGTATACTTGGTTTTTTTTACCTGGTGTGACATATTTATGCTTTGCAGCACCAATTTTTTTTTTTAAACATTTTTTGGGTAATATTCAGTTGCTTTGCTATTTGTGAAATGAGATTATCTTGAAGGAAGATGTGGTTGATGTGGGAAAGATGTGGGAAAGAAAGGGAGAACTTCTTGATATGTAGGCTGGATTTTTCATAATTTTATTTTATTCTTAAGCGAAGTTTTACTTTCCCTCAAACAAGTATTAGTTTTCTGTTATGCAACTTTATATCATTGATTCTTTCATTCTATGCTTTTGTTCTTCTATTGCATTCTCATCATGGGTTGTTGAAATTTTCTTTTACAGCTTGGAGATTTGGTATGATAAAGCACTCATGTTGATGACCGAAACTCTAACACGCAAAGATTTTTGTGGATGCTTTAGCCATATGATAAGCAAGTGTGTAACTCAACACATATATACTTCATATGGATTTCTTTCTTAAAATCTCTCAAGCACTCAAATCTTATTATTGTTCTGTTTTTCAATTGGTATTGTCTGTCTTGGTAAATTGACTCTTGATAATTTTAATAAATTAGTTTTATTTTATTTCAATGTTATAATAATTTGTGTTTTGAAAATATGATTTTCATATCAGAATAAATTTAAATTAATTTATAAATAATATAAGGCTTAAATGCACTTCCAGTCCCTCAGGTTTCACGTTTGTGCAATTTTCGTCCCCCAGCTTTAAATTTAGCAGTTTTAGTCCCTAACGTTTACTAACGGTATAATTTTCGTCCCTCCGTCAAGTTGCCATCCAACAGCAAACGGAATGGTTTACGTGGCAGACGGAATTCGGTGATGTGGTCAGTTTGTTGCCTAATTGGACAGCTGAAGTGGCAAGTGCTGAGTCAGTAATTTTTTTCTCTCCAAAAAAACGTGCTGGCAAGCAAGTGCTGGTCACATGAGCAGCACGTTTTTTTGGAAAAAAAAATTTGCTGACTCAACACTTGCCACTTCAGCTGTCCAATTAGGCAACAAACCGGCCACGTCACCGAATTCAGTCTGCCACGTAAGCCATTCCGTTTGCTGTTGGATGGAAACTTGACGGAGGGACGAAAATTACACCGTTAGTAAACGTTAGGGACTAAAACTGCTAAATTTAAAGCTGGGAGACGAAAATTACACAAACGTAAAACCTGAGGGACTGAAAGTGCATTTAAGCCATAATATAAATAACTTGTTTGGATTAGTAACTAGTAATAATTAAAATAAATAATTTAATTTAATAAATAAATATTTATAGGTTCTAGTGATAGAGAGTGATCGTAGGTAAATGTTGAACACTTTTATCTGTGTTTGTCCTTTACCTACGGTTTTAACCGCAGGTGTAAATGGAAGCATATCGTGACGGCTGCTACGCCTTTGACATTCGGACACATGGTCGTCGAGAGTCGGCGCACATGGTTCTAGCCTCAAGGACAAATTGTCCATCGGTGCGGGCATTTACCTACAGATTTTTTACTTTTAGTGACAGAAATGTTCCGTCAGCACAAGTCGAATTTCTCGAAGTGTCATTTTGTTTCCATTCTTATTGGATCTGTAAATATCATTTATATTTACCGAGATCACCTTTTATTATACAATTCAAGAAACTGAAAGTCTGAAACTAGTTTGGTGTGTTTGTGGCTATTGTACAAACAAGGTTGGAATGAAGAGACTAGTCTTGAGATCTCTGAGCAGTAAAAAATTGTTGTAAATGCTGAAATCATAACTTTCATCTAGGGGTGAGCACAGGCTGGTTTGGATCGGATTTCTCTAAATCCGTTATTCAAATCGAGCAAATGAGCACGGGTTGGTTTGGTTTGGTTTGAATTTTGCATTTTTTATTTTTCAAATTCGAACCAAACCAATCCAAACCTAAACGGATTGGATTGGCTCGGGCCAATCGAGTTACTCATTAAAAAAATTTGAAAAATAAAAAAAAATTATTGTCTTATTTACTAAACTAAACAAATCAAACAGCATCAAATTCGAAAATAAACAGAGATCCAAGACCAATATTTATCTTATTTAAGTGACAAAGTTTCTCATCAAAGGATTCGAATTAAACAATCAAGAACAAGCTGTACAATCAATCTTACTCGTGCAGCCATTACTTATAAATAAGTGAAAAAGATGTCCTCTTGTTCAATTTGTGATTAATTTAGGCAGAGAAGGAAATGCTATTTTGGAAAAAAGAATGATATTCATGGATTGTCTCTAAGTTGTAACTCTATATAAACTTTTTTTTAAAAAAAAGATGTCACGTCATTGGGTTGGTTTGGTTTGGATTTGAAAAATAGAATCCGTGGACCGAACCAAACCACATCGGTTTGTGTTCGGTTTGGATCGGGGTCGACCCGAACACCACAAAATATTGAAAAATTCGGATTGGACCGATTTGGATTGGGTCGGGCTCGCGGGTGGCCCAGACCCGTACTCACCCCTACTTCCATCACTTAAGAAATTATTTAGATCAAAATAACCAAAATATTATTATATCATCTGAAAAATGCCTCGAACATTTTTCTCTTCTAGGACTTTTTTTATGTACATGTAGACAGAGGTGTTTACAGTTTACGGCCCGATTTGGTTTAATTTTGAGGCAAAAAATCATCTGATTCAAAGTTTAAAAGAGCATATGTTCGATTTGGTTTGCTTTTTTAAAAAAAAATCTATTTCAATCCTAAATAAATGAGATGAAAAATGCAAAGTAATATTTAACACATATAAGGTCATTGTGACTTAATATTCAACACACACAATACTTACAAAAGCCAATTCAAACAAAGAAAGTGTAATGCACACCAACAATTAATTAATAGCCTATATTAGACAATAATTAACAGTTAAAGATACATTGAAACAAGTCCAAAATTAATAATATTATAAGTTGCAACGAGCCTTATAAATATAGTAGTTAGATACAATGTGGAAATACGCATGCTCCCTCTGTCGGTTTGTTCTTTTCCCTTTCTCATTTTTATTAGGCTTAAATATGCTTTTAGTCCCTGCAAATAGGGGGTCCTATTTTTTTTGTCCTTGTAAATTTTGTTTTTTCCTTTTCGTCCCTACAAAGTTCAGACCCTCCTTTTTTGATCCCTAACGTCATCTGCCGTTACAAAAAAACCTACGTGGCAAACGGAATTCCAAGTGGCAGTGCCATGCGGGATTAGCAAGTCCAACTGTACATAGCTAACTCAGCATTAATTATAATTTTGATATTAATTAATGGTTAAAATTTGTTTAAACACCAATTATTAAAGTTTAAACACAAATTAATCAAAAAAAATAAGCACAAGTTAATTAATTAGGGTTTCCCCTTCCTTTTCCCCTTCCCCCCTCTGCTAGGTGACCCGTGTGATGTACAGGCTTTATTGGTTTCTATATATGATATGAAACGACTTATTTATCTAGTAATAAATTAATATATGATATACTCTTAATTTATGATAGTATTGATATTGTGACATTGTTCATTAAAATTTATAAAAAAAATAAATAAGATGAATGAAATATGTAAGCAAATGATATTTTACTGATAAAAATAAAATAAAAAAATAATTTTGTAGTATGCAAATTTACAGGTAAAAAGAAAGATGACCCGTAAGCAAATATCGCTATATTATTGGTCAGAAATAAAATCAAAATGAAAATAATTTTACAACTTGAATGTTTATTAGAATAGAGAAGGAAGAATAGAGCCCGTAAGCAAATAATATTTTACTGGGAGTGATAAGGTGGTTTCGTGGTTGGGGAAGAGGCATAGGGATTTGAGTGATAACGAAGTCATGAATTCAAATCTTCACACCAACATAACATACTAATACTAATTACTAACATTTGTCTATAAAGAAATACTATTTTATTAATCACAAACTATTTAAAGGAACGAAAAATGGATGAACAGAACCCGTAAGCAAATACCTTTAATATGGAATACAATAAGTAAATAAATTTGCCCCTGAAAATTTATAGGAACAAATATATAAATGGAACACGTAAGCAAATATTATTTTATTCATCAAAAGAAAAATAATGGTGTATCCTGAAAATTTACATGAACAAAAAAGATGAATAGAACCGTAAGCAATCACTATTTTATTGATAAAAAACAAAATCAAAAGGAAAATAATTGTGCAATATGAAAATTTATAGCAATAGTTAAGGAGGAATAGAACCCGTAAGCAAATACTATTTTATTAATCAAGAATAAAATCAAAAGAAATATGAATGAAACTCGTAAACAAATACAATTTTATTGATTAGAAATAAAATTATTCTCCTTTAGATTTTAAAGAAAAATAATTTTCCAAATTGAAATTAAAGGAATGGAAAATGGATGAGAATGAAACCTGTAAGCAAATAACATTTTATTGTCAGAGAATAAAATCAAAACAAAAAATAATCTTGCACGTGAAAATTTATTGGAACAAATAAATATAAATATAACGAATAAGCAAATAGTATTTTATTAATCAAAAGATAAATAATATTGTAACTTGAAAATTTTCAAGAACAAAGAAAGATAAATAAAACCTATAAAAAAACAATATTTTATTTATCAAAATAAAATTAAAAAAAAAATAAGCATTATTAAATAATATATTATAATTATCAAATTAAAGTTAAATGAAAAATAAGCATTATTAAATAATATATTATAATCATCAAATTAAAGTTAAATGAAAAATAAGTATTATTAAATAATATATTATAATTATCAGATAGAAACATTAATATAAATATTAAAGATTATGTAAAATAATTTAGAAAAAAATTAGGCTTAAATCTCTTTTTGGTTTCTTATTTTTTAGAAATTTTTGTTTTTAGTCTCTGAAAAATAAAATGCGTCTTTTTAGTCCCTTATTTTTTTAAAATTTATCACTTTTAGTTCTTGGGGTCATATTTTAAATTAGAAAAGTATTTTTTAAATTTATACTTTGACCCCTCCCAAAGTCGCCACGAGATGCACCTCTCTCTCTCTTTCTCCTCCTTGTGCGATCGTGGTGGCCGCTTCTCTTCTTGCCATTGTGCGCGGCCTCCCTTGGCCGCACGGGGATGGGGGCCGTGGTGCATCAGTGGAGGGGGGAGGAGAATGAAAAAATGGGTTAAGGTGAGTATCAAGCTTTAGGAATGGTCAAAGTATAAATTTAGAAAATACTTTTCAAATTTAAAATATGGCCCAGATACTAAAAGTGGCAAATTTTCAAAAATAAAGGATTAAAAAGATGGATTTTATTTTTGAGAGACTAAAAATAAAACTTAATGAAAAATGAGAAACCAAAAAATTAAGTAAATTTTTTTTTTTTAAAAAAAAAGAACAAGAAAGAAGGAGTGAGGCGCAGGGACACGAAATATTTCGGTGAGATATTGACACGTGTACACACAAGACCATCTTTTTCCAACCAATAGTACAAACTTTCCAATAGTAAGAAACTAGCTCGTTGACCCGTGCGACGCACGGGTTTGGTTGATTTTTAAATATTATATAAAATGACTTATTTATATAGTAATAAAGTGATATGTAATATATTCTAAATTTATAATAGTATTGATTTTGTTGTATCATGCATGAAAACTTTTAAGAACAAAGAAAGATAAATTGACCTCGTAAAAATAATTTTATAACGTAAAAAATAATATATTTTAAATTCATAGCGGTGTTGATTTCATCATAAATGAAATAAAAAAATAATTTTACATCCTAAAAATTTATAGGAACAAAGAAAGATAAATGTAATTCGTAAACAAATACTATTTTATTGATAAAAAATAAATTAAAAAATTAACTTTAAAAATTAAAAATTTATAGGAACAGACAAAAATGAATGAAATCTGCAAACAAACTGTAACGCATTTCGTTACATTAGTAACAACACAATAAAACATAGACAAAAATTAATTAAATTCAAAGGGACTAAACAATATCTCATTAATAAAAAAAGAATTATTAATAAATCCTTACATAATTAAAAACATTTTTCTCAACTACAGTGTCCACTAATAATTGTCCGAACATTAATTAAATGGCCAAGCGAAGCACAACGGCTTGTCGTTTACAGAAATAAAGTACTAACGAAGCTAAGAAAATAAAGTAAAGAAAGTCAATAAGTCTTCAAATCTTCTCCATCAGTCTCAATGACCCTTACCCCATCTTTGTGATCTGAAAACAACACGTTTAATGAAATATAATCCCAGTGAATAAAACAAATTCAAAAAGGTATTTTAAAAAAATAGTGTTGTTCTCGACCGGCACACTAACAAGAAAAACTCAACCATGGTACCCGCAAAACATAGAATAAATTCTCTTCACATTAAGCATAATTTATTTGAATCACAAATAATAAAATAATTATTTTAACAATCAAACAATTACAAAACAGAGTACTCAATCTGACATCACTATATACACTATACAACTGTTCAGTTCCCGGAACCTGTGTGAATCCTAGATTCACTGTGAATCCCAGATTCACTAAGGTCCATGAACTCATGCCCAAATAATGGTATCCCACTGCCTTCACCATCCCGGATGGAGGTCATATCTCATCTCAGATGTGGATATGTTCAAGAATATAATATCTCATCTCAGATGTGGATATTTTTAATAATACGATATTTTATCCCGTATGGAGATATCTCTCACCGTCATCCCTTCCCAGAAGGTGATGACCGACTCATACATAATGATAATTTGATATCCCATCTCAGATGAAGATATCTCTCATCCTATTCTCAGAATAAGATGTATGCCGTCATCCCTTCTCGAAAGGTGATAACCCACTCGCACCAAGAGCAATATATCACCTCAATTGACTATCACCTCACAGACTTAAATTAATAGGTGAATTTGTAAATACTATTAGGGCAATGATAAACGGACACCCCACCATCCCTCTTACACCTCATTCCAATGAGATGAGAGATGTGTCATGGATGTGAGAGGAGAGTCCATTGATCATTATGCATAGTACTATTATTAGCACAAGCCTTATCAACACACAATATCACAATAGACCATTTCCTTAGTTCCTGTTCACGACTTTAATATTAGATCCGCATCCCAACAAGAAATTCATTAGCAATTTGGAACAATGGCCTATAACAATTCTATTGCACAACGTGAAGGAATAATAGATCAATTGGTAATCGACATTATATAACAGTAGCGATATCATATATACATTTTTAAGCAAAGCGATGCAATCAACTGCAACCATGTCTAACACAAGTGAAAATATGTACAATTATAATACAACCATAGCACTAATTAAGAGCATCTCCAATCCCAATTTTTCATATCAAGAAGCTAATAAAATTATACCTTTCAAGAAGTCATACCATGGAAGTTTAAAGAAAATAAATGTGTTTTACTCACCTTCGTAAGAGTGATGTTTGATACCCCATTTTCCCATTTTTCTTTCCACCTTTCCTGTGCATTTTTTCCTTTTTTTTTTCTTCTCCCCCTGGTCTATACTTTTTAGTTTTTTCCCCTTCTTCTTTCTTCCTAGCCCTCCTACTCGGTGAACTAGAAGGAAGAAAAACTGTTACTCGCCATTTTGACCCCTTTTTGCTGAACGTGGGTTGATGGGTTACTATCATCCCTTTTTTTTTTTTTTCTGTAAACTTCCAACTCCCTTCTAAAAAGAACTGGGTCCCGCGAATTGGTTTTATGAATTCAAAGTGAATTCACGCTGGAGCCTGGAGGTGGGTTCACTTCCTCCTTTCCATTTAATTCCCCCTTTCCCCACCCCCACCCCCACCCCCATTTAATTACTTAACAAATCTAATAAATATTATACTAATAATTTTTCACACTACACTTCTTAATAGCTAATGCTTTTCACCAAAGAAAATTATATTAAAATTTTAGGATGTTACACAAACACTATTGTATTGATTAAAAGTAAAGTTAAAAGAAAAATAATTTTACAAAAAAAAATTTACATGGAGAAATAAAGATGAATGATACCAGCACATAAATACTATTTTATTGATTAGAAATAAAATCAAAAGAAAAACAATTTTACATCTAAAAAATTTACAAAGAAAAAGAAAAAAATAATTTTGTAACCTAAAAATTTACAAGAGTAAAGAAAAATGAGTAGAACCGTAAGCAAATACTATTTTGTTGATCAGAAATAAAATAAATAAAAAATAATTTTGTAACCTAAAAATTTACAAAAACAAAAAAAAATAAATGAAACTCGTGATTAAATATTATTTTATTTATCATAAAAAAATAAATTTGTAATCTGAAAATATTCAAGAACAACTAAATAAGAATAAAAACAGTAAATAAATCAAAATAAAATAATTTTATAACCTAAAATTTACAGAAATAAAGACAGATCAAATAAACCTATAAGAAAACACTAATTTATTGATAAAAAATAAAATCATGAGAAAAATAATTTTGCATTTTTGAAAATTTACGATAACAAAAATAAATAAATAAAATTTGTAAGCAAATACTATTTGTATTATTTTAATATGCAAATATATGAAATTGAAATAAAAATAATTTTTTTTGAAAGGAGAAAGAGTGATCCTCAGTGCTATGCGTTTTTGATGAAGAAAGAATGACGAAAAATCTATACGAAGCATCATGATACTTTTCGCCGGAAGCCATTTTCAGTCCACATCAGTATGACTGCAATAAATTGCACTAACCCTTTGCACTTTCCAGTTTGCACTAACCCCACTTTCCAGTTTGCATTAACCCTTTGCACTTTCCAGTCCACATCAGTATGCTTTTCGCCTCTATATATATGCCCCCAACTTTTCAGGAAAAGAAAGATATGAAGGTGGATGAAACCCAAAAGAAGAAAAACAAACTATACTTTTCTTAATACTCTACCATGGCAACCCTCATCAATAACCTCTGGGTGTTTGCACTGGCTTTCAGATGCACACAAGATCAGAACATTCTCTGGTCGCTTTTGATAATGGCTGCCTCACTCTGGTTAGCCACGACTTTCATTTACTGGTGTCACCCTGGTGGTCCTGCTTGGGGCAAGTACTACCCCTTCTACTCTACCACCTGGAGAAGAACCAACAACATGAAAATTCCTGGTCCCAGAGGGTACCCTTTAATCGGGAGCATGAATCTCATGTCGAGCTCACTGCCACACCACCGTATTGCGGCGGCTGCAAAGGCATGCCGGGCCACGAGGCTCATGCCGTTCAGCCTCGGCGACACACGTGCCACCCTGACGTGGCGAGGGAGATTCTTCACAGCCCAATCTTCGCCGATCGACCCATCAAGGGATCCGCTTACGCCCTCATGTTCGACCGCGCCATCGGGTTCGCCCCTTACGGCGTTTACTGGCGAACCCTTCGGAAGATTGCCACCGAGCACTTCTTCTCCCCAATGCAAATCAAGTCCTCCGAGTCCCAACGCTCTCAAATCGCAGCCCAGATGGTCCACTCTTTCCGAAACAACGGTAGTTTGGGCCCGGGCCTCACCGTTCGCCAGATCCTCAAGAGGGCCTCGCTCAGTAACATGATCTGGTCGGTGTTTGGACAGAGGTATAGGCTTGACGGGGAGCCAAACGAGGAGAAGCTAATAAGGGGATTGGTGGAGCAAGGGTATGACTTGTTGGGTAAACTTAATTGGGGTGACCATCTCCCTTTCCTCAAGGACTACTTCGATTCCCAGAGAATAAGCTCCGAACTCGTCCCCAGTATGAACCGGTTCGTCAGCACAATCATCGCCGATCACCAAACCGACGACAAAACCCAGACCCACCGGGATTTCGTTCATGTCTTGCTCTCTCTCCAAGAACCTGATAAATTGTCTGAATCCGACATGATTGCTGTACTCTGGGTAAGTCCAATTAATCCTAAAAAACTAATAAAACCGAAGAATATGGTTGTTTTTTTTGGGCAGGAAATGATATTTAGGGGGAGTGACACGGTGGCGGTTTTGATTGAGTGGATACTAGCGAGGATGGTGCTTCATCCTGATGTGCAGGGGAGGGTGCAGAAGGAACTGGACGAGGTGGCGGTGACGGATGGGGTGTCACGCGCCGTGACGGAGGATGACATGGCGGCGACGGTGTACCTGCCGGCGGTGGTGAAGGAGGTTTTGAGGCTGCACCCACCGGACCCACTTCTCTCGTGCCCCCGCTTGGCCATGAGTCATGACTAATACGAAAATTGATGGGTACCATGTGCCCGCGGGGACCACAGCGATGGTTAATATGTGGGCCATAGCCAGGGACCCGGATGTGTGGAGTGACCCACTCGAATTTAAACCCGAGAGGTTCATGGGCGAGGAGTTCTCAGTTCTCGGGTCGGATATGAGGCTGGCCCCGTTCGGGTCAGGCAGGAGGTGTTGCCCCGGCATGACTCTGGGTTTGACCGTCGTGACCTTCTGGGTGGCAAAGCTGTTGCACGAGTTCGAATGGCTACCGTCGGATGAGGGGAATGGGGTTGATCTAACGGAGGTTCTGAGGGTATCATGTGAAATGGCTAACCCTCTCACTGTTAAGGTGCGCCCCAGGCGTGAGGTAAGTGAGCTTTGTTTTTAAGACGAGGGATCTCCCATATCTATGTTCCTTCCACCGCTTCCTGTGCTTGGATCCGGTTCGCACAATTTTCATTCCCCTTACACTTCGCCGTTTCAGTTGCTGGTTCTGGCTCTGGAGATAGTTGTCTAGATATTGACCCGTGCCACGACATTGTGTACAAAAAAATGTATGGAGTAGCCATTTAATATTTTTGGAAAGTGTATTTTTTTTATAACTATAAGATAGCCCCTCCTGTTGTCAAAAATAAAAAATATAATTTTTTTATATGGTTGAATATGTTTTAGATATCTGCAGAGTTGTTTTGATTTTAGTCCTTTACAAAAAATCAATGTTTTTGTTTGATTTTAGTCTTGGATGAGTTGACTTGCTGTGACTCGTTAAAATCTACTTCACATTGAACGCATCAGCATTTTTTTCCACATCATCCCTCTCTCTATCTCCTCCCTCCTCCTCCCCCACCGCCCTTCCCCCTCAAATTTCTAAATTTGATTTTAGAAATTTATTTTATGCAGATTTTGTTCAAGATGCGATAATGGAAACAGCTAGTTGTCATTATTTTTTATCTGCTGTTGTTGGGAAAAAAGCTAGCTGTTTGCTCTGCAGCAACTAGAAGTTCGGTCATTCTCAGTGTTGAGCACCTTATTGGAATTGTAAGCACCGCAGAAACTAAAAGTCATTATTTGTCATATAACTTTGAGACATTTATTTCCTGCTTGAGAGTTGTGGACCAAGGTTCAGTGGTTGAGTCTTGGTTGGCTTCTCATGGAGATCCATCAGGGTTGTCAGTATTTCATGGTTCTTTTGAATATTAACTGTCCTGATCCTGCTTTGTTAGCCAATTCTGATTAAGCATTTCTAGATTTAGAATTTTAGATTGAAATGTAACCTTTTACTTTTGCTTGTTTGTCAGTGAATTGCATTCTGTTTATTTTTGTGGATATACATTAATTGGGTGTCCCCTGTTGGTTTTGGAACATTGGTTTAATTCTCTGTGATCTAATAATTGGGTGTTTTGCTGTATGGCCCTCTGTTACGGGCTTGTTGGGCTATGTTTTACTATTGACTCTTTGTTTTGGGTAAGATGCAGGATTGGGTGTGTGTAAAGGGTGGGATATTGATGTGGCTATACTGATTACCTGGTGTTTGTGTATATCAGCGACTATATGTTGTACATTTTTCTTGTATTTAAGTATTCCTTGTGCCTCAAGTATCCGTATTAATACAGTTTTGGCTTATCAAAAAAAAAAAGATATACATTAATTTTCAATTGTCTCTTCTAGATATAGATACTGATGCATTAGTGTGTAGAGTAAGGTAGGTAAAGGGATCCCTGCTTTAAAAGTTAGATAAGTTATCCTATTTTCTTTGGTTTTGGTTATTTCTTGTTCAAGTGGAAACACAGCTTTCTGGTTGACTGAAAGGCCAGGGCCTGCATCCTGCTGGCACATAGTCCTTATTGTTGAAGATGATAATGCACACATATTACCTACCTCCTAGTATTAAGTGCCTGAGCCAACATATCTTAACTAATGCCTTTTTTTTGTAATCTTTTAGTTAACAATTGCACTAAAAATACTACTGTTGCATGATGTATATTTGTTTCAGCGACTGGCATTAAACCATGGACTCCTGCACCTGCGATAGTTAGAAACATTTTCTTAGCTCTTTTAATTGTATGTGATTTGATTTGATATTAGCTTTTGTTAGGTTAAATTTCTCCCTCAATTGTTGTTTATCTGTTTGATAAAATGCTTGAACCATGTGTTTATTAGATACTCGGTCGTGTTCAAGACACTTTGTTATTATTTCTAGTTTTAAAAATGAACACATCATGTTTGCTTGTTTGTACTTTAAATCTGTTTTACTTGGTAAAACATATCATAATCGGGAGATATTTGCTTGTTCATGGGGCAATTGAAATTTACACCACAGAGCTATGATTCTATAAACCTATAAGTCTATAACCATTGACAATTGTCAAAATTTCCTACTCGGTACTTGAATTGATCAGACTTACTTCAATGTTGCAGAATTTCCATGTGTCAAGGAACAAAGTTCAGAGGCCGAAACAAGTAAGAGTTTTTATTCACCTCCATAACTACGTTGGTGAGGCCGAAACAAGTAAGGTATATTGTGAAGCTCGGCCTTAGTTTCAATTTACCTGGTGCTGTTACCGGGTTCTACAAATGCTACAAATTGTCTGTTAAGGTGTGCCTTTGGTGTTAATTGTGAATTTATCTCAGCTCTGTTTTTTTCATGTTTCATTGGTTTTTGATGTTTCCCATACACTTTCAAAATATATTTTGTGTGGTTGTTGTGAGTTTGGTGCTTGGATCAGTTATGAACTTCATTAGTATAGGTGCATGTAGCTTACATTGCGAACCCCTGCCGCACTTCTTGTGCTATTAGTGGTTCTCTTTATTTTTAATAAAAATGTTTATTCAATTATTGGCCTATAAAAAATTAAAGAAGAAAATATTATATGATATTTGTATTTTTATAATTTAATATAAAAGCTAGCAAGAGAGAGAGATCACTATGAATATATTGTCTACCGGAGGGGGGGGGGGGGAATATATGATATATCCGGAAGCAATTAATTTGGAGATTCTCTTTGTACAAAAAAAGCCTCTGAAAGATGCCAAGTGGATAATGAGCACCTCTAAGAAACTTTATATAATGGTTGCAAAAAAATTAATGAATATTTTTTCTTTGCTGATGCGTGCTTCTTCTGTCAAAACAAGTACATTTTGTCTTGAATTGTGTGGCCATGACACGTCTTCATGCTGCATTACTCATGCAGTGAAGTAAAATTGTTGTTTCTAACCTTGTTAATACCCTTGACTAGGCTGTTCAGGATTTATTGTGCTTGTTTATACAGGAGTAGCAAATGCAATTGGCCTAGCTGATTCATTTCTTCCAAGGCTTACTTCATTGAACTGTGAGTAAATCAAGCCAATAAGTTTATATAATAAATTTCCATTTCACTTTTGAACTCTTTAAATAGTATTTCAATGACCTCGGTAATTAAGCTAGCCTCTACTTGTGTACATCATTGGACATTTTTTTTTTCTGTTTTACTTTTTAATTTCTTCCATTTTCTCTGTTCTAGGCAAGCCTATTGTATTAACTTTTTGGGCATGCTCTAAAGATTATATCCTTAGGATTCTCAAAGGAAGAGGCTAAGTGTAAGATTGTTATTAAATACTTTGTTTGAGTTATAAGGTTGTGCCACTTTCACCTTGAACCATGGCTACTAAGAAAATTATCATGGTGATGCATTCTTGAATAGATTATTTCTTTATGACTCAGGTCAAAGAAAGAATCAAAAGTTAGCATTGGAACTATATGCTTGGGTAAGTCAATTTATCATCGTCCAGATAAGCTTATATTTGCTTATCCTGTCCAGTCTTAACCAGGGATATTTGGATTCTATAATTATTTATATCAAGCTCCTCAAATTTTAGATAA
Organism: Glycyrrhiza uralensis; assembly: GCA_030159175.1. Classification (NCBI taxonomy): domain Eukaryota; kingdom Viridiplantae; phylum Streptophyta; class Magnoliopsida; order Fabales; family Fabaceae; genus Glycyrrhiza; species Glycyrrhiza uralensis. Next base: position 1,290,668 of record BRZY01000007.1, read on the forward strand.
TATATGTACCTTCTGAATCCTTTTCTTTAACCGCCATAGATGGATTTTTTTTTTCTTTTCTTATGATTGCATCTTCATTTTAGCTCGCAAAGCTTCGTGCATTAAAATGAAAGAATGCATGGATTGAAAGTAATGGTTGATTCCACCTGTGTAATTGGGCCTGCTCAGACTATATGGTCACCTGCGTAAAAGTTTGGTTCTGATTGCTCAACTATAATAGGGCTAGCAATCATTCACTTAACTAGCTTTAATCTCAAGTATCAGTTGCATTGCTTATTGACTAAATGGATTTCACTTAACTAGCTTTAATCTCAAGTATCAGTTGCATTGCTTATTGACTAAATGGATTTGACTTTATTCCTTTGATTTGTTTACAGATTTGATGCTTAATCTATCTGCAGAGTTTTTTTCATTGTTTCTTATAGTTGGGCCATAATTTAACAATTGTGCCTGATTTTCATCCTAATATTGATAGGTTCTGTCCTTGGAGAACAATGGCAAGGTTAGGATTTTAATTTAAAAGAATAACTTTTGCATTTCAAATGCACCACAAGCAATTGCTTCAAAAAAAAGGAATGAATTGTTCTTTTGGAAGACTTGGAGGAATGAATTGGCTTTCCAGAAACAGGAAAGTCCCTTGGGCAACCTTTATTGCTGAGAATTGTTAAAAATTTGTAAAGTACTGCATAATAATTCTTAACGTTATGTTTACGATTTTGTAGTGTTTTGGGTAAGCAATAATATTTGTTAGTTGAGCTTGATAAGAGTCTCTGTTTAGTTGAGCTTGATAAGAAGGTTTTTAACTCACTATTTTTTTCAGAAAAATTTGTTGTATAGTTTCAGGAGAGGACTTGGAGTTGCACAAACAAAGCTCAAATGGTTTACATCCAACATTTTTATATAGTCTACACTATTAATCAAACATTACTTGGATTTTGATCTTGTAGTTGTACATCAAGTTGGTATACTTGTTTTTTTTTTCCTGGTGTGACATATTTATGCTTTGCAGCACCTTTTTTTTTTTTCTTTTTAACATTTTTTGGGTAATATTCAGTTGCTTTGCTATTTGTGAAATGAGATTATCTTGAAGGAAGATGTGGTTGATGTGGGAAAGAAAGGGAAAACTTCTTGATATGTAGCCTGGATTTTTCATAATTTTAATTTATTCTTAAGCAAAGTTTTACTTCCCCTCAAACAAGTATTAGTTTTCTGCTATGCAACTTTATATGATTGATTCTTTCATTCTATGCTTTTGTTCATCTACTGCATTTTCATCATGGGCTTTTGAAATTTTCTCTTACAGCTTGGAGATTTGGTATGATGAAGCACTCATGTTGATGACCGAAACTCTAACACGCAAAGATTTTTGTGGAGGCTTTAACCATATGGTAAGCAAGTGTGTAACTCAACACATATATACTTCATATGGATTTCTTTCTTAAAATATCTAGCTCAAGCACTCAAATCTTATTCTTGTTCTGATTTTCTATTGGTGTTGTCTGTCTTGGTAAATAGACTCTTGATAATTTTAATAGATTAGTTTTATTTGATTTCAATGTTTTAATAATTTATGTTTTGAAAATATGATTTTCATATCAGACTAAATTTTAAATTAGTTTATAAATAATATAAATAACTTGTTAGATTAGTAACTAGTAATAATTAATTTAAATAATTTAATTTAATAAATATTGATAGGTTCTAGTGGTAGAGAGTGATCGTAGGTAGATGTTGGACACTTTTATCTGTATGTCCTTTACCCACGGTTAAAACCGTAGGTATAAATTGATGCATATAGTGACGGCTGCTACGCTTTTACATTCGGACGCATGTCGTCGGGAGTTAGCGCACGTGGTTCAAGGACAAACTGTCCATTGGTGCGGACTTTTACCTACGGATATTTTTACTTTTAGTGACAGAAATTTTCCATCAGCACAAGTCGAATTTCTCATAGTGTCATTTTGTTTCCATTTTCATTGGATCTGTAAATATCATTTATATTTGCCGGGATCACCTTTTATTATACAATTCAAGAAACTGAAACTAGTTTGGTGTGTTTGTAGATTGTACAAACAAAGTTGGAATGAAGAGACTCGTCTTGAGATCTCTGAGTAGGTTTTGTTTCTTTCTCTCCCTTTCTTTATTTACCGAAAGATGGAATTAGCGATAAAAAATATTTGTAAATGCTGAAATCATAACTTCCATCACTTAAGAAATGATTTAGATCAAAATAACCAAAATATTATTATACCATCTGAAAAATGCCTCGAACTTTTTTCTCTTATAGGACTTTTTTTTATGTACATGTAGACAGAGGTGTTTATGGCTCGATTTGGTTCAATTTTGAGGTAAAAAATCATCTAATTCAAAGTTTAAAAAAACATATGTTCGATTTGGTTTGTTTTTTTTTTATAAAAAAATAAAAAAATCTGTTTCAATCCTAAACAAATGAGATGAAAAATATGAAGTAATATTTAACACATACAAGGTCATTGTGACTTAATATTCAACACACATAATACTTACAAAAGCCAATTCAAACAAAAAAAGTGTAATGCACACCAACAATTAATTAGTAGTCAATATTAGACAACAATTAACGATTAAAGATACATTCAAACAAATCCAAAATTAATAACATTATAAGTTGCAGTGTGTCTTATAAATATAGTAGTTAGATACAAATGGAAATACGCAAGGCTCCCTTTGTCGGTTTGTTCTTTTCCCTTTCTCATTTTTATTATTATTATTATTTACTCCTATTTTATTCATATTATTATTCTTATATTTAATTAAATTTTAGTTTATTAATATTGCCATGACTCACTACTCATGAGTCATCTATTTATCGCCTGTTTGTTTTAGATTATAATCAACACAAACAGAATAAAAACGTGTTCTAGTAATCAAATTCAAAAATTGATTGATTTTGTTCAGTTTTATATCCCAGAAAAAAATTATCTATTTTTGATTTTTGAATCGGTCTGTGGTTATTTTTTGTGGATATTTTAGTTTTGAACACACTTTACTTTCCCTAGTTAGCATGCAAAGAAATAATTATTTGTCTTTAGAAAAGCCTATTGATTGATATGAGAATTGTTATATTTTTTTTATAGCTATATGAGAATTTTTATATCAATTAAAAACATATGGAGAATAAATCCATGAGTCTCAAACGTAAAGAAAGAAAAAGAGAGGATAAAAGAAAAATGAAGAGAAAAAATATTAATTTTATATATTTTTGGGTGAAGTGAAAACAAAAGGGAAGAAATAAGAAAAGTTTTTTTTTTATACCCACAGTATCACAAGAGAAAAAGGGATCCTGGACTAATTTGTATTCGATCAGGAGGTAAGTAAAGTTTGGCCACGAATTGTTTCGTCACCGAGAATCAAACTCGGGGTACTAACCGAGTTTGTCCCTTAAACAGAACACATTAACCACTTGTGTCCAACCTCGTAGTCCGTGAAAAGTTTTCTTTACATATTTGGTTTGGTGCAAAAGCAAGAAAATATAAAAGCATCGGACGCAAGGCATCCTACCATCTCTGCACTGGTGGTTCGTCCCAGACTTGCATCAAAGCAGACATTTGTTTTCCTTGCTTAGTGAGAAAGTTGACGTAACTATTGCCTTCTCATAATGAATGGTGAATCGAGACATTCCATTCGAGCTGAAGCTGATCTCGAATTGAAGGTATCACTGAAGCATACTTGTGGGTCGAACATTGAGGTGCAGAAATTAACCCCACCACCAGTGGCGTACCTAGGACCCTGGGTCAGTGGGGACAATTTATTGTTATTAAACTTGGACTAATTAGCGACTTGATTAAAGTATAGTCACTCGGTAATTAGTCGAACTAATGTCACTTTTTCTTTTTTAATAGAGGGGGATCAAACTCGATTGGGTGTTAAGGGTTATAAATGCTAAACTCTACCAATTGAGCTAACACTAATGCCACTTGGCGAACTACGTTGAAGTATTTATTATTTATTTTTTTAATTTGTATTTATTATTTATTTTTAAAATTTATTAATTTTATACAGAATAAACAAGTATATATAATTATTACCATTCAATGAACAATAAAATTGTTTAGTGTAGTGGTACGACTGTCTCTTTTAAACGTGAGGTCCTATGTTCTATATTTACTATTTGAATTTTGTGTGGCATTTTTGGATATTTATTACTTTGTTGTTGGTCCACACACGTGAGGTGCATTGGAAAAATGCAAATACAGCAGTAGTTGCGCAGAAATCTCAGGGAGTGCGCCATACAGATGCAGGCAGGTGTGGGAGAACGTGCTGGGTCTAAACTGGAATTAAGAGAACTTTATGGGGTCAAAAAGTGCACAACTGGGGGCAAAAATAGAACTTTATGGGGTCAAAATGGAAAATATGTAGATAGTAAATGGAATTTTAAAAAAATGAGTGGGGGCAGCTGCCCACCCTGGCTTGTATGTGGGTCCGCCCCTGCCCACCACTATCATTGAGTCGAAATTGTAATATTCGTATTTTTAGGATATTAGTTAGAATTTTTGTTTTATATGAAATACTAGGATCTAAGTGCTAAGAAAATTAATTTGGTCATATAATAATAAGTATAAGACACTTATGAAATTATTTTATTAAAACAGTAACTTTTTCTTTACTGTTTGACATCCGTATTTTTTGTTATTGACGGAAAAGGGTTTTTATAACACAAGTGTGTTAACCCAACCTTTTCAAACAAACTTCCTTTACAAAAGTTGGTTCTTTTAATATTTGTGATTTTCTGGAATTTTCTTAGAATTTTTGGAAAACTTTGAAAATTATTGTTTTGACCCTGTTATTTGCGAAAAGCATAAAACCCTGATTCAGAGACCGATTTGAGGTCAGAAAAAGATTTTGAATAGCTGAATCATGTTTTTATATTTTTTAGGATTTTTGAAATTATTTCATAATTTTCTGAAAAACAGGTCAAAACACTACTTTTTCGACGCTTATAAATACAGAAAGCAGAGGTTTCTGGTCCAAAATCGATTTATGTCGAACAATGAGGGCTCAAAATCAAATTTTAAGAGAGACCATTAGTAATTAAATTCAATTTGTCAATTTTCTGGGATTTTTTTGGAATTTTCTAAAAAAGTACTGTTTTTCACTTATGGCGTGTCCGTTTTCCGTTGTTTTTACAAATTGCAAGGCTTACTCTTACCGTAAAATTCCCAAAACTCTTCTATGAGGTTCTTACATGTCATTTTTGAGATTCCTCATTTATTCTTACTATTTAAAATTGTTTTTGAGTGTTAGATTAGTAAACAGACTATTTTAAACCCTTAATTGCGGAATAAGCCGAATTGAGACGAATAGAGGTATAGTGGCCATGATATGGAAACCTAGGAGCTTTGAGGGGTTTGAATACAATTCTAAGAAGTATATAAGAGTGGGGAACATCATGATTGCCTTGAATAGTAAGGTGGGCAAGTAAAAAGACCATTTTGCCCTTAGTTCCCACTTAAAACTACATAAACTTGTAGTTTTTGATCAAGCAATCCAATGGCCTTCATCCTCCCTCATCTTGGTCGACATCCACACTAAATTTGGAGCCTTGGATGAGCTTTTTGTCTTATGAATCACTAGCTTACTCATAAGGGATGGCCAATAAGAAAAATGGATCATATTTGAATTAGGGATTTATAACATATACATAAAAAAGCTAGGCGACCTCACAATAATTTAATTCCCTCTCACTCCCTCTTTGGCCGCCCCTCCCTCACTATAAATACGGGGTCTTGCTTCATAAATTTCACAACACCAACAAGGAGCAAGAAGGCCTACAAAATTCTCTCTCTTTTCTCTCTAGTTTTCTTAAATTTCTTCTTGGTGTTCTTGGTTGTTCTTCATCAAGTTTTGGCCAAAGTAAGGGGTTAATCTTGCAATTTAATTTGTGAAGTATGAGTTTTGGTTCTTGTTTGTGTTAGGATTGTATGCTTTAGGTGTTTTCACTATTAAGCCTTGATAAATGGTTTTATAGCCTTTAAATAATTATTTTGTGCTAAATATTAATAGTAGAGTTATAATGCTCAAATTTTCTCAAGATTTTCGAGATAGTAAGGGGGTTATGCCAAAATCATTTTTGAACTTCTGTAAACATACCGTTATAATGGCGAAATTTATATTACCGCAAATATAATTTTACCGCGAAGAGAATACAATTAATTATTTTGTGAAAACCCTGGTATTATCTATCATTGATATACAAGGTCATGGTTAAGATAAATGGTTTATCAGTATGGATCTGTCTAGAAAGGAAGTAAGACCTTTGAAGGGGCTAAAGCAATCCGTCTCTCTCTAGCCTTGGATCTGTATTGATACACTGTTTGGGGAATTCTTAACTTAGGGACTCAGTATATACATGACTAAGATAATTGGGGAATATAATGGTAATGGATTCTTGATGAATTCTACTGTTATATATTTTTGGTTCAGTATTCTCTATGTTTTCAACAGTGAAAATTTGTGAAACAGTTTCAATGAGCTTTTTCTGAAAAATGAACCGGTGTTCACGTATTTCAAAATATTTCAGTTTTGACCCCTGTTTAATAAATTAATTACTTTTTAGTACTATTACATACCTTTGAATGAAAATGAAGTATGAGTTGTCTGAGATAAATGGTTCTGTGTTTTATCTGAGTAGTGAAATTTTGTGTTTTCCTGAGATGTGTGCTTTGGTATTCTTATATGAGAAACGTGGTTCTGTGTGTACTTGTGATTCCGTGTTCATTTGAGAGTTAAGTCGTAAGCTGGTGTCTGTGGTTACTAAGTAAAATCTCTTGGAGTAGCGGGCGGAATGCTCGTGGCTCTGTGCCGAAATTCCTATGGTAAAATCTCCTTGAGTAGCGAGTGACTTACTCGTGGGTGTGACCCGAATATAAGTGGTAAAGTCTCCAGGAGCAGCAAGTTCTTTTCTCGTGGGTGTGGTCCTAAAATTGTGTCGTAAAATCTCTAGGGGTAGCAGGTTCTTTTCTCGTGGGTGTGATCCCGAAATTCTTAAGTAAAATCCCCAAGAGTAGCGGGCTGGATGCTCGTGGGTTTGTCCCGAAAGTATAGAGTCTTGTGTGAAATTCCCTGTTTAAGATGTTGGATGATTCATTTGCTGTATATTGTTCTCACTGGATGTTCCCAAATGTGCTGTGTTTGAGTAAAATTCTTACTGTGCTAATATATTAATTTCTTTAGTATGATTCCTTAGTGTTTGTGAGGTAGGTTGTTGTGTGTCGTACTTTTCTTATTAAGTTGTTTAGAGTTTCACCCTTGCCTGCTTTGTTGTGTTGATTCATGACGGAGTAGATGTTTGACCCAAGAAGGTGGTTAGCTCTTAGGAGAGGAGCTGAAGGATGCTGTTGAGTAGGTGATATGGATTTCAAGAAGATTAGACGGTTACTATATTTTTGGGTAGGGGTTTAGAGACCAGACTGACTCAGATGTTCACTGTCTTACTTTAAATTCTTTCCTGTACAAACTCTGATGATTTTATATATATATGAGACGAGATCTTCTTCGCATAGTATTGCATTATGCTTCCGCACTTAAACTCTTTTGAAAAGAATTAATACATATTTCTCCATTCTTCTCTGTGTTTAAAAGAAGAAAACTTTTTACTCATGTTTTCGGAGAAGGAATGTTGAGTTTTCATTAAATATTTTCTAAGTTATTTCGAAATTCATTGGTAACTATGGTGTAATATCCTTTTTGGAGAAATGGTGTTGCAGAAATAGCAACCGACATCCCTGAAGCCCCGATTCCATGCAGTTCTAACCCCTCATGAGGGCTAACAAGTAACAGTTCCGTGTGGAGACAATCTAACGTCCCAAGTATCCCACAAACCCTAGGATCCATTCCCCCTCCCCAGTTCTGAGTAATCCACCAATTCCCGCACACCAAAAGTCTTCGAAACAAGTTTGTTTAGGACATCATAGAGTTGTGTGGTTACTTAAATGGAATGTGAAGAATGCTAATAATACATTTTCTAACACACTCTTTCTAACACATTTCATATGATTAAGTGGGTGTTTGGAACCCCTGTAGAAGCAAGCAAAAGCATGGTCAAAGCATACGAAAATCAATTTTGGGGTGTTTGGCTCTTTTGTCTCAAATTGCTTTTGTTGTTAGAATCAATTCCAAGTTGAAGCTAGGATATCTAGCTTGCACTTTTATGTTACAAGTCCTCTCCTCTGATATAAGATACGCATATGCCTTTCTGCTGGGAGAATATTAAAGGTGAAGTTCAATAAATTCTCATTCATATTGTCATTTGCATTTTCGTATTACAACTCCTCTCCTCTACTATAAGATACACAGATGCTTTCTGCTTGGAGAATATTAAGGTGAAGTCCAATAAATTCTCATTAATATTGTCATTTGCATTTTCCTGTTACAAGTCCTCTCCTCTGCTATAAGATACGCAGTTCTACTGGGAGAATATTAAGGTGAAGTTCAATAAATTCTCATTTATATTGTCATTTGCATTTTCCTATTACAAGTCCTATGCTAGGTGAATTTACTGGTGAAGTTATTGCTGTTAGGAGAATTTACTGTTGGGAGAATTTATTGATGAATTTATTGCTCAAAGCTCACTCACCAACAACATAACCATGTGAGGGAGCTTATTCCACGTAGGAGCAAAGACTGAAGGACAACTTTCTGTTGGAGCAAAACAAAAGGAAGAGGTAACTTTGGGAGGGAGCTTGATCTTTTGCTTGATTTTTCTGCAATATTCTTGGGTGATTAGGTTCTGTTATTTTAATGCATTTCAAGGTGTACGATAAAATGTCTCTGCCCATCTTTTTGTTCTCTCATTTTGGTAACCTGGTTATAGGTTGTTCTAGTAAAAGCTTGCTCAAATGGTGTATGATAAAATGTGTATGATAAAACGTCTCTGCCTATCTTTCTGTTATATAGTTTTCATGCTGCTGGTCTTTCACATAAATTATGTTGCTTACAATTTGATTCTTGGTCTCCAGTTTTGAAATATTTGTCATGCTTGTGGCTTTACTTTTCTGAGCAGTTACTATATTCCACTTTATCTTGTACTTTGTGATGTAGTATTTATTTTATCAGAATTATCTATTTGATCCGGTTCTCATTTCAGATTTAGTTTCTTAGATTTAAGTCACTGTTAAAATATGCTCATTTGAGCAATAATGGTTCGGGGCAGTAAACATATTTTAGTAGATTTTATAAAAATGTCTGTCTGATTTTAGGAAGTCAACTTTGAAAAAGGAGTCAAAATCTTCTACTGTTATCTTTTCTTTATACACTTGAAAGCTTGCCCACATGGTGTATAATAAAATGTCATAATAGAGAGTTTATGTCTCAATCATTTATATACTTCATTCCTACCTCATGTGTGCATGTTTTCACACCCGCAGTGTGATAGAGTCGGTATTTGAGACTTTTGCCATACTTGTTAGCGCACACCAACGGCTGAAAACACACCCTTGTATGTGTCCCTAATTAACAAATTTTAAGTTTCTAATATAATTTTAGGTGAGGACCCATTTTGATAATTATACACCCAAAATCAATTTTGACTCAAGTTATCCAAACATTAAGATTTGGTAAAAATCACATTTTTCTGAAATGTATCTAAACATAAATCACGTTACGTTCAATTTACTTTTAATCAAAATCAATTCTACAAAATCAATTCTGTTAAAATCAATTTTCGTCACCGCAAAACCAAACACGCACTAAGTAAAATTCATGAGTCACACATGATGAAATCTATTCCCAAAATCCTGACACTCATATACTCCCTCTGTTCTTTTTTATCTATCGTTTAAGATTGTTTCATCACTATCAATGAATCAATTAATTTATAAATTTTTTCCTATTATACCTTTATTTTTTTACTATCTCATTTTATCTCTCTATATTAATATGTACCATCATTTTAATCATTTTTATCCCCTATGCAATTATCTAACTCATCTTTCACAAACTCCTAGAATCTCACTTTATATTAGTAATAAAGTTATATTGTTGGAAAGTAAAATAATTTCTGGGAGTAGTAATTGGTCTTTGAATTTCTCAACTATTACATTAATAAATTATAAAAAATATATAAAATAATTAATAAAATTAAGAGTATAATTGTCAAAATATAATTTTAAATTATCAAAATGATAGATAAAAATAACAAATTTTTAAGACCTTAAAAATTGATAAATAAAAAGTAACGGAAGGAGTAAATTTTAACTAATCTTAAAAAGAGGATCTCGGAAAGAGTGTGTTTCTAACTATTACGAAGCAACCACAATCCACAATGTAACACTCTTATGTGAAACTCGGCTCCTTTCCAAACCGGCAAACCCAATGTCGAAGTCCGTTCTCTCTCGAATCAAACCTCGCCACCGCCCCAAAGGCACAACCTTTTTGCCCCCACGCATCAAAAACCTCGTACTCGACGCCATCCAATTCCTCAAAACCCAGCACCACCACCACAATCAATGGCAAGACACCCTCGAATCTCGCTTCGCGGAATCCGAGGTTGTCGTTTCCGACGTTGCCCATTTCGTCATAGACCGAATCCACGACGCAGAACTCGGTCTGAAGTTCTTTGACTGGGCTTCCACGAGACCCTTTTCTTCTCCCCTCGATGGGTTTGCTTATTCCTCACTCCTGAAACTCTTGGCGAGGTTCAGAGTGTTCTCCGAGATCGAATTGGTGTTGGGTAACATGAAAGTTCAGAACTTGAAGCCTACCCGTGAAGCATTGAGCACTGTTATTCGTGCCTATGGAGAAGAACCTGGGTTTGTTGATAGGGCCCTCCAGTTGTTCCATACGGTGCGTGAAATGCATGGTTGTTTTCCAAGTTTTTATGCCAACAACTCATTGCTTAATGGGTTGGTCAAAATTGGGAAGGTTGATGTTGCGCGCGAGGTGTATGATGAAATGCTTGAAAGAGATGATGATGGTAATGGTGCGGTTGTGGTTGATAACTATAGCACTTCAATAGTTGTGAAGGGTTTATGCGACATTGGGAGGGTTGAGGAAGGGAAAAAGTTGATTAGAGATAGATGGGGAAAGGGTTGTGTGCCACATGTGGTTTTTTACAATGTGATTATTGATGGCTATTGCAAGAAGGGTGATTTGGAAGGTGCTACTAGAGTTCTCAGGGAATTGAAGTTGAGGGTTTTTTTGCCAACAACGGAAACTTATGGGGCTTTGATTAATGGATTTTGTAAGGCAGGGAAGTTTGAGGAAGTTGATCAACTGCTTATGGAAATGAATGCGAGGGGATTGAATGTGAATGTACAAGTGTTTAATACTATTATTGATGCTGAATACAAGCATGGTTTGGTGGCGGAAGCGGCTGAGACGACGAGAAGGATGGATGAGATGGGTTGTGAGCCAGATATTGTAACTTACAATACTCTGATTAACTTTTCCTGTAGGGGTGGAAGGATTGAAGAAGCTGAAGAACTCATAGAGAGGGCAAAAGGAAGGCGATTGGTGCCTAATAAGTTTAGTTATACACCCCTCATGTATGCTTATTGCAAACAAGGGGATTATGTTAAGGCATCAAATGTGCTTTTTAAGATTGCTGAAACGGGAGATAAACCAGATTTGGTTTCCTATGGAGCTTTTATCCATGGAATGGTTGATGTTGGGGAAATTGATGTTGCACTGATGGTCAAGGAGAAAATGATGGAGAAGGGTGTGTTTCCTGATGCTCAAATTTATAATGTTCTAATGAGTGGTCTTTGCAAGAAAGGAAGGTTTCCTGCTGCCAAACTACTACTTTCAGAAATGCTTCATCGAAATGTTCAACTTGATGCATATGTTTATGCCACCCTGGTAGATGGGTTTATTAGGAATAATGAACTTGATGAGGCCAAAAAGCTTTTTGAAGTCGTTATCGGAAAGGGTATAGACCCTGGCATTGTGGGGTATAATGTCATGATTAAGGGTTTCTGTAAATTCGGAAAGATGACAGATGCTCTGTCGTGCTTAAATAAGATGAAAAATGCGCGTCGTGCTCTAGATGAATACACTTATTCCACAGTTATAGATGGATATGTAAAGCAGCATGACTTAAATAGTGCACTCATGATGTTTGCACGGATGATGAAACAGAAATACAAGCCAAATGTGGTCACCTACACCTCCTTGATCAATGGATTCTGCAAGAAAGCAGATATGAGCAGAGCTGAAAAGGTTTTCAGGGGGATGCAATCTTTCAATTTGGAGCCAAATGTGTTCACATACACTATACTTATTGGTGGTTTTTTCAAGGACGGTAAACCGGAAAAAGCAGCATCCTTTTTTGAGCTAATGCTGATGACCAAATGCCTTCCAAATGATGCTACATTCCATAACCTGATAAATGGTTTAACAAATATTACAATTAGTCCAGTTCTTATTGAGAAAAATGAGTGCAAGGAAAATGACAGGTCCTTGATTTTGGATTTCTTCGCAATGATGATATCGGATGGATGGAGCGAAGTGATCGCTGCTTATAATTCTGTTCTTCTTTGTCTTTGTAAGCATGGAATGGTTGACACTGCTCAATTGTTGCTGACTAAGATGCTGAGTAAGGGGTTTCCTATGGATTCTGTATGTTTCACTGCTCTGCTACATGGTTTATGTCAAACAGGAAAATCAAGAGAATGGAGGAATATCATATCCTGTGATCCGAATACGATTGACATCCAAACTGCTATTGAGTACTCACTGAAATTAGACAGATACCTATATCATGGAAGCCTCTCAGAGGCTTCAATTATTTTACAGACCTTGATTGAAGACCCCAGGTTTTCTGATCAACCAGACAATGATCTAAGGGTTACAGCAAGGTAGGGAGTGAAGAAATTCCCATACTCTCATTTGGAAATTCTACAAAACAATAGGTTAATCAACTAAGCTGACACAAATATGAATGTGTACAAAAGGTGGGGTTTACATTACATGGACTTTTAAAAAGGACATCCATATTTTTTATGCTTGGGGACAGCAAGCATCAAAGAGACAATGCAAGTTATCCTTGCCACAAGCATTTTATGAAGAGGTTATTAATGAATAATTAATAGTTCGAACCTTTTTTCAGATGGATTGTTTCCTCAGCTATTAATGAATAACTAATAGTTCGAACCTTATTTCAGATGGATTGTTTGCTCAGTGCTTCAAAGCATGGGAAAAGCTACCTGTGAACAATATAGAGGTCCTGAAACTGAATTGACATGAATTGCACAGTTGTAATACATATATCATACTGGCATGCTATGCATGAAAGTTCACTTTCCTCCAAGTCGAAGCATCAGGTGCATCTCTGTCGTATTTATGTTAAATTGTCTGAAAATTAGCATTAAATGGAAAAGTTCCTTCCCACTTACTCCGTCCGGACTCTATTATATGCATATAAAAAATTAACTCACGTTAATTAAGAAAGTTAGTTGACATTATTTAATTTTATTGATCTTATCAAAGAAATGATCTTCATTCTCTAAATTGTATTTAATAAAAGAGCCATTAAAATTAAAATTTACATTAAATTAATGGTATTTTATGGAAAATAGTTCATTAAATAAGGTGAAATTATTTATGATCTATTTATATTTTGGATTACCACATTTGACATTTGAGACTCTTTTTTTTAGCTTATAATTGAATTCAGAGGGAGTACCTCAAACATGGAAGGAAATTTTCCCTTAAATGTCATCACCCTTTGAGTTATTTCTTCGGTTTTTGGAAGTTCACTAGTTAAATTGGGAAAAGGCTTCAACATGATAACATGCCCCTACTAATGATATATATGATGCAGCTGCTTGAACTTCTCTTTGATTCCTTTGCCGCATTCAACATGACAGGGGCAATATTGCAGCTACTCAGTAACACCAAATTGATTTTACTGTCATGGCATGGTATCATCATGCATGAATTCTCATTCTGATATGGAAAGCTAGCTGAAAAAGGAACCGGTTGAGTTGAGGAGGTAGTTGACATCAAGAAGTAGAGAAGAACTGAAGAAGAGTTGGTTCTGAGGTCTGCTATACTTTGGCTAGTAGAGATGTTAGCTCTTCCTCATCCAAGAAGAGGTCCTTCTGCTAACCATGGTTGATTAGCTTAGTGTGTGTTTGGATAACCGTTCAAATTCTGTTGGCACTCTTTCCAAAGCTACGTTTGTGAGAAGGAAGAAATTGTTGCTTTGGCTACAAATTGAGTTTTGATTGCTCCCAATGGAAAAATAAACACACACTTGGTTGGTTTCCACAATCTATTATTTTACTTTGATTGCTTGAATGAAGCGTCTTTTCGGTGAATGGATTGAGCTATATATATCTCTTAACAATCTTTCATTCTTTTGTAGTTGATCAAAAGAATAATTTTTGTAGGAATGAGTACAATCTCTAATCAGTTCAAGATGTCTTTAATATAGTTTTAGTATGAATTTTGTTATTGATATACTGATATACATGTATTCACACAAGAATTGTTGTGGACAAAATTCTTGAAAGTTGAAAGTATGATAATTTGCTCTATATTATTGGTAGTTTGACATGCGGTAAACTAGAGAACTAACCAAATAGAAAACCCAATTTTATTTTAAAACGTTAGCACCTTAGTTGATCATTTAAGTAAAGTATCACAAAATTATATGGACAACTTTTTTTTTGGTCATTATTATATAGACAACTTAAGAGACTTACTATCTAATGGCGAAGACATGTGAATGGGGCCGAAACAGGATATTGTGCAGTGATTATAGAGTGTAGATCATAAGAATTTAGAAGCGGAACACGTGAACAACTACTTTTTGAAAGGTGCCGTTAAGGGTGGTTCACTTTGACAGTGTACCATGGTAGTACAGTGACATTTATATCCATTGATATATTAGTAAAATATTATAGGGCCAAGATGAATGAAAGGTAACCTGCTAAGGTTGTAATGTCTAAGTAAAGAAATAATTGCAAATAAGGGCTCAAAGAAGATAAGAATTAAAAAAGTGATAAATATTTTTTAAATTTCAAAGTTTCCAAATTCAGAATTGTCGATTATAATATGTAAAATATACTCGGTCAGAGAAAAAATAGGAATAAATAAACATTTTAATGTCATTTTGCCCTCTTACCCGGTTTGCAAAGTACCATAATTTGAGTTACCATAAATATAGAAATTTATTCTTTTAGTTCTCGATTAAGAGTATTTTGAGGGATTATATATAGTCTAATTAGTATTATTTTATTCAAGTTGTTTTTGTTAACCACTGTGATATTAATTTTTTTGATGCAGTAGTGATATTATTTAGCACAAATATTAATATTAATATCTTTAATATTTATGGAGTATTTATTAATTATTTTCTAATCATTCAACTATAATTTTAAAAAAATACAATCCTACCCTACTACGGGAGAAGTCACAACTCTAATATGCAACTTTAGTTTTTTTTTTTTAAAAAACAAATAGTACGTCAAATTAACATATACTACACTTATTTTTTTAATACAAAATATGTAAGTTGTTATAATAAAAAAAATGTAAATCGGCGTTGAGATATACTATTTTCATTTTTGTAAAATGAGTAAGTTGTGAATTCAATTTTTGTCATGCATATATCTTATAAAATAAAAAAAAAATGATTTGTGGTTATTTTTATATATTTAAAAGTTTTGGAGTTATTATTTATTTAGTTAAAAAAATTGGAGTCAATTTCATAATACAAATATTATAGGCTATTCTGGGTTTATAGGCTAGTGTACTACCGTAGTACACTTTGACACTGTACCCTAAATGCCATCCTTTTGAAATTAAATAAGTCCCTTCAACAATTATCACAAGCAAAATACAATGGAATTTATAGAGTGTATTTGTGATATCATAAAATTTCATAGTCTAAGTATTTAATAGGTTTTTTATTTTTATTATTATAATAAAAAATTTAACTGTAATGCCAATGCCTTTATATGATAGTGTGTAAAATTTAAAAAGTAATGATTTCGAATAATAAAAGCTCAAGCCTTATGTAGTAAGATATATATGTACAACCTTATAAACTTCCATTAACTTATGAGAGTTAATTTTTCAGTTAAACAAAATATGATCTTCAACGATTTACCAAAAATGGATATCAAATGGAACACTTGAATATCCATTCATCCTGTTCCTTAAAATGGATTAGTAATAAATTCAACATCCATTCATGCAAATGTTAGAAAGATCACTATAACAGATTCCAAATCTATTAGCATCTATTATAATTATATTGATCAATAGACGACTGATAATTGATGAATCTAAGGACGAATTCAATACCAATTGGGGGAAAAAATACTTAAGTTTTTTTAAATTACTGGCAACTTCAGTAAACAAATATTAAAACAATATTTTTCAAAAAGTTTCTATTTTTTTTAAGGACGTATATCCCTACTATAAAGTTTTCACACATGAAAAATTAAGAACACTTTTCTTTTGAAAAGACAATCACCAAAAAAAAGGGACACCATTCACACTGCATAATCAAGTGGATAGAAAAAGCATTTGAAATTCATAATAAATTTTCAGAACAGTATAAATTTCATCATCCTCTTCCTCTCAATGAAAAAACAATAAATTAAACCCAGCAAGGAATCAAAACATGAAAAGCCTATTTTATACGGAAAAGAAACAAAGGAATTGTATAGGTTAAATACTGCAGGTTGGTCTACAATGACATGTCCTCTACCTTGCAACAACAAAAATGCAAATCACTAGAGAATACATATCTTCAAACGATTCAGGTGTAGTTTTGACCATTTTCATGCGCCCTGCTCTTCAATATCTCCATTTTCACCATCTTCAGCGGCGGCCGCAGCCATCAGCTCATCGAAGTTTGCTGTCTTCCCAAGTACTATTTCAATCTAAAACATGATTGATCAAATGTAGAACTTAGAGGCTAATCATAAGGCAGAATCCAAAGCTATATCTTAGAAGGACTATTTGGCCAGGCTATAAATTTAACAGAAGCTGCTTTACAGTTTTTTTCTTCCAAAAAACACTTCTTTTAACTTCTACTCTAAGATCTAAGATTGTAGATGCACACTCGCACACACCAAGGTCAAACAGGCTCTAACTCTAAGGAAAACATTGTAGAGCAAAACGGAAATCGACTGCACCCTTACCTTGGCTTTTTGGACGGGTCTGCCTCTAGAATCATCCTTTATATCAACTGTTGATGTCATGATTTCTGCATAAATATTCCATCATTAATCAAATTAGAGTATTCGACCATTGGAGAATTAGAAAGAGTTTCAACGAGAGGGGAGAGAAGAAATATCCCAGGAGGAAAATGGAAAAAGATAGTATCGCACTCTTTTCAACAGCAAGCCCATTGTTTTTCAAAATTTCGGCAACAGTCACCACCGTCGCAATAGCTGTAACAGTAACAAAGGAAAGAAATAAGAAATCACATTAAAATTGTAACCAAGGAAAAAGAAAAAGAAAAGATAGAACTAGAAAGTCACATAACACACTGCATTTTCTTTCTCATTTTAATTTTGTACTACAGTTCTACTAGTCCAGGAAATAACATGACTGTCTGCATATTCCACACCCCAAAAGTTATTGCCTTCTAATTTTGAAAATCACAAAATGTTTCTCTAGTCTTCGCTTCGCCGTTGCAAATATACTTAGCAGGACTGTTGTGACTGTTTTATCTCAGCATATCTGTCTTCAATCAAATTGAAAATTTTATTACACTTAAATCCCATATTGGAAGGAAAGGCCCTTGTGGGGTGGAAGTGTGGAACTACAGTGTAGCCAATAGTCAAAGACAAATCTCTCAAGACAGTACCTCCAAGTCCAAAATACCATGTGGTCACTAAAATAGATCATCCAATTTATCTTAGTCAGATTTTACCAAACTAAGTTGTTATCCCTAGCTAAACAATACTATGAGTCAAGCAAACAAACCCATGCACTCTAACAACAGCTTGTTTGGAGTTTCATATGGAAACGCAAAAAATTAAAAGTTCAAAACAATGAATCGTTCACGAGTTCAGGGCAGGCAGAGTTATCTAAAGAAACCTAAACAGTTGTATAGACAAAAAAAGTTCAACATGCGTTCCCAAAAGCAAAATCTTCTGTTCAATGAAGGTTTGTTCGATCTCTGAAGTATATCATTCTTCTTCAGTGTTTTACAATTCTCAATCTCACAAACCACACTAACTCTAGAAAAGAAAAAGTCAAAAGGATGAGTCATAGGTTTAGTGGTTAGAGTGAATAGAGGTGGCAATTCGGGCTTTCGGGCCGGCCCGCATCGGGTTCGGGCTTTATCGGGCCGGGCCAAAAAAAGCCCGGATTGAAAACGGGCTCAAATGTGTCCGAGCCCTATATTTTTCGGGCTTTTTTGGGCCGGACTCGGGCTTTGGCCTATGTTTTTCGGGCGGCCTGCTTCGGGCTTTTACGGGTTCGGGCTTTGTCGGGCCGGGCCAAAAAAGCCCGGATTAAAAACGGGCTCGAATTTGTGTGTCCAAGCCCGGTGTTTTTTCGGGCGGGCTCGGGCCGGCCCGGCGGGCTAAGCCCATTTTACCAGCTCTAAAGTGATGATAAGGAGGACATAGCTTCGAATCCCCCACTAATATAACATACTAATTACTTACATTTGGACGAGTCCACGTAACATAACAAATCAATAACCAATTAGAACCGAAAAGACACAACGCAAAGTTCAATTTAATAAAAAATTTAAAAACTAAAAATTAGAGGAAAAGGAGCGAGGGATTCCGATACCCATTCCCAGTGCTGAGAGTTCGACCTCGTTATGCTGTTGCATGTATCTCTGCAATTAAACACAAGGAAAGGAGTTCGCAAGCTTCAATAATAAGAGGCTTCGAATAATGAAAAACAATTGAAAATTATTATCATCATTATCATTATCATTAATATTAATATTACCTTGGCGAGATTAACATAGAAGAAGAGGGGCTTCTTGGTGTTAGAGACCTGAATACGATTCTTCTTATACGAATCGGAGATGTTGATGTTGTTCACTCCCTCCGTTATGCCTTCCATTTCCTCTCTCTCTCTCTCTCTCTCTCTCTCTCTCTCACTACACGAACAATGACGATGACTGCAATCAAAAACCCTAACAACTATTCGTGTTTGTGTTGTATCAAATCAAATGTTGTACTGTTTGAGCAAAACTACAAGTTACAACCCCCCCGAACCACAGCGTCCTTTTCTCTCTCTTGCAGGGCCTAGGCCCAACCCCCGGATCATATTGGGCCAGGCCCGTTCACAAAAACAACAAAGCAATGCATTGGTCCAAAAGAAAAGGAATGCTGATTTTTATTTTTACCTCACACACCTATCTCTTTTTCTTTTGGTAACCACCATCTTGATGCGAAGCATTCACTAGACCTTGCTTAACCCGAGAGCTTGCTTAAGAGACCTATAACTGGCTCCACTCGAACCCACGCAATTTTAATTCTCTTTTTCTCTATATGTTAACAAGGAATCTTTTCTTTTTTTGCCAAAATTAACGAGGAATATTTTCAAGAAGTGATATAGACGTGGTTTATTAAAATTCATAAGAGAATTTTAAAATACAGCGTTAATTAGTTCAGTTGTTCTATTCAAATCAACTTATGAACCTTTGATTTATTTGACTAGAGTAAATGATAGCCCGGAATTGATGTTTACTATAGTAATTCTTTGAAAGCAACAAAACAATCTACTTGGTAATATAAAACCATGCTACAAAGTACAAATTAACTAACATTTGATTATAAGATTTATAAGAATGTAAAACAATTTTACTCAAAAGGGACGTGGTGAAAGTTCTTCCATGTAACTACCAATAGTCCAATATTCTTCATGCGTAAAAATTACATGGGAAATCCCAACTAGCCAAGC
Organism: Glycyrrhiza uralensis; assembly: GCA_030159175.1. Taxonomy (NCBI): domain Eukaryota; kingdom Viridiplantae; phylum Streptophyta; class Magnoliopsida; order Fabales; family Fabaceae; genus Glycyrrhiza; species Glycyrrhiza uralensis. The sequence continues at coordinate 1,310,537 of BRZY01000007.1, forward strand.
CCTTTCTCTATTTGTGACTCATTTTTTTCCATGCGTTATTTGCAGAGTGATTACTCCAAAATTGGCTTTGTATTTCTATGCATGGACAAATTTTGAAGTATTGAAAGAGGGGAGTACATCTCGGCCACATGTTTGTACTGAAAAACAAATAAATTAGTACTCAAAACATATTATATTATATTTGAAACATTTTGTACATATATATTTGCATCGTGTGTCTGTGTTCGCGCTTATAGGTAAGGGAAAAAATGTTACCTTGTCCTGACTGTATTTTTTCTTGATTGCAGACGAATTAGAATTATGGTTGTTGCAACAAAGACGATTGAGATCCTTTATACAATGAATCAAGTCAGAAGGTTGATAGAGTGTGTAATTCTGCAATATGGGATTCTGTTAATTAAAAAAACAAAAATATAGTAAGTCAAGCATACCAAGATTAAAATTCCTTAATTAATGATGGTATAATTTTTGTCATTATAATGGCATACCCATGGTTCCTTTGAAGGGAAAAGTACAACTCTAGCTAGAAAGATTGAAGAAGCGGCTATAAGTGATGGAGCATAACAAAGCATTTTGTACTCCATGAGAGATAATTCAGCAATGTAGTTTGACAAGCACTCTAGTTGCAGTGAAGATTCGACCTAATTAAGAGATAAAACCATGAATTCATAATAATTATAATTATGAGCAATCACAATATAAATATATGTGTTACAAGAACAACAAATGGAAATGGAAATAGCAAGCCACCAATCACATTTGGATTCTTCCTATACTTCCTAAAAGCTTCATTTTTATTCATATATTGTGTGACAAGCTAAGGGAGGAAGATACCTCGTGGACTTCTTGATTAGCTGCACGCAGAAATCTTCTGAAATCGATCAAAAAATAAAAGGGTGTATATTAGGTCAGCCGTAAGCATTGAAGAATTTTCAAGAAGTGAATCTAATGGTTATATGGCTATGTTTGGATTGTCTTATGCAGAGTTTATTTGAACTTAATCTATTGATATAAGTACTTGTCAGCGTACTTGGCAGAGCCTATGAAAACAATTTAGGTCTTGTTTGAATGCAAAAACTACAGTTTTTGACTTATGGAGAAGTTTGTCTTATTTCATATCTTAATTTTCTCATATATACAAAAGATGAAAAACTGTTAAATGATAATATAGGTGCTTCTATAGAAGTTAAAAAATATAGATTTTGAAAAATGCAAAGAGCAAAAGTTAATTTCAACTTATGTGAGAAGTTATTAGTTAAAAAACACATGCCAGAAGTGCTTAGAGAGAAGTTTATCCAAATTGGACCTTATGACTGATTCATAAGTTATTTTGAACTTATTTTCATAAGCTCTTCATGATAGCTTATCAAAACAGCTTACAAGTTATATGAAATTAATCAGTTTCACCACATTTTCTGTTCGATTATAAAAATAGTTTATACATAAGTGCTTATATGTTAAGCTCTTATGCCATAAATGCTTAAATAAGATGTTCAATGTCAGGCCCTATATCCGTTAACTACTTAATTAACTACTACCTACCTTAAGAAACATTGAATTGTTGGGGCTACTGTTTCGAACTTTAGGACTTTCATGACAGAAGATTCCATCTCCAAAACCTGTATGCATGAAATGAATTGAATTGCTTGAGATTTGAACAATTAGAGTTTAGACACTATATATAAACAAGTTAATTATAACTTGAGACCGCAAAATTCAACCAAAAGTTCAATTCAACACAAATTAACCTCTTCTTTGGTGTAGGTATTTTCAGTTATATAACAAAATGCCTCAACATGACGTGGACAAATCTCCTCGTGATGTTTACTGCAAACAATAAAGAAAACCAAATTAATCTTATTATTGCATGCCTTTATGATATTAATTAAACAAAATAGTGGAAACCCCATTAATCAGAGAAGAAGAAGAAAAACGTACGAGGCAATCATCATACATGCAACACCAAGTAATTGTAACTTTTGACTACTAATCACATTCTCTGAAAGATATCGATCTATGTAGTTTACTGTCAAATATAATGTGTCAGGTACAAGTCTATCATGTTCAGCCACCTGCAATGGGAAATAGATATATTTAGCATATACACAAAGACAAATGTTGTTCCCAATAATAATGTAGATCACTTATGTTCTCATTTATAAATTGCAATTAATATTATTATTAGACAAAATTAGTCATTTGGTCATCCCTTAACATATATAATTGTTGATTTCAATTTGATCCCATAAATTTTTTTTGCTTCAAATTGGTACCTTAAGTTTTTTCACTTATTTTTTCGTTGTTTGCTTCTATCTTTGTCCACGTGGTCTAATTCTGATATATTTTTATCTAATCAAGCATTTCAAATGACTACTTAAACTTATTTTTAAAAATTAAGAGATAGACTAATTTGAAGCAACAAAAAAGTCATGGGACAAAATTAAAATCAATTAAATTAAGGGACCAAATGACTAATTTTACCTTATTATTATTATTATTACTATTTTTTTTTCCGACCCAATTGGCTGTGCTAGCAATTTCCTACTGTCAATGCTATTTTAGCCATTAATTTTATACAATCTTAAATCATAACCATTAATTCATTCTGTCAAAAAATAAAAATAAAATGCAAATAGAGAGATTACCTCCACAAGCCAGTCAATCAATATAGCACGCATGATGGAGTTTATGTCCGTTTGAATTCTCTCCATGAAGTCTGCGGAAGGTCTTTTCTTTTCCTATAAGATTCCAGAAATTGAAAAAGATAAAAATTAATCAATTAATTGGAATAAATAATTAATATCCACATATATAAATAAATTTATCCAGTTTCTGGTTCGTGACAAATTAACTATAAACATATATATTAAAAATTTAGCTTTAATTACCTCAAATTCACGCAGGTACGTGTAGAAATCACATGCAGAGGATGCACATGGCTCATCATCATCATCATCATCATCATCAATATTGACATTTTTCAAACCCTTTTCCAACTGAACAAGCGTAGTGTCTCTACTACACATGTTGCCCAATCGGAACAAATTATCAACAATATATGATAGGAACTTGAATATCAGAAATCAAGAAGAAGAAAAACAAAAATAAGAATGACTTCTATTGAGAGGATAGGATTGATCTCCCACAAGAATTTTCAATCTTCAATTTCCTCTTATTTCACAAGAATTCGCTACCTATTATCTCATCACACTCTTTAACTAACTTTCTAACTCACTAAATAACTAATTAACTAACTCACAATCAGAATAATTTTTGCAACAGAATGGTGAAGACATTTTATATAATACCAACAATCAATTCATGTTATCTATAATCCGGCGTGTACCAGTGCAGCAGTGCTTCATCGATCTTCACCCTTCATTTTTAATTATAAACGTTTTTCATAATTTTGCTATATATATATATATGTCAAAAATTAGAATACCATATATAAGAAGGGTGCTTGAATTATATATACAAAACAGCTAGCGTTTAGTTATTTTCGATATTAATATTATAATAATTCTTATGTGAAATACAAATAAAATTTATCTATCTTTTTCAAAGAAAATATGATTTTACTTTAATTAATTAATCGCTATTGTTCGGTATTGGGCCAAAGGCCCATGCTTCAGGCCCAATATTTGTTGGAACCAAATTGGTTAAAAGTGTTTTTAATACAAAAACTCCCTAAGTGATTTTATGGTTTTGATGATAACAAAATCTATTAAGGTTTTTACAAAGGATAATCAATTTGTATTAAGCTGTACAATGAATAAATGCTGCACTAACTAAGCTGATTGCAGTCTGCGTCCAATAAGCTCTTCATGACATTGGCTGGCATTCAAAGTGAGCCTTGCGTCCAATGTTGGCACTGGAATGGACACAAGAGTTTTGCGTCCAATGTTGGCACTGAAATGGACACAAAAGTTCTGCATCCAATGTTTGAGCAGAAGGAAGAATTCTGCGTCCAGCGTCCAATGTAGCGTCCAATGTTTGAGCAGAAGGAAGAATTCTGCGTCCAATGTTTGAGCACAAGGCAAGAACAAAGTTCTGCGTCCAATGTCTTCTGAAGAAGCAGAATCGCAGAAGTAGAAGAAATCAAGTCTTGAAGACACGCTACTTTCTGCGTCCAATGTTTTCCAAAGAAGCAGAATCAGTAAGCGTCCAATAGAGCAAGACTGGCATAAGTCCAATGATAAGAACAAGGCAATACTGGCAAAGTCCAATGTTCTTATGAGAAGCAGAATTGCAGTAAGAGTCCAATGATTTTCAAAGGAACAGATTCAGTAAGCGTCCAATGCAGATGAAGGATAAAAGTCCAATGTTCAGTGTGAGCAAGAGTGCAACTCTGCGTCCAATGAAACTGAACAAACAAAAGAACTGCTCTGCGTCCAATAAAATCAGAGTGACAAAGATACTGTTCTGCGTCCAACAAATAAGAAGGACAACAATATTGCTTTGCGTCCAATGGAGCACAAGGAAGCAGATTGACAAAGGTACATCAAACAATTGTTCTGCGTCCAATGAAGCAGAAGAACAAATGTACAACAATCAACTTTGCGTCCAATGGAACTATAGGGAAATGGCAAAAGTCCAATAACCAGAATGAGGCAATAAGTCCAATACTGCCTTGCATTCAAATGGAATAGATTGGTAAGCATAAAGATGCGTCCAATGTTTGCATGAGTTCTGTGCAAATTGGTAAGTGCAAAGGTATGCGTCCAATATATTCTATATGCTGCGTCCAAAACGCAGAGTCCATTACATGCTATTTACTGCTCATGCATTTAATATGAAACATATTTATTGAGCAAATGATTTGAAATAAATAGCTGTATGCAATGCTTTCTGTACATCTTTGTCAACGTGTGTGAATGTACTTCTGAAAAGCATAAAGTACTGTGGAAAGTGTACTAAGAGAGAGAACGTACTTTTAACTATTCTATATATCTCTGAACACACCTTTCTGCTTTACACTGTGTATTCTCTCTGTCTCAATAAGATATTATTATTAACCACTGTACAATTGAGACTTTGAGTACAGGTTGCTTCTGATTTAGGAAAAAGAAACGCAGACATGCACAATGAAGTAGATCTCCTCAGAGCAACGGGAAAATAGCATTAAATGCTATTAGAGAACGGTAATATTTATGAAGGCTGAAGCTGAGCTATTCGAAGAACAAGTCTGAAGCTTCATCAAAGCCTATAAATACCGAGAAGCAAGAAGAAGAATAAAAGATACTGAACAACGAAAAAGAAAGAGCAAAAACGCTGTGCAAACAATTTGTTATACTCTGTTTAGAAAGTCTTGTATTTCTTTATCTTCTTGTAAAAGAGAGTTTGCTTAACTCTCAAAGTGCTTTAGATTTCATATCCTCACTTGTGTGAGTTAGACAGCACTTGAATCAAAACTCTGCTGAGTTGTTTTAGCCTGAAGAGGCTGTGTTCAAAGAATACTTGGGGTTTAGCCTGAAGAGGCTGCGTCCAAAGAATACTTGGGTTTTAGCCTGGAGAGGCTGTGTGCAAAGAATACTTGGGTTTTAGCCTGAAGAGGCTGTGTGCAAAGAATACTTGTATTCTATCTGGTTGATAGTGAAATCTCTCTAGTTTGAGGGGACTGGACGTAGCTCTTAGGAAAGGGTGAACCAGTATAAAAACTTGTGTTATTTCTTCTTTCCCTTAACTCCTTTTATATCTGTGTTTATTACTAACAAAGGGGATTGAAATTGTTTTTATTCAAACAAGTTTTTTCAAACCAAAAGGGAAGCATTCTGTGCGTCCAATCTTTAGAAAACCCGTGCGTCCAGTTTTTATAAAGACTCTGTGCGTCCAGTGTTTTTGCACTCTGTGCGTCCAATATTTCAAAAAGCACTGTGCGTCCAATATTTGAACTAAGCTGTGCGTCCAACGTTTTTAACAGCCAGAGTCCATCTTTTGCGAAAAGTTTTAAAAGCTTAGAAACACAATTCAACCCCCCCTTCTTGTGTTTCATCTTGTTACCTACAATATTTCCCAACCTGCACAACCCAAGAAGGAACCTTCGAGAATACATCGGCCCCAGAAACGTGGGAATATCTTGGCCCGACAAGCACCTCGGTGCAAGGTACGATCTACGTCGCCCCTGCCACAGGATCAGAGGACAGTATCCCATCTGACACGGCTCAGACCCTCCCTCAGCAATGGTCCCCCCACAATTAGAGACAGGGACGGATCCAAGGGGGGCCCAAGCCCCACCCTCCTCCCCTAAATATTTTTTTTTTAAAATTTGTTATGGTGCTTTGGATGACATGGTGTGGCACAACCACAGAGTTCTTACGGCCACTGGTGGTGCCTCCACTCTTCTCCTCCACCTTCTTGAGGATATGGTCAGTCTCTAGCAACTAGTCTTCCTTCTGCATCCCTCCCAGAATCCAATCCATAAGACCTTTCTCCTCTTTGCTACCACCTGCACCCTTTGCTGCAGTTGCTGCAAAGACTCTAGTGGTTGCAGGAGCAAATGACATGATCAATAAGGAAGCCATTTTTTCAAGTCTTTGGTGGGAGATAATGATAATAATCTACAGCAACCTATGTTATCACTAGGGATGGAAATAGGTTAGGCCGCTCGATAGGGGCATATGGCCCAGGCCAGGTTTTTTCATGAAATATATCAGGTCAAGGCTATTTGCAAAGCCTATTTAGCTAAAAAGGCCAGGCTTAGGCCATCTAAAAAGTCTTTTAAGCCTAATAGGCCGACCTATTTAAGTAGACATAGATATAATTTTTTATAGTATTATTATTATATTAGATTTTTTATAATGTATTAAAATTATATACTTATTTACCTTTTAAATGTTTAAACACATGTTGACCGACATAGATACTCAAGCTTATAAAGCTTATTGAAGGATAAAGTTGTGATTTATTTAGATGTCTTATCACAAAACTACTTCAATTTTATTCACCTCTATATCTCTATCCTAAATAAAACTGAATTTAATTATCATATTTTATAGTTTGTTTTACATAGAGATTTTCTTTATTGCCCTATTAGCCTATTTAGGAGTAGGTCGGGCTACTTTTTTTTAGGTCGAAGGTCAGACAACTTATTTAAATGCCTTAGTAGGAATCGGGCCTTTAAAGAGACTAAAAGGTCAAATCAGGCTTTTAAAAAGGCTCGCTCATGCCTAAAAAAAAGCTTATGACAGGTAACAGACTAGACTTAGGCTTTGAAATTTTAAGACAGGTCAGACCAGACCTATTTAGGCAAAGCCTAGCCCAGCCCAGTCTATTACCATCCCTAGTTATCACTGAGAAGGAAATGGGGTGGACAGATAGAGTTTGGTAGATTTGAAGAATAGAGGAGAGTGGAGACCAATTGCCAATGATATTATATCTCTTTGTGACTGCATCTTACAAAATCATTGCCAATGGCATGGTGTTTCTTTGGGCCTGGCTAATCTTTTAATACAAATTTTAGCCCCCCTCCCCCCCAATAGCTTTCTGGATCCGTCCATGATTAGAGACACTATAAAAGAAGAAACCTAGACCGACAAGTAACTATTCATCCATCAATCACTCACTAGACCCCTCACTGACTTAAGCGTCGGAGTGTCATTGCAGCTACCCCCACCTCGGAACCAGTATCACCCCAACCTGCACCATCCAGATACCTTAGACTGAGTGTCGCGTGGAGCTAAGCTACCGTATACCTCATATCACAGGTTGTACACCTATAAAGTGAAATTATCATCCAAGCATGTGGCTTTTAGTTGTGAATACACGCTGAGTTTGTGAGTGGATGACTAAGTTTTGATCCCCATAAAACACTCTTAGAAAGAGAGCTAGCTTTAAGTGTGACTAATGACCAAAACGATCGTTTAAAAAAATGAAATTGTCATTATTTAAAATCTTAGTCATTATTAGATTTCATTAATTGATACAATATGCTCTTATTATAATTGATTTATATGATCATATGATGTTGAATTTATCATTATATTATACAAAGAAAAACAAAATATTATACAAAGAAACAACCTAAAACTTTTTTTTTGGTCGAACAACCTAAAATTGTGGTACAGCGTCCTTTCGCTCTCTCTTCCAGGGCCTAGGCCCAATAATTCGGATTATTGGCGATCATATTGGGCTAGGCCCGTTCACGAAAACAACATCGTAAGCAAGGCCGAAAAAATTGGTCCAAAAGAAAAGGAGTGCTCATTATTTTTACTTCACACACCTGTCTCTATCTATTGGGTTATGATTTTTGAATATCTCTTAATTTTTAATATTTATCTAATATTTTTTTTTCATATTTATCTTTCTGCTACATCATTTTTCTATCGCATTCATCATTCATCTCTATTTTATTTTCTGGTTATTCAAAAATAAATAAAAAATTTCTATTTTAGGGGAACACTACTTAAATCTGCAATGAAAAGTCAACATGTGAAAAAAAAATTATTCGCATATGCATTTTCATCTGTTACATAATAATAAACTCAGTTATTAATAAAAAAAAGTGTTAGGAATTTCAAACACTCGAAAAAATAAAATAAATTGACCTGAGCAGGGACGGACCCACAACAAGGAGGGTGGGTGCAATTGCCCCCACTAGAATATTAAATTTTTTTAAATGAAATATAGATTTGTGTTTTAGTGAGATAAATCTTTAAAAGCAACCGTTATTCCCGTAAAAAGAAAAATGTAATTCATGGTCAAAGAGTTTTTTCTTTATTAAATATCTACCTAATGCCCCCACTTGGACATTAGGTATGTATACTTTCTGAAATATTATGATATATTTTGTATGTTGCAAATTTATATATGAATTTTACCCCCATAACATAAAATTCTTGGGTCCGTCCCTCATCCTGAGAGGTAGAAATTATTGTGGTCGAAAGATTAACTTTATTTGACGGAAAAATTAACTTATATATTGAGAATCTGTCATTTTCTAATAATGACCCCTGATATATGTTAATGATGAATCTTTTCTACATAGACGTTATTCAAGGAATGGGGTTTATTAAAATTCATAAGCGTATTTTTAAATACATCATTAGTTCAGTTGTTCTATTCTAATCAACTTATGAACCTTTGATTTATTTGAGTAGAGTAAATGATAGCCCGGAATTGATGATTACTATCGTAATTCTTTGAAATTAAGCAACAAAACAATCTACTTGGTAATACAAAACCCTGCTACAAACTAACATGATTAAGATTTATAAGAATGTAAAACAATTTTGCTCAAAAGGGACGTTAATGGTGAAAGTTCTTCCATGTAACTACCAATAGTCCAATATTCTTGTCGCGTAAAAATTATATGGGAAATCCCAACTAGCCAAAGCCCCTTTCTTCTTTGTATATATTTGTGATTTGTGATGTGAAGTAGCAGGACAAATTCTCCTACCTAGTAAAATGTCTTATTTCCGTAAGGCAGCTTTCAAATATTTGTGACTCATTTTTGTAATGTGTTATCTGCAAAGCGATTAGATCCAAGAGGCAAGAAACTACATAGAGTGGAATTCTTACAATCATATAATTAATGCACTCATTTCTTTCAAGTGTTCTGTTCTTCAAAAATATGGGAAGATTCGTCTTGACCTAATTTAAGTGACTCTATGGCTTCATCTTTCTATTTTTGAAATATATTTGAATGAAAGGAGGACATCTCGGCCACACGTTTGTACTGAAATTAAAAACAAGTAAATTAATTATAAGGAGATAGTACTCAAAACATATTATATTTGAAAAATTATGTACATATATATATTTGCATCGTGCTTATAGGTAAGGGGAAGATGTTACCTTGTCCTGACTGTATTTCTTCTTGATTGCAGACAAATTAGGATAAGGGTTGTGGTAGCAATAAAGAAGATTGAGATCCAATACACAAGGAAACAAATCAGATTCCTGATAGAGCGTGTAATTCTCCAATATGGGATTCTATATTGTAAAAAAAAAAATTAGTAAGTCAAGCATACCAAAATTAAAATTCCTTAATGATGGTGCACATACATAATTTTTGTCATTAATTAGTGGCATACCCATGGTTTCTTTGAAGGGAAAAGTGTATCAAGTCTAGCTAGAAAAATTGAAGAAGCGGCTATAAGTGATGGAGCATAACCAAGCATTTTGTACTCCAAGAGTGATAATTCGGCAATGTAGTTTGACAAGCACTCTAGTTGCAGTGAAGTTTCGACCTAATTATAAGAGATCAGATAAAACCATGAAATTCATGATAATAATTATAATTATGAGTGATTACAATATAAATAAATGTGTTGTGTTACAAGAACAACAAATTAAATGGAAATAGTCACCAATACCATCAATGCGTTGTCTTATATATCAAATGGAAATAACTACTACCTTTTAACTTTAACAAGAAACTAATTTTTATGAACTAACGATAACAAAATTTATCCAATGGTCTTGATTCTTTTGAAGCTTAATTTTACTTATTCAACCACCTCACCTCTAATTTCTCCAAGTGACTTCTTTCTCCACTCAAACTCTCCCCTAGCTAGCAATCATGAGTGTTACTCAATTTCTTTTCTATTCATTTTTTTCAATGTTGGAAACTAGGGACCAAAGTTATCGAAATGGACCAAGCCAGATGGGCTAGTCTGATAAAAAAATAGATTGGGTTAGAAAAATTTAGGCCCAAATTAAAAATGTTTGGCCCGAAGTGAGCTATCCCATGGTGAGCCGGGCTGGCCCGCTGGATCAACTATTATTTGCTAAAATTGCTAGACTGACTCACACCAGGGGTGTGAATAATTACACAGGTGTGGAAGCGTAACATATTTTGGACTATCTTTTTTTGGTAATAAACTAGCTATACAAATCGTTTCACACCACCGGTGTGAATAATTTCACAGGTGTGAAAGTGCCAGACTCTTGCAACTATCCATTTCCGTTGCTAAACTAGCTTACAGTGCGTTTCATACCTGGGGTGTGATTTATTCCACAGGTGTGAATGCGACAGGTTTCTATAAAAAATATTTTTTATAAAAAATAAATAAGCCCATGGGCCGGCCCGTTTGGCTCACAGCCCGTGAAGGGCTGGGCTGGTATATTAGTAGCCCACATTTATTTTAGCCCCTGCTCGACCCAGCCCAAAAATGTTGTCTTGTTATGGGCTGACCTAGATGACATATTAGTAGCCCACATTTATTTTAGCCCAGATCAGCCCAGCCCAAAAATGTTGTCCTGTTATGGGCCGACCCAAATTGACAGCTCTAATAGGGACTATGTGCTAATTAGCTATATTTGGATTCTCCATACGTCCTAAAAGCTTTATTTTTATTCATATATTGTGTGACAAGCTAAGCGAAGGAAGATACCTCATGGACTTCGTGAGCAGCTGCACCCACAAATCTTCTGAAATCATATCAATAAATAAAAGGGGTTATATATTAGATCAGAAAGCGATAAAGAATTTTCGAGAAGTGAATCTAATGGTTATATATTTATTTTTATCGGCAAACAAAATATTATTAATGAAACGAACTCAGCTATAAGCAGTGGCAGAGTTAATTAAAACACTGCAAATATCCACAAAAAATGTTACGAAAAGTACCCCTAGATACAAATCCTAACACCCTGCATCGCCCTACACCATAAAAAAAAGGCATATGTAAAGACATTATAATAGTGCAGGTGATCCCAATTAGTCGACATCACAAGCATTAACAATCATCTGCAACATGTCAATAACTTCCTACATAACAACAACATAAAACATCATATGTGACCACTTAATTCTACAGCTGAATTGAAACAAGCTAATGGACATGAACATCAATCAGAGAATAGACAATGGTGATTTTTCTTTGCTGCCACAAACCAATTCCACGACCAGATTTTAATCAAGTTAATCACCCCACATAAATCAAGTTAATGGTTATATATATGTTTTTTTTATAAGCCAAAATACATTAAAATAAGACAGAAGCACAAGAAGTGTCATGTCCAGAAAAGAATACAAATAAATGTTTATGAAACTTACTTCGAGCCACCTCAAGTAAACAACTCCCACACTCAAAAACATCACCTCTCTCTCACAAACGTCAACCCAAGACATATATATGTTAACTATATATACATACCTTAAGAAACATTTAATTGTGGGGGCTGCTGTTTCGAACTTCAGGACTTTCATGACGGAAGATTCCATCTCCAAAATCTGTATGCATGGAATGAATTGTTTGATATTTAAACACTTCAGATACTATATATATATAAACAAGTTAACTTGAAACCACAAAATTCAACCAAAAGAATTCAACACAAATTAACCTCTTCTTTTATGTAGATATTATGAGTTACATAACAAAATTGCTCCACATGACGTGGAGAAATCTCCTCTTCTTTACTGCCAACAATCACAAAAACCAAATCTTATTAATTATTGCACGCCTTTATGTTAATTAATGCTACATTAAACAAAAATAAAAACCCATAAATCAGAAGAAAAAAAATACAAAGGACTAGTATGCAATTTCTTACGAGGCAATCATCATGCAGGCAACACCAAGTAATGGTAACTTAAACCTATTAACCACAATTTCTGAAAGATATCGATCTATGTAGTTTACTGTCAAATACAAAGTATCAGATGTAAGGTGATACCATTCAGCCACCTGCATTAATGGGAAATAGATCGATATTTAGCACATATAACAAAGACGTTTGATAAGGAACTCTACATTGAGACGTGTTGTTCCCAATAATAATGTATCACTAATTAGATGTTCTAATTTGCAAATTGCAATTAATAATAATATTTTTATTTTATTTTATTTTTGAACCCGATTACCTACTTTAGCAATTTCTTGCTATCCCTGTTGTCAATGTTGTTTTAGTAATTGATTTTACACAATCTTAAATCATAACCATTAATTCATTTTGCCCAAAAATAATACAAAAAGAGACATAAAAAAGGGGTTATGGTGGGGAAATATCCAATCCAAATCAATCAACAAAAATTACCCCCACAAGCCAGTCAATCAATATAGCACGCGTGTCGCCATTTATGTCCGTTTGAATTCTCTCCATGAAGTCTGCGGAAGGTCTTTTCTTTTCCTAATATTCAAGAAATATTTGAAAAAAATGTCAAAAAAAGAAAAGAAAAGAAAAGAAATATTTGAAAAAGATCAAAAAATAAATAAATTGGAATAAATAACTATTAATATCTACTTCTACATATAAGTAAATTTAGCAAGTTTCTGGTCGTGACAAACTATAATAATTAAATCAATTAATACGTTTTGCATAGAATATGTAAACATATAACGTGTAGTAAAAATTAAACTTTAATTACCTCATATTCACGCAGGTACGTGTAGAAATCATATGCAGAGGATGCACAGGGCTTAGCATCATCATCATCATCAATATTGATATTTTTCAACCCCTTTTCTAACTGAACAAGCGTAGTGTCTCTACTAGACATTTTGCGCAATCGGAACAAATTATCAACAATATTATCAGAAATCAAGAAGAAGAAAAAAAAAAGAATGACTTTTATTGAGAAGATAGGATCGATCTCCCCACAAGAATTTTCAATCTTCAATTTCCTCTTATTTCACAAGAATTCGCTACCTATTATATCTCACACTCTCTTTAACTAACTTTCTAACTCACAACCAATTAAAACTCACAATCAGATCATAATTTTTGCAACAGAATTGTGTACGTGTCTTAAAAGACATTTTATATACGAATATACCAATTAACAATCAATTCATCATGTTATCTATAATCCGGCGTGTACCAGTGCAGCAGTGCTTCATCGACCTTCACCTTCATTTTTAATTTCTAATTATAAGCGTTTTTCATAATATTGCCATGTCAAAATTTAGAATACCATAAATGAAGGGTGCTTGAACTATACAAAACAGAATTTAGTTATTTTCGATATTAATTTTTATGTAAAATATATAACAAATAAAATTTATCTATCTTTTTCAAAGATGTATTACTTTAATTAATTAATTAATCACTATAAAATGAAATTGTAATTCAATGGGTGTGATTAGTTGTCTATACGAGCTGAGTTTGTGGGTGGAAAAGCAAGATTTAATCCATAGAAAACACACCATTCGAAAGAGAGCCAGCTTCAAGCGTGATTAACGGCCAAAACGGTGGTTTATAAAAAAAAAAATGAAATTGTCATTATTTAAAATCTTAGTCATTATTAGATTTCATTTATTTATATAAATACACCATCCAGACTGAATTATAAGAAGAAAAAAAAACTTAAGTGTAGTGGTCCAAGATATAAACAAATTTTAACTACTTTTACACCATTTAATGAGTTTATCCACAAAATACACTTCATTTAATGCAAATTTTAATTTTAATGATCCCTTTTATTAAGAGCATTCTAGGGAATAAAACTTAGTTTTTGATAAAATCAAAAAAATTAAATGCAGTTAACTAACATTTTTAATCTGCGTGAATTAGTTATTTTTTACTTATATTAGAGTCCAGACTCCATAGTAGTATACTTTTATTATAATTGATTTATATGGTTTATATTGTCACATGATGTTGGATTTATTATATTTTACAAAGAAACAACCTAAAATTGTTGTACAAGCTAGTTGAAGCTTTTAGTTAAACGACTCTTTAATTTCATCGTTTTCTAATTTTCTTACACCGTCCTAATTAATGAATTCTATTTCTTTAATCACTGTCAGACATCATAATATTCATGCATATAGCGCGTGACAATTCTTTGCTAGTGAGTGATCTAATAATATCAATATAAGTATTTCATAAAAACTAAAGTAATTTTAGATAAAAAAAAAGTTTGTGATAACAACATTCATTTTTATATCCCTAAAAAAACATTCATTTTTATAAAATTTCCTAATAAAAATGCTATACAAGTGAATAAAATAATAGTATATGGTAAATATGTTATATTTACATTTTCTGCCACTAAATTCACGCCGTGTGCAATCCGACGAGCTCGATCAGATCAAGAATTAGCAATAAAATAATGGAAAATGAAAATTCAGGCTGGATGGTAAATTTGTAATATTCCTATGGAATTAACGCCTCTTTTTCTTGTGTTCCATACTTCCATTTGTCGAATATAGAGAAAGGTTGAATGGAGAATTTAAAACAAAATGCAGATTAAAAAAAAAGATTGGGTAAAAAATCCTCCCCATCTGCTTTGATAGAAAATTAGAAATATGAGGAAAATATGCTTTTTTCTTTGTTGCATTTCACTTGCGAGTGGTGGAGAATTTGCAGCATCACGAACATTACGAGCACCGGTAATCGATCATCACGAATAGAGCTTCATAAGGAACAAAACAAAAAAAGGAGCAAATAGGAAACCTGAGGCGTGCGTAAATACTGTCCTTAGGATTTATCCTCGAAATTGCACAAATCTCCCAGGATTCAACAGGTTCTTCTCGGTGATCGACATACTGAGGCTATCAGAACTCGAGAATCTCTAATCCGTTAATTGGAACAGGCAGATGTATAACCTAGAAAAAAGAAGAGAGGAAAAAGAAAATGTAGCAACGTGTGATTAGTCAGTGACTTGGCCAAGGAAAAATATATATATAAATATAAAGATAAATTTAAAAATTAATTTGACCAAATCAATCTTTATCCTTAATAAGACCAAGTCAAACAATTAATTGACTCGATAAACCCTTATCTTATAGAGTACCAAGTCAAAGCTTATCCAATAAATTAGATAAAATATTTTTTTAATTAAAAATAATAATATCTAGTTAAAACTTTTAAAATATTTACAAAATGTCCAACAGCTAGTTCCGACGAAACCCGCATGGGACGCGTGATTTTTTTTTTCTCTCAAACAATTAACATAGGAGTAGATGTGAGTTTAGTAATAACAACAGGTCCAACTGGATGTTATTAAAATACTAGATCAAAAGTTAATGGCATTTTTAAATTATTTCATGCAATTCATTGATAGAACCGATGAAAATGATCACGTGATTTTTTTCTTCTTCTAATCATACGGTTCACATGATTTTTTTTCACAATTAATTAAGTTGTAAAACGTGACTTAGGCAAATTTTTAATATTAATTTACTAGTTGTTTGTTTGAATCAAAATTAATTTTAACTCCAAACTTTGATTTAACTAAAAGTAATTATATTTTTTGCAATTTTTTAAAAACTTAAAAAAAATCAATATTCTGACTGAGTAGGAGTTATAAAAGAAATTGCATTTAATCATTTTTTTCCTTTTCTCGATGGGAAAAAATAACATAAACTAAGTAGAACCATGATCCAGGGTGACGCAAAAAAAAAATTGTACTATTCAATCATTTTAACATAATAACTAGAATGCAACCCGTGTAATGCACGGATAATTTATATATATTTTTAAATAAAATACTAAGTTATAGATATAGTTGATAATATTATATTAATTTTAAAAAATTTAATATCATATTTTAGAGTAAATAAAACCATTTTGGTCTCTAAATGTGTCTCGCGCTGTCAAGTTGGTCCTTCAAAGTAAATAATTTTTTTTAAAAAAAAATCCCTCTAAGTGACTTCCGTCCGTCATGTTGGTTCTAACGCCATCTCCGTGAATCAAATTTGTTTAAACTAATGAGTTGACACTTTACCTGCCATGCATATGTCCTCCACATGTCATCCAGTCATATGCATACAGTATCCAAAACCTAAAAAAATTAAAAACACATATTGAAAGATGACATTAATATGCAATTGAACATGATAGCTCAACACCACTTAATAACCAATGAAATATATATTCCACTTAACAAACATTTAAAGGAAAAAAATTATACACCCACATATTATCCCAGAAAACAAAAACACTAAATATTTGAAAAAATCATTTTGTAATGAGCCTGGCAAAAAATCTCAACTAAAATCAATACACAAAAAAATAATTGACCAATGCTTAAAACAAATAATCAAAAACCACATATAGTCTTTAGGGATCAAATGCCCATAAAGAAAGTCTTTAGAACATTTCAAAAAAAGCCAAAACCAAAACATCCATGAATCACATTTGAGTGGTGCCCTAATCAATTGTTTAAGTTTTATCCCTATTCCAAGCGAGCCAAACAAACATTTTTAGTTTATGAAAATTAAATAAACAGACAAATAATCATAATGCATAAATTAGCACCAAAAAAATTTAACAGTTAAGTGCCAACACAGAAGGTTTTTGGCACACATCATGAAAATCTCAAATCAAAATGACATCGTATTATATATAAATCATGCCAAAATCATCTTAATTATTCAGTTTTATCTCTCTCCAATAGTGACCCCAAACCAAGACTCTTCTAAGAGATGAAATTAAATATCAGTGAGGCAGGGGGAATATGGGCAAGTTGCATATTGACGACAGACAGATCCAAAATGCAGATATGAGGATAATGTGATGGTAGATTGTGAATATCTCTATCTCTATATATAGAAAATAAAAGCACAGTCATTGCCTCAAACATCTCTTCACGTTTTAGTGCACTCAAACAGTGGAAACCAAATAGTCGCCCTATGAAGACGTCGTTGTAGCATTATTGTTTAACATTTATTTGTTTGCAAAGCGTGGCCTCCAGCATCAGCACTACAACAATAAAGATATTAATAAATTTATTTTTAATTATTAAATCCATTATCCATTAACATATTCAAATAATAATAATAATAAAATAAATAGAAAACAAAAGTTCTAAAAAACATATAATTTTCCAAAATATTCCAATTTTTTTTATAAATGTCCAAAATACCCTAGCGAACATTTTTTTTATATAGATAGATAGATAAATTATTGTTTTTCCTCTCATATTGTGTGTGCAGCGATTATGAGAATCATGAATTATGTAATCCAATTAAGAATAATATATAAAATAAAAGGCCCACTTATTACTATTGGATTCCCACCCATTATTTAATATGCGATTGATAAATATCTTATGCACAAAAAAGGGGCAACATTGTATTATTGTTGGTACAAACAGTGCACACACAATAAAATCGGGTTGGAGTTCGATTCACAATTGAAAAATTAGAAAATCAAGATGGGAGTGGAAAGGGTAATATTAACTATTAAGCTCTACTTGAATAGAAGGAGACACATACCAACATAATTAAAACAACATTAAAAAAGAACGAAGAAAAAAAAAGGAAATATATCAGTCATAATTACCAGTACCACTACTTCTATCACTGCTTTTAGGTTTAGTCAGTTTGATTACTGATATAAACTAGTCAAATTAGTTGAATTTTTTTAAAATAATATCAAAAGAAAAAATTCAAAATAAGATCAGAAATACAGTGTGAAGAGAAAAAAATTAGAAAATTACTTAAAACCTAACTAAAAATAACATATCTGCATCCCAAGTCTCCAACACAAGTCACGAAAGGTAAAGGAAAAAAGTTAAGAAAAACTAAATGCATTGACACAAAACTTGACACAGTTACACCAAAAGGGAGAGGGACAAAGCTTCTGACTACTACAATATGTGTGCAGCGTTTTGGTACATAGGCCTATAAATGTTATAAGTCTTTATTTGCTAATTATTAGAATATTAATAACCCCTATTAATATTATTAAAATAACATTAATAATGCCTCCAAAATCTTCTT
Source organism: Glycyrrhiza uralensis (assembly GCA_030159175.1). Lineage (NCBI taxonomy): Eukaryota > Viridiplantae > Streptophyta > Magnoliopsida > Fabales > Fabaceae > Glycyrrhiza > Glycyrrhiza uralensis. The sequence continues at coordinate 1,329,154 of BRZY01000007.1, forward strand.
TTATATCCTTAACCAAATTATCCCTTTTCTACTTAAAATATGACAATAATACCCCCGCCAACCTTCTTTTTTATATATATAGATATGTTAATTTAAAAATTTATTTACTTGATTTTTTTATTAATATATATATAGTATCAAGTGAAATGAAGAGCAAAGAACACCCTGAAAAAAATCTATAATTAGTTCAACAAATTAAATCATAAATGAGTATTTTTATTAATTTACAAATAGTATAATTTTAAAAGCATTTCTTCTTTTTTTTTTTTGTCTAGATAAAATTCACATAAGGGGAGGTGCATCCCATACATGCAAGACCAGGGACTAGTATGGGTGGAGGGTCTGATCATCCCTAAGATCAATTTTAAAAGCATTTCTGAGAAAATTCTGTAAAAAAAAAAGCATTTCTGACAAGATGATACAAGATACATTTGAATAAATAGCTTAATCATTACTTATTTAATAAATTATTTTAGAAAACTTAAATATCGGCAATACTTATATAGATATCTATATAATAAAATAGACGAAATAAATTCTTTGCAACCCAAAATATTTGTGTGACGGGTAGAGTGATACAAACAACTCAAATATCATTCTGAGACGGGGAGCCAGGAGCGGTTATTACGGCGATTATTGCCAATTCAATTCTCAAGTTTATTTATTGCCACACCATTGTCTCGGATCTATCTAGATTCGATTAATAATTAAAATACTTGGAATATATATCATAAAAAAGGATGCATGCATGGATATATATCACTGGCAAGTAGGGATGACAAAATAGACTTACATCGAGAAAAATGGGCTGAGAAATGCACTTTCGTTCCATTTAAGAGTTAGATGGTGGATTCGCGGGTTGGCCACTCAATTTTTTTAAAAAATATTAAAAATATTTTCAAAATTAGGAAGAAAAATTCAATGCAGTGGGCTAAAACGGTTTGATGGGTTAAAAACCGCAACTCAACCGGCCAAAAAAAAGCAGTTTTGCCACATCGATCTACTAGCAAGTAGCAATGTGCTGGCATTCGGTCCACTCCTCGTGGTACCTGTCATGATATTTCTGGTCGAACTTCTTGATTTGTTTACGACTACACGTATATAACAAACTAGTAGAGGTATGTTTAATTAATGAACTTTCTAAAATCTACACGTTGAATTTAAAATTAATTATCTTGTAATATTGATACATGAGGAGGGATCAAATTACATTGGTGCAATACTTATTAGGCAATGTTACATTGTTAATAATTATTTACCGAATAATTATATTTTAAATTAAACTTACCATTGGATTAAAAATTAGTATCACATAGACCATTCTTTTAAAATTTTATATTAGTCTAAGATCATTTGATTTGTCTTTGAGATACATCAACATTAACATCTTTTAAAATATATGAATCTTGACGTATCCCAATGACACACCAAATGATTTTAGATTGATGTAAAATTTTCCTTTGTTATAAAAAAAAAGACTAATGTAAAATTTTATAAATATGATCTATGTGATAGTAATTTTTAATCCAATAGAGTTTTAGAATATAATTATTGGGTTAAAAGTTATTGATGGCATAACATTATCCCAATTGTTATACCGGTGTAATTTGATCATTCCTTTTGATATATAACAAATTATAGATGTGTTAGAATGTCAATCCTTGATTTTCTCACTAATGGTTGAAATTACTTTACCCCTCTCCTCATTTAGAGGAGTCAAATCACTAGAAATATATGTGTGTTTTACACAAGTTGGTTGTGAACACGGTGAATCAAGCAAAGGGAGAGAGGAACCATCAGGGACACACTCCATGGAGATCTGGGAGAGGAATAGAGAAAGTGGCAAAGAAGCTTCTATTATGGGTTGCGTTGCAATTAGTGTGACATAACATCCCAAATTCTTGGTTACCTCTCCTTCATATGCACCGTCCATTATATTATTACTAGAGTATGGCCCGTGCAATGCACGAAAAAATTATGTATGAGAAATAATATTTTGTTATAATTGAAGTAAAATAACAACAAAGATAAATTAAATTATTTAAGCAACACATAAATAATATATCAACTTGAAAGTCATTAAAGTCACACAAATAGTAATAATCTCCCGCTAACCACTTTAATACTGAACACAAAACAATTAAGTCATGTTGAAATAGTCACCGCAATTAATGACAAAAAATAACTCAACTACCTCAATCAATGACAAAAAAACCCCCAACTACCTCCAATTAATGACAAAAAAACATTCCAACTACATATTTCCCAAATTGTCCCCATTTTAGGCTGAAAAAAGTAATCTCAATTGCATCTTACTTTATATATATAAAGATTAAGTCATGTTGAAATAGTCACCGCAATTAATGATAAAAAATAATTCAACTACCTCAATCAATGACAAAAAAGCCACAACTACCTCCAATTAATGACAAAAAACCATCCCAACTACATATTTCTCAAATTGCCCTCATTTTAGGCGAAAAAAAGTAATTTTAATTGCACCTTACTTTATATATATATAAAGATTATTATTATTTATATCTAGTGATTTGTGTTTAGTGTACCCGTCCATATATGCATGTAAAGTAAAATGCAGCCTAAAATTATTTGGAGAACTTAGAGCATTCACAATGGATCATATCTCATTTTGGGGTGTTAAATGGGTTTCTACCAATACACATAACATCATCCATTTTTATCTTTTTGAACTTAACCACCTCATAAATATTACTAACAGTAAAATAGAAAGTAAATATGAACACAATTGCATTTTATTAAGCGTGAAATGCTTAAATAATTTCTTCGACTTATCATTATTAGTTCTGGGGTATTTCTAGGGGAAGAGATCATGCATCGAAATAGACAAAGGAAATTATTTTTTTTTCCACAAAACATTATATTAAGCATTAATAAAAACTAATTATAAAAGTGATTGAAATATATATGATTCAAAATCAGGTAATCAACTGTATCAAAACTGTTAATTTTTTTAACAATATAGAAATTTCCAGATATTTATGCCTAACATGTATATATATAATTATCAAACCAGTGTGGTCTGTGTGGCCGTGAGTGACTCAAATCCTTTAAGCATATGATTATGGGTTTAATTCCCGAATCATATTTATGAAAATGCACTAATTAGGAGAGAGGTAACTTTTATATATATATATATACACACATATGAGTGGATGGGAGGCTTTTTCACTACTATAGCACCATTTTTTTAATTATTTCCCAAATTAGCACTCCTTTTATTTTATTTCCCAAACTAGCACTCTTTTCAATTAAATATTCATTTTTATTGATTATCAATTAATTAAATATTAAATATTGGTTTAAAATTATAATTAAATTGTTAATTGTTAATTAATTAAATATTTAATTGTTAAATATTAATTAACTCGGTTTGTTAACTAATTAATAATATAATTATAGAAAATAGCTCACATTGATTTAAAATTTAAAAATATAAATACAAAAGTGATACAAATAGAAATATACAAAAGTGAATTAAATACAAATGATAAAAAAAATTAGTGTTGGGTATCGGCTCCAAAACGCTAAGGGAACTTTTACTTGTTATGTCCTTCATTTCGACACAATCCACATCTCTTAGGATGACGACTCCTTTTCGTTTGATCCATTTCGGTACGAATTCTTGTACACTACGGACAACCATTTGGATCTCTCTGCATTGCTGGATTGTGACACAACTTAATTCTATTGTATTCTGGCCAATATGAACAGTGAGGCACCAATTTGAACTCTTCGCGACATTAATGTCTTTGTCTTTTGTGACAGAAAAAGAATAGAAGGGGTGCTCCGATCAGTGTGAAGAGACAGACACATTGATGTCTTTGTCTTTTGTGATAGAAAAAGAGTGGAGGAGGGTGCTCCAATTAGTGTGTGGAGACAGAGACATTAATGTCTTGACTTTTAAACTAACAATTAATATTGCATTTGTATTTTTAAATTTTAAATCAATGTGAGCTATTTTTTTATAATTATATTATTAATTAGTTAACAAATATTTAACAATTAAATACTTAATTAATTAACAACTAACAATTTAATTATAATTTTAAACCAATATTTAATATTTAATTAATTGATAACTAATAAAAATAAATATTTAATTAAAAAGGGTACTAGTTTGAAAAATAAAATAAAAAAAATGTTAGTTTAGGAAATAATTAAAAAAAGTGTTATAGTAGTGAAAAAGCCTGGATGGGAAGCATATGATATGATATGATCCTATTCAGCACTGAGCACGTGGAAATGAAGTGGAAGGGAAATCCCTCTGACGCCTATGAATATATATATATATTATTATATTATATTATATATATATACATATGAGTGGATGGGAAGCATATGATATGATATGATCCTATTCAGCATTGAGCACGTGGAAATGAAGTGGAAGGGAAATCCCTCTGACGCCTATGAATAGTGACAAGTGGCATACATGTATATATCGCCATAATATATAGCGTCTATATATAGAGCGGCACCCATTTCGCTTTAGATACTTGTATTAGTGGACTTCCTTGGCTTCCCCTCTTTTTTTTTCTTCTCAATTTATTCATCTTCTCCTTTTCTTCTTATTCTCTTTACCTCTCTCTACATCCTTTCTTTTTTATTTTCTGCTCAAAGTTTTGAATTTGCATTTTCATCTTAGAAACTATGAAGGAAAGTATAGGAAATCCCCTGCGTCTAAAGTCAGTGAATCACATCTCCCTCGTTTGCACATCAGTGGAAGAATCTATGAATTTCTACCAGAATGTTCTTGGGTTCATCCCCATTAGGAGGCCAGGATCATTTGATTTTGATGGGGCATGGTAATTACTTATATATTTGTAATTAACTAACCCAAATTATATATAAGACATTGATATCAATTGAAAAATAAAATTGTGCACAATTGGCTTCTTAATTTAGAGACACAGAGAAGCATGAAAAGATGGAAACTTTATACAAATTGTTTTCACCTTGTTAATTTTCTTGGGGATGATCAGAAAGTTTAATTTTGGTTGGGTTTTTTTTTCACTGTAAAGATATTTTGTATTTCATTGATTCTGAATCGCATAACAGACTCCTAATAGAAAGGAAAAGAGATCAAGGCTGAGAATCACAGCCGTACATTTTTTAAATTAAAACTCAAACTAATTAAGGACAATATATATAGCTAATCTGTTTTTATCTATTACACTGGGATTATGATTTATTTATTTATTTATTTGATCAATGTGCAGGCTATTTGGCTATGGGATTGGAATTCACTTGCTGCAAGCAGAGGAACCAGAGAACATTCCAAGGAAGAAAGAAATTAATCCAAAGGATAATCATATATCATTTCAGGCAAGGTTTCAATCCAATTAATTAACACGGTGTTCATTTAATTAAACTGCGATCTAAATTAAAATGCTTGATTTAATTTTGTTGTTTAAAATATTTCAGGGAAGAGCCAATTGAAACAATTTATCAATGTGTACATCAAAAAAATTATTATATTAATTAATAGGTAATCTTTTAGTAAAACAAGAAGCAATTAACCTTAGAAAAACCAGCTATGTGCTGACACGAGAAAAAGCCAGAAATATATAAAAACAGTTTAGCTTATATAGCTCAACCTTCCCTGTCGCCTAATAAGGTCAAGAACTTTCAACCTTTTTCTCTTCTTAGCACATAAAAAATGTCATGGTTGAAAAATGAATGGAAGCATATAGAAAATGCGACCAAAATGCAAAGTAGACGAAATTACGATGCCCCTTTAGCGCAAAATTGTCTGCAATTGTTTAAAAACTTAACTTTTTCCCTGTCCCTTTGCTGGCGGTGGAGAAAAGACCAAACAATCTCATTGTACAAGCGTTTTGTACTCTTACCAGTACTCATGTGTATGCATGTGATTGTTTGTTAGACTCTTGGTAATTTTAAATTTTTGATGAAATAACAAATAGTCTATTTGGTTAAGATTTTTCTCTTTCATGCCAGAATCAATTTCGGCTAAGGAGAGAAACTTTTGGGAAAAATGTCTCGAGACTCTTTTTCTCACTTTTGCGGTGACAGAAATCTTAAACAAACAGACTCAAAGTGATTGAAAGTACCAACATTACATTGTTTCAAGTTAAACTAGGTTTGGATCGCTTAAGCAAGGAGATCTCATAAAGGTGGTCAGCCAGGTTCTCCAATGGAGATTAGTAATTGACAAAACCGATAGATACTTCATACTAATATCATGGTTAAAAAGTTAAATTAAGAAACATACATTAAATATCATGTTTTAATTTAATTGTTCTTGTGAATGAACAGTGTGAGAGCATGGGAGCAGTTGAGAAGAAGGTGAAGGAGATGGGGATTGGTTACGTGCGTGCAATGGTAGAGGAAAGTGGGATCCAAGTGGATCAATTGTTTTTCCATGACCCAGATGGGTTCATGATTGAGATATGCAATTGTGATAGCCTCCCAGTGATACCCTTAGCAGGTGAGATGGTTAAATCATGCTCTCGAGTGAACCTTGAGATGATGCAGCAGATACACCAAGTTGTCAAGCAGCAATTGTGAGATATCACACTCCTTTTTTGATGATCCAATTTGAGTTGGTCAAATTGGGAAAGTTTATATATATATATATCCAGAGGAACTCCTCCTTTTGACGTTTTCTTCTTATGTACTAGATTAATCCTTTGCAAGAATAAATAATTGTACAAGCTTGTTCCTAATTATAAAAAAAAAAAAGTATGATCCTTTGTCACTATCTGGTTTCTTTCAAAGTGAAATTTGCTTTGTCGGTCATTTCTTAGTTTGCTAATTGAGTCGGTGTAAATAAATAGTTTATTCAAGCACTTATCCCGTAAGTGTTTTTATGATAAACGTAACATTTATGTATAAATTATTTTTATAATCGAAGAGAAAATGTGATGAAACTGATTTTATATAAGCTGTGAGCTGTTTTTAATCCTGAATAACTTATAAAAAAACCCAAAATAGCTTATGAACCCATTATAAATTGTTTTCATAAATTCTATCAAATACGTTAATAAATATTTATGTCAGTAAATAAACCTAAATTAACTTTACATAAGTCAATTGGAACAAGGTGTAAGTCTCGAGCACTTCTCTACTCTGAGTCCAGGTGACTACACATACATATGGTAGCGCAAATGATCGGTGATTCTGTGATTAATTAACTAAATAAAGGACACTCAATAAATTAGAGATCAAATAATTAATTTATAATGTTTTCTAGTTTAGGCATTAATTTGTCTGATTTTGTGACCGGTGTCAACATTCAACCAACGAAGGATTGTAAGTATATATAGAAACTATAGTAGGTAGTATCGGTGGGATATATTGCTCAGTAAGATACTGCAAGTCTGCAACCTGGTTCACCAAAAAATAATAAAAAAGAGAGGCAGGTGAAGGTTAGGTAGATAAAGAAATTTTTCATATACACATAGAATCTAATTTGATTGCATAAGAGTAAGAAAAATTATTTTATTGAACTTAATAACCAATCATGTGTAGGGGATGAACTAACAACCATCACGAGCTGGGTTCGGTAAAAGTGGCGAATCAACAAACTCGTGTTAATATTATCAATTCTCAAACATGCGAACACTACCATCACGAAGTGATATCTTTCATAAATGATTCTTCCTTTTCAGCATCAACAAAATATTTTTTATCTACTTTTCTGTCTTTTAATTGATTAAAAAATTATATAACATAAACAAAATTCTTTCTTATATTTTCTCTTAATTATTAATTATTAATTTATTGAAAGACATAAATATAAGACAGGTAATTTTAATTCCTTTTAGTTGCCAAAGAAAATAGCGCTCCTATATTATACTATCTTTCATGTAGCAAGCTGACTCAGATGACAAATTGACAACTCAAAATAATATATTATGCAAGTTATTAATTGAAGAAAAGCTGACTCGATCAGCATCAGCAAAGAAATAGATCAAAGCTGACTCACAGATGGCAATTTTGTCCGATTCTATTTATTGCAAAAACAATTATGCATGAGGCTCATTTAATGATTTACACGGTTCATGGTAAGTATAGCAACCAGCCAGTCCAGCTGACTAATATATTTTAGTTTCAAATGCATGAATAAGGAAAAAGGCTATGCCAATGTTGCAAATCAAGGGGAACAAAAACTGACATGTTGAATAGTCGTACTTTACTTCAAACAAACATTTGTCGCACAATTTGAAAGAATTAAAGCTATAGAATGAACCAATATCTAGTGGCACACAGGTAGATATCATGAACCAATATCTAGTGGCACACAGGTAGCGGATATCTAAGTCATTTAAGTATGATAATAGGAGTTTAATTTCCAATCATATATATATATGTTAGCGCACCTGCAAAAATTAAGTTAGGAATTAATTGCAGAAGGGCGGCGAGGGGAAGCCTGAGGCGTGCAAAATGCACTGCCCTCAAGGATTTATCTGTGGGCTGCGCAAATCCTCCAGGGGTACAGCAGGCTCGTCTCAGCGGTAGCCGAGGATATCAGAACAGGTCGAATTTTTACAAAGAAGCATGCGGATGTTTAACCCAGGGAAATAAAGAAAAGGAAGAAGTCGAAAAAGAAGAGTTCTTTTTCGCAGAGACCTTAGGCTCGGATTTTATTAAGCACGGATGAACTGATAAGGAGAGAAAAATCTACAGATAAAGATCTGCTAGCCATTTTAAAAGATTTGGTACAAATGAACATGGACACCTGCGAAGGCCGAATTAAAACGTTGAGGGCGAAGGGAATCCGCTTAGTGGGCGAATTTTAAGGAATGGCTAGGATCAAATTCGGTTGAGGCTGAAAACAAGAACTTTCGGATAAGGCTTCTGAAGTTCAAAAAATATTTTCGAAAAAGCGGGTTGTAGCAAAAGGTCGTGAGGCCCATTATATTGCGCGCAGGGGGGGCAAATCGGATGATTTACACTGAAATCGTCCAATTTGGCCCGTACTTGTGTGCGCACGAGGCCATCACTTTTTCTAACTTGTTTAGAACCTTGAGGCACAACATAGTATATAAAGCCTTAAAAATCTCTTTGGCCAAGCAATGTGGGACTTGTAACTTTTGGAAATATCCCACAACATAAAACACAACAATATATAGAAGACTATTTATTAGAAGAGCTCAACATCTTAAATGGATTTCTATACTTCCAAAAATTAGTATGTGCACTTACGCGTGTAGAGGATACACGAAGTTAAAAACAAGAAGCTACGCAATGAATTTATTCGGAATAGTCCCAACCGAGAGGGATAATTGATGTTGATCTTCATCAAGATTTTTGTTTTCTTTTGTTTGAATTACTAGTGTTTCACACTCTTATTTTTTATATCAAAGAAACATGAGCGATGAAAAAAGAGATGTGATGATAATGGTAATGGAATGGGATGAAGACGGGGGATTTTTTTTATTGGCCAAAGACGGGGGATTGTTTCTTTTTATTTTATGAAGGGAGTATCACCACTCTCTTTTTTGTTTTTTTGGGTCCAACACTCTTTCTCTTTCTTGTTCAAGCCACCTTTCTTTTTTTAACAGACATATACATAAATTACTATTGACACATACATATTAGTACATAATTAATAGTTTTACATCAGTGTGGAACTCTTAGTTTTGTATTAGTATGGAACTATTAATTTTACACCAGTGTAGAACTATTAGTTCCGTATGTATTATTTGTAGCATATACATACAAATAACACGTGCAGAGTTTTGCACTGTGAAGTTCACTTGCAGAACTAATAATTTTGCATCATGTATATTTTCAAAAAAAAAATATCTATAAAACTATTAGTTTCGTATTAGATATGTGTAGATAGAAAAGTATGTACATGTAGATAAAAAAAAGTCTTTTTCTTTTGGACCAATCAATCAAGCACAACTTATGATGTTGGGCCCGGGCCCTAGAATAGATAAAGGACATTCATGGGCTGTAACTCGTAGTTTATTTTTTGAACAAAAAGGGATAGCAAAAATAACTCGTACCAATAGTTACCTGTGCATAAAATCCACAACAGAGAAGGGTGGGTACCTTAATGGGTACTCCCATCTCAGGTAAAATATATGGGTATTCCTTGTACCCACAAGTTAACAGAACGGAGACAGATATTAAGGTACTCGTATCCGCGGGTACAGTATCCACAAAGAAACTAAAAAAGCCCTTATATTTATATACTTGTTAAGATACTTAATTACTAATTATTAATTCTCAACATTGTGATTTTTATGCTGTAATTTTATTTGCTTTTATTTAATTAATTATTAATATGACAATTAAATTAACATTATAATAATTGATACAATATTTTGTGAAATTTTTTTTAATAAAAATACATTTTTTTTATAAAAAAAATAACTCAAATATGCACAGATATCGCGGATACCTGGAAAACCCCGTCTTAGAAGCACCCCTTGTGGGTATGAGACAGGTACGGACAATGGGTTAACCCTCGCGGAGCGGGTAACAAATAGTTATTGTCTGTGCCCACCCACACCGATCGACATCCCTAGTAGTTTTCCTCAACACATTTGACAAACAAATTGTTTTTAGGTGTTTTGATTGCAGTCAAGTCATAATTATCATGTGTTCATAAAAAAAGTCATAATTATCATGTTATGTGAGAGAGAGGAAAGAGAGGAATTAATCAACAGATCATGGAGCGAACAAAATCAACAGAAAATTAACACATAAGACTTAAGAGTTTCACTTTCAAATTTGTCACCTATTCAACAACAGGGTCGCTGGAGTAGATATACTGCGCAAGAATTGTTTGAATGAGACACAAAAATATAAAGAAAAACAAGAGAAGTTTTAAATTCACAAGAGAAGTTTTAAATGCTGCATTAGTTGTTTACATTACCAACACTCCAATATTCCTTGTGGGTTCAGGTTAGGGTGAGAGACTTAGTCATAGACTTGTAGCAATTGAATATAATGATTTTATATTTAAGTGGCATAGATTCACTTTAATATAAAATCATTTTATCCAACGGTTTCCATCAACCGTCTCTCACCCTAAACTGCCGTCCTGGGAAATTGAAACTCATCAAGCCCTTCTCTTCTTTGTATTTGGGCAGCTGTCTCTATGAAAATTTGTTGAGGTAATGAAGGAGGGCAATGCACTAGTGCGACACAATAATACTGAAAAACAAATAAAATTATGAGGGGAAAGTACTCAAAACAGATTAATTAAAGATAAGGGGAAGATATGTAATTACCTTCTCCTGACTGTATTTCTCCTTAATTCTAGTCAACTTAGGATAAGGGCTGTTGCGGAGTAGACGATGGAGATCCTTTACACAAGCGCACAAATCACATAGGTGGTAATGTGTGCGTTGCTGCAATGTGAGATTCTGTTGGGGAAAAAAAGAAAAGAAAAGAAATAGTAAGTCAAGCATAACAAAATTAAAAGAGTACTAACGGCATTACATTCTCTAACACACTTGTTCTAACACACTCTCTATGATCGGGTGAAATACATATGGGTCTCATTAATAATATGGGTCCCATTTTCAAAAATAGTGAGACTTACATGCATTTCACTCAATCATAAAAAGTGTGTTGGAAAGAGTGTGTTAGATAGAGAGTCTCTTGTTAGCGCTTCTCAAATTAAAATCCTTTTATAGATAATGGTACATATAATCTTTGTCATTAGCATCATCATACCCATGGTTTCGTTGAAGGCGAAAGTATAAATCTGGCCAGGAAAATTGTAGATGCAGCTATAAGTGATGGAGTATACCAAAGCATGCTATACTCCATGAAAGATAACTCAGCAATGTAGCTTGTGAGGTTATGTACTGCATGTTTGGAAACCTGGTGGGACAAGACAAACGTGAGTTGACAGACTGGAAACTTGATTTTCCGTGTGTTTGGCGGCTCATCATTTTTTGTGAATGTGATTTTGGGGTTCAAATTAATTTGAAGATCTGAAGCTACTCCTAATAGCTTTCGCGTTGGAAGCAAGAATTGATTTTAGCTAATTTTAACCACATTTTCACATTTCTACCCCTTTCTATCCAAACATAAATAATGTTATATTCAATTTACTTTTGACTAAAATCAATTTTATAAATTCAATTAAACTTAAATCAATTTTTGTCGCTGCAGAACCATGGTTGCAATGAGAGATGCAGATAAAACCACAAAAGGGGGGCCAATACTTTTAGATATGGAATTCGTAATAATTATGTCTTTGTGTGATCACAATATAAATAGATGCGTTGCAATTGCAAGAACAACAAATTAATGGTATGAGTATGACACAAGTGCATGAATCCCTTATAAAACTTAAGCGAGGAAGATACCTGGTTGAGTTCTAGACCTTCTCCATTGATCAGGGATCTTCTGAAATCATATCAATAAAGATCAAAACAAGGGTTGCATTAGGCAAGCTGTAATTAAGCATTAAAGAACTTCTGAGAGGCTAGGCATATCTGATATATAGCTATCCGTTAACTACTACCTTAGGAAACATTTAATTGTTGGGGCTGCCAATTGGAAGTTTAGGAAATTCAAGACACAAGATTCCATCTCCAAAAGCTGCATGGAATGATTTGCTTGAAATATGAGCACCTCAAATACTATAAACAAGTTACTCCCTCCGTTCCAAAATAACTCTCGTCTTTTAAGATTTTTTCAAACAAATTAACAAAAGCATTAGTAAACAAAAGACTGAAAATAACAATTTTACCAAATTGACCATATTACTCTTCTGGATAAAATTGTAATAAATTAATTAATATTTCGTTGAAAAAGTAAAACACACTTATTTTGATACATTTTTGCTTTACTATTAAAAAGACACTTATTTTGAAACGGAAGGAGTATCTTGAAACCCTAAAATTTAATCGAAGAATTCAACACAAACCTCTTTCTTGGAGTATGTAGATATGTAACAAAAATCCTCCACCTTGGGTACACAAAGCTCCTCATATTTACTGTCAACAATAAGAGAAAAACCAAATCTTGTTACCCCATGTGCCTTTATGTTAATGCTAGAAGCAAAGATAATAGAAACATAAAAGAAAAAAAAAAGAAACAGGAAGGATTAATTTGTATGCTTCCTCACGAGGCAATCATGATGCAGGCAGCACCGAGTAATTGTAACTTTTCCCTTTTTACCACATTCCTTGAAAGATAGCGATCTAGGTAGTTTACTGTCAAATACAAAGTATCAGATGCAAGGTGATAGGCTTCAGCCACCTGCAATGGGAAATAGATATTTAGCATATTACATTCGGACAATAAGAGAAGTGACATATGTCATATCATAAGAAATCATGATTGAATCTTCTTAGAAAGTACTTCTTTTGTTTATAATTTTTGGTTGTTTAAAGTTTTGATACACAAATTAAAAAATAATTAATTGGAATCTTCTTATAAAGTATTTCTTTTGTTTCTAATTTTTGGTTGTTTAAAGTTTTGGTACACAAATTAAAAAATAAAGTTTTGGTATACAAATTAAAAAATAAATTGTTTAAAGTTTTGGTTGTTTAAACTAAAATGCTTCTATTTATTATTTTTCAGTTTTCATATTTTTTATTATTCTCAACTATTCTAATTATTAATTACACTACGGGTATAATTGGAAAATGTGATAAATTATCATTAAAATCTTAAAACAATCAAAGTGGACAAAAAGATAAAACCATCACAGATTTGAAAAGGATGGAATAATAGATATAATAGATAATAGAATAGAATAATCCACATGAGAAATGACTAAATATTGATAAATAAATAAATAAAACATTACCTCCACAAGCCAGTCAATCAATTTAGCACGCATGTGGGCATTTATGTCCGTCTGAATTCTCTCCATGAAGTCTGTGGAAGGTCTATTCTCTACCTAAGATACAAGAAATTGGAAGAAAAAAAAAGAATAAATTGGCATAAAGAACTAATATTTTGATAGTTATATAAATTTCGGATAAAGACTTTTAAGTATGACTAAGTCCCGAACTGGGGTCAAAGGCCCTAGCGGTAGTTTATTAAAAAAAAAAAAAAAGATAAGAATGAAGCAATTTACCTCATATGCATGCTTGTGGTCGCAGATATCACCAGCATAGTCTTCTTCACAGAGCAGAGGAGGACCCATGTGATCGTTATAGTTGTTGACAAAATTCAACAAGAACGTTCTCTGCTAGAACAAATCAAGAAATATATTATGATAGCAACTAGATCAGAAATAAAGAAGAAGAAGAAGAAAAGAATGAACGAGTTTCCCTAATTAATTCCCAACCTGCAATACTGCACTAGCTATGGAACAGAGAAATGAAATTCGCAATCTTCTTAATTTCCTCTTGATTCTGTTTCACAAGAATTCCCAACCTATTATTTAACTAACCAGTAACCAACTAACTATAACTAACTTCTGTGGATCTCATGCAGGTTCCAAACGGAAAAATACTTATTGAGTTATTACTGAGTTATAAAAATGATTAAATATTGACCAAATAATAATAATGATAAAAAAAATCAGAAGTATTTGTATTGTCGCATGCCCAATTGGGTTGACTTTTGTAATAAAAACAAAACAAAAATATCTGACTATTATTTGGTTTGGTTAAATTTAATTTATACAATTTTTTTGGTCAATAATTTATAAAATTCTGGCCATTCAATTTTCGGCAGCATAGTCAAGTGGACTGGGATGCTCTACTGAATGTGGTCACAGAGGTAAGCCCAAATGGATTATATGATATTTGATTTGGAGAATTGGTAAATACACTCCACACTTTTATCCATACACCCCATATTAATGTTAAAATTTCAAAAATACCCTCAAGTTTCGCATATATTCCAGAAACTGAAGTTTCTGGAATATAATTTTGTATTCCGGAATACAAATTTGATTGAAATTTTCGGAATGCAAATTTGCATTCCGGAAACTAGTTTCAAAAATTGTATTCCAAACACTGGAGTTTTCGAAATACAAAATTGTATTCTGGAAACTCCAGTTTCCGGAATATACGCGAAATTGTGAAGTGTATGGTCCAAAACGTGATATTAACAAGGGATAATTTTAAAATTTCACTATTTAAGTGGGGTGTATGGCAAAATCTGGGGGTGTATTTATCAAAACCCTTTGATTTGATTTTTAACCCAAAAAAAGCACTGTGCCAGATGTAGGCCTAAGCCCAAAATATCCACATGGAGCAGGGGCATTTGTCCCTTTTTTTTTCTTTCGGATTTCGCTGGTTGTCTAACCATTCCAAAAGTTTGACAAAAAAAAAAGTTTGACAAAAAACAAAACCTTTCCAAAAGTTGGTATAAAAAAAACAAGACTTTTCAAAAGTTAGTACCGATAATAACTTGTGAACACAACGTATTGTTGGAATGGAGAAGATGATTGTGATAAAAAAAAAATGAATGGAGAAGAGGATGGGAGGTTGACCAAAAAAAAAAGAGCATAGCAGAAGAAAGAAATTTGTATGAATTTTTTTAATTCAAAGATTTGGAGGCGTAGTGAGGGAACATGTGGAAGTAAAATATTTCTCATTCAATTTTGACTCCAATTCAATATGGGAGAATTTGGAGGGAGAAATTATGAGTTAATATTTTTTTTGTGACCATGTTATTGGTGCGAAGTGTTTACCAACTTCGCCAATGACTAAATTCTGCCGAAGAATTTGGTTAATTATTTTTAATGGAGTCTCTCATCCCAATCACGTTTTTTCTATTTTCAAGGTTCGAACACGATACGTTGCTTAAGGAATCTGAATCCAATTCCCCTCTGATAGGGATGGCAAAAAAAACCCGTACCCGCGGATAAAATCCGCTACGGGTACGGGACGGGTACCTTAACAGGTACCCGCGGGTAAAGTAAACGGGTATTTGAAGTACCCGTTAATAAACGGGGACGGGGACGGGTAGTGAGGTATCCGTACCCGCGGGTACCCGTACCCGCTAAGACAATTAACTACCTTTATTTTATATATATATTCCTAAAGTGGTCAATACAAGTGTTGTAAAGTGATGTAATTTTCAGTTGTTTTTTTTGTTTTAGTATTAAACAAGTGACTACTACATATGTATTATTAATTTATTTGTATTAATTCTCATGCTATACTTGTAATGACTTTTATTATATGATTTTTATTATGGACAATGTTGTATGGAAAAAAAATGTTTAGTTTTTTCTAAAAAAAATTAGATTTTTTTAAAATACTCGTGGATATCTGTAAATATGTATTATTAATGTATTTGTATTAATTTTCATGCTATACTTGTAATGACTTTTATTATGGACAATGTTGTATAGAAAAAAAAAACCTTTTTTTTAAATATTTTTAAAATACCCGTGGATACCCGCGGATATCGCGGGTACCCGCTAAAGCCTGGATAGCAGATACCCGCACGGGTATGGGGCAGGTAACGAGGGGCGGGGGTACCCAACGGGGCGGGTAGCGGGTAGTTACTACCCATGCCCGCCCCGCCCCATTTACATCCCTACCCTCTGACCAAATAGAGGACTCTTTTTTTCTCCCCTCTCATCAACCAAACAAAATTTCTTATTAAATTTCTTTTCCCCCTTTCCATCTCCTGCTGCATTAAAATCCTTCCCCATCCTTCTCCCTTCCTTTAAACCAAACGTTGCCTCTCTTATGCAATTGGGAAAAAAAAACATGTGTTTGAATTATCTATTTTATATTTAAAATAGTTTACAAATAAAACTATTAAGGATGCTCGGGAATCCATTCAAACAAGGCAGTAAAAAAGAAAAGGATGTATCAAATTCATGTCCAATTTTAAGGAAATATCAAATTGAAAAAACGCATAATATTTTGTTTAAGGAAACAAGGCACTAACAAGATTTTTTGTATATCTATAGCAGAATGAAAAATCAAATGCTTAAAAAATTAAACCAGAAGCTAAACATCATTCCATCCTATAAAGATCTTAATTCTTACAGCAACAAGCCAGATGAAGCATACATATTAGTCAATATTATATCGATCGACATTTCAATACATATATTTGGGCACCATTTTGGCAGGGACTGTATAATCATTGTGCACCTTATTTCTCTTTTACATATCTAAACCATGCTTCTAATCTAAAGAGCATAAAAAGAAACAACAAATCAAGCTATAGAAATGACGCATACAACAAGCTTATATATATATGCAGATATAATATAGTGACGCACTCTAACACATTGTTTTCAAGACACTTTTTATAATTAGGTAGACATCATGCGAGTCCTACCAGATAGGATATAGAGTCCACATGATTTAATTGGACCAACATGAATTACACACATGTTCAAGCATATATAGAGAAGTATTAATTTAAAAAAAGTAATAGTAGTACTGCTACAGCCCCCTTGCAAGCATCTGCTCATAATTCTCAATGGATTGGAGCCTTTGAATGAGCAATTGCTGCCTGAAGTTCTTGATGAAGGCATCAGCACTGGCGTTGATGTCTTCGGTGGCCTTCCTCTCTAATAGCTTCTTCTTTGTTGTCCCAGAGGCCTCTGCTTTACCCTTCTTCTCTGACTCCTCAACATTATTATTATTATTGTTATTTGAAGTTGGGATTGATCTCTTCTCTCTCACGTTGGTGCGCTTTTCCTGATCTGAAAAGGGTTGCTGGTTGTGGCGTGAAGTTTGGATATAGCTCTTGCTGCTCATTGTTAAGGCTTTCTCTAGCTAGCTATTTTAATTTGATGAATGTCAAATTATAGCCCTGTGTTGTGTTACAATGAGGAAGGGTTCATGTGTGCTTCCTTATATTATATAGATAGATAGATAGATAGATAGATAGAGATAAATTAATGGGAATATAAAATATGTGTGGTTTGTACTTTTTAATGGAGACTTACTTTTTTCAACAATTATATTTGGACATCTATTTATTTGCGGATTTAGCTTTTCTAAAGTGAAGAGAGATCATAAAGTAAATAATTTCAATCACTAATGAGAAAATCAAGGGTTGATAATCCAAACGTATCCATGATTTATTATGCATGTGTTTATAATACCAATTATTGATTTATTCATTAATGGTTGAGTTTACTTATTTTATACTAAAGTGAACCAGATCCTTTATTTCCAATCCTCATCCAACACATTTATTTCTTTTTGTTTCTCTTTTCTTGTCACATCACTTATTTATCATATCTATCATTTTTCTCTCGCCTATATCTATATCTCTCGAGGTGTAGGAGAGCACATGAGTGTCCAATTTTATTTTATTTTTTCTATTTTTTTCCTCCTCATCAATCTTTGGTGTTAACTTTTCACCTTGTCCCAGTTAATGGCCTCACCTTCAAACCAAAGTTAAAAGAGGATGAGAAGCAAAAAGGTGCTGAGAATATCTAGTCGGTCCGATATGCTAAGCGTGGTAAATGCGTATGCTGTCAATGTATGCCACACAAGAATGCATTAATTACATTAAAATCAATTTGCCTATTCTATTGATTGAAGAAAGCTTAATTATGCTTTTCCTCAATTAAATAGCACTTGAAATAACGGGTACGTACGTAACTATGTACGGATTACTCAAGTCAGAAGATAATTGCATTCATAAAAGTGTTTCTCTTTTGGTTTAGAAGGGTTAATTCACCATTTTTCAGAATTAGTTCCTTTTCGGCCATCGACGTAATTCCATTTCACTCTTGGAAATTCAATTGAAGACCTTTAAAATATGATATAACATATTGAATGTCAGAGTTTTCAAGAAATTTGTAAATTAATTAGTTTAATATTTTCTCTTTTATTATACAGGGAGGGATCAAATTACACTAACACTTTGGGTAATGTTACACTGCTGGATAATTATATTTTAAAACTCACCGTTAAATTAAAAGTTATTAACACATAGATCATTCCTGTAAAATTTTATGTCAATCTAAAATTATTTAATGTATCTTTTGGATACATCAAGATTAACGTCTTTTAAAATATATTAATTTCGACGTATCTCAAAGACACATGAAATTTTTTAAGAGCAATGTAAACTTTACAGTAATGATCTATGTGATAATAACTTTTAATCCAACGATAAATTTTAAAATATAATTATCTGGTAAAAAATTATTAATGGTATAACATTGCTCAAATATTACACTAGTGTAATTTGATTCCTATTCTTATTATATTTAGTGTGAAAAGAATATATAAATATATATTATCTTAAGTAATAGCTGAATCCTTTTTTTCCTGAAACAGATCTACGTAGTGGAAATTTCAAAGTTGTAATAAGATTTGACTTTTCTGAAGTTTTAAGTATGAAAGCTTCAATATTCAAAGAGATGTCTAATTAGACAGCCAATAATTGTGAGAGACCCAAACGGGTGTGCCATGTGCAGCAGACCATTCATCTTGCGGCTTAAGACATGGCCATGTGAATTAATGCTTGCTGGGGAACACGGTTGGCCATAGTAACAATTGAGTAATTTTAATGAATTATTAAAACTAACGGTGTAACATTAAGTAGTCACTACGCAATTATGCATCTTCTTAATTATAATCAAGAGATTGAGTGCAAGATATTAATACGCTCCATTTAAGGGATGGATGCTTGACTAGTACTCGAGTTCGATCTCCGGTAATGGAATAATTTGTGGTCAGACTTTACTTACCTTTCGGCCGAACACATATTAGTCTAGGAGTCTATTTCTTCCTGTGATACTGTGGGTATAAAAAAAATTACAGTCTTCCTAAACCATAAATAGATAGGTGCATTGCATGTACAAAGGTTCTTCCCAACAATTGAAAATTAAATATGAAGATATGCACCCATGTGATGACCATCCGTGGCTTTGATTGAGAGGCATGGGCAGCTGGCTTGCCATCCCACATAGTTATTTTATAGATCTCCATGATATAATATCGTAGAAATGCCAAAAAAGGTCAACAGGGAGAGCTGTCTGCGTTACTTACATATGCCAATTAATATTAGGGGTGTCAAAACAGGCCAGCCCGGCCTATGTTGGCCAGTGCAAAAAAGGGTCAACCGGCCCGTATTCGAAAATGGGTCCAAAATCGGTCCCGACCCGTCCCGTGGAGAGCTACGCGGGGCCGATGGGCCAAAAATGGGTTGGCCCATCAAAATAATAATAAAAAAAAAAATTTTTAAAAATAATAAAAAAATCTGAAAAAATATTATTTTATTTAAAAAAAAACAAAAAACAAAAACGGGCCAAATGGGCCGGCCCGTTTCGGGCCAACCCACTTTTGGCCTTTTTTCTGCGGGCATAAACAAGTCAGGGCTAAAAAATATTGTCCCGCCTCGTTTAAGGGGCCAACCCATATTGCCATCCCTACCAATTATATAAAGAGTAACTTAACATTAAGTCTAGAGTGAGCCTCCACGCTTCATTGCCATTGATTTAGTGTGGTGGTATATATTTTGGCTTTTATGTTAGATGTTTTGAAAATTGAAATGCTGAAGTGACATAAAACAATGTTATAAACATAAACATGTGATTAATCAATGCTTGTTTGTCTAAGTGACAAGGAATTAAGTTTTCATTAAACAAGGTTTCGGGTTTAAATTTTGTGAATGGAGAAAATAGCAGTTAAGAAAATTTTGTCTCGTTACATGAGTCTATCTGGCTCGACTCGGATTAAACATATGCTAAAGTAATTAGTATCTACAATATAATTTATTATTTTATGTGTTGAATTTGAATAACAAATTGTAAATGTCATTTTTGTATGAGGTCAGTATCTTGAAATTGATTTGGATTCTATCTCCAGTGCACTGAGAGATCACGTTGGCAATCGTTTTTGCTTTGAGTTAAATTTTAGAATTAGTTGAGTTAAAACTTGTTCGTTCTTAATTCTAAAGCCAATTAATATTTATTAATAGATGGATCCCCCCAAGCATTATGAAAAGGAAATTGGTAAATACACTCTAACATTTTAGACATACATCCCACTTAAATGTAGAAATTTCAAAAATACCTTCCAATTTTGCGTATATTCCGGAAACTCAACTGGAGTTTCCAGAATGCAATTTTGTATTCCGAAAACTGGAATTTTTTGAATTGTGGGGTGTATCCGGAATGCAAATTTGTATTCCGGAAACTCCAGTCAAATTTGTATTCCGGAAACTCTAGTTTTGGAATTTCTGAAATGCACACGAATTTTTGGGGTATTTTTGAAATTTCAGCATTAATGTGGGGTGTATGGCTAAAATGTGTGGGGTGTTTTACCAATTTCCTTATAAAAAATAAAGATAGAGCTGGGTATACATATTGTGCTTAAGGAACCATCCCAAAATTACTTGAACTTTCAATATGAAAAAGAAGGACAACAATTTTCTTTATTTCGGAAACAAACCTGACTTCACTCAACCGAAGAGAATGGTATGAAATCATGATGAGCCTACAAATAACAATTTCAATTTAAGGATGTTACCATCAACACAAGAAGTTTCTCAGTAGTTTTAAATTGATTTCTACACGATTTATTAATTGGATACAAGATTATTTCATTAAAATTTAATTGGATGCTATCAAGCGGTATTTTTAGGGTCAAATTAATCAATGGATCTGAACCGCATAAAATAT
This sequence comes from Glycyrrhiza uralensis, assembly GCA_030159175.1. Classification (NCBI taxonomy): domain Eukaryota; kingdom Viridiplantae; phylum Streptophyta; class Magnoliopsida; order Fabales; family Fabaceae; genus Glycyrrhiza; species Glycyrrhiza uralensis. The sequence continues at coordinate 1,350,710 of BRZY01000007.1, forward strand.
GAATTTTTTTAACAAAAATAGTACAAAAAAATTAATAAATAAAATAAAATAACTTTAATTGGTAATAAAAAACTAAGAAGATGACTTATGTCGCAATCAGGAAGCACTAGAAATGTCAATTTTGGCCCAGCCTGATTAGCCCGTGTGTTTGTTCTGCCTCGATGATCATATGCCCCAAATACACCTCACTATTTTGACTTGGCCCAATAGGCCTGTCCTTATGGGCCGACCCGTATTTTCTCACTTTTCTAATACTTTGTTCCTTTGTAAATAAATTGGGATAGACTGGGCCGAGCCTGACATGTTTTAGGCCAGGATGAGCCAATAAATATGTGGCCTAAAAGAAATGTTGACTGGCCAGCCTGACCCATTTTTGCACTTTGGTCCGGTGGACCTGGTCGGCAACCCGATTTGACACATCTAGAGAGCACAGCCTAATAGTAGAAGTCAAGCAAATCAAATCAAATCGTACAAAAGTTTATCATCAAAAAAAAAATCGTACAAAAGTTAGGATCAAGTGAGTTTGAATAGTAAATGGTATGTCTTTGGATTCTTAATCCACGCACAACTGGGCCAATGATAACGACACAATCCCAAGCCGAAGCCTATGCTCAAACAGCCCAATAAGTTGACAAAAAAAATAGCCCAATAGAATAGAACCTGGAAAACGGTGTCGTATAGTATTGCCAAGGGAATTGGTAAATACACTTCAGTTTTTTGCCATACACCCCACATTTATTCAGGAAATTACTATTATACCCTCATTGTTTGAGTTTTTTTTTTTGATTTCGCTTCTTTTCCGGAAACTGGGGGTGTGCCAGTTTCCGGAATACAGATTTGCATTCCGGAAACTGGAGTTTCCGGAATACAAATTGTATGGAAACTGGAGTTTGCAAATTTGTCATGGAGTTTCCGGAATACAAAAATACATTCCGGAAACTGGATTTTCCTGGAGTTTTCGGAATGTAAACTTTTCCTAGAGTTTCCGGAATGCAAAAATACATTCCGGAAACTGAAGTTTCCGGAATGTAAATTTTTCCTGGAGTTTCCGGAATGCATTTGCAAAAATGCATTCCGGAAACTCAGTTTCCGGTAACAACGCGAAATTGAAAAAAAAATTAACAAATCAATGAGGGTATAATGGTATTTTCCTTTTTAAATGTGGGGTGTATGTCCAAAAAAATTGGTGTATTTACCAATTCCCTATTGCCAACTAATGAACTGATTAGCGAGTGAAAGTGAAAGTGAAAAAAAAAAAAGGCACAACCGCACAAGGCGGTGGGCAAAAGGAGGAAGCATGGAAGCGGTGCGGCGGTTGACGGCGCGTATGCGCGTGGTTGTTCCGATACTCGTGTTATCAAACGGTGTCGTAAAGCCCTCGTCTTGTGAGAGGTTCAGCTCGGCAGAACAACCACCACCTTCTTCTTCTTCTTCTTTAGGAAGTGAAGGGAAAGGGTTAGGGTGGTTTGCGGGTCTTGCAGGTGCAGGGAACAACAGAAGATCAAATCTTCTTCCCAACATTGTGAAAGCCGGAGATCCAGTTCTGCACCAACGTGCTTGTCAGGTTGAGCCGAGTGAGATGAAGTCGGAGAGAGTGCAGAAGATCATCGATGACATGATCTCTGTCATGAGAAATTCCCCTGGTGGGGTCGGTCTCGCTGCCCCACAAATTGGAATCCCCTTTAGGGTATGTATGTATATCACTATCACTATCGGTCCGTTTGTTTTAGATTTTAGTATAATTGATTTTAATAGAATTGATATTAAAAGAATTGATTTTTAAAAAAAAATTGATTTGGATTTGGTAATGATGGTATTTTAAAAGTGGGTTTAGAAAAATTGATTTGATATGTCGGTCCGTTTGTTTTAGATTTTGGTAGGATTGATTTTAATAGAATTGATATTGTGTTTAGTTTTGCGGTGAAGAAAATTGATTTTGACTGAATTGATTTTGTAAAATTGATTTTGATTAAAATTGACTTTAAAGTAAAGTGATTTATGTTTGAATGTTTTTCCTCTTAAAGAAATTTAAAGTAAAATTTAGTGTAAAATTTTTAACCTAACGCAAAAGCTACAAATTCTAGCTTCTGTTAGAATCAATTCTGGACAACAAAATTGCTTTTACAACAAAATCCCAAACAATCATTATAGAAAAGACAAATCACGTTTAACCCCACAAACTTGAGTTTGGCTCTTCCACCGTGTAACCAACAAATATGCAGCTAGGAGAATTGATTTTAAAAAAATTGATTTGGGTTTGGTAATAGTGATATTTTAAAAATAAATTTAGAAGAATTGATATCGTTTGGATGATAAAATTAGAATCGTTTCTGACGTGGAAATATAAATTTTTTTGTAATTTCCTACTCTTATAATTGATTTTATTCTAAACAAAAGTTTAAGAATTTTTGCTTCCATTATAATCAATTCTACGCATCCAGAAACAATTTTATCCACTGCGGTTTTTCGTACCCAAACATATTAACAGTAACTTTCAATTCTAATGGTTGTGTTTTTGCTCCAGTATCTAGGTGTTTACTATTGTACTAGACAATATAAAGCTGTGTAAAAAGCATGTGTATCTTTTGTGTTTTAAATGTGTGCAGATAAGATTGACCAAAAAAAAAATTGTGCACACATAATTGTTCTGGAATATAAAGGTGGAGTGAGCAATGCACGAGATAGCAGACCTTTTGATCTTTTGGTATGTATGTATGTCCATCTGCATCTGCAAACAAAAGGATACTGTTGTTGCTGAAATGAAAAATCATGGTTTGGTTTGGTTTGGTTTGGTTTTGTACTTAATTTTAGTTCTCTTGTCTTGAGGCAGGTGAGGAAGACAGGTGATCCTCAATCCCAAGCTAAAGAAGAAGAGCAACAGGACTGCCCTGTTTTTTGAAGGCTGCCTGAGGTAAGGTGTCGCAATAATTTGTATTTATTATTACTGGCAGAAAAACGGAAACTACCGTGCCCGTCTATCTGCTTTTTATTTTTTGGGTTATATTAAAATTACGTAGTTTTACATAAGGGTAAAAATGGGAAATAAAGTAGGACACCAAAGGTTATTCATGGATATCCCCTTTATTAATAGTTAAACAGTAGCAACTTCTTCACTTTTTTTTCTCTCATTCTCTGCTGCTTTTCCAAGACTATCAAGCAGTTTGTTTTGTTGGTGCTCATGGTGTCTGAAGTAGAAGCTTTTGTATTTCTCTTATGACTCTTTGAAATTAAAGTTTTAGGAATTGTGCATATCTTAATCGAATGATTTTTCTGAGACCAAGTTATTATCTCTATTTTTCTGAATTACTTTAGCAACTACTACCAAATCAATTTCGAAGATGCAGGCACTGAAGCAACTACTACCAAATCATCTAATGATTTATCCTAACCTGTACCATTGACCATTGTGTGTGTGTATGCTTCCATTTGAATGAATGCTTCAGAGTTGATGTGATTGAATTATTATTTCAAAATTTTAAAACATTGAAGCCAGCATAGTACTATTTACTCAACCTATGTCTGAGTTCACCAAAGGGTGCAGTTCACCAATCGGGGCATGTGCAATAGAACAGTGGGATCTCTTAATATAATTCATCCCTCTTATTGTAAGGTACTGTTTGGCCCGGCTTTTTTTGGACTTAAAAGCTACTTTAAAGCTAATCAATAGATCAACAGTAGCTTTTAAGAGGGCCAAACAGTGGGATCTTTTAAGAGGGCCAAACAGTTGTCATAATTTTTTTTTTTAAACAAAAATGGTAATTCTGGCAAACTATATTTTTGTGATTTATGTGACAATGATGTGTGCATAACTACTTATCCAGGGTACCATTAACATCTTGATCTGCAATAACATTTTGCAGTGTTGATGGATTTGCGGCTGTTGTAGAGCGGTGCCTTGATGTTGAGACTGAAGGTTTTGATCGTTATGGTGAACCTATCAAAATAAGTGCTTCTGGTTGGCAGGCCCGGATTTTACAACATGAGTGTGATCACCTTGATGGAACACTGTATGTTGATAAGATGGTACCTAGAACTTTCAGAACTGAAAAAAACATTAATCTGCCTCTTGCCGGATGCCCCAAACGGGCCAAACTTGGTCCCCGAGCTTGAATTCATGTACACCATCTTATCATTTAGATCTTAGCATGTAGTCCAGATGCATTATTGTGACAGTTTGGAAATAAGAGTCTCTTTAGATTGATTTATGCAGAGTTTATTTACTGACATAAACACTTATGACAATGTTTGTGAGAGCTTATGGAAATTGCTTATGATTGACTCATAAGTTGTTTTAGGCATATTTTTATAAGCTATCTAGAATAGCTTATCAAAACAACTTACGGCTTATTTGAAATATGTTTTATCATATTTCTTCTTCGATTATAAAAATAGCTTATAAATAAGCGATTTATCCAAATAGATCCTAAGTAAATTTCCCCAAATTTTCAGTGTTATCCTGTTGCAATAATTGTTACTGCAATATGCTATTATAATTTATTTTCTGATCAATTCATTTCATATAAGTTTCCATACTCAGAATATTGATTTTGCCTAGCCTTTCTTATATCTGTACAATTGGAGTATGTCCCATTAACATGTTATGTGTTTTTCTTTTTCTTTTTCTATATAATAAATATACTCCTTCTAGTTTTTTAACTATCCTTTAAAGTTGTTTCACACTGACAAAAGAATAATTTTGTTGACAAATAAATTTTCGGTTATACCCTTGTCTATTCATTAACACACTTTTTTCATTTACTCTCTCTCTCTATTAATTAATTAATAAGGGTACAATTGAGAAAGTATAACTTTAAACTAGGGGCGGTCATGGGGTAAACCCATGAACCCGACCAACCCGAACCGAACCGGTATCCATAACCCAATTCGGTTCACCCGTTCGTTCGGGTAAAAAGGGGTGAAACGAAGGAGTCCGGTTCGGACATTGGGTTTCGATTTTTCCAAACCGAGGAACCCGAACCGAACCAAGTGTTAAAAGATACATTAAAATAAACCTATAATGGCTAATGTGACTGGACCGAGATCCTAAAAAACGAGACCCCCTTTGATTTTCTAGGGTTTTCTAACTTTTCTCTTCTCACTTCTGTGCTTGATGATGGTGGTGGCAACCTTTTCCCTCTCCTCAGCGGCTCCGTGCGATCTTCTCCCTTCCCCTCAGTTCTCTGTGGTGGTGCGACAGCGACCTGCGCGACGCCTTCTTCCTTCGTCGTCTTCATCTTCCTTCGTCATCTTCGTCGATCTAGCCTTCTTCCGTCGTCGTCTTCAGCGATTTACGACGTTTGAACATTCGAGTACAATGACGTCTTCTTCCCTCTTCTTCATCGATTTGCGCCTCATCTACATCAGTGCTTTCTTTCCTCTTCATCGATTTGTGACATTTGAACTCCCTTTCTCTGTGTTCTTTCTCTTTTTGGATCAATCCATACTCTGTTTGGTGAACTCCTTGCTCTGTGTTCTTCCTTTTCTACATTTTTTCTATTTTTTTTAAATGCTGTGTTCTTCCTTTTTTCCAGATTTTTTTTTCGTTTTTTCATTTGTCCGATTTCTCTATTTTTATTATTAAACCCAAGACCCGGACCAACCCGAACTAGCACGGGTTGGGTCGGTTTGGGTTCTCATCCAAAAAATGTATGAAACCGAACCAACCCAACCCGCACACCATTCATCGGCTCGGTTCCAAATATGCTTTCAACCTGAACTGACCCGTGCCCAGCCCTACTTTAAACTATCAAAATGACAAATAAATAGAAACAATTTTTTTTTCAAAAAAAGTGGACAGTTAAAATAAACTAAGTATACCACTTGTGCGCATCTGCTGTGACTTTTTCCATACTAGTGATCCTACGAAGATACAGGAGAATGTACCCTTGTAATGCATGAATTTGGTACAAAAATTCATATTATAGATAAGAAAAACCATTCAAATGTGTTTCAACTTGTTTCTGTGAAATTTGATTTTGCCCTTGCGGTTGAGCCTAATTTTTATAGTAGGTATTCGATCATGTTGTTTAGAGACTACACAAGACATAATAATTATCAAGGGATTCGTGTACTCTTTATTATATAAAGAATGTCTTCTCTTCTACTAACATAACATACTAATACTAATTATTAACATTTGCCTATTAAAAAAAAATACCTTCTGTTCAGATGGAATGGGTAGCAGGATTTGACTCTAACCAAACATTCTGTCTAATGAAATCATTACTGGTTGAAAAACAGGGAGGAGGGTACACAAAACCTCGAGCAGAACCATGAGCTTGCCAGCAGTAAGATATTGTATTTCCTCCAAAGTATAATGGAAGGAAAATGTTTTCTAAATATAATCCTTCACATGGAGAGGCATCACTGCAAGCAAATTTAATTGCTTCTTCTGTGGCTGAACTTCCTTGAATATTAATGAAGGATATGTTCCCCACTTGAACAGCCGAAGTCTGCATTCCAAATCATAAATTTTTTCAAGACTACATATTATAGGCCATGCCCTAAAAAAAGGGGGTTAAATATATTTTTAGTCCCCATAAATAAGGTGATATTCACTTTTAGTCTCTCATTTGTAAAACGTTCCTTTTTGTTCCTCCAATTTCTGATATAGACCACTTATAGTCCCTCATAGTATCTTTGTTCAGTCAACTAATGATGTGTCAAATGGAGAACTCAGATTTGACCATGGTCCTATTTGGATGCAGAAGCTCAACTTTTAGCTTATGGAGAAGTTAGATGTTTATGAAAAAGAGGAAAGTTGTTAAATAGTTAGTTGTTAATAAATAGATAGGTGTTTATGGAGAAGTTAAAAAAGATAACTTCTAAGAAAAGTGAAGTACAAAAGTTAATTTTAACTTATGCGAGAAATTATTAGTTAAAAAATACATGTTACAAGTGTTTGTGGAAAAGTTTATTCAAACGAGGCCCATGTTATCCTAAGACCTAAGTGATAGATTATCTGGTCAAAACTCTTCAGTTCACCTCACTTATACTTCAATAAGGTTATCATAAAGGACAAAAAGTTGACTATTTCATAAAATAATGGACCGAAATGAGACGTTTTAAAAATGAGAGATTAAAAACGACCTTTTGCCAATATACAAGGACTAGAAACTACAACTAGTAGATTTACAGAATGACCCTGACCCTGCAAAAACCTCCCAAAATTACATACCTGATTCTGACATGGATGTCGTGAATCACAGTAGAATTGATCTATTATTATTGGATTGGACACATTTTCCATCAAGATATTCTTGAATGTGATCTGGGAGGCAAGACCATTCCCACCCTAACAAAAATTTGACCCAAGTCAATCGATTTGTGCATCCCTAGGTAGTTGGTGGCATATAAAGAGAAAGAAAATGCAACAGTTTTCAAGAAACTTACCTGCCATGTTTTGATTCTCACCCCATTATCAGTGTTGAAAAAATAAGCTCCATTAACATTTATATTTTGAACCTTCTCCCATGCCTTCGATTTCCCCAAGCTACCAATGCTGAACAATAGGTTCCAATATCGGTTAACAATTATAGTATTATACTACTTAATGTCAATGAATTGAAAGTGAGTACTACTTTTGATTAAAACTATATCCTCCTACGAATCCTCCTACATAACCTCCTACTACTTTATAAAGTAAGTATTAAATGAAAAATGGATATATGTAATATCCTGAAAACATGAAAAACATTAAATACTTTCTCAATTTAATAATTAGGAGAATTAGTAGGAATAAAAGGTAGAAATAAAAGGTTGGATGATTTAGAATTATTCATTACTTTTACCTTATGCCATGGCCTGGACCACAGGAAATATTTTTGATCCAGACTCGTGAAGAATTTCTGACTATGGAGATGCAATCATCACCTGAAATGGAACATAATGCGGTGAAATATTTTTCTGCTGACACGTTACTTGTTCAAAGAGGTTATTCTTTTTGTTAACCATATTATTGGTGCGAAATATCCACCAGCTTCGCTGATGACTAATCTCCGATGGGAAACCTGACTAGCCACCTTTAGTGGAGTCTCTCCTCCCAACCACAATTTTTTTTTTCCATTCACAGAGGTTACCCTAGAACTTCTAACAAGATGGTAATGAAAGTAATCATTGCTCTTTTCATGTAATTTTATAAATGACTTACACATCTGCATGGTGTTTCACAATTACATTGTTACTTTTCAGGTTATGCATACAATGTTACACTTTTTTCATCTCTCTTACAACATCAAACTTGGTCCAAAGTTAGCAAAAAGCTACATATGCTGAAAGCTGAAAATAACATGTAAGAAATGACATGCTTTTCATATTCAGATAGTTCCACAAATTTAAAAGCAATGATGATGATGATGATAAAACAAAAAAAACTTATCAGACACTTGCTATGTTTTCTGAAATATGACTAACTACTAAATGACAACATGGCAATTACTATTTAAAGTAAATAACATGTTAAATTAACTCTGAAACCATAATATCTTTCAAGATAACTAGAGCTAATATTGCATTAGGATGAAGTTAAGCTACCTGTTCTAATGACACTATCCTTGATCTCAACACCCTTTGATGCACTAATGTGGATTCCATCAGTATTAGGGCTGAAAGCAGGTGCTAATACTTTGAGATGGGATGCAACAACCCGCATACAGCTAGTGAATGCCATGTGCATTTGTTGGCTATTTAGCAGCACAAGGTTTCTGACTTTCAGATTCTTGCATTTGTGAAAAGTCAAGGCCTGCAGTGTAAATGTGGTTTCATGTTCAGCTAATGGGAGGCACAAGAAACAAACTGTTTTGCTCCATATTTTGAAGTGTCACACTAACCGTTGGAGCTGGATGACACGGCTGCAAAAGGACATTTTGAAGTCACTTGGTTAAACGGATGAATAAACTTCGGTGGATTCTAAGGTGAGGGTCCTAAAAAATCCCTCACCGGTGAGGGCCCAAAAATAGTCATTAGATATATTACTAAACAATTTCAATTTCAATGACTTGGTATCTCAACCACTGGAATTGTTTATTAATATAACTGATGGCTATTTTTGGGCCTTCACCAATGAGGGACTTCCTACTTCCTAGTGCCCTCACCTTAGACTCCACCATAAACTTCAACTAATTATGAATTTAAGCATGTCAAGTAGCAATACGTTTGTGGAGTTTCTCTTGCAAGATCTGGCCCACCATTCCTGTCCCATTCCATCTATCCTCCCTCCACCATCTACAGCAAGGTGATTCACCCCGTGGAAGTAAAGCCATTTGCGCTGATTTAAGCCACACCATGCCTCAGGATCTCGCGGTGCAACTATTGTACCTGAGATCTACAATAATAAATTTAAGAATAATCAAGCAAATAAACATTTTCCATTACACATACTTCATTCAGGAATTGAAAAAGATGCAGATGACAAGATTCTCTTCAATATTTGGGGGAGATTTCACTCTTGGTGCTTACCCTCAAAGTGATCTTAGATCGACATGGTCCACCAATGTCAACTGGATGGACCAGAAAAGTTTTCCCATATCGAAAAACAATATTTGTAAATCCAGATAGAGAACAAGCAATCCTCCAAACCTCCAGGAAGGCCTGAAAAGATAGACAAAAAAGAAAGTCAATACAATGTTTAACAATATCATGGTCTCTAAGTATTGTGTTTGCAGTTGCAGATGGAGATTCCTAAATCCTAATCCTACCTAGCTCTATCAAACAAATCATCAAATGTTCATCACCTATCCCCTAAGGTTAATAAAGAAAGCAGGGTGCACAAAGCCACAAATAATCAAATATTTAGATTTTTTTTTTGTGAACCTGGGTATTTAAGTGGTTGATATCTCCCAACAGATGCTCTAATCCCTCGAGGTACTGAGAATCTGATACCCATTTAAGGGATTTGACCTCTCCCAAAAATGGTCTTCCATACATACAACGGTTAAGGGACAGAGTTATCTATCATCCATGCCACGGTAGATGTATTTTGCGTGCTTATTCTCAATGACTTGGCCTAAACATTTTGCAAGCCATGAATCCCAATATCATGCTCAAGTTTTAAAACGAACCACCCCACTTACCCCCCTCTCAAATGATCCCCTTCAACTCAAGCTTGTTAAGCAAATTGGTTCGTGATTTTTTTTTACTGATTTTCCAGTTGCAGTAGAATCTCTAGAAATACTTGCTCATTTACATACAGCACTATGATAACTGTCAGTCAACGATGGTTACATTCTCTAGATAATGAAAAAACATTAAAAGGAAAACACAAAAAAAAAAACTTGAACCGACAACATCAATTCATCAAATAAGCTCAAATCCTCAAAACCAACAACAAATTCAACACAGGATCACCAAATATAAACAAAGAGATGAAAAGGAAACTCTTAATAAAAGATATAAAATTCAACACCCTTACATCGGTGTCATTATGAAAGCCATCCCCTTTTGCCCCAAAATCAGTGACAGAAAGAACCCGTTTAGATCTGGTTCGGGTTCTGGTCGACCCGGAATGTGGGAGCCGGATAACAGAGTCAAACCCTTCTTCTGCATGGGTGAGAAAAGGAGTAACGAGTATGTTTATATGAATGAAGACAATAACAAGTGGTGAAGGTGAACAATATCCGAGGTTCTTCATTTTTTTTCTGTCAGCCTCAGACCATGGCTGGTTCTCAATGATACCGACACTAACTGCTGACAGGATCTTACAAGTGCTGTTTACTGGGAACAAACAGTTACACAACATATAACAAAAACAAAGCGACCCTATAGTCCAAAATAAATAAACACTTGCAAAATAGGCAAAAAAAAACCAGTATTGAAAATATTAAAAAGATAAGTAACCACATGCTATATTAATCTCCCTTGGACCAAATGATAATGGGAGAGTAAGATTATGTTTGGAAAAAAATAGCTTATAAGTTAATTTATAGTTGATAAAGTGTCTGATAGTTTATAAGCTAGTTTATAGCTGAAAAACTAATTGAATAAATTTAAAGTGATCAGTAAAATTAATCGTTGAATTAGTTGATAAATGTAAATGACATAAAAGGGTACATATGTTTATACAATTTTAATATAAAACCTATTTTTTATATTTATTATTTATTTAAAAATAGTTATCACTAATTTATTTCATGTTATTTATTCACTTCAAATTGAAATATTGAATTATTTTTAATTTTATTATTAATTTTAAATGTTTTTATTAAATAAAAAGATATAATATAAATAAAATTAATTTTAAGAATTTTTTATGTAAGAATTTATTTATAACTACATACATGTAGATTTTTTATATTTTTTGCAAACAAAATTATTACTTATGTAGGAAGAGTGGTTAATGATTTTTTTTAATAAAGACTAAGAGAGGAAAAAGCTAGAGGAATAAGAATAAAATAGTGAGGGTAAAAATGAAAGAAAAATAATAAGCTATGAGAAGTAGCTTATCAAAATAAGTTGTAAGTGAGTGAAATAAGAATTGTTTACCAAATACTTCTACTTTAGTCAAACAAGCTTATAAAATTAATTAAATAAGCTATACACTAACTTATTGTCATTGTCAAACACAACCTATATATAATTATTGTGTTCAAAAAATTTTACGTGAAATAAAATTTTACATTTATGGTGCACAAACACAATACTTTATGTATATGTCGTGATGTAACAAAATTGACCAATTCCACCATGAAATTTGCCTTTTGTTTGTCCAGTACTTGCAAGAGAGGGGTTGCTAGTGGTGACACCCATAGTCCAAACCAAGTTTAGAACAAAAGGATATGGGTTTCCATTTTTGGGTTTGGGTAGAGCTGTAAAAATGAGATGCAGCTTGCGAGCCAGCTCGTGGGCTAAACGGATTACTAAATAGTTGGCTCGTTTAACCCTGAGCCTTTTTGGCTCGGCTTGCTTAACTTGCGAGTTGAAGTGGACTAACCCGTTATGAGTCGAGCCAGCTCGCGCAGCCAAATTAAAAAATAAAAAAAAAATAAAATAATCATTTTTTTTACTTTCTAGGATTGGATTGTTACTTGCTTGGCCTGGATCAGATCTTTTCTTCAAAAAAAACAGAAACCCTAGTCACTCCCACCCACCCCCCCATCTTCGATTCTCTCTCTCTCTCTCTCTCTGAAGGAAGACTGTTGTCGTTTCTTTGTCGTGTCGTTCGTCCCTCCGACATTCAACTTCTTTGCTTCTTCTGTTCTTCGATTCATTCTTTGTTTCGTCTATAGCCCCCCATCTCTTCTTCTTCTCTCTCTCTCTCTCTCTTTGAAGACCAAAAAGTTGCAGCGCCGCTTCTTCTCTTTGTCGATTCATCCGTAGCAGGTTGGTTGCTTCTTCCGTTTGGCGTTCTCTGCAGGTTGGTTGCTCTGATTTGTTCCCTCTTTCCCTTTGATCCCTGTGATTCAACATAGCTTAGCTCTTATTGCTTGGTTGCTTCTGATGATCTGGTTGCTCTGATTCGTTCCCTCTTTCCCTAATTGCATTATGTTTGCATGATCTGTTCATTTTTTTTGTCGTGGCAGCCTATGTGGTTTGTGATGTATATTTTTTATTTAGGCACATAGACTTTGTAGTGGATCAACCCATGAGCCAGCCTGTGAGCCAGCTCGCGTAACCCACCAACCCGTGGTAGGCCGAGCCGAGCTGTGCATTTCCTGACCCTTGAAAAAACTGAACCAGCTCGACTCACCCCGTTTTCCTCTCAGCCCGTGGCGAGCCAGCTCTTGTGGGCCGAGCTGGCTCGTTTTGACAACTCTAGGTGAAATCACCTACAATCCAAGCATGTTATATGTTTGGAAACTTAGATTTGTATCAACTCTTGACAAAAAATAATGTATCAACTTCATTTTGCAAATTGAATTTGCAAAAACAACATCCTCTTGTTTCAATTTCAAATTGAGTTTGATAGCGCAAATTGAGTTTGTAAATGTTTTCAACTCAAAGTAGGGCTGGACACTGACTAGATTCGGTTGAATTCGGTTCAAAAATTGTTCATCCGAATGAAACCAAAGACACTAATATTAGGCCCATCTTTGACCGTTTGAGCCAACGGATAGGACGAGTGGCGGGTTCGGCGAATGGCGGGTTTGACAAGTGGGTTGGCTCAGGTATCGTTGTGCTCTGTTCAGGACGCCACCGACGAAGGTGGAGGGGAAGGAGGATGCCGTCGACGAAGAGTTCATCAGCGGAGAGAAGGCAACTACCTCAGGTGCGATCGAGCACGGCCTCTCTTATAGCGCCGTCAGTGAAAGCATCTTTTCCTCCCCTGACGAGCAGGATTTCATGGCTACCAAAGGCCTTCTCTCTCTTTTCTCCCTCTGTGTGAGACACCCCAGTCCCAGTTGTCCCTCTCTCGCATTCACTTGGCTTCAGTGTGTGTTGAGCTTGAAATGTTAGGATCTCATATGGATTTGGTAATGGTGTGTCTATTTTGAAATATATTGAAATAATTGAAAATTTAAAAGTCATGCAGAATGTAGCTGTGTCGTTGTGGGTCTCAAGGCAAAGTAGCAATTAGCATGTCCTAAGTCTGCGAAGATTAGACTAGTGACGTGAGAGACATATTAATGGGTTTCTCTTTTTGTCATTTATTGGTTTTTGGCCGGTTTGGATACCGACGAAATAAATTTATCCTACTCGAGCTCGACCATTTCAATCTGTCTCTAGTCGCTTGTGTCATTTTTTGGCCCGAAAAATCGTTGCACCCCATTTGCTTCTTTTGCTAGTACTACCAGGTAGCTCGGGTTCTGGGTTAGCAGCGGGTTTTTTTTTCACCCCTAACTCAAAGTCAAATAATAGACATATATGATAAGCGTTTATATCATAAGTGTTTAAAAAAGTTGTTTATCCAAACAGACCCTAAATAGCAACACTTGAGCTTGCAACTTAGCTTTAATATAATCATAAATATATAGATTAATTAGCAAGAATTTTGAAAATCTTAAAATAATATTATAAAATATTTAAGTTCATAAAGGAGATATGTAAAAATTATAAACAAAACTTCTTGAATTGTAAAAAAATGAAAATAAATTATGTGAGACAAGGTAAATAGGTAATTTACCTGTTACAAGAGGTTTTACAAGTTAAAAGTAATTGCACTGTACCCCCTGAAAATGAGAGTTATTTTATATGCAAAATAGAAAAATTGCAAATAAAAGGTCTTAATAATTATAATTATTAAGCATATTATTAAGAGCTGATTAAGAACTCGAAAGTTCTGTGCCATCGTTCATTAAGAAGAAATAAACAAAACTCTGCTCCCATAAAACAACAAACAGCAAGAGAAGTTCAAGGTTGTTCCATCTCCAACCGCGGTCAAGGTTGCTCTTACTCCACCGGCGGCGCTGCAAGACATCGTAGGCACTGCGGATGCTATGCGTTTTTCGTACCCCACATTTTAGAGATTACGGGTTCTCTGTTTTATCTCTTCATCTGTTTTCGTTTTCCTTGCTTTTACCGAAAAAGCAAAAACCTTTCTCTGCCATTGAACGAGTTCCTTGCAATCAGCCGTTGAAGGGTCACTTTCCCTTTCTTCACTAAATTTTGCTTTGCAGCGTCCTTCCTTCCTTGTCACTTTCCCTTTCTTCACTCCTCCTTCCTTCCTTTTCAGCAGCCACTCATTGTTTCCATTCGGGATGAAGAGTAGCAAAAGTGTTTCCTCCTCTACTACTTCATCCAAACGAAGGTTATGTAAATGCGGTCAAACACCCGTCAAATTGACATCAAACACAGAAAACAATCCTAAAAGAAAATTTTGGAGGTGTCCAAACTGGATGGTATATCTCTTCCTGTTCTTCTCCACCATTATTGCTTATGTTTTGGCTTAGCCTCTCACTGTATTACGCAATGTGTTCGCTATATGCAGGAAGAAGTATGTTGCGATTACTTTATATGGATAGATGAAGACACCATCAATGCCCATCAGGGAGATGGTATTTCTTCCAAAAGCTCCGGCGACGTCTCTGCACCATGGATGGAAATACTTGCGAAGATGGACGCCATGGGTCAGGAGCTGTTCATGAGGTTGAACATTCTGGTTTATGGGTTACTAGCTTCATGGGTCCTCTTTTTAGTTGTTTGCTTCTATTGTTTCGGACCCTGTTTACGTCGTTAATGGCGCTATCCTCTACCTCAGCAGCAACGGTCCGCCTCACAAAGAAGACAATGAAGATGCTTCTGCTTCTTTTGCATTAGGACTAGTTTTTTTTTAAAGGTTGTAATTACGACTACTTAATGGACTTGTAATCTCTATTCCAAGAATATTATCTATTTAAATCAATGAAAATTATCTATTGATGTTCTCATATTATTCGATTAATACTGTTCTCATCAGTTAACTAACTAAAATAAAACTTGTCATTTTAAACCACAAAAGCCTCCTCAGCACATTTTCATAAGTAAAAAAACGTTGTTTTATTTTATATATTTTATATTTTATTTTATTAAGTTTGTCAATAAATATAATCGAAAATCAAAATTCATTGACAAATTTAATTACTTTGATCCTATTTAAATGAAATATACATGACAGTTTAAGGAAATATACATGTTAAATACCAACAGAGTATAATGAACAATGACATTACTTAAGATAAAAAAATATATATTTAAATCAAAACAAAATAATTTCAATTTTTATTTTTTTGGTCTGAATAATTCCAACTTTTTGAAAAAAAATAACCAACAGTTTTTTTTAACAACAAATCCAACAACTTTTTTTTTGCAACAAATCCAACTTTTTTTAGTCAAAAAACGCCAACTACTTTGGATACTAGGCCTTTTCGTTTTGTCTGATCCATTGGCCCAACACTTAAAAAAAATTAATCACCTTGTTAACTATTTTTTAAGATTGGGGCTTTTTAATAAATTCAAACTTTTGTAGACTCAGATTTGCAATTATAT
The DNA here is from genome assembly GCA_030159175.1 of Glycyrrhiza uralensis. Classification (NCBI taxonomy): domain Eukaryota; kingdom Viridiplantae; phylum Streptophyta; class Magnoliopsida; order Fabales; family Fabaceae; genus Glycyrrhiza; species Glycyrrhiza uralensis. Next base: position 1,366,607 of record BRZY01000007.1, read on the forward strand.
AATAGTATTATCTATATTTTAATAGCAGGTTGCAAGTCATCAATCTGGTCCATTGGATCAAAGTCAAACATTTTACATACTCAATCTATGGCAATAACACAGTGACCCATTGGTGGGAACAAATGGGATAAACCCATATTAAGTGGCACCTATCACTTGTGCTCGTTGATTTGATATTGTGTGTTAAATTTTTTATTTTTTAACTTTAAAATTATTGATTCGACAGAAAAAAAATTATTTGCTTGTACTAGTTTATAGTAATACTATTTAAAGAAAAAAAATCGAAAAAAAAAGAGGTGTCCAACGTAGAAGTCATGTCATACACACTGACTCGTCTAAAGTGGGGAAATGCATTTTAACTATTTTAAGAGATAAAGTATAATGATAATTATTAATTGAAAAATAATAATTGAGATTATAATTAAATATACACACATGTATAACAAATTATAAAGTTGTTTTTTTAGTGAAAATTATAGTTAAACTCTCAACAATTGATTTCTTGATAACAAATATAAGTACACAATTTTTATTTAAAATACACTTACCACTTTAGAAGAGTCAAATTCTAAGAATTGATAAACCTAATTTATAATTTATATTTTTGAAAAAAAAACGCAAATTTTATGTTATTTAAAATTTGTAAACAACATTAGGGTTAATTATGTTTTTAATCTTTTAAAAATTGTCATATTTGAGTTAGGTCATTTAAAAAAAAGTCAAACTTTTTTAATTCTTTAAAAGAAAAATTTGTTTGATTTAGGTCCTTTAAGTGAGTTGACTTGCTAGGTGGCACATTTTGACCTAGTCATCATGCCTACGTGGCACGAAATACTGACGTGGCAATATTAACTTTTGAATTTAGTCCATCTAAAAATTGAGTTTTGATTTTAGTCCCACTAAAAATAATTGAGTTTTGATTTTAATCCCTCTAAAAATTGAGTTTTGATTTTAGTCCCTCTGGTTTTTCTCTCTCTCTCACCCCACCACCGCCACTCTCTCTCTCTCGTTTTCTCTCTCTCTTACCCCTACCACCACCACCACCACTCTCTCTTTCACCTCCACCACCACCACCACCACTCTCTCTCTCTCTCTCTCGTTTTCCCTCTCTCTCTCACCCCCACCACCACCACTCGTTTTCTCTCTCTCACCCCCACCACCGCCACTCTTTCTCTCTCTCTCTCTCTCTCTCTCTCTCTCTCTCTCACCACCACCCCCACCACCACCAAAAGAACACGAGAGAGCATCAAAAGTACAGAGCCTATGAAAGTTTCCACAACAAACAAAAATATTCCTTGAGCTTGTTGCAAGTACAAAAGGATGAAGAAACGAGAGAGAGAGAGAGAGAGAGAGTGGTGGTGGTGGTGGGGGTGAGAGAGAGAGAAAATGAGAGAGAGCGGTGGTGGTGGTGGTGGGGCTGAGAGAGAGAGAAAACGAGAGAGAGAGGGGCAGTGGTGGGCGTGAGGGAGAGAGAAAAACCAGAGGGACTAAAATCAAAACTCAATTTTTAGAGGGACTAAAATCAAAACTCAATTATTTTTAGAGGGACTAAAATCAAAACTCAATTTTTAGTGGGACTAAATTCAAAAGTTAATATTGCCACGTCAGCGTTTCGTGCCACGTAAGCATGATGACCAGGTCAAAATGTACCACCTAATAAGTCAATTCACTTAAATGACCTAAATCAAACAAATTTTTTTTAAAAAACTAAAAATTTGACTTTTTTTAAAGGACCTAAACCAAATCTCATAATTTTTAAAAGACTAAAAATATAATTGAACCACAACATTATATTTTGATTGATATAAATGTAGAATTTGTTTTAAATTTACTCTGTTACATTTATTACTCAGCTAAAAAGAATTCTAATAACACTTAAAAAAATATTTGGCTTTGACTCTTGGGATCTTATATTTTTGTGCTACTTTTTGTCTCTCTTTAAACGTGTGTTTTACAAGATTTGAATTCGAGTCCTTTTAGGTTTTAGCATGTGTTACCAATTAAGCCATTCTCATTGGATAATAAAATCTTATTTTAAAGACAAAGTAAATAATATTAATTGTTAATAAATAATTAATATTCTAACATATGATTTGATATCCATGGTTAATTTTCTCATCAACGAAGTTACTCATTTTAGTCTATAAAGTGATTTGTTCAAAGAACCAAGTCCAGGAAATTTAAACTAATGGAATGATTTCTCAATTCATTATTTACAATAATATTATTCACACATCACACTTTCACATTTCTCATGTATGTTCTCCTATTCCTTTTCATTTTTAAATCAAGTGTAAAAAATGAATACAAAAATGTGATATGATTAAATGATATTATTATACATCAAAAACAAAATTCATATAGAAATTATATCTTTCTGTAAGCTCGCTCAAAAGAAGAAGAAGAAAAAAACAAAAAAGATAATCCCAACATGGCCAAGGAGCACAAAACTATGTATTTTGCAGTATGCACTAAGGTCAAGCCAGCATAATCATGTGAAAGATCCCATTTGAGATCTGCTTTGGATAAAAGATCAAATTCATCATGAACCCCAAACAATTATACACATAAATAAATAAATAAATAATAACAATTGTTACTACTCAAACCATTAACCCAACCAAACTAAAACATCTCTACCATTATCTAACTATTGATCTAAGATATAATTCGAACATTGTACACGGTTTAAACTTTAAACAAAAGACCTGAAAATTGTAAAGGCAAAAGAGAAATACAGGACTCATCATTATGTTCTCAAGACGAAATCATGGACTCAACCCACCCTACCCCACAACAAAACTAAGTTTAATTGCACTTTTAGCCTCTCAACTATTGTGATTGTGCGAATTGATTTCAAGGTGTGTCCGGTAGGCTTTGTGTTAAAAATCGAACAATTTAGTGACAAAAATTAGAATAATTGAGGAACACGTTAAAAACCAAAACACAATAAAAAAAACTAAAAGTGCAATTAACCGGCGACTAAACCTAAAAGAGTAAACACTACATAATAAACAAAAGGAGCAGAAGTTGCCTTCACCTTCGCCGGAGTGTCCTGTCTCCGGCGCCGGAAAACACACCGGAAAAAAAAAACAAACTACCTCGATCGATGCTTGGGGGGTTGTTTTGTCTTGTCCCCTGTTTTTCCAAAAGCGGCACAAAACCCACATGCAGAGAGCCTAGGAGACGGTGGCTCAATCGCCGGCGACACTTTTCCGGTGCGGTATCCCCGTCCTCCGCCGTTGGATCGGCTCCTCTCAACGGTGTTGATTGATCCAAGTGGTGGGGTTGTTGCCGCATGAAGCTCTTTGATTTCATCATCATCCTTGTTATTATTGTTCTTCTCTTGCTCTTGGCGGTTCAATTCCTCTGTTAAGAACCTATCATCCCAAACAAAACCCGATGAACCTTGCCTCCTGAACGATACTGCAGATCTTTGCAAACCCGCCATGGCCACTGGATCTTCTTTAATTAATGCTGCAATAATAATAATAATAACATATACGTGTATGAGTTTTTCTTCTCTCTTGTGTGTGTGTGTGTTTTTCTAGAAAGTCATAAATGAAAAGATAGGGAGATAGGAAAAGATGGAAACGGTTGGTGAAGAAATTAGTCAGACAAGTGGTTAATACATAATGTTGAAAAGAGGTTCATAACAAGACAACCTAGTCCATATCTCATTGTGTCAGTGGGATTTTAATTTTATAGTGCTTTTCCTTTCGGTTGCAGGTTTTTTTTATTGTTATCTACTGTGTGTTAGAGCATCTTCATTCTTCCTTAGAGCTACTTAAAAGGTACTTAATTGGTACTTAAGTGGTACTTATTAGCTATTTTTATTGAAATAAAAGAAACTTAGGTATTTATTAGGGAGGGGTGTTTATATAAGTACCCTCTCTCTCTTCTCTCATCGTGAGTCCCACGTAATTTTGTGGGTTATAATTGGATATAGAGTTATTGGTGGGACCCATTTAGTAAATTTTTTAGAGTTGCTAGGTTGGAGAGGTTGAGTACCTATTAGGTACTTAAATTAAAAAAAATAAAAATGAGTGATGTGTACAAGTAAAATCTACTTAAGTACCCAAAAATGAATACTCCAATAGAGATGCTCTTATACGGTTGTGTGATTTGATCCTATCCCTTGTTTTATTATTGTGTTTTAAAGGAATTATTAGTATCATTAAGGCAAAATTATTATTTTAGTCCTTTAAGATATTTTTAATATTTAATTTGTTTCCTTATCTTTTAAAAACAAACTTTTTTCTTAAGTAGTAATTCTTTTGTAATATAATCAAGCTTATATATAGGCTAAAATGGATCAATAAAATACTCAAATGGATCAGTGTGAGGTTACGTGGACAAAAATAGAGAAAATATGTATGCCTATGGCATTGAACAAGTAATTGAAAAAACATAAAGTACTACTTTGTTAAAAAAAAGATTAGAGACTAAATTTTAAAAAAAATTAACCTAAGAGATCAAATGATTAAGTGATTAATGTGCTCTGTCTAAGGAATGAATTGGGCTAGTACCCGTGTTCAATCCTCAGTGACAGAATAATGACTAGACTTTACTTACCTTTTGACCGAACACATATTAGTCTAAGGACCAATTTCTCCTTAGACACTGTGGGTATAAATAAAAAAATGATTAATTTTGCCTATCATTAAGAGAATTATGATAGCATAACAATATACTCCCTCCATCCCTAATTATAAGAAGTTTTTACCTAATTCTCTTTCATCAAAGAAGTTAATTAATATAGTTTATAGCATTAAATATGTTAAAAATTTATACTGTATTTCCAAAATTGTCTTTAATAATAGTATCTCTCTCTTATCACTTTTTATCTCCTATTTAATTAATGCATTATTACCCCTCTTATCCATTAAATAAGGGTAATTTGGGTAAAAAATAATTAATGCATGACACATTTTCAAAAGTCTCTTATAAAAAGGAACAAACAAACTTACAAAAAACTTCTTATAATTAGAGACGGAGGGAGTATTGTTTTTTAATGTATTATTATAAAACCATTTTTAAAATAATTAATAATGTTATTGAATGTAATGCATAGAGGATAGAGGATATGCATTGATCAAAAGTCATTTAGTTCACGTTATGAAGATATTAATTCTTCAAAAAAAAAAACTATGTAATTGAGTGTTTTAAAATGCTAAAAAAATAGTAATTGTTCACCAGCTATCCACGGTTTTTACCTCCTGTTTACCTACTTTGAAACTTGATCATGCACTTTAAACAAAAGGAAAAAAAAATGATCGGGGAGTGCAGATTGATTAACAAGATAAAATTATGGCGGTGATGACTTTCCAAGAGTGATGAATGAATGATGATGACTTTCGGAGCAACTTCGCACGAGTCATGGGACACGAGGATTGGGTCCGCCGAGTGAGAATGCGCGCACACACAACATACACTCCCTACACTCCACTGGCCTTGTCACATTCCAATCAATCCATAATATGAACACAAGAAGATGCATTCACCATTCACGTCCTTATCGCCTAACCAAATACGAATGACAATCAAGACCAATTTGGTTAGAGGTTTTGAATTAGCATTTTTTGTTTGTTTTACACCACAGTATCCAAGGAGAGAAAAGTCATTAAACTAATATGTGTTTGATCAAAAGTAAATAAAGGCGTAAAACCAAGTTATGGATTGTTACATCATTGGGATCGAATTCAGGTACTAGCCGAGTTAGTCCTTTAGACAGAGCGCATTAATCACTTGCGTATGAGGTTTTGAATTAGTTTTTGTGTATGTTTGATTTTACGGTGGGCGAAAATTGATTTTGAATGAACTAATTTTATAAAATTAATTTTGAGTAAAAGTGAGTTCAAAGTGAAAAAGTGATATTTATGTTTGAATACATTTCCAATGCATAAATGATTTTATATGTCTAAGAAAGCTTCAATTTTCAAATTGGAATTGAAAGCTACAAAAAGTATATATAGCTTCTCAGTGGAATGTATTGAAGAAAAGTTAAAGTCCTAGCGTCCTACAAAGTTTAAATAGAGAATATACAATAGAGACACCCCTCAACTTACGAGTCAATTTTGTAGGGAAAAGTTAGACCACTAAATCAAAGATACTAAATTCTAAGATGATATCAAAGCCTATCTTAAATCAATTGTTGGGCCGCCACACCCATATTATTATTGTCCACGCACCAAGCCAAAAATACCTTTGGGCATGAGAGGGGGTGTATTGGAGAAAAGTTAAAATTCTATATTAACTAGAGATAATGCCTAAATAGGAATATATAGCAGAGACATCCCTTACTTTATAAGTCAATTTTGTAGAAATGAATTAGGCCACTAAATCAAAGATATTAAATTCTAAATGAATTTGTGAGGCTTGAATCACTTTCTTTCTATAATATAAAATCTTGGTTAGGGGCTTAGGCAGTAACTTTCAAAAAAAAAAAGGAAAAATGACGTACTATACATAATTCATTCAAGAAACATCTTTAAAAGTTTTTGACTTACTAACTCGTTTTTTTTTTCCTTTTCTTAAACACATTCACAATCTATATTTTGAAAATTGGCAACTCCAACCCATAGTTGTTTGCAAAATGAAGTCAAATACAGGAAACATCATGCTTAATCAAGCAGCAACACGTACATTTGTTTTGGTCTGCAAATATCTTCACAGAAGATTTGAATTCATTGTTGTCAAAATATGACACAATCACTATAGTTATAAGATTGAAGTTATTTAGGCAGTAACTTTCACACAAAAAATGGAAAAATGACGTATACACAATTCATTCAAGAAACATCTTTAAAAGTTTTTGACTCACTAACTCGTTTTTTGTTCTTTTCTTAAATACATTCACAATCTATATTTTGAAAATTGGCAACTCCAACCCAGTGAGATCTAACGTGGAAAAGTTTTCATGTGATGTACGGTGGAAATGTTTTTTAAAGTTTAGAAACAAAGTTTGACGGAAGTTGCAACTCCAAGCTCCACCGTCTCCACCGTCTCTACCTCCATTAACCACCATTAATTGACATGGTTTTTGCTCAAGTGCTCAACAATAGTAACCCCTCAGCCATTAAAAAACCTCACCATCCTTCATAAATCATAACCTTGGATTCCAATCTTCCTCCACCATCAACTCCATTCACTACCATATATCTCATAGCCTTCACCAACTTCCATCTCCACCATGTAACTCTCTCTGAATACTCTATTTACCATTAACAACAGAGACACGTACAATAGGAAGAAAGCATCCCTCTATCGCAGATTCGTAGCACCCTGTTTTGAAACCCCTCAAAACACCTCCAATCAAGGAAAAAGAAAATGGAAGACTTCGGTAGAAGTCCATCTGGAACCTCCCCCTCCACAAGCCCGAAACTCTTATGATAACCACGACTACTGTCTTCGACCTTCAATTCCACCTTGCTCAACCACCGCGCGATCGTCCTTAGATGCCGTCATGAGCAGCCTCCTAACTAGTGCTCAGCCACGAGGGGTCTCCCATCACCTCCGCCGGAGCTGTCTCCACTCCTGTTTGTTACCCTCTCGGTTTAACGTCGCCGGTGGTGATTAACTATTCGTGTTGCATTGCAATACCTGTTCTCCTCCCTCAAACCCTTCACGCCAAAATCGCCACTTGGCCACCTCCTCGTCGATGGCTTCGACGCAGAGCAGATTTGGCAACAAATCAACCTCCAATCGCAATAGCTGTAAAATGAATCAATTTCCCCATTTTTCAAACCTAGGGTTTTGAGAGAGAGAAAAACGGGGGGCTTAAGACTTGGTGTCCTGCTCGAAGGGTGTGAGCTGCGTTTCTGCGAGGTAGTTGGAGTGGTAGAAGAGGGAGGAGTGGAGGATGTTGAAGTAGATGCTCATCGTCTGGTTGCCGTTGCAGACTAGGATGGAGAGAGAAAGATAAATGTGTGTGGGATATGGTGCAGACAATCCATGATAAAATTTGGTGAAATCGCAGTGAATAAATCAATCTAACCGTTAAAATTTGTTGTGTACGTGCATCACCTGTCTCGTTTGTGTATAGTAGAAGGAGCTTTTAATTAATTCTTATTTATTTTCCCCTATATCCAGCCTACTAAAACTTTAGCAAAACTATTAAAAATAATTTCATGGTACATCACTTAAAAATAATTACACGGTAGAAACAACCCTCCAACCCATAGTTGTTTGCAAAATGAAGTCAAATACAGGAAACATCATGCTTAATCAAGCAGCAACACGTGCATTTGTTTTCTGCAAATATCTTCACAGAAGATTTGAATTCATTGTTATAAAAAAAGAAGATTTGAATTCATTGTTGTCAAAATATGACACAATCACTATAGTTATAAGATTGAAGTTATTGGGCAAACATTGAACAATTCGTATTTAGGATTTATGTTTTAAATCTAATTTGATAAAGTTAAAATATGAGTTGTTTAACTTTTAATAGCTCCGACTTCATCACTCTAGCGATGTGTGTGGTATTTAGCAAACTCAAATGAAGGACTTTTCACGATCGCAGATGGCAAGCTACTGTATTATTCAGACAAAGGAGTGAAATTAACAATATGACTAGACAAGGGTAATTATTCAAAAGTTTTTTTTAATCCGAATATTATCTACACGCGACTGCAGAGACTAATCCCTTGAGATACTGATATTCACTTAAAAGATTAACCTCTTTCAACACATGTTATTCCATACAGAAATTTAAATTAAATTTATATTAACCTTCTAACGGTCATAATCGTCAATTGTGAACATAAAAAACATCACTCAAGTAATGCATCAGACTTTCAATGGGGTTACCGTGGGCCATTTAAGTTTTATGAGAAAGGCCGCATTGTCCATGTGTGGAGTTCCAGTGGCTGTTACTCAGAGAAATCCTTTGCGGGTCACCCTGTCTCTAACCCAATGGGCTAGGCCCAATTAGTTGGAGTTTTTTTATTGGTTCTAAAAATTAGCCACGACGACAAAGAAAATGTTTAGACAGAAGGTTTTTCGTACGCTCCAAATGTGCCAACCCTGACCCACCTCAAAAAAAATCAAATTACATGTTTTTGTCTTTGTTGGTGTGTTAGGCTTTTGATTAGGATGGTGCTTTGTTTGTTAGTATCTATGGTTGTTTTAGTTTTCTGGTTTAGTTTGTTATTGTTGTTATACAGTAGTGTTTCTTGGTTTATTTTGTAATATTTGTGAGTAATTATGCATTAATGTCATTTGTTTTGCCAATTTGTTTGACCTAGTATGATGTAAATGTCGTTTGACTAGAGTATTCCCATCTGATGAACTTGCTTATCTTTGACAAAAAAAATATATATAAGGCCTCCAATTGACAAAAAAATTTATACACAAGGCTTCCAAAACCTAGGTAATATTTTAATCATAAAAGATTTTTTTTTCAAATTAAAAGGTATAAATTAAAATATTTAAAATATGGGAACTATAGTTTTATATTGTAATGACATTTTGTCAATATGTTAATATAGTCATATTAATTAAAGGAATTTGAATATTTAACAAAAATAGAAAATAACCCTTTTTTTGACAGCAAAAAAGAACCCCTTTTAATTGGTCAGTTAACTAAAACCTTAATTCAATTTTTCTTTTTGCTCAAAAAACCTTAATTCAATTTAATACAAAAAATTCAACCCGGTCCGACCGAAACAAGCAATTGGGTGGCGTACCGGTTCATCCCCATTCCCTCTCCAGAACAGTGTCCAGATTCTCCAGAACCTCGCTTTTCAAATTTTAGGGCTTAAGAAGAAACAAGTAAGAACCTCTAAACCCTTTGCGTGGAGAGAGCTCGAGAGAGAGATAGGCATGGCGAACGAAGACTTGGTCGGTTGGACTGATCTGCTACATTCTTCCACGAAGCTTCTAGAACAAGCCGCTCCCTCTGCTCAGTTCCCTCCCCTTCAGGTCTTCTTCTTCTTCTTCTCCCTCTCTCTCTCCTCAGCTTCCATTTCACTTCTCTTCCGTGAATCTGTCACCACCGAACACAACAAGCGTTTTCCGCGCGCTACATTGTGTTTCGAAATTATTCACTGTTTTATTTCCGTTGCTTTCCTTTGAGAAATCGATTATTAGAGTCTAGAGAGATTTACTCTCACGACGAATGAATCCGATGCGTTTGATTCCACTTTCAGACTGTGTGTTGTTCCAGTTGCTTACTGTATTGAATTGTGAGAAATGAATCCTCTGATTTCATTCAATGACCAAAATATGGTTTATATACACAATCGGTACTTGTAACAGAATAATAATAACTGAATAACAGAACCGAAACTAACTAACTGTAAATCAGTTACAACAGAATTGTAATTAACTGAGTGTAATATACTGCGATAGCACAATGGCTGTGCACACTTAAAATGCATTTGGAGGCTAAGTAATATAAATGCAATTTGATTTGGCCAAGTAAATGAATGAGCATCACTAGTTAAAAGAAATGAAATAACTGTTGTTGGTTAAATCATTAAATATGATTTTTGGGATCTCTGGTTTTCAATTCACTTTCATACATTGTTCAGAGGAACTTGGATCAACTCGAAGCATTATCTAAGAAGCTTAAATCCAAGACTGTAAGGGCCGAGGCGCCCTCCCAATCCATTGCTGCAACAAGGTACTCTTTGGTTGTCATTAATGTGCAATGCCAACTTTTTATCATGCCTAAATTGTTCAATCACTTAGGATTCAGAAATTATGAGAAATCTTAAATTATCTTATGGCTAGTTGCAGTGCTTTGAGCTGTTCGAGATATTGTTTTTTATAATGATAATGATATATAATTGTTCCCTTTAGCTTCTCTTAAAGTAGAACAACAACGAAAACCATAGCCAAGCCTTATTCTGGCTAAATGGAGTTGCGAACTGGATTCTAGCATGTCGGTTCACTTGATCATGTATCATGTATTCATGAAGCTCCATTTAACTTAAATCCTTCAAAATAGTATCCTACCATGTCTCTTTTGGTCTCCCTCTATCCTTTTTCGAAAGGGGCATCGCTTTAGTATTACATCTTCTCATAGGGGTATGTGAAGATCAGTCTTACATGCCCAAATAGATGGGATTCCATCTTTCTCTTAAAGCAGAAAGTGCATGAATGAATGGTAGCATATGGTCAATTGGTATGATCGTTTTTTGTCATTTCTTTTGCATGGACAGGCTTCTTGCTCGTGAAGGTATAAATGCAGAGCAGCTTGCAAGGGATCTGAAGTCATTTGAATTGAAGGTACCACTTAATAAGTTAATATACACTTTGCAATCTTTTTTACATTGAACATCTTTGCTCGGCTTGGCTTTAAGTATTCTATTTATTAGTCTGTAACATAGATATTTTATCCATTCGATAACAGGTTTCATTAATTCCGAGCAGCCATAATTTAAGTTGCATAGACTTCCTTGTTTTCTTGATATAACTTTTTTGGAAGCAAAAGTAATTTTTCTTGGAAGTTCACGTCACATTACTTTCTTAGTTGCTTTTGCTGTGATTATTTAAGTTGCTCAACTCACACTGCTACTAGTTTGCTGATGCTGTGCCCTTTGTCTTTTTTTTTTTGGCATGAAGACAACTTTTGAGGATGTTTTTCCCGTTGAGGCAACAAGCGTTGAGGAGTATCTGCAACAGGTAATTCTCACTTTCAAATTGCTTGTTAGCTTGTTATTCATCTTGGATTTGCGATCACTTTTAATTAATAATTAGACATCAAATCAAATTGATTCAATATGGATTATTTTTATTGATGTCGGATATCATATATTCTATCCTTTTGAGTTTGCTTGCATTTTTTTTCCCTTCCAGTGTTAACAAAAGTCAGTGAGAAATGTTTGTGTCTATGGATATAATGTTGGCATTATGATGTTGGAATTTTTTCAACGCATCTCAGTCACATCTTGTCAAAGTTAAAGAGGTGTCCTTTGTTGATGACAATTATTATTGGTTTTCATTTTTATATAATTTTTACTTTTCATTGGTGATCCTGGTATTTAGCATGATTGTTATTGTATTGTTATATCTAAATGCTGTTTCTGTCTGCTTCCCCCTTTTTCTATGAGCAAAGCAAAAGTATTCAGTGTTTGTATGTGAAGTTATGTGCCTTGTTACGGAAGACCAATAAAATCTTCTTACTCTTTATACCTTGTCTTTTTTGAATGGATTTGTGACAATATTGTATGCTCCGTTTTACTTCCAGGTTCATGAAATGGCAATGGTCTCAGCTGTGCAGGAAGCTCAGAAGGATAATCTCAGGAGTTTCAATGATTATATGATGAAAGTTTTGGAGGTTAGTGTAATCTTGCATTTCATGGTACAACTATGATTTTTTTCTATACTCTACACTTTGTGTAATTTGGGGTTTGGTTTCGTTATATGTTACCGGGGATATCTTTTGTGATGGGGCTTGGCTAAACTCCTAAAATAAGAGTTCTTGGTGTAAGTATTGGTCAACCATTTTTTTTTGCATACATGATGAGTTCTTATGTTTTTCTTGCATTGCTGAAAATAAGAAATCTTTATGACTGTATCCTATATTGCTATATTTCCTTTTCTTTTATTTGTTCAATTGTAGCAAAATGCCTTACATTTTAAAAAAGGAACTACCAATCCTTAGATTTTTCGTGGATTTTGGGACAAGATTATGACAAAGGGATTGAAAAGATTTATTGTACTATAATGAAATTGTTTATTTCTTCCATGTTATATTTTTGTGTATTTGTTGACAAGGATATCTACTATTTTGATGTAGTTACCCTTCTTTGTAATCTTCATTTTCTGTTTATGAAAATTTCGCACGTTCTTTCCATAAATTAAAGATGAATAAAAAACCAAAGAAAATGAAAAGGTATTGTTCTGTTTAACTCATACCACTTGATAGTTTTTCATGATCTTAAAACATTGACAATTAAGTTCGCTGACCTGCTTAAACTTCCACCAATCATAGCATGCCTTGTGGCTGATTGTTTTTCTATAAAACATGCTTTGGTTAATGTGTGGAACTTCACATGTGAAATGAAGTAGCATAGTGAAATAAGTAAATCTTTATATTCCATATTTGCAATTTTATAATTGGGATGATGAGTAATTATTACATTGTTATATTGGTGATTAAATAGGTTTATTTGTTCTTGATATTATGTGCTCAGCATTCTTACTACTCGGTAGAATTTAATGTTTGACAGGAGGATTGGCAAAAAGAAAAGCGTGATTTCCTTCAGAGTTTAAGCCGAATTTCAACATTACCTAGGACAAACATGATTGCTAACAGCAATGTGGGTACCCACCCAGGTCAGATTGTGTCTATGGCTTCAAGTCCACAAGTCTCTTCAGGTGTCCCTGGCATGGAAATTGTGCCTCTGGCAAGCAGACCCATTGTGGAGAAAAAGGCATCTGTCTATGCTGAAGTAGTGAAAAATCTTAATAAAACAAGACAGTCTGGGTTGCCATTTAACGTATGTCCCCTACTCTTTGATCTCTTAAATTTAAAATGAGATTTCTATTTTCTAGATTAGATTAATAACTATGTAAATGATGTTGCCTGTTCATGACTTTAGTGATCAACATAGTGATTGGCATGAAGCTAATGTATAGATTATTAATTTTAATTCAATATCATTTCCAGTTATTATTTTGGATATGAATAGTACTTTATTTGCTTTGAGATGTTTTACTTTGTAATTTTCCCAAAAGCTGTTAATAGTATCATCTGTCTGTGTTTACATGTATGTATGTTAATTTTCATCATATTTTTCTATGGTTGTTACTTGTTAGCCTGCCGCAGCTTTCAAGGGTGCATATGAAAGTTTGGGCATTGATGCTAGTGGTGGAAAATCAGTAACGATGCGAAAGATATGGCACCTTGTTCAGGTTGTAATTATTGCTTTACACTGTTAACAGACAAAACACAAACTTTTGCTTGCAAATTTATTGGCGCCCTTGGCAAAGTAAAAATTTGTATTTATTTTCTTAACTTTGCTAATTGAAACAGATGCTGATGGATGAGTACTCAGCCCTGCAACGTGTTTCAAAAAGGATGTCATTAATTATTGGGGCAAGACGCCATCTTGAATGGGGGCATGAGAAATACGTCATGGATACTATACAAAGTCATCCTGCACAGGTAATTTGTTATTCAGGATTTCACTACTAGTACTTCGAATGTAGTCTGCAGATAACTTCCAAGTGCTTTGTTACTTATTTTTTGTTGATTGTTAATTCTGCCTTTGTTTGATTCCTTGTGTTTGCATGCTATGCTTTTGAGGGAGTTACTTTTAGAAAAAGTGGAAAACTTTATTAAGCTTTTCTCAGCTTGTTCTTTATTAATTAATTTAATTAATATTAACACATAAGACATGGAGCAGATATGAATTTGCATTGTTTGCGCCAACAGTTATGCTGCAAAAACTCTGTTTATTTGTTTATTAATATTGATAATTGTTGAGGGATAATTTGACAAGCTTTTCTCAAGTTCTTTGCCTTCTGCTGTTTGTTCTTTATCCATATAAAATAAAGAGCATCATTGATTTTTATTTGTGGTATCAACACTTAGTTTCTGATTGCCTTTTGATCTAATGGTAGGCTGCTCTTGGTGGTGGTGTTGGAAATTTGCAAAGAATCCGTGCCTTCCTTCGGGTTCGTCTCAATTGAAGAATAAACATCTTGTCAAACATTATACCATGAATTTAATTTTTTTCAAAAAATCCCTGATTTTAGTTATTGCTGTGCAGATTCGGTTGAGGGATTATGGGGTACTGGATTTTGATGCCGGTGATGCTCGGCGGCAACCTCCTGTTGATACCACATGGCAGCAGGTCTTGTATACTTTATCTGCCTATAAAATTAATAGGGATGACACTTGGATTTGAACCCAATGTATGCCCGCAAATTAGTCAACATAGGTATGACTTTTACCCATCAAATGGGTTTTGGTCCAGGCATGGGTAGTTAGTAATTATTACCCATAAAAAATTGTGGGTATGGGTACTATAGTAACCAACCTATCCCACACCTGCACAATATGCTTATTATATTCTATAACTAGTTCTCTTGAATGAAAAAAATCCATTTAATTCTTTTTTATTATACATTAATTATCTAATAAAGGAAATCAGAACGGAAGAATAAAAAAAAAGTTTCAAGTCTTCAAGAAAATAAGCTTATGAAAGAAGCTTAAATGCAATATTTTAACAAAAAATTTACCCATAACTAACAAATAAATTACCATCAACACAAAAGTGTCATCGTAATTTATAGGACACTTGAGGATATTGTGGGAAGTTGAAATTGTGTCATAGGGGATCAATTTGGGCGGGAAATGGTACTGTTGGGATATGTGGACAGATTTATAGAATTCTATAGATTTCAAATAATATCTTTGGATATTTGTTTAATTTAGAATTTACACTTTTAGTCAATGTTCTTTTGTTGACTTTTCATAGTTAATTATAGTAATAAAATATTTTTTATGTACTAGTTTGTTAAAACAAAACGATACATCAATGGAAAAAATATCTCATATAACTAAAGTGTGAGTACTGGGTTCAGATTCAAGTATATAGGTATGGTTATGGGCATATTGAAGTAGCCAAGGTTGTCAAACTCGCGAGTCTAGGTAGACTCGTTTTGGGTACGTAGACTCGACTCTCGATTCAACTCGTAGACTCGCCGATTCTACCGTAGACTCGTAAGAATATTAAAATAACATATAAATGACACACATGCATAATATAACACAATAATAAAATAAAAATTCAACATTCTAATTTCCAAATCCATAATAAAGCAAAATAGGCAAGTAGCAAAGTATGTAGGTAAGTCATACTACATATAAAACATCAAAAACATAAGTTCTAAAAGCGAAAACACTTAAAAAATAAAGTGCTAAGCTAATCCATGTCCAATCCTCCACATCCTCATCCTCATCTTCATTAGTATGATCTCCATCATCATCATCATCCACAAATTCATCACCATCTTCATTTTTTTTCAGAATCGTAAACTCGCTCCTAGACTCGCGAGTCTACCGATTCTACCCGTTTCCACCCGATTCTACCAATTTCCGAGTTTGCAGCGAGTTCACTCGTTTTTGCTACCTAGACTCGCGAGTCTACCGATTCTACGAGTTAACTCGCGAGTTTGACAACCATGGAAGTAGCTACCCACATGGGTTCGGGTTCAGGTCTTTTTCTTAAATGCATATAGGAGCAAGGATTTTATAGCATCCTACACTATACCTTACTCATTGCCATCCCTAAAAGTTAGTTAGACTTAATTGTTTCTTATCTTTCATGTTTTAATTGTTTCTTATCTTTCATGTTTTTCTTGGATGACAGAGTTTAGTTATATATCTAATTTCTTTGTTTCTTGAAATTAATATTGATGATGAGCTAAGCTTGCACTCTTTTTTGTGACAGATATATTTTTGTCTGAGATCTGGTTATTATGATGAAGCAAGAAATGTTGCCCTATCTTCACGTGCTTCGCATCAATTTGCTCCTTTGGTACATATCGTGGTCATTTCTTATTTTGTACTAATTTATGGTGCAATCTTAATAATTTATTGTTTCTGACAGCTCACAGAATGGATTAATACTGGAGGAATGGTACCAGAAGAGATTGCAACTGCTGCATCACAGGAGTGTGAAAGAATGTTGAGAACTGGTGATAGGGTAGGTCGAGCTGCATATGACAAGAAAAAGTTACTGCTGTATGCCATCGTATCAGGTTCTCGAAGGCATATTGATCGCCTGCTTAGAGATCAACCAACTCTTTTTAGTACAATAGAAGATTTTTTGTGGTTCAAATTGTCGGCTGTGCGGGACTGCCCTAGTGGATCTTCGTCCATTGTTCTGAGTGATGGACTGATTCCATACAGTTTGGATGATTTGCAAGTTTACCTGAATAAATTTGAACCATCATACTATACAAAAAATGGAAAAGATCCTCTGGTATATCCATATATCTTGCTTTTAAGCATACAGTTGCTTCCAGCTGTATTATACTTGGCTAAGGAAACAGGAGATGAAGGATATAACATTGATGCTGCCCACCTGTCAATTGTGCTAGCTGATCACGGGGTCCTTTCTGAAGGTGCTAGTACGGGGCAAAAGTTGGGAGTGATGGATGCTTATGCAGAAGTGTCCACCATTATCAGGCAATATGGATCTATGTATTTGCGTCTTGGTGATCTCCAAATGGCACTAGAATATTATGCACAAGCTGCTGCTGCAGTGGGGGGTGGGCAGTTGTCTTGGACCGGTAGAGGTAATGTTGATCAGCAAAGGCAGAGAAACTTGATGCTGAAGCAGCTTCTAACTGAGTTATTGTTAAGGGATGGAGGTATATACCTCTTACTTGGTGCAAGAGGTGCTGGAGAAGAAGGGGAATTGGGACGTTTTGTGACTGATCCAAAAGCAAGGCAACAATTTCTAATTGAAGCAGCATGCCAGTGCCAGGAGGCTGGGATGTATGACAAAGTAATTTCTTTCTTATGTTACTGTTTTATTTTAGGGGAACAATAGGGAAAGAAAGAAAACCTTCAACTGCTGTTACCAGATTGTAACATTCCCTAGCTGACAAGCATTGTCTTCACGTCTATAACACCCTAAACTGGTTCTTGATGCACTTGGACTGGGGAATCACTTCACTTATTTTTTAGACCTCATTGTTTTGGCCTCTTAGACGTCCTTTTTTCTGGTGAAGCTAAGTCTATTTTTAACACATTCAGGAATTTTGTTCACTCTTTTTTTTCCCTTCATTTTTTAATATCTTTAATTACATGTCATTATTTTTTACATTTGAGTGTTTCTCGTATTGTGTCTCTCTATTACCTAGATTTATCATACAAATGATGTTACCTCTATGTTACCCTTGTTAGACATCCCTGTTTGTGAATCACTGGGTTTTGATCCATCCTTAATGTTGCTTTTGGTGATACTGGATTTCTTTTTGGTTCAGTCTATAGAAATACAGAAGAGAGTGGGGTCCTTCTCAATGGCGCTGGATACCATCAATAAGTGCCTCTCTGAAGCTATCTGTGCCCTCTTCCGCGGAAGATTAGATGGCGAAAGCCGGACTGCTGGCCTCATCCATTCTGGCAATGAGATTTTGGATACGTATACTTACTACCCAGATGTCAGGTGATACTGAAATTCTTACCTTTTATTTCCTTGTTCCTGCATTGCTGTGCTTGGCCTTCACTTTTGGGATAGTGATATTCTTCAATTTTTGCTCAATCTTTTCATAAATGATGCCTTTCAAGTAAGAACTTATAAACCCTGGAGGCATGTTTAGAACTTATTCTGTGGTGATTTGACCCAGAATATGATTTGATCCTTATATTCATGGCTTTTTAAGTGATTTGTATTTCTTCCATTTGCAACTATTGTTCATATTGAGTTGGGATATTTCCTTAAAGAGTGCCATGATCAATGCATTCAACTATGAAAAATTTATTGTTTTTCAATCTATGTAACATATCTGCCTTCCATCCTTAAGTAAAAAAGATTGATTGAATTCTTTTTGCAGTCTCCAAGAGAGAGAGCATGTTTTTGAGCAGCAAACTGTGTTAAGACAACTTGAGTCAATATTATCAATTCACAAATTGTCAAGACTGGGGCATTATGTTGATGCATTAAGGGAGGTTGCCAAACTTCCATTTCTCCCTCTAGATCCCCGAGGCCCTGATACTGCTGTTGATGTGTTTGAAAATTTATCTCCTCATGTCCAAGCTTGTATACCAGATCTATTGAAGGTTGCTCTCACTTGTTTGGACAACGTGACAGACTCTGATGGATCACTTCGTGCCTTAAGGGCTAAGGTATTATCTTGTGCATCCCCTTGTTTGGTTGGTGTCTGTTTCCATGCCTTAGTTGCTTTTATTGAAGTACCATAATTTACTATAATAGTTTTCATTTTTCAACAAGTAGTGTTTGGAGAACTCACAGAAGTAATAAGCTTATGCCTTCCATATGGTATGGCATGGTCAAGTTGAAAGTATAACCTCTATGCTGAAGCTGTCCTAGGAGTTTGTCTTAAAAAGTTTATAAAAATCTATGTTCATTATTTTATGTGATAACTACATTTAATACCTATCTTATGCCCTAAATAAATCCAATTTATAGCAGTTAATACTTAATAGTCATTTATTCTGTTTTATCACTTTTGTATGAAAATATACTATATAGATCATATATATTAAATAAATTCTATACTAGTACAGCAAAGGAAAGGGAAAAGTCAAAGGAAAAATTTAGTTGATTTAGCATAAAAGTTGTTGCCTTTTCTTGGATAAAGAGTATAATGAAATTTTCTAAAGAACAATGCCTCAGATTATAAATCAGCAGGGAATGAAGTTCAACCAAGCCATCAGTGGGCAAATTTTAATTTACATTTTTTATCAAAATATTCATTTATCCACTTCTTGAGGGAGGTTGTTAAATGATGGTTTGGTCAATTGGTCTAGACCTTCAATTTATGTAGTTTCCCTATCAGCGTGAAAGCCTTTTGATTATGACCTGTCATTGTTTTAAAAGTATACTTTTAGTTAATTATTAATATGTGCTTTTGGTCATAATGGCTAAGTCTACTTTTTTTGTTTTGTTTTTGCAGATTGCGAGTTTTATTGCAAATAATTTAAAGAGGAATTGGCCTCGTGATTTGTATGAAAGAGTTGCGCAGAGGTTGTGAACGTAAATATACGAGGAGGGGAATTGTAGTTGCCTTTGAATTCTTTAAGGCGATAAAATGTGTTTGTATGATGGTTTCCAGTAGTGTAAAACTTGTAAAGCAGCCTCAATGATCTGTGTGCTGGAGATAGAAAGAGGAATACACTGGTTAAGAATTTTCTCATTATCTTTTCTTCTCATTTTGCTAATGGTAATATGCTGTTCACAGAGTTATTGAAAGAAGAAAGGTTAAATAAGTTTTCAGTCTCTGTAAATATTTGAATTTTGATTTTAGTCCATTAAAAAAAAGTTAAACTATTTTGGTCTTTTAAATATTTTTTTGGTTTTGGTCTTTTTAGTGCTAGGTAGCACATTATGACCTAGTCAGCATGTCTATGTGACAGAAACGCTGATGTGACCTATATATGTTTTGAATTTAGTCCCTATCAAAATTTTAAACTTTGAATTTAGTCCCTCTCAATACTGAGATTTTGATTTTAATCTCCCTTTCTCCTCCATCACCTCCTTCTTCTCCCCTCTCCGACCACCACCACCCCCACCACCCCCTCTCTTCTCCTTTTCCCTCCTCTTTCCTCCACCACCCCCTCCTCTGTTTCCCCCCTCCCCTCTCTCTGAAGTGAAAAACAAAAAAAAAATCGATGACTCTTCAGTCAATCCCTACTACCTATAAATGATGTTTCATGCAATTTCAAGTTTCAATGATAGAAACTTCAAAATCGATGAGCAAACCAGTCCTCCATTTTGCATAAATACCACTGAAACACCTTGTGCGCAAGCCCCTCCAATATGGGTTTCTATTCTTTGAAATTTTTTATGAAAGTATCAATGGAAGTTTGGACTCAGTTGATGTGCTTTGATCTCTATAAAAATTATGGTTTTTGATTTTAGTCCTTATAAACATGTAATGTTCATATAATAGTCCCTGTAAATATAATTTATTTTGATTTTAGTCCTTACTAAAATGCTAAACTTAACATAAGGTCCACGATGAACCCTAATAGCTTCAAGTTAGATTTCTCTCACATGGTGCTTCGATCACTGCAGACACACTACAACAACAAAATTACGATAATCAAAATTTCACAAAAACAACAAATTGAACCCCTACAATGGACCAAACCCGGGATAGTAGTAGAATTCATTCGGGGTCCTTGAGTTGAGAGAGAAAACGAGAGAGAGAGAGAGTTTGTGTGGTTGTGGACTTGTGGTGGTGGTGGTGGCGGGGGGGGGGGGGGCGAGAGAGAGAGAGAGAGAGAGAGGGTGGGGTGGTGGTGGTGGGAGAAGGAGGGGGTGGAGGAGGGAAGGAGGTGGTGGTGGTGGTGGAGAAATGAGGATTAAAATCAAAATTTCAGTCTTGAGAGAGACTAAATTCAGAATTTAAAATTTTTATAGGGACTAAATTCAAAACGTATATAGGCCACATCAGCGTTTCTACCACGTAAGCATGCTGATTGGGTCATACTGGGATGGCAATATGGGCCTAGCCCAACGGCCGACCCGTTTGGCCCATAAAACGGGTCGGACCAATATTTTTAGCCATGGCCCGTTTTGGGCCCGACCCGTTTAGGCTCGCGAAAAAAGGGCCAAAAGTGGGTTGGCCCAAAAACGGGCCGGGCCGGCTCGTTTGGCCCGTTTTCGTTTTTTTGCTTTTTTTTCCCCGAATAAAATAATAATTTTTTTAAATTTTTTTTTTAATTATTTCGACGGGCCGGCCCACATAGCCCTCCCTTAAACGGGCCGGGCTGCATTTTTTGGCCCATTTTTGAATACGGGCTGGACTGGCCTGTTTTAGCCGCGGGCCAACACGGGCCGGGACGGCCGGGCCATTTTGCCACCCCGTCTCATAGTGTGCCATCTAGCACTAAAAGGATCAAAACAACAAAAAATAAAATTTAAAAAACTAAAATAGTTTGACTTTTTTTTAATGGACTAAAATCAAAATTCAAATATTTACAGGGATCGAAAACTTATTTAAGCCAAGAAGGAATATATATTTTTGTCAAACTAGTCCAAGCCAAATATGCATTTATTTAGAAAAGATCATCTCTATTTCTTTTTCTCTCAACTTTCTTTATTATTATGCTTTTGGGAGATTTAAATAAAATAAATATAAATATGATACAAGTATTCTTCATAAGCATAGTAATGGATAAAATGGATAAAAAAAGAAATGAAGAGGATATTTTCCTTTGGTTGCAATTGTAAATTTTAACTCTTGGTTGTTTCGAGAAAATATTTCATAAAAAAATCATTTTGTTTTATTTTTTTATCTTTGGTTTGATATAGTTATACAGGAAAAGATTTTTCATATTAATTTTTTCTTTTTTATATTCATTTTAAATTTGATGATTAGCAATGACTAATTTCTTTTGCAACAACTAACGGCATGTAGTAGCTTGGTTACTTCTAGTTGACTTTGAGTGTGTTTTCGTAAAGAGCTTAGTCAAGAGTTTATTTGATAAGTATTTATGGTATAAAAATTTCTGTATAAGTTGATTATATTAAAGAGTTTGAGCTTAAACTCTACATAAACTTTATTTAAGCTATTTCTATAGGCTCTATATAAGTTATATCATAAGCTATCTTGAAAAAAAAAATTAAAATATTTTTGTAAGTATTTATACCAAAAGATAAATTGAAATAAACTTTTTTAAATGCACTTTTCGTGTTCTTTGGATAATGAATGCAAATCATTTATCAAGGATTGTGCCCATTAAAGGTCATTTATAGTAATAGCATAATTTTGACCAAAAAAACAGTAATAGCATAATAAATATTGACAAATTAAAAAATCAAAAAGTAAAAAGTATTTATTGAATAAGTGTCTATTTGAATAATCTTATTTAAATACTTATGACGTAAATGCTTATTATATTAGTGTTTATGTATTAAGCATTTTTATGATTGAAGAGAAAATATAATGAAACTGATTTCGTATAACTTGTATGTTTTTTTAATAAACTATTTTGAAAAGCTTATAAAAATAAGCCTATAATAGTTTAAGAGCCAATCATAAATTGTTTTCATAAGTTTTGTCAAACACTATCACAAGTGTTTATATCAGTACTTAAATTCTGTATAAGCCAACCCAAACATACCCTAAGATATAAATCAAAGCGGCGGTAACACTAAACTTAATTACAGTTGTCAAAGCCATAGCTACCATCCTCAGGAATAAGCACGTCGAAGAGAAATGTAACAGGGGGGTTGTTATAGTCAGATGCAGTCACTGTCTCTGGTATCCAACCATCTGATCCACTCCTAAATAGCTCCAGCGTGCAGATTTCATTGATACATGGTCCCATTATCTCAAATTCGTCCATCGAGCACTGCTCGAATGTCCCTACATCAGGATCATCCAGTCTTGGAACATATACCTGATTTATATATATCAAAACAATAGAGGTTAATTATTAAGTCACAAACAATTGATCAATCCCCCACTACGCATTTTTTTTAACTTAATATCATTTGTGCGTAATAATTTTATGACTTAATTGCAATTTTGGCCTCGTATGACTGTGTGATTTTGGTTATCAGGTTTCAATTGTGCAATTTTGGTCCGCTAGATTGTGTAATTTTGCTCCATTGAATTTCAGTTGCATGATATTGGTCCCCAGAATTCACGATTGTGCGATTATGACCCTTTCGGTATCTCAATTGTTACAATTAAGTTCATTTGTCATTGTGTCGTTTTTAACACTAATAACCTATGCGAAGCATCAGTGTCAATTTCAAATTAGGCTCACGTGTGTTACATAGACTTTTTATGTTAAAAATGACAGTGACAAATGACTTGATTATAACAATTGAGATACTTAGAAGACCAAAATTGCTAAAGACCAGAATCGTACAATTGAAACCTGAGGGACCAACGCACAACCATGATACCCTGAGGACAAAATTGCACAATTAAAAGCTGAGGACCAAAATTACACAATTATGATACCTAAGATACCAAAAGTACAATTAAGCCTAATTTTATTAAGAGCAAGAGAAACATATAATAATTATATGGTTAGAATTAAGGAACCTCGTAGCCATCAGCGTCTCCAAATAAAATACTGATTTGATCTGTGGTAAACCAGGGAGAATCACAGCTTGTCACTATGGTGACCATGTAAAAACAGCCATTGCTCAATCTAGTCTCATTCTGCAAGATGCATATTATATATATCATTTAGTTTAAGAAGAACAGAAAATGTTTCAGTTGAAATATTTTGACAGCAATAATCCATTTCTGGTATTTCGTATAGTGACCAGGATCCGGATTAGATGCAATCACCATTTTGGTGTAAATGTGCAATCGTGCAGTCAGATTATCAGACCGTTGGATCAAGATCAGACGACACATCATCTCATCCGTTCAATCTCAATCAACGGTTCCAATCATTGACTGCATAGCTGCACCTAATACATTTCCATAGTGTCTGACCTTCATAGGGAATAGGGCCACTAATGAAAAGCTAACATTGTTACTCTAGATGAGTTTTAATATTTTGAATTAAAGGGTATTACCCTGTTCTGTATATTTCAATAAATAAAAAAACTTGTATATAATTTTTTTTCCCTTACCCTGCGTTGGGTTTGGTTCAGCCTGAAAGATTCGCTCACTTGTGCCCGAGTGACTAATGTTGGCTTTGCTTGCGAGAAGGATACGAAGATACAAAATGTGAGGATTAAAGTCAGAACTTTCATGGTTTAGTAAGTGACTTGCAACCCTTTTTTTGTGCTTCAAGAGAAGAGAATGAGGTGCACCTTACTTGTTTTAGATATCCAGGTTAATTTATTATAGCATTAGCAAGGCCATACGCAGTATTTATTAATTCCTCACGTCGTTTTTATAAGAAATATAAGACAAAATCATCAAGACTAAAGAAATGCATTGAAACCGACTAATTATAATTAATGATGTTATAGTTTTTCAAAAGTACCCTTTGTGGGATTGATATATTTTCATATTCTTTTTGTGAGACTCATAATAAATAAGAATAAAATTAAAAATGAACAATTAGTATTGTTGAAAACAAGACATTATTTTTTATAAAAATGACCGTGAAAATGATTCATTTTGTTTTTTATAAAAAGACTGGAGGGAATACTATTTAACCATAAAAAAACATATTTTTTAATATATTTTTTATTATTTATTTATTGGGGTGAATTTTATGCATATCCTTATCAAATCACACGTGGGTTTCATCTCCTCTCTTTGGCACATTACATGAATAGAAACTAACTCTTTGGTTTATTGATTGACATACAAATGTGTTACTATACTTCAGATATGTTCAAGTGGTGGTTCCAACTTCCAATACTTTAATCAGTTAAATTTGTGATGGAGTTGTGATTTATAATGATTAAATTGGAGTATAATTTCAGAATTTGAGTTAAAATTGATTCATTGTTTAACCGTTCAATACCCCTGTTTTTGTTTGATTTTTAATATATGAGCTTAAATATGCCTTTACGCAGGCCATAAAAGTAATTAAAATATGAGCTTCCGAATTCTTAATGGCTCCATGGAAGAACCAATGGTCGTGGAATATAATTTCTTTGCTTTAATGAAAGATCACTGACTAATTGTTGATTCGATCCATTTATTTATACTTTATAGCCTGCTTGTATTAATTTATACTTACCGCAAACTGAATAAATAATACTGCGTACGATTCTAAACAATGTTTTCCAAAAAAAATAAAACTTCCTCCAATGAATAAACGATTACAAGACAAGATGATCACATTTTTTAGGTTCAAAATGCGCCACGATTTAATTTCATATTTTTAGAATAGCTTTTCATTAATTAAGCAAAAAAAAAAAGAATAGCTTTTCATTAACTTTTTATACACGTGCAAGCAAGCATAAGATTATTAATTCAAGTGCTTTTTTATAAAACGTTTTTATTAGTGGTACTCTAATTAAACATCTAGTAACTCTCAAACCGAATTTAATTAGAAATGTGTTAAATTTTATTAAATACATCTAATACTTTTAAAACAATTTAATAATTATATACTGACAATGTAAAGAGATTTTAAGCAGTAATATTATGATGTAAAATGGTTATAAGATATGACTGAATTTATACATAAAATTTGTTTACATTATTAGTGTATAGTTATTAAACTCAATTTTTTTATTTTGTCTTATATTTTATGATTTTTTTACGATCTTCGTTCCCTAATTGGATATTGCTGGCTATCAAAACATATTTGCTGCACTCATTATTTTGGTGGATTTCATTCGACCGATGAGCTAATAATCTTTTTCATTTGCTATGTCTCACAAGTTCTTACTGTGACATGTAAGTTGGATAGATTTACATTTACTTCATGTGCATGCATTATATTTTCATAATAAATAAATACCCGTATTTAGAAATATTAACGCCAATATCAAAGCAATAATAAGTCTTTCTTAACACTAAAATTATTAGAAGAGCATGATTCATTGACAAAAAGAAAGAAAAAAGAAAGAAAAAAAGGTGTAGCTAAACCATTGGTTTCTTTTTGGTCAAAGCATTAATAATAGAAAAAGCCTAGCGGCACTTACACAATCATAGGATGTTAACACGAGAGTATTATCGCAGTGTTCAACTTATAATCAATAACAATCTAGACACGCATACTCTAAAATAAATATTAGGTTTAATTGTACTTTTGGTCTTTCAGTTATCGTAAATATACGATTTGGGTCTCTTAGTTTTTAATTAAGCGAATTAGATCTCCAATTGTTGCAATTAGACTCCTCCATCGTTATTTCATCCAATTTTTAACACTAAGAGACAATGTGGCACACGTGAGACGGATTTAACTCTAAATCGGGCCACCTTGGCACGATGTAGGTTGCTATAATTTTTTTTAAAGCAAGTCAGTAACACACGTGATATAATACATATTGTTTAAAATTTCTTATCTGTGCAGGTTTTGTCATGCCATCAATGTCAATGTGATCTAATTTAGTGTCAAATCTGTTCCACATGTGCCACGTAGGTTCCAAGTGTTAAAAATTAGACGAAGTAGCGATAGAGGGACCTAATTGCAACAATTGTGATAACGGGAGATCTAATTCGCTCAATTGAAAACTGAGAAACTCAAATCACATAATCAAGATAATTGAGGAACTAAATGTGCAATTAAGCCTAAATATTATCAATCTTGAACCAGAAAACCAAAGAAATAACATCAGCTAAACCACAGGTGGGAAAGACATAATGCCCAATTGTAAATATGGGCCCAGGCCCAAACACGGAATAGCCTTACACGAGTTGCTGTCTGCGGTTTGAAACAATAAGAACTTTTCTGACCAAAAAAAAAAAACAATAAGAACTTTGTTTGGCTTTTTTCAATATAGATGTTGTATGGTTGAGTTTTACACATTATAAACTTGTTCATGTTGACAAAAAAAAACAATAAGAAGCAACTAGACCTAAAAATGAAAATTGACCCAAAAAAGACCTAAAAAAGAAAAAACAATAAGAAGCAGAAAGTATACGAGAAAGGAAAGTTTATCTCGATTTTTCTGAAGAAAAGAGACTCTAATTCAATTGGTTCATTATTTCACAAGTGGTGGAGCCCAGTGGAGAACGATACAACTAGAGCTGTCAAAACGAGCCAACTCGGCTCACACGAGCTGGCTCAGCCCGAGCTGGTAGATAAACGAGCCGAGCCGAGCTGGCTCGGATTTTTCAAGGGCCAGAAAATGGCTAGCTCGGCTCGGCTCTCCCCGAGCTCGCAGGTTACTCGAGCTGGCTCGCGAGCTGAATGAATAAAAAAATATTAAAAATGATTAAAAAAATAAAAAAAACTAAAAAAATTTAAAATAATTAATTTTTATTTTTTAGTGTGGCTCGCGAGCCAGCTCGGCTTGTGACGAACTGGTCCTCTTCAGCTCGCGGGTTAAATGAGCCGAGCCAAAAAGACTTAAAGTTAAACGAGCCAGCTATTTAGTAACCATTTTAGCCTACGAGCCGAGCCGAGCTGACTCGCGAGCCACGACTCATTTTGACAGCTCTAGATACAACCAATGTGGAAGGTGACACGAATGTTGCACATGGCAAGAACATTCTTCGATGCTTACCACTTGTCTATTGGGGTTGGGGTCCATTTGTGAATAATTGGCATTTGATGTAATTGCAGAAAAATAAGAAATTTGGTATATGATATGCACTTCTATATAATTTATTTCATTTTAAACGTTTACAAAGTCACTAATATACTTCACATAACCTTTTAAAAAAATTAGTAACTTCACTAAATATTTATATCTATATATGCATTATTTTTCATATTCAACTTTTTGTTTACTTATAATGATATTTTAGACATTGTTTTTATTTTATTTTTTATAAATTTTCATGTAAGTCATGGACAATACTTTGTCTCTTAATAGTTTTTTTTTTGAATAATATGTGAATCCAAAAGAGTCAATTAAGCCAATAAAAATTGATACAGATGATCGGATCCTCCGTTTACATTAACTGTAGTTTAGGTTTGAATTCTGAATTCTCTCGTGGCGCTGCCTTCCTGATCTAAATTTTATAATATAAAGTTGACCCAAAAAAATTTATAATATAATAAAAAGTATGTGAAGATGAGATAAGGGGAAAAAAAGGGTCAGTGAAGAACAGAAGATAAAGTATACCATTATTGTAAATATGGTTAACCATATGCTTCTGAACTGTCTCATTTGAGAGGCATGCTGGTTTTTTACCGTGTGAAGTTGTGAACTCACGTGTATGCAGCACAAGGGGTTTTCTAAAGGTCGGTTTTTTTCATTGAGTCTCTTACTCTGGGATCCCCAACTCCAAATCCAATGGAGTTGTAAAAAAGAAACCATTTTTGGGTGGTTTGGTTTTGAATTTCTGTGATGTTGGCAATGTCCCAAACATTATTGGGTTGTGTAACTACTCCTAGTCCTAGTCCTAGGTACTTGTGCAAATCAAGGTTGTGGCAAGTTCCAGCTACACCCCCATCGACAGTTATATTGAATGCAGATGAAAGTGGGAAATTCTCAAAGAAGCTTCATGGCTCAAACATAGCTTCTGGTTCTACAAGGAGTGAATCTGCTACCCCTTTTGGGTATCAAGGAAACAGTGTTGGTATAATTGGAGGGATGTCTGTTGATGCCACCCTCAATTTCTTAAGGAAAATTGTGGAGTTGAGTTCAGAAGATGGAGGAAATTCCATTCCCTTTGTGCTTTGTTCTGATCCAGTGTTGAATAAGGAGCTTCTGTCCTATGAAAGGGGTTGTTTTGTTACTACAACTACTAAAGTGGAAAGTTTGAAACTTGATTCTTCTCAGATTGTGCAGAGCCTTAGGAATAAGAGGGTCTTCCTTGAGAATTCTGGGGCTCGTTGTATAGTCATGCCTTGTAATGTGTCACATTGTTGGTATGAACAAGTTTCCAAGGGGTGTTCTGTCCCTTTTCTTCACATGGCTGAGTGTGTTGCCAAGGAGCTCAAGGAAGCAAAGTTGAAGCCACTTGAAGCTGGAAGTCCTTTGAGGATTGGAGTTCTTGCAACAAATGCAACTCTAGCAGCTGGTTTTTATAAGGACAAGCTTCAGAATGAAGTAATTTCCATAATACACTGTTTTCCAAATAGCTTGTGATATTGTAAATCTCAGCAGCATATCTTATTAGGGTGTGTTTGAATTGGCTTATGCAGAGCTGTTATTTAGGCTTATCCACTAACATAAGCACTTATGAGAGTGTTTGGGAGAGCATATGAAAAGAGTTTATGGCTGGCTCATAAGCTGTTTTGGGCTTATTTTCATAAGCTCTCCAAAATAACTTATTAAAACGGCTTACACCTTATATGAAATCAGTTTAATCACATTCTCTCTTCGATTATAAAAATAGCTTATACATAAACGCTTATATGATAAACACTTATGTCATAAGCGCTTAAATAAGTTATTTATTATCCAAACAGGCCCTTAGTGTATAACCAAACTAATTGAAAGTATATGCTCTAACAAACTTCAAGAACTAAATTAGTATCTCTCTGAGCATAGTATGCAGTGATTTTCTATTCTTTTAGCTTGTTGTGCAAAATGTGATATGCATATCTATTAGTCTGTACCATATCAAGTGCACGTGGTGCTCTAAGAAATGCCCCAATACAGCTTTGCTTTTTTCAGTGTTACTTTTAGTTTTAGAAACACTATTTGATGCAGACCTTTATAAACTACCTTTGAAATCAGTTGCTTTTTTCTTGGCTCCTTGTGAGTATTGAATAACTGCAGCAGTTCTTCTAGATTTTCAACAGATTTGTACACATAAACTTTTGTAACAATTATACAAAATGTGAAGGCCCAAGGCAGCTCATTTTTACATAAATGAATTATAGGAACTTACCATTTATAAGGGCAAATGTGATAGGTGGATGTGATTGCCTGAGACTTTGAGTAAGGGGGAACTTTTAACTTAGTCAGTTATTCTGTTTGTCAAATTAAATGTTTTAGCTATTCATGACTTCCGAATTTCGTATCTATGTACTTTGTTGGGAACTCTGTTTCTGTCCAATAGGACTGTGTGTTGGCAATAATATATCATTTATTTATATTGTTTTTGTGTTCCTTAACTTTATGTGACAAATGCCAACAATATTTCTCATATGCCACAACAAAACAGTGGAACAGTGTTTTTTATCTCATGATTCATGAAGATCCAATTTCTTCAGTAATAACTTACCTATTTCCTATGTTAAAAAAGCCTGCTAGACCATCAAACTTTGATCAGGAAGATATTTAATCTCTAGTTGTTGGAGTTCAAATAAATCAGTTAGTACTGGTTTGCATCTTATGGATGCTAGAACACAAAACCAACCCAGAAGGAAGGAATTTTTTCATCTCTTAATCATTCCTTTGTGATCCAGTACAGGATGAACCATGAGAAGCAATTGCTTTAAAATAACATACATTTCATAAATGATTTACAGAACCCGTATGGAACACTACTTCATCTGTTTACTCTTTCCCTTATGGTTTACTTTCATCAGTATATCTTTACTTTATGAAGAATAATTTGTGCATACAAGATATCTTTACTTTCATCAGTACCACTGCTGCCTCAAAACCTGAATGGCATTTGTCAATATTTTCATAATGAATTTTGTATGTCTATATATGTGCACATGCAAATTTTTGTTCATTTTTGAAATTCTGCCAATTTCTTACTTGTGAACATGGAGTTGATTGTCAAGTAAGTATATATGCACTGATTGTTTTTTATCTTCCTATATGTTCTTCATATGCACTAGTTGTTTTCCGCATTTTCTGAGAAGACTGCAATGCTTATAGAAGAAAGATCATGTTTAATTGTGTTGGCAAGCAATAGAGATGTGGATATGTGTTCATTTTATTTACTTATATTTTCAGGGCTTTGAGGTTGTCCTACCTGATAGAGCAACTATGGAGCACACAGTGATACCTGCAACTGAAGCTTTGAACAGAAAGGACATGGAAGGGGCATGCAATCTATTGAGAATTGCACTTCAGGTTCTTCTGGTGAGGGCAGCCAACTCTGTTATCCTTGCTTCTGATGAAATGCAGGGTCTCTTGCCCGATGATGATCCTCTTCTCAAGAAATGTATTGATCCAATGGACGCCTTAGCCCGGTCAACGATCAAATGGGTAAGAACCTCTGGAGATAATACATGAACAAAACAGTAGAAAGCAACAGTTGTATTTCATTTATGTATCAATATTCTTCTGATTTCATTGATATTTTCATCTCATTAATGCAAACCTGGTATTCACCAATATTGTAATCAAGCCAAAGATGCATGTTAAGTATCAGAGCATGGATTCCTTCTTCTGTATCAATGGGCAAATCAATGGTTTTTTGAGCTTAAAGAACTTTCTATCCTATCTGTTCAAACTTGGTCTAAATTATTAGTGTACTACTTTAGTACACAATAACTGGTGCAAACATTCATTTTGGTCCTTCAAAGATACACGTGACATTACATTGGTCCTCCATTTATCAACAATATCAAATTGTTTCTTCAATGATAATCAATATCATCAGTTTCATCTTTCAATGGCCAGTTTGATGTCATTTTAAGGATCAATTTGAAGGCAATAATGTGATTTTGAAGGACTAATTCTATGTCATGCATATCGTTTGAAAACCAACTTGGTGCATTTATAAATGGCAGCCTAATGTGATATTGCATATATTCTGATAACTATTTAATATATGAATCTTGGGTTGCCTCGTAATACTAGCCAGTTTGAGACATAGTTGTATGATTTGGACCGACTTGGTTGGTTGGACCACTACCTAAAGAAATTGGGTTAAATATGTAGGATTTGGGTTAAATATGTTTGTTTTTTATCTCTCAATTTTAAAACGTCTTATTTTGGTCTTTCATATTATGAAATAGGCCATATATAGTCATAGTCACTCAATAGATCTACATATGAAAGATATATTTCAAATAAAATTATTAATTAAATTTTTTTTTTAAAAAGTCTTATCTTAAAATTCACTTAAGCTCTTGTTAATGTAGTGAGTGCCAACACATATTAGTGTAACAAATTTATAATGCTATATACAAACATATCTATTTATATCTGCACGAAATATTGAAGCATAAACCTTGCCAAAATGAAAAATGGAAAGAAAAAAAAACTGAAGCATATTCCTCAAAACAAATTTGTTCAGACTGCTAGTGAAGTAAAACTCCTGAATCTCTCCTCCCCTCAATAGAAATAGCCAAGTTTTTAGTGTAGCTCTCCACTAGTCCAGTTTGCTCAGTGCTATGGTGCAGAAATACATCTTAAATCCAATCAGCATAGATGCCACTGATCTTTTGCAGTTCATTTTTCTTGAATTTGCATTTCACACCATATGGCTCATTCTTATGCAAAGTGCTTGTTGCCACTTTGCTGGTTGAGGCATTTGTAGCAGAAATAGTAGTTTGCATTATCTTGTCCTCTGCAGACCCATCAATTGTAGCAGCAGTAGAATTTTGCATTATCCTGCATTCTGCAGAAGAATAGCCATCAAATTTCCCTACTTCTGCCTTCACAAAGACTGATGTCAGAATTTATTTACATGAACACAGTTCTATGTTGTATTGAATCACAGAATAAAATGCAAGTATTTTATATGGTAGCATCAACCCAAGAGTTTTGTCATCAATCATCAAAAGCAAGTTTCTGTTTTGCTTCATACCAACAAGGAAAGCACTATTCCTCCATTAACCATATAAGTACCATATGTAACCAGTCTTGCTGACTTGGTGAATAAAGATTACTCTCAATGAGGATTTCACCTTTCAGCATATTATTGTATAGGTTGACTAGTGACTACTTAACAACATTAGTCTTACGAGTCAAATTATCTTTTTTCACCAATTGGCAATAATGGTAATAAGACTAACCTATTTAGATAAACGACTTATTTAAGTTCTTATATATAAGTTATTTTTATAATCGAATAAGAAATGCGATTAAACTAATTTCATATAAGATGTAAGTTGTTTTAGGAAGCTATTTTGGGAATTTTATGAAAATAAGCCCAAAATAGCTTATGAGTCAGTCATAAACTATTTTCATGAGCTCTCTCAAACACTCTCACAAGTGTTTATGTCAATAGATAAGTCCAAATAAGCTCTGTATAAACCAATCCAAACACACCCTTAGTCCATATTGATTCAAGGGTGATTCAATGAAGTCACCGAGATTTATATATATGTATATTTTTAAAATATTTCAACCCTTTGGGGAGTCTAGCTAAATTTGCAGGCTAGTAAAAAAAATGGTTTACATAATTGTTTATGATGGTAACAGAATTAGATAACAACATAATACAATTTCATTTTCATGGTCCAAGCAATTAAAATAGCTTCTGTTTTGAGTTTATTTTCATAAGCTCTCCAAAATAGTTTATCAAAATAGCTAACAACTTCTATGAGTTCAGTTTCATTACATTCTCTCTTCAATTACAAAAATAGTTTATAAATAAGCACTTACGTGTGTAAATAAATAAATATTTATATCATAAATGCTTAAATAAATTATTTATCCAAACAGTACCTAAAACTTTATGCACCCAGACAGATTCACATTGGCTTCGGAATTGGAGAATATCAAAGCAAAAAAAAAAACAGAAAAAAGGAATAAATATTTGATAATGGAGAAAATGAAAGAAGAGAGAAGAATGAAGGACCCTGAACCTGAACCTGCAGTCGTAGTAGTAGTTGAGTGAAGGAAACGACAGGTGTGGCCGTAGGTGCAGTGTTTGTTGCGAAGGAACATTCTGCAGAGTTGATAATGATGAAACGGAAATGCCACGTGGCGTCTTCTGAGCTCGCCAATGCCATGCGCGTAGTTGCATCTTGACCCATGAAAGCACACACCATACCTGAATCTTCTGCACAACTGAGTCTTCATCTTCAAGTAACCATTACCATTACCATTGTTATTATGGGAGGATGAGGATCCATCTGTTATAACTACTGTTGTTGATGATGATATTCTTCTGGGTGGTGGTGGATTCGAATGTGTTTCGGTTTGAGGCAATGCTTCTTCTGTTAATTCCATGTTTCTGCCTAATTGATCAAACCAAACACCCCCTTAGTTACCAGAGGAGTTGTTTCTCTCCACAAACACACACAAGAAGAAGAATAACAAAAGTTGTTTCTAATGGCCAATGGGAATTGGGAGATTAAAAGTCGAAAGCAACGTACTTTGGGCTTTGGGCTTCAATATCGGGCCCATTTATATAAAGAGTAAAGACTTACGGGGTTTGGGCTTAACGTGCCTGTTGTGTGGTTTTGTATATATATATTATCAAAATTGTCCATGAAATTGTAAGTACATTTAAAATTAATTTTTTTTATTATATTAGTCCTTATGGATCCTTTAATTTAGTCCTTGTTTGACAAAGATTGATGTGATAAAGAATTTTTAATTTTAAAAATTAATTTAAAATATTAATAATTTTATAGACGAAATTGATAATACTCTATAATTTTAGGGACTGAGTTGGCAATTCGCTCATTTTGTTTATGTTTACGAAAAACGATTTCCTTTCTTTTTTTTTCTTCATATAAACAATGAATGGCAAGTAAAATCTGACTATGTTTTCCATTGCATGTAAAATTTGGCTTTATGTTTTCCATTTTCATATCAACCGCTTTGGTGTTTTTCCGTGTGGAAATGTGTTTTCATCATGCATGCGTGTCTTTTTTTTGTCAAACATTTCTAATTATCTTCAATAGGAGGCTATGCCAAGACAAGAGTGATAACATTAGCAAACACATCGCATCGACATGAAAGGATGAGAAAAGCAGAGTTGTTATTTTATCCTTCTCTTTTCTATGAAAATTTAAAATAAAATTAAAAAAGTCACAGTTTATAAATACTAATACTAAAAAAAAAAGTATCAACTAATTACAGGGAGTTCTTCATGTATTTTTCTAAGGAAGTAAAAAAAAAATCCAAAAGACCTATTGAAGCTTTTGAAGCTTCTTTATTCCAGGAAATGAGGGCAATATTGATATAAGGGCATCACCATATCCAACTGGATCTGTCAAAAGAACAGTCACACACACACAAAAGTGATGAATAAAATCCACATAACATAAGAGTACTCATTAAGTTTAAACAATAAAGGACAAAAAAATTGAGGCAACTAACTAACTAACCGCCATCCTTTCGTAGAATCTTGATGACCTCCCCGGATACGTCAGACTAGAAACAAATGTGAAGAAAACATGAGTGTGATTGGCCTTGCAATAGTTATACTAGTAGTGGATGTTAGGTTTTCAATTGGAATATTGTAAAAGTACGTTTAAACTGAAAGTAACTATAGAGTTTCATTTTAGCAAATATACTTCTAGACCCAAATGTACATTTGCAACTGAAAACCAAACATGTATGATCATGAAAATTTGGAAAGAGCTTTTTAAGACCCAAACCTCAATTGGTAGCTCACCACCAAGCTGTTCAATATAACAGATCACTTGCCCTTCCTCAACTTTTTGCTTCTGTCAATTTGCAGACAACAACAGGACTGATTATCACCTCATTTTAAATGTTATCTGTGTCATTTCAATTAGCTACAATATATAAAGGAACTGAATTTTTTTTTTCTTGTGCCAGTGATCAGCCTTATTTTCAGAACACTGCAATTTTGTAATCATATTAAAACCAAAATTAATATTTAACTTGTCAATACAGATAGGAACTAGGAAACTCTATCAAAAATAAATTTTGGAAATTAGAGATTTCTCCACATCAAGCCTTGGCACAACGGTAAGGTTGTTGCGTTGTGACTTGAGGGCCACGGGTTTGAATTTGGAAACAGCCTCTCCCCTTGCGGGGGTAAGGCTGCGTACATCTACCCTCTCCAGACCCCACATGGTGGGAGTTTTGTGTACTGGGCCACCCTTTAAAGATTTCTCCACATCACTAAGATAACAAGATTTCCCTTGACTATCCAAAAAAGGAAAAGAGAAGGGAGGGAAAAGAAAAAGGCCCTGAACTTTACCTCTTTACATGAAGGAGGAGCACGTTTCCCCTTTATGGTTCGAGATCTCCTAAAAAAACCCACCTGCTCTAATGGTTTTAGAGTGCATTATTGAAAGGATTGTAACTAGAAAAACTTGTTTTAAAGATTCTTACCTTTGGAGACTGAATTATTACCAACCCTTCATCTGCAGCTTTGTCCAGGAATCTCTGGATAGATGCTGAAGAAGATATTGGCTTCGAGATGGCCAACGATGATGACAATGATGTAGAACTAGAAACTGATCCATTTGATTTAGGTGCTTCCGTGACAGTACTTATACTTAGAGGAGCAGGAATTGGTGGAGGTATGGTTTTAGTTTTTTCGGTTAAATCGCGCACTACATGCAGGTGAAACCCAGCAAGCTGATATCATTTGGAGGTAAAGGAAACAACAATAGAAAGCATGATTTAGTATAGAGTACCTAATGCCTTTATGAGAGAGAAGAACATGAATAATATTTGAGCAGATGAAGAGGTTAAAATTCATAGGCCAACTTCATTGTGCTTACTTTTAATTCTAGCTCCCCAATTGAAGTTGAGTCACATAATTTTGTGAGCAGGAATTCCACCTGCAAGGAGATTGAAGCAATATATATGTTTTAGAATTTCAGAACAAGAATGTCAATGCATATAGAAAGATGTGCCTTTGTCATTGCACAAATGCTTCCAATTTAGTAAAATGATATTCTTAGATAATTTGCCATCGATCAAGGATAAGGTAGAAAATAGACCTTATAATATAACATATCTCTACGGCAAGTCATAAAAGAGAAAAAAAAAATTAGCATAACAAAACTTCAGAACTAAATCTTTATAGTCCAAGTTCCATATAGTTTGGGGATATAGATTTTTTTCATTTTTTTTTCTCTTCAAATGAAAGGTGGGAGCTAAGCCAAGTTCAAACTTGAGTAAGACAGTTTTTTTTTTTTGATAAAATGAGTAAGACAGTTTCAGCATTAAGCCTGATCAGTGTGCCGTAGCCCAAGTCTTAGGGTGTTAAACATCTGATAGGCTCATAAACCTTTTTTTATAGGAAAATACTACTAATTAGTATGTTATGTTAGTAGAGGATATGAACCTATGACCTGCTTATCACTCTGACCCCTATAGGGAATGGACAATTTTAGACCACAACTATTAACTGGCAGTGCCAGTAACATACATATTGCTATGAATATATCAGAATGCATAACAATAATGAATAAAGTTATATACATGACAAGGTTTTATAATTGGAAAGCAAAGCAATTTATTCATAAACCAAACAGGGTCAATAGATGTCAGATCAAAACACAGAGCAAGAACTTTAAAAGTAGTTATATCATATAAATTATATAACTAATAGATGAAGACTGCATAATAAAGTCATTATTAGGACTTATTTTATAGATAATGAATTGCTGCAGATTATTGGTGACAATTGAGAAGAGAATAGTTGAAGACATTTACTATGCACTAACCTCATTAAACTTGGGAATAAGTTCACTTGTCAAACCAGAAGATTTAGTTTCTTCAGAACCTTCTTCTGACCTTGTAACAGCTGTTATGTCATCAAAAAAGGTATGTCATAGAAGCCAGACTACTATGGTATACATATCAAGTTAATAGTCTTTGCCATATGCAAAGCTTAAATTTCTTTATATGGTATTATATAGTTTCAGTTTTTAAACAACAAAATGAAAATGTCAGT
The DNA here is from genome assembly GCA_030159175.1 of Glycyrrhiza uralensis. Lineage (NCBI taxonomy): Eukaryota > Viridiplantae > Streptophyta > Magnoliopsida > Fabales > Fabaceae > Glycyrrhiza > Glycyrrhiza uralensis. The sequence goes on from BRZY01000007.1 coordinate 1,404,512, forward strand.
TTAAACACACTTTTGAATTTGTGAATCAGATCACAGCATGAATGCATGTGTGCACACACTATACTCTATCATGCACACACAGTATGACATCAATATACTTGCCAAAACTCATTATATCATTTCCATAATCCTAAATAGGACAGAAATAATATACTAGAAATCATTGATGGTAGAAATTCTTCAATAGGCTTTCAGAAATTGAGTAATACTGATAACATGATGACATTCTCTATAGCTTATACAATATATTAATTTGTGAATATCAAAGAATAAGGAACTTACATTGGATCTCTGCTGATGGGCCATTGGACGAGGTTGAAAATCTAGTTGTCTGTTGTGACATGACCAAACTAGTGTACTGCAGTGACTTTCTACTGATCCAACTTCTAATACCAAACTGTTGTGAAAGTCCAACTCTTTTTACACCAAAGTGCAAGTTCAATACTTTGACATTTTGGGTCCCTAAGCTACCTGTGATACAAGTAATGGCATAAATAACCATTATTTCACCATTTGCATGGTCAATACTAATATGTTAAGACAACAGAATGACTCACGAAGGAAGAAAAAGAAGAAAATAGTTGCTTTTAAATGTTACAAAAGTTGCAGCTCAATATGCCATTGATCCCATTATTTACAAATTTTTTAAAAACAAGATGGAAAGACTCCAAAGTGAAGGCTGTGAAATGTGGTGTGGCAATTTAGGACCCGTTTACTTTGAGAGCATATTTTCTATTTTCATTTCCTATTTTTACTTTTAATTACAAAATTGTCACTTTGTTTTCTGTTTTCAAAAATTTGTATAGAAAACAGTGAAAATAATTTTTTTTGTTTTTTTGTTTCTTATACAAATATTTGAAAATATGATACAAATTGAAAATATGATGACAATTTTGTAATTAAAAGTGAAAACAGAAATAAACGTGCCCTTAACACCACTCTGATGCATTTAGAATCAAAAGTCCCTAGGGTTAGTGCTTGAAGATTACAATGTGCTTGACCCATCATTTGAAATTTTTGTCAACCCCTTTAAGTGACAATCTACTTCACTTTCAATCATGCCTGCTTATGTGGCTCTGCCTCTTTTAAATCACATTTTGTTCATCCAAAATTAGAACAAGGCAAATTTAATATCACTAAACCAGCAAACCACCACATCAGATAACCCAAAACTTCTCAAAATACCAAATTCCACATTCCATATACCAACACCACAATCTCTGATATTGCACAGGACAGCACATGCAAAACAGTAAATGAAGGGCAGTAAAAGGGCTTCAAAAAAAAATTCTTTTTTTTCAAAAATAAAAGTAGCAATTGTAAAAATCCAATAATGAAGTTTTAAACTTTGACATTAGCAGTGAGGGGATAACAAAAAAAAGAAAAGAAGGAAGACTCACATGAAGCCATTGGAAGCGGGGAACAGAAAATATAGCAAAAGGGTACTTAAAGGAATCGGCAGTGAAGAAGATGAAAAGGGTGAGAATTATTATACGACTGTGGTGTGTTGAGAGTTGAAACTGTGAAGACAGAACTAAAGGAGATTCTGGAACAATCTCAGACGAGTTGTTAATTAAGGAGCAGAAAAAAAAAGAAGACAACAACGTGGAATGGATGAAGGAAGGAAGGAAGGAAGGTTTTGACGGTTACAGCTAGGCTGGACTTGGATTGGTTGGTCCCACTCTCCCTCTCCTCTTTCTCAACCTCAATTGTAATCCCATGTTTGTTTGTTTGTTTTTAGTCCTCTAGTCATGGTACCTCTGCGATTTAGGTCTTTTAGTTTTTAATTATACGAATTAGGTCTTTCAGTTATCTTAATTGTTACAATTAAGTCTCTCTATCATTATATCGTCTAATTTTTAACATCTAGAGCCTGTGTGGCACATATAGGGATTGATTTTACACTACATCGGGTCACTCTGACACTGAGTCGAGACATCATGACACTAATGACATGACAAAGACTCTCAAAAGTGAGAAATTTTAAGTAATATGTATTGTATCACGTGTTACCCGGCTTGCTTTGAAAAATTTTCTGGCTACCTACATCATGCCAAGGTGTGCCCGATTTAGTGTAAATAAGTTCCCACGTGTGCCACGTAGACTCTAAGTGTTAAAAATTGAACGACGTAGCGACAGGGGACTTGATTGTAACAATTGTGATAACTGAGGGACCCAAGTTGCATAATTGAAAATCGAGGGACTTAAATCACACAAATACAATAACTGAGAGATTAAAAATGTAATTAAATCTTTTTAAAATTTCATCGGAGTGACCGATTGAGATTGACGTGAATGATTAAAGTATTTTTTATCAGGTTCAAATTTTGGATATAAAAACAGTCGTACAGGTAGTGATATATTACTTGACGGCCGCACATTTGGGGGTCATACATGCCTTGGAGTTGGATGGTCTTTTTTAGAGGAATCTTATCTTTTTGTTCAATACTACTTTTCATTTTTCTTCTGGATTTGATTCTCCTCTCTCGTTTTAGGGAGAGAAACAATTTTATCAATTATGTGTAACTTCAATTATTAATTAATAGCATATTGATAGTGTATTAATAGAGTAATTATTAATTGTTTTATTATTTTAAAATTTGACTGTTCACATTTTTTTTATGTATTTAGAATGAAATAATGTTAAACTTTAAAATTGTTTTATCCAGTTAAGTAGAGTTAATAATTTGTGGAGAGTTTAAAATTAGATGTTATTGATAGTCTTGATTGAAATTTTCATTTGAAGTAAACAGTGTTTGACTATTCAAGTAATTATAACTACAAATGATAATGTAGTTATTTAATTTTATCATTTTTAAATAAAAACATGTTGACTTTATTTTTGTAACAAGATTAAAATTACTGGTAATTATAACTACAAATGATGATGTAGTTATTTTGATAGAGCCTTTTTTTATTCTAATTTTGCCATTTTAATAACTACCCATAATATATTAATAACTATCCCATAATCTATAATCTATAACTATATATAATGACAATATTAACTCTTGGTAGAGCTTTTTTTTGTTCTAATTTTGTCTTTTTAATAACTACCCATAATATATTAATAACTATCACATAATCACAATTACTCTATCATCTAATTATACAACAATATCTATAAAAAAAAAAGAACAATATGCCAGGCACTTCTTGGCTCCCCCTAGTTTTTAAATAAAACATGTTGCCTTTATTTTTGAAACAAGGAAAGATAAAACTTCACTAGGAGTTTAGACAAAACTATAATTCTTAAATGGAGGTTGCAGGTGTAACGGAGGCAGTATTAAGCTGTCAGTGAGACCACTTTCAAAGCCTTCAACTTGTTAGAGTAAAGCATAACCACTAGACAACAGGTGGCGAAATAGGGAATTGGTAAGCCACTGCTTGAAACCTTCCTCTCTCTCTCTCGCTCTCTTGCGGACACCACTGCCACTGCTGTCGTTGTTCCTCCCCCGCTGAATCCAACCGTCCTTTTAGCCTCTTCCCCCTCCACCATTGTGGCTCTGCGATTTGTGAAGGCGCGCGGGACAAACTGCGGCGCCAAGGTGCAAGGAGGTCTAGTGCGCTGTGGAGGGGGAAGAGGTCCCGGTTCCGCTGGTGGTTGTGCAGAGGAGGAAGAAGATGATGAGAAACCCGATCTACTGTGGCGGCGCGAGAGGTTTTTGATCTCTCTGGTAGCAGTGGCACGGAGCAGTGGTGGTTGGTCGATCACGCTGACGTCGTTTTGCTGGGGTTGGAGTCACTGCTATTGGCAAGGGTTTGGACTAGACCCCCCCTCGTTAGGATTGTGTTGTTGTCTTCTTCAAGCTTGGTGGTCAGATGTGCCGGTCGTCGTTGTTGTGCTATTGTTGCGGGCTCACTGTTGTGGTTGGCTGATGTTGTTTGTTTTGTTCGGTGGTCTCCTTTTCTTCTCTCTGCCGTAGCCGGTGTCGTCGGGTTGTCGTCCGTCCGAGCTGCTTTGGTCTCTGGAACGCTGTTGCTTGGCCTAGTTTCACCTTGGATATTCTGAAAAGCAACATGTGGGTCAAATTTGTGGAGGAAGAAGGTTTTGGGTGCCCCATATGGGCTTTTCCCAACCCACCTCAATAGCTTCTTGTGACATATCTGTATTCTTTTTTGTGTGTCTGGCCTTGCTTATCAATGTTCTTTAGGTTTTTGCAGCTTGGTCTTTCAGTGTTTTATTGTTTTCCTTGTCTGTTAGTTGGTTCAGCAGCGTGTCCTGGTTTGTATTGATATATTTGGTGTGACTCTGCGTATACTGTTTTCCTTTCCGTAGATACCGTATGGCTAGGTTTTTATCCAAGTTATGAACTTGCTCTTATTGACCAAAACAAAAACGGAGGTTGCCAAATTCCATTAGGAGACTACCCAACACATGAAAGCCTGTATGTATATTATGAGGAAAAAACAGCTAGCCAACAACCGTGTTGCCATCGTGGAGACTATGGGAGAAGTGTACATACACAATTCTTACTCAAAAAAAAAGTGTGGATGGGAATCATGGGATAGGCAAGGAATGCAACATTTGATATGCACACAAGTGAACAACCATTGAAAAATCACTCCCTAGTTTATTAGTACCCTTATGTTATGCTACGCAATCTGACTGAGAATTCTCTTTTAGTTCAGCTATAATAATGTCATTGTAGATGAAAGTAGCTTCTTTTTTTTGGTCCAAAAACGAAAGTAGCTTCTGAGGGTGAAGTATGTGGTTCACCGATGCACTATTATCATAATTCCACATTTTATAGAAAATTGTGAATTGTTAATTAATGTAGATATAAAAGTTTGACACCATAAGTGAAGATCCAATTATTCTAGAAACTAGAAATAACTCGTCAAAATCAATGTGTAATAAATCTTTGTAAACATTGAGTTTTGCACATTGAATTGTAGATGATTTTTATTTGACGGTTGAATTAAAACCAAATATTTACAAAGTTATTAAATAGAGTAACTTTGTCAAGAGTTACTAATAGAATAACTTTAATCCGATCCGGGTCAATCAGTGGTGAAATGTGTGAGGCTATTTAAAATGCCCCTAATCCAACCATGCATGCCATTTGATAACTTCAATTTGTTCTTCCAAATGAATGAAATGACCAAACCACCAATTGAACACAAAAGGTAATAGACTCCCACTAGCAGAATATTTCATTTAGCATCATTTTCAAACTAGCAAACTTTGCTGAGGCTTAACACCATTCCCATGTACATTCTACGTATCACTTTAGCAAAAATCATTGTGAATCACCATCGTCATGGTGCTTGAAGCACTACATTGGAAGAGAATTTAACGTTAATATCCTCTTCTGCTCCGGCTACCAGGACTAGCTACGTTCCTCGAACCAGGAGAGGAACTTCCTCGATGTAATGGAGATGCAACTTGACGGGGAGATCCTAAACTCGCTTCACTCCCTCTAGACGCCTCTGCTTCCAGGCTCTTGGCTTCTTCACTCAGAACCGCTAACTGTTATGTCAAAAACATAGGTGCAACAAATAGTTAAAATGATTGAACAAATGTTGAGTAACAATGGCTGACCAAAAAATCTCAAATTTGCTGGGTCATCAAATAACTTGTGTGCATGTTTACGAAGCAACTACATCTAAAGCTACATAAAACACAATAGAAGAGGCTAGGAAAATTAGTCCTGAATCTAAATTAGGGCCTTCTGTAAATAAATAAAATTCACAGGATTAAGCAAAAAATTTGAAATATATATCCCCCCGGCGAACTTTCAGAAACTGACAGTACGGTCGAGGAAAATCTATTATGGTGCAACTAAAAAAGTTGATATGTACCCGAATCTCATTCTCTCTCAGTCGATCTTGAAGTGCATTTATTGCAGGACTTAAACTGTATCAGACAGAAAGTAGTAATTGTTTATTGGAAAAGAAGAAACCAAGAAAAAGAGGAGGAAATAAAACAAATCGACATCTTGTTCTGACCAATATTCAATCAACTTGCACAAGGAAGCCTGATAAGTTGAAGTATGGTGTATGAAAGTGAGTGGATGCACTTTCCCATCCCTACAAAGTACAAACAAATGGCATAGGAAATTAGAAACACTACAACAAGGATGATATATTATTTAATGTCAATAAATAAAAATGCTTCTATCTCACCCCAAAAAAATGTTTCTATAAAAATTTCATATATGTACTAAGAATAAGCATATAGATTATGAAATATCACCTCATATTTTGAAAGATGGCTTGATTATATGCAGTCCGCTCCTCTTCGAATAGTACATGTTGCAGATCCGTGTATGACAATAGTGGCGAATCAAGGTTGATAAGAGACAAGGATGGCAAAACATAAAGTGGAATTTCTTTTCTTACAAACTCTGCACCACTGCCACCAAATAAAAGCTACTTCAAAACCCAAGATTGTGAAACTATAGCTACTTCAAAACCCAAGATTGTGAAACTATCTTGTCAACCTAATAAAAGATTGAACATGGTATACCTGACCAATCATAATACAATTAAGAGAGAAAAATGTGATATCATTTTTATTTATATTTAAAGAGTTGCTCTACAGTTATAGCCTCCATTTATCATTCAAAGTTTAACAAACAAATATATCAAGAAGCATCCACAGAATACCTATCTCCCTATATGATTATATTTCTTAATGGAAAAATTAGTGTACCATGCTATTAAAGGCATGTCATACACACTTGGTGCAACTGTGCTGAGGAAACCATAAGCAAAGGCAGCAAAATCAATAAATCATACTGAGGAGCATTAGAGGGGAGTTTTTTTAAGACAGGCTACAATTTATGTTCAAACGAATGCCAATTATTGTTCACAATAAAAATGGATATTAGGGTCTTCTCTTATTCTTCGTCATTTTTTGTCTCCAATGGCAAGAGGACATGATCGGATTCAAATCCGAAAAATTGGCCTAAATTATCGGTTGATAAACAACAAATATATTAACGGTCAATTGCATGCTCATTTATATTCTATACCTCATGTCCAAATTTGAACGGTGCATAGCTTCCTGCATACTTTCTGACATATCCATCGGATCATCATCAACCAAGGTAGTGTCTGAACTGTTGAGATTGACGTTTCCTCCACCTTTTGCTCTCCCTAGATAGTTGGCATCAGCATTAGCGAAGAAACTCCCCAACTCTGAAGATCTCCCCCCACCCTAGCCAAAATTTATAATTACATAAATTAAAAAAACAACCAAGTATTTTTATCCTGTACAGAAAAAATACAAGTATAATTTTACTGGCAGGACAGCCTAAAGGGACTAAATTCATCTCCATAAGATCAACCTTGCCGTATCAACAAAAAGGTGTATACGAAAGCCAGTGTAATGGGAAAGAATTGACCTAATCCTCAAGTAGAACTTCTCTCAGAAAAAATGCAGATTGGAACATGTCAAGGGTGTTCCATCCAACTTCTGCTTTTGACATGATGAAAAGAAGATGGGATTCTAATTTCTAAAGGCTGTTGGTTCAAGTAACTTGAACTGAAAACTTTGCCATGCTATGAATTCACCATCACTGGACATTGATATTAAAAAATATCGGACTCTAAAAGAACACATGCTATCTAATATCCATCATATCAGTATTTCAACATGAATAATTCCACATTAAAAAAATCTGTCAGCAAAGACCCCAGGAGATTTGTTTAAAATTAAGACAGAAAAGCAGAAAACATGCAGAACTGACTTTTAACAAGGAAACATCCTTGTCCTACGGCTTCTATAAGCTGCATCATGTTCTGCAATTCTGCATTCGACCATATTCTACATTTCTCAAACTATTGCCTGTTCTTCAGCCACAAAATGCAACATACAAGGTGTTAACTCTATTTGAGATATGATAAATTATACCTTACTAGCACCAGCACTTCTCGAATCACCGGTGTCCTGTTCTGGGCTATCTGCCTTGAAGTAACCAGACCTTGTTGATACATTCTCTGAGGAACTTGGCGATGAATCTATATCAATAATTGAGCTTCTATTTACAGGAGACAGGGGTATAGGTCTTGACATGTGATTCTGCTTCCCATCAGATGACTGGAAAGCAATTACTTGAATTCTTCCTACCTGAATACAGTCCAAAGCTATTTGTTGTTAAACTTGATGAGCATAGAATACACGATGTCTTACACTGATCATTTGTTCAAGACAAACCTTGTTTGCATCTTCACTGTAACAGGAAAAAATCAACCCAATAAACCCAGAATCAAGAAGTTGATACATTGCCTGAGTCCGCACATCTACATAATAGGAAAGATGCTTATTGCATATTGTTGCTTTGAATGAAACAAAAATGGAAAAAGAAGAAGAAGAATCGAGAAGGGAAAAAAAAACTGACATGTAGATAAGAAGTGACATGAAGGGGCATATAAAAGCAAAGTGAAAAACAGAAAGACCAGTAGGAATCATAAGTAGGGAATGTCGATTAAGAAATAGAAAAAGACATGTCATTTAAAAAATTCTTTGCTGTAGCCCTCATATCCCACTCTATAGCATGCATAGTGTTAGAAATTATTAATGTGTTACATGTATACAGACAGATCCAAAACTTATGAGAGAGAGGAGGTGCCACTAGAAGTTTAGAACAAATATGTATGTATAGTGAGAACGTACATACTTTCTTAAGTTACATCTAAAGTCTGATAAAAAGCCCATCAACCTGATTTTTTGAGGCCTCCGGCTAATTACTGTTTAAAATGACATGATTGAAACTCAAATACTATGTAAAGAAGCCCCATATAATTTCTCACAGAAAAATAATATTTGCATCAGCCAATCTTCTCTAGCAATATCCTTGAATCACAATCAGTCAACACCCGATACGATGAAATGCCTTATAATGCTTAATACCTTCAATTGGAGCACAATTCGAAATAAAAAATTTAGGATATCAAACATCCAAATACCGTTAACTTCAACAGCTAGGAACTGCAAAACATCAAGGATGTTCCAGCCACCACAAATAATAATTACAAACCCCCTCTTTTCAAACAATTTCCTCTCTAAGATCTAAAATGCTATATAAAATCATACTGACCATCACCATTTATGCCAAGACATTATAACTCAGTTCCCCACTCCCCAGCATGAACAACTCAACAAGAAAGCATTCAATGACAAGCAAAAGAAACAAAAAAAAAACCAAAACAATAAGAAACCGTCACCTGTGAAAACTTACCAACATGCGAGGGCAGAACTGTGATATGAGGATGAGAATGGTACCATCCGATCACCCTGGTTGTTCTTCCAGTGGATGCAGTCATTCTGTGTTATAAAGTTAATGGCAGAAACAAAACCAACCAATAACCATTATTACAATCCTTCTTCTTAAAATACAAACAAGTATAAAAAAAGATTTACCAAAATGAAACAGTAATGCTATTCGGTACGAAGAGCCAAGATTACGAAAGGCACGAATTCGGGATTGGCCTTGCATGATTGGTTTTTAAAACATAAATATTAATTAAAAACCGCTGTTTTGCCAGAAATCACCACGTCATTCGTGTGGCACGAATTCGTACTGACAAGCATTATCGAAATGACAAACTAGTAAAAAAGTTGGTGCAGTTGCGAAGTTTAGCCAGGGCATTAATAAAAAACAACACTAGCAAGTTGCAGGTGAGGTTAGAATCAATAAATGATGCAAAAATCACACTTAAAAGAAATGTTAGTTAGATCTGATATGCACTCCCATTACCATACCATACATAACTAATAACTTTTTTTGTGTTCTTAACCAAGGTATCTCCCCACGTGCATACGGGGACTAACCCCTTCGAGCCGGGTAGTACCCTTTAGGCAGCAAAGCTCTACCACACGATATTTAAGACTGTTGTATACTCCCAGGGCCTGGATTCGAACACAGGACTACTGGTTAAACTGTGAAAGTCATGTGTCATCTCACCCAATACCCCGGTGGTGTGGCATACATAACTAGTAACTAATAACTAATAATAATTAAGAGGGAGAAGGGAGGCCAAAAAAAAAGGATATATCGGCAAGGGCAGAAGCAGCAGCCAACTGTTCAGGGTTGGTTTCAACTCGATCCTTTCTGCGATCAGACCTTGTTTGGGGAGACGCTCCCCATATCAATGCAGTCACACTCCCATTTTTCGAATGCTGAATTCAATTCAAAACAAACACATTATTGAGAAACAAATTAGGAATTAGGAATAACAATAATAAAATTCAGCAATTAGGTATTCAGGTATGGGATAGGGATAAAACTGACGTGGATGTCGCCGAGGAGAAGGCCCATGATCTCTTCGGTCTCGGTGGACAATGCGTGAGTGACGCAGGTTAACCACACTTCTTCCGACATTTTCACGCTCGTCAGAGACATATTTTCACTTTCACTTCTTCTGAAAAAAAACCCACCAACTAGTGTTGTCTAATTCAATTCTCAAGGGTTTTCTTGCACCTTCCCTTCTAACCCAGTATGAAACCCGATCTTTCTTTCTCCCTCACTGGTATAAGAAAGCAAACGAACACTTCAACCTCAAGTCAAGACAGCAAAGCAAGAAGTACTTATACAATTACTTGCTCCGAATTAAATTAAATCCCTACCCTAACCTTACCCGCCCCACACCACACCTTCCGTTCATCTGTCGAAGAATGCGAGCAGCCGTACTTTTTTTTTAATATATATATATATATATGATATAAAATGCGAGCAGCAGTGCAGTACTACACCAGTACCACGCACTCAAAACACATTATTTTCTGGTGTTGGATTGTCTTAACGGAGTCAAGGTTTTGAGAGATATTAGTTTTTGTATTAGTAGTCGGATAATACTTTTATCAATGAAATAGGACCAAAAAAACACATTATTTCCAATGAAATATATGATCGGTTGAAATTTATTTTATTATTGAAAATAAATCCTACTAAATAAGATGGAAAATCCATGTAAATTTTATCTAATTATTAATGCTCTTTGTTTTCTACATATTATTGAGAATATTTTGAAAAGAGTGCATTAGAATTAGAATGTATATTATCGGCACTCCTCCCGTGAGTAATACAATAATACACTAGTTTTGGACAGAATCCATTATAAACCAAAATTTTGAGGTTGGTATTTCCTTATCTAACAATTTATATAAAAAAAATAGTGAACATTGTATCAAATGATTTAGAGTGTGTTAAAAAGAATACATCTGATAATATATTATTAGCATTTATTTTTATCAAATAATAAGTAAAACTCATCTCAACAAGTGAGATTTGTTACTGCTAATTCTTTGTATATTTAGATTTATATTTTTTTGGTTAATTATGTTTTTAGTCCTTTAAAAATTACTAAATTTAAATTTGGTTCTCTAAAAATAAGTTAAATTTTTTTAGTCCTTTAAATATATATTTTTTGATTTATGTTCTTTAAGTGAGTTGACTTGTTAGGTGACACATTTTGACCCAGTCATCATTCGTACGTGGCACAAAACACTGATGTGACCTCCTACACGAATTATTGAATTTTGAATTTAGTCCCTTTAAAAATTGAGTTTTGATTTTAATCTCTCTAAAAATTGAGCTTTGATTTTAGTCCCTCTGATTTTTCTCTTCCTCCTCCACCACCTTCCTCTTCCTCCTCCAATGGCTTCCCCCTCCACTTCCACCCTCCTCCACTCTAGCCCCCCCCCCACCACCACCACCACCACCACACACACACACTCTCTCTCTCTCATTTTCTCTCTCACTCACCCCCACCACCACCACCACCCTCCACCCACACACACACTCTCTCTCTCTCTCTCTCTCACCACAGCCCCCACCACCACACACCTTCTCGTTCTCTCTCTCTCTCAAATAAGTTTCAAACTGCAAACCTGAGATTTTTGCAACCAAATGCGATTGATATCATGACAAAAACGATTGATATCTCTCAATCCGATTGATGAAAAATTGTTAAATTTCAATATGTTGGTCGATATGTCATGGGAAACAAAAGCCGTAAACAAATTGCAGTGATCGAAGCACCATGTGAGAGAAATCTAGCTTGAAGCTGTTAGGGTTCATCGTGGACGAACGTGATTGCTATTCGAAGGAGAAAATAACGTCAGAGACCTTATGTTGAGTTTAACATTTTAGTAAGGACTAAACTCAAAATGAGTTATATTTACAGGGACTATTATATGAACATTACATGTTTATAAGGACTAAAATCAAAAACCATAATTTTTATAGGGACCAAAGCACATCAACTGAGTCCAAACTTCCATTGATACTTTCATCAAAAAATTCGAATAACAGAAACCAGACATGCGAATAACAAAATCCCTTTTCCATTGATACATGTACGTTTGGTTTTGTTTGTTTTGATCTTCATGACCTAGTATGTGTGCATGTGTGTAGAAACCAAGGGGGTGGTGGTGAAGGAGAGAGGAGGAGGGAAAAGGAGGTGGGTGGTGGTGGAGGAGAGAGGAGGAGGGAAAAGGAGGAGAGAGAGGGGGGGGGTGGTGGTGGTGGTGGAAGAGGAAGAGGAAAACCAGAGGGACTAAAATCAAAACTCAATTTTTAGAGGAATTAAAATCAAAATTTAATTTTTAGAGGGACTAAATTCAAAACTCAATATTTCGTGTAGGAGACCACGTCAGCGTTTCGTGCCACTGCCACGTAGGAATGATGATTGGGTCAAAATATGTCACCTAGCAAGTCAATTCACTTAAAGGACCTAAATAAAAAAATATTTAAATGACTAAAAAAGTTTGACTTATTTTTAAAGGACCAAACTCGAATTTGGCAATTTTTAAAAGACTAAAAACATAATTAAGTATATTTTTTTATACATTAGATTTATATATTTTAAGAATATATGAGTATTGGATAATATAACTTTCATTGATAATGATAAAAAAATGATATTTTTCATTCTTTACACTTGATAAACATATGGACATGTAAATCAACTGAGGTTGGCGTGAGTGGTTAAGGCCTCTCGTCCCTGAACCAAGGTCGGATACCACCCATTAGAGATATCAAACAAACTCTTGCGAAAGATTAGTTTCCGTCGTATAGGCAATGAGATACTCCTCGACGTAGGATAAAAAATATAGACATGTCAAAAGAGTATAAGAGATAATATAATCAATATGTTAGATAGAAAAATACATTTAAGCATAATTTTGTTTAATTTCATACTATCTTTTTTATTTATAATCCAAACTATGGAACATAATTCTATTACCTCTTTTTTTCATCAATTCAAACATATAGTCCTAATTGAGAAATTAAAGGTAAAAGGTTGATAGTTTAGTAGCCTTCCTCCCTTGGAGCAAAAAATGAAAACAGAAAGAAGTTAAAGGAAATTTTTTGGATATATAATATTTATATGTTATCAATATATTGAATATTATAGATAGTTTCATATATGTGTTTTCATTTCATTTAAAACATATATATTAAGCATTGCATTTATGAGGGTAAATTACATAACCATTTGAATGTCAGGAGTAGAAACCACAACTTAGAAACAACTTAAGATAAATGCCATTTTTGGAGAGGGTCTCACCCAATAAGTGAAGAAATTGCATTTGAAGTACACGTGAGTGGAAGAAATGAAACCCCAACTTGAAAGAATAAAGATGGGTGAACACCCCTTGGGGTGTATACCACCGGAGAAAGATAGAGTAAGATGAAAGAAAAGTAATAAAATAGTGGGATATGTGATGTGATAGTTAAAAAGAGATAGAAAGAAATGAGAAGTGTTGAATGAGTGGATTGAATTTTTGGGTATATATATATATATATCATAACTCAACTTGAAAAGGTGAGTCGAAGAATTGAAGCCTCCAAACCTTCAACAAATGTGATTAGAAAGGTGAATAAGGCCCTGTTTGGATAACAAACTTATCTACTGCTTATGGCATAAGCTGTATAAGCTACTTTTATGATCGAAGAAAAATTATAGTGAAACTTATTTTATATAAGCCATAAGCTGTTTTGATAAGCTATCATGAGTAGTTTATGAAAAATAAGCCCAAAACAGTTTATGAATTAGTCATAAACTGTATTCATAAATTCTGCATAAGCCAATCCAAACAGGCCCTAAGTCAACATGAGAAGCACAAACAAACTGTTGACCCAAAAAAAAGCACAAACAAGCTTGAGGAGGGGAGAACATAATACATGAAATGATAAGAATAAAAGGGAGAATAGTATCTTATTAAGGAAAACTATCGATTGCGGAAGAAACACCAGAGTAGCCTACGGATGAAGTTTCACGAATGCACACAACAATTTTTGCTTCAAAGGATAAATTTCCATAAGCGAAATCAAACAATCAAAACAAAAAGGGGTATTGACTGAGAGAGTACTCTTAGATTGGCCAATAGAAGTAGGGGTGGCAATGTGGGCTGGGCCCGGCGGGCCAGCCCGTCAACCCGCCAAAAAAGGGCGGGCCGGGTTGGGGTTTTCAACCCGCAACCCGTTTTGGCCCGCCCAAATGTGGGCTCAAAACGGGCTAGCCCGACGGGTTGGCGGGCCAACCCGCCAACACGTTTTCTTTTTTTTTTGTGCTTTTTTTAGATTTTTGGGCGGGTTAGGCGGGCCAACCCGCCGTTTTTACACTCATTTTTTTTGTTTTTTTATTTTTTTTGGCGGGTTAGGCGGGTTGGCCCGCCAACCCACCAGCGGGGCGGGCCGGGCTGGGGCCCCAACCCACTTTTTTGGCGGGCTGGCCCGCCCCGCCCCGTTTTTTGGCTGGTTGAGGTGGGTCGGGGCGGGTTGGCCCGCTTTGCCAGCCCTAAATAGAAGGCCACATATTTGACACACTGTATCGCGGGGAAAAGCAAAAATAGGAATACATTTAGCTTGTTTGGATGGAAAAGTTGTAGCTTTTGACTTATAGGAAAATTAATTTTATTTTGTATTTTATTTTATATTTTATATATATACAAAAGAAAAAGTTGTTAAATAGTCATTTATAAATAGATAGGTGTTTTTGGATAAGTTAAAAAGATAGCTTTTGAAAAATGTAAAGAGCAAAAGTTAATTTCAACTTATGCGAGAAGTTGTTAGTTAAAAAATACATGTTAGACGTGTTTATAGAGAAATTTATCCAAACTAAGCCAAATATAAGCAGTTGTGGGAAAAATTAAATAATTGTGAGAGAATGGGAAAAAAAGTGACACTTAGTTTTCATACAGAGTAATAGAAACAAATAGGAAAAAAAAGTGAAAAACTTGAAGATTGAAAACATGACGCTTGTCTTAGTAGAATTTAGTTTTCTTATAGAATAATTCTCATAAAGTATATTTTTTTACACTGATAGATTAGTTTTTTGGCACAATCTACATGTCTTTCACTGTGAGAAACTGGTCATGGTCATTAAATATAATAAATCTTTACCACTTAATATAAAATAAATTTATGTTTTTTTGTGTGAAAGCGCCGGGGATAAACCCAATCACAAAACAACAAATTAAGTAAATAGCTAAAAGCCTCTAACACGTTAAATATAAAATCAGTTAAAATCTTTGTCACTTGATATAAAATAAATTTTTGCCACTTAAATATAAAATTATTATATCTAACGACTATGATCAAATTTTTTATAGTGAGCAATCTATGCTGGTCTCTCACTCTAACCTGAGCATAGTTTTCTCGTAGAATAATATAGCATATTTTTTTTGATCAACAATGAATAATATAGCATATAGATGTAACAAATAAAAATGAATAAAAATTGAATTAACTCATAATATAATTCCCGTTAAAAAATGTGACTCCTCTTTGAATTGGGCTCGAAAGAAACCAGGCTTTTTTTTTTTGCACTAAGGGCGGTGATGCCTTGGTGGTCTTTTTTGTTTAATTTTTTTTGTTTGTTTTTAGGGTGCTTATTCTGCACTTGACCAAAAACAAAAAAGGGTTCTTATTCTGCACTGCGACTCAGACGGCAAGACTGCGACCCAATTTAGGGTTCTTACTCTGCATTACGAGACAATCTGCGACCACTCCAACGCCACCATTGCTCCGCTCTACTGCACTCTTCTGTGACGACACCCTGAGGTAGATTAATTGTCTGAAAATGTGTTGCTACCGTAACTGTTGGCATTACCGAGTAATATAATGTTAACGACAATAAAGTGTTAGATTAAGAGAAAGAAACTGTTGGTTGGGCCTTGTTTGGCTTCACACTATAGTTACTTACTAGTGAATCATGGAGAATGAGTAAAGTATGTTTCTAATTTTCCTTTTTTTAAGCTCGATAGATAGCATGCTTACCTTACTGATAATTTAAGAACCACAAGTCAAAATTATGCACTGTATGTTATTTCTCACTGCAAGGGGCTTGCAACTTTATTAGTTGATATGAAGAGGAGGCCTGCAAGAGGACATCATGTGTTTGATTGATACTGTGTGAATTTTTATGTGTTATTACCTTTTGTATGACGATGAATTTTGTATGAATTCTGGTTTATGCCAAATTGTGATCCTGGTTTATGCTGTTTTTGTTAGGTTTTTTTTTTGAATTTTTTAATGTATACAATATGCCAATCTGATTGAAAACCAAACCATAAGGACCTGTGTACAGCCCTAGATAAACCAAATGGGTGGTTTTAACGGCTTTATAGTTTATAGAATTTATGGTTCAGGTTGGGGTGTCCTTTCATATGTGGCTTAACATACAATACAAGTTACCTTGTTATTGATTTGATCAGATTTGTTGAAGTTAAAGAAGATGGAGATTGAGGGAGAGAAGCCGAAGCTGTTTGAGGTGGACCTTGGTAACCTGATGGCCTTTGACTCTCATCACACCTTCCCTTCTCAACCACCTCCTTCCAGGTTTCCTCCTCCTCCTCTTTTTAATTTCGTGTTCATTTTCAACTATGCCATTGCTAACGGTAATTAAACCTAGGGAGGACCTCGTAAACCAGGTTTTACGCAAGGGCACTCAGTTAGTTCAAGCTATCGCAGATGCCCTCTTTACTTTGCCCTCAACTGAAGATGTAGATGGACCCCTCGTTAAGTTGCCTCCACCAGTTACCAAGTTGCCTAGAGAAAAACATGTAACCCCACACCCAATCTCTCTCTCTCTCTCTCTTCAATTAAAAAAATATGTTATCAGTTAATTGTTATTTTTCCCTGCAATGTTAAAATTTTCACCAAGCTGATTTTTGTTCCTGTTGTGCCGAGTTGCAATTTTCACCAACTGTTTCATAAACGTCCTACTAGTACCACCTGCAATTAGCTTTACATTTGTCTCGGTCATATTACTATTTTACCTCAGATTCTCTACTTCTATTGTTGTTGTTGTTGTTATGTTGAATCAGCCAAATCATTTGCTCATCAAGTTTTGTAATGCTTTCAGCTGCCAAAGCCAAAGCCTCCTACTAAATGGGAAGTTTTTGCCCAAAAGAAAGGTTAGTCATGCTGCATATGTGGCTCTCGAATAATTTATTGCACATAATCTTAATCCTGTTGCTTTTCTTGATGCTGTTCATGTAGTCTGATTTGGGCTTAGTTTTTTTTTTTTAATTTTTTTACTTGCTGAACCTTATTATGTGTTATTTTGCAGGCATAAAAAACCGGAAGAAAGACAAGATTGTATATGATGAGCAATCTGGAACCTGGAAACGCAGACATGGGTATGATCGTGCAAATGATGAAGATGCTGTACCTATTATTGAGGCAAAACCAACTGATGGTAAATAATTGAACATGCCTTCCCTCACTAGGGAATCATTATTGAAATCACTGCTAATATTTTTTCCTAGTGGCCACAATGAGATGTGGATACTCTTCTTTGAGCCTTGAGGTGTCACTGTTGGGCACCAACTAGGATGCGGATACTTCATGGCAAACCTGTATAACGTGTGTATTCAAACAGTACAAATTAAAAGAAAATTTGAGTTAGAGCACCTTTGGCTCCTAATTATAAAATGGAAACATCTAAATATATTGGGTAATCCATAAAGCCTAATAATCATAACATGTTGGTGACCTAGGTTGTCGAGAGCAGTATACCATGCATCTATTTAATGACGTACCCATCAATTAGGATGTCAAAATTTGGAAGTTGTTTCTTTGGTTCTTGTTTTTTTTTGATACATTGCCATTTTTGAATGTTACATGTATCTGTTTCAAACCATTTATGAATGTTTTGTGAACCTTTTGTGCTATTGTTGTCTTTCAACCTTAATTTAACATTTCTATGTTTTCATGAGTGCATACAGGGTGCATACTTGTACTTCACGTTTTTGTGGGTGTATAATTTTGTACACTGATCAAAGCTATAAGTATGGTATATCAATAATGTTCTTTTAACATTTTGCAGATCCAGAAGAGGATCCCTTTGCCAAAAGAAAAGAAAATAAGAAGAGCAGAGTTGAAAAACAGGAGAAAAATCGACTACAGAACTTGAAAAATGCTGCAAAGTTTGGGGCTTTACCAAGGTTTGTCTCTTAACTATTTCCAATTAGCCTTAAGGTTTTTGTAGTAAGGGGGACATTCTGTTTATTTCTATCCATCATAATATACTGCATAGGCTTGTACTTGTGTGTACTTGTGTGTATATTTATTTCATGTTTCTATCCATCATAATGTACTTCATAGACTTGCACCATATCTCCCTGAGAAAATCTTTCTTTCAAATCTGTCTTGTTCTTCAATAGGATCACTCTTTCCATTGATCTAGCCTAGGGATGGTAATTGCTACTATTCAATGGTGGTGTCACCAAAACTGCAACTGGATTTTCTCGAGGATGTACATAATAAGGACTCACAGGCCGCAGGGTTCTGTGAAGGATCAATAGGAAATAAAACCGAGTTGCTCAAACTCGAACCGGTACTGGAACTCCCATGGTTATTCCTTAGCATGGTGATTGAGAGTATGCAGCAGAGCTATACCATCTAGTGATTTGTTAGAGAAGATAGAATCAGAAGAAAACTAGAGAGGAACCATATAGTGCTCAGTATGCGAGTCACTAGCTGGCCAATCAGTAACAGAAGCAGTTACAAAGAATTAATCATGCTAACTGTCTAACTAACTACGAACTGTTATCAACTGTCATTTATTCAGTCTTGACTCGCTCTAATATCTTTGTATTATTTTTCACCTCTAATAAACACAGTGGAAATGAGATCTAAATAATTTCTTATGCAGCCATGTTCAGTTGGCTGCTACTGCTTTGCCTATAACAGGAACTCAGGCAGCACCGAAGAAAGTTACCAAGGATGAATTAGGCAATGTAGCAGGAATTGCAGCAACTGCCACGGCTAGTGGTGGGAAATTTGACAAGAAATTGCCAGGTGAAAAGCCTGCACAACATAAAGGAAAATATCGAAAGGTGTGCACCATGCTCTTTAGAGAAATCAGTTTATCTTTTCCATATAAAAGCACTTGTTTTTCATATAAATTGGCTAATTAGCTTCCTTTGTTCTGTTTTCATGTAGTTCCTGCCGGTGGTGGAAGGAACGGGGATAGGATCACAGGAGAGGGAGCAAACTGAGAAAATATTGAACAAGATCATCTCCAAGAATTCCCATGATATACTCAATGTTGACAAGGTACATTCAAGTCATATAGTAGTGACTAGTGAAATAGATTTCAATTTTTACCAAGTTTTGTTGGCAGTTTGTATTTACTCTCTGGCATTCTAGGCTGTCACAATGCACAATGTGAAGAAAGAGAAAAGACAGAAGAGTAGCAAGAAAGGGAAAGTTTCAGCAACTGACAGCAAATTGAAAACTCAGAAGAAGTCTTTTAAAAAGGGAAATGTCAAGAAAGGTGGCAAGGCAAAAGGAAAATAGTCTATGAATTTATGGAAGGTTGTCGAGTTCTTTGAAACTCTGTTTACTTGATTAAAGTTTTGTAGACGATTATTATTTCATCTGTAAATTAGCTATTTTAAGTTACGAAAAAGGCTTTAGTTTTTAAAATCAATAGCTTAAATATATGGAATGCAGCAGGAGGAAGAATGGGAGATGTCCCTGGAGCCAGAGAACTATCCTTAGATAGTACCACCTTTTTATTTAGTATGTCGTTTGAGACTTTCTATCTCAAATGATGTGTATACTACTAACACTTCTGGTTTAGAGTGTTGTTAACTGTTTTATTTCCATTTATGAGCTATAAAAATTCTATACAAGTATCTAAATTGACATTTTATAGGTCTACTCGTAAGCTAATTAATTCTACTAATTTTCTACACAATTACTCAATTTTAATATAAGTGTCTGTATTAATTAATTTATAATCCATGGTTTAATTTTCATGAAATTTTTTAATTGAATTAGATTCCAACTCTTAAATTATATAAATTTTTATTTTATTTATTAATATGTATCTTAAAATATATTGTAAGAGTTTAATAATTATATATTATATATATTAATAATGTAAATATGTTTTATAAAATGTCCAATAATGTTTTACTATTTTGCCTTGTCATACTATTGCTTCTTAAAATTTCTGACTTTTTAATCTTTAAATTTATTTAATATCTTGAATTCATGATAAACTCTTAAGAATTTTGGATATAAAATAAAATTTTAAAGATTTTAGGTAGATAAATTAGTGGTAGGACTAGACTTAATTTTAAAAATAGTGTGAATTAGTTCAAAAAGAAATTAAAAATTACAATAGTAATTATTTAAATAAGAAGAGATCAAGAGTTTAATTAAGCTAAATTTAAAAGTATTTGATCCTTTTAATAATTAAAATAAGAGTGTAATAACTACATTGATATTAATAATGTAAATATATTTTATATTTTATATAAAACGTATAATCATATTTTATTATCTAACCACGTCTAAATAAATTTTTAAAATAATATCATAACATGATAAAATAATAATAAAATATGATTAGACCTATCTATACTACACCAACATTGTCTAATAAACTTGAAAATCAATACAAAATTTGTACCAAAAAAAAAAAAAATACAAAATTTTGGCCAAATAAATGAAAATAATGATATTGTAAAAACATAACTCGGTAGAAGTCAAGAGACCCCATTCCCTGCGTAGTGTTGAGACGTGTCTGCGTTCTGAACCGCGATTGCTTCTCTCTCTGGTTGCTACTTTCTTCTACTGATTGCTGAAGCAGAGTTGATATTACAAACGACAAAGAAGAGCATGGCGGCGACATCTTTGTCGAGCATCCTTTTCAAGGGAATCGCACCTCGCTCTCTCACCACACATGTATGTAACCCCTTAAACAAAACAAACCCTACTCCCAATTTTGTTTCTATTACCTATATAAAAGTTAAAGGCGCATGCTTTTTCCATTTAACTCTCATGGGTATCCTTTGTTTTTCTCGATTATTCCATTGGTTTTAATTCATTTGCATTGCCCCTTCTATATGAATTAGTTTTAATTATATTTGTAATAAGGACTATAATTTTTTGTTCTTGAATTGCGTTTTCTTTTTGTGATGTAATGGTATTGGCTTTCCTTTAACGTTGTTTGCAGTTAACTAGTTCTTCCCCTTACTATGGAATGGGAATGAGATACTCAACTACGGTGTCAAATGATCCTGACACGCATGATGACTTCAAGCCAGCTAATAAGCTTGAAGGCTCTGGCACTTCTTTGTCAGATGTAGTTGAGCAGGTGAATTTGCATATATTATCAATTGAATCTCACTACCTGAAAATTATATAAGCTATTTGTTGTTTGGCTTAATTACACTTTTGGTTCCTAGTTATCATGATTGTGCGATTTTGGTCCCTCGGTTTTCACAATTGAGCCAATTGGTCACCCAATTTCCCAGTTGTAATTAGGTGCCTTTGTTGCTATGCCATCCAATTTTAACACCCAAAACCTACATGACACATGACAACGTGGGACTAATTTGACACTTGAATCAGGCCACCTTGGCACAATGCAGGTTGTGAGAAAAAATTTCAAAACAAGTCGGTAACACACGTGATGCGCAAATTGTTTAAAATTTATGACGTGTGAGGGCATTTGTCATGTCATCAGTGCCAAGCCGCCAAGGTGGCCCAATTTAGTGCAAAATCAGTCTCACGAGTGCCACTCCAATGTTAAAAATTGGACAGCATAACGATGGATTGAAAATTGAGGGACTAAAATCACACAATTGCAATAACTGAGTGACCAAAAGTGTAATTAAGCCTTCTTGTTTCAATGGCATAATACAAGTAATCTGTTACTTGAAGTTGAACAGTTGTTTGCTGTGGTTAATTTGCACAGGATGTCAAGGATAATCCTGTTATGGTTTACATGAAGGGTGTGCCTGATTTTCCACAGTGCGGGTTTAGTTCTCTTGCAGTTAGAGTTTTAAAACAATATGGTAAGCAAATGATGTCTTTTATATGCTTCATCCATCCTTGCTACCCGAGAAGTTTTATGTTCTGAACTTGTCTGTTTGTGGTAGAAGTGTTACTTTTCCATGCTTCAAGAATTTTGCATCTTTAATATTGAAAGTGTAGACTCAGAATGGAGATATAGGGTTACATTGCTTACATTTCTATCAAAACATGATAGTGATTAATTCGCTGAAGGCAGATGATGTCATGGTAGCTCTCATGTTCTCTGGTTTACTTATGTTGGATGGAATCTTTTTAGAAATTTCATCCTTGCCATTTTAATTCATCCTCTCCAATGTAGAAGTACAATAATACGATTTTTAATGACAACACTGGAAGAAGCAAGAAGCAAGAGTAGTCCATAGGTGCTGGACTGAAAATTAATTATAACCTTTGTGCAGATTATATACCATGCTTTTAAGTTTCAAATGAGTTTTTTCCAATTGATGTTTGTTTTTTGTTCTTTTAATTTACTCATGGCTTACAGAAATTTATGTATGACTTTGTGTTACTGGATGGCAAATTTTCAATTCTATAAGTTGCAATTGTCATTATACGTATTGCAGATGTTCCTTTGAGCGCTAGAAACATTTTGGAGGATCCTGAACTGAAAAATGCTGTTAAAGCCTTTAGGTAAGTCTGCTGGAAACACTTCCTGCATTGTTATTTATTCACTTAAGCCCTCTGTTCTACAAGCATCTGAACTGCAATCACGATAAATCTTCTGGAAATTAGTCAGCAAAAATATGTCCTTGTATGTTGTGTGTATACATGTGCATGCGTTTGGCAAAAAGATATCAAATCTCCTTTTATCTTTGCATTTAAAGTGGTATGACAATGTGATCTTATTAATTGATTCTCAAACATGGTAGTACCAGGAATGCATGTCCTGCCAAGTATAATTACTTTTCCCTTTTATCAGCTTAATAATTGACAGATGAGGCAAAAATATACTTTTATGATTGTTGAGATCTCACATTGACTAGAGATATGGACAATGTAGTCCTTATAAGACTTGAGTAGTCCTCATCTTACAAGCCGATTTTGTAGGATTGAGTTAGACCTTAAAGCCCAAATTCTAAGAATAATGTTTTCCCATGTTCTTTCTCTGCAGTCACTGGCCAACATTTCCACAAATTTTCATTAAGGGAGAGTTTGTTGGTGGATCAGATATTATTCTTAACATGCACCAGGTTCAATTCCCTTTTCAAGAGTTGATTTTTTTTTTTATTTTACTTTATATTATTTTGCACTCCTGTTTAACAATATTTTACATCCTTGTAGACTGGTGAATTGAAGGAAAAGCTTAAAGATATTGTGTCCAAGCAGTAAAAGCACAACTAAAGTGATGGAATTTAAAAGCGAGAGGTAGTTTAGACCAACTCGTTCGGTGTAATCTGTTTCTTTTGCTGAAAGATGACAATTATGTGACTTCTTTGTATCAGATTTTCTGGATAGTAATAAGTTGTTTGTCAAATACAAAATTGTTAAGTTATGAGATTTTTTTTTTGGTGTGTACCTTGCTTTAATGTTTATTTGTGGTATATGAAATAATAGTTGAGTTGAGACTGAACTTCTATTCATCCGGAGTTAGAATAATGTGATAGTGAATTGAATCCACAAATCCAGACAAGTACAATCATGCTTCCTGATGTAGCTGCGGAATTTCCAACTAAAACTTTAACTAATTTCACTTCGGCACACGTAGAGAAAAATACAAAAAATACCCCAATTTTAAAGCAATTTTTGGTTTGCATTATCCTATGACATTGTGTTGATGCCAAAACCAAGAGTCCATATTACTTCATTATTAAACTCTTTAAGATTGAGATTCCTGCATTGTAATCTAAGCTTGTAGCCAACCATGAGGTTAGATGCAAATGGTTAATGCGCTTTATATAAAGGGACAGACTTGGTAGGTATTCGAGTTTAATCCTTGGTGATGGGTTAATCTGGGCCAGGTTTTACTTATCTTTTGACCAAACACATTAGTCAATGGGTCTCTTTCTCCCTAGGATCCTGTGGGTGAAGGCCAATTCTTTTTCTTCTTAAAAACAAAAACAATATTGATTTTAGGTACTGAAAATTTCTAGATATATCTTACTTGAGATTGAAAAATAACAAGGCCAAGTTTCCTGCTTTGTTACAATAATAATTAAAACTGAAAATCTCTCCAATTGTACAACTGAATCTCCCAATAGTACAACTGACCCAGTCCCTAGATTCTACAATAATATAATGAGAGAAATACTTAGGAAAATACACTCAGTTCTTTATTGCTCAGGAACATGACAAAAAGGAACCAAAAGAAAATTAATTCCCCTATTTATATAATAATATAATATATACCCATAAACCATTCCATGATCTACCCTACTTGTGCATGTGCATCCCACCTTCCCTGTTATTGTTCCATTTTCCATATACCCTTCTACAAGCATGCTCTGATTAATGATACTCCACTTTTGTCGTTTACGAGGATCCCTCAAGCCCCAGCCTTGAACTAAGCCAGGTGGAAACCTCATCCATCTCTCTTGGAACTGTGTAATGACCAAGCCTGCACTCATCACAAACAAACAAACAAAAAAAGTGAGATAAAGTGCTTTAACTGACCCATGTTCCATTGGTGGGATGATTTCGTGCATGTTTGGTTTTCAGTTGAAAGATTGCAAAAGTACATTTGACTCCAAAATAACTACAGAATTTATATTGGCTAAATATATTTTAGACCCAGACATATACGTTTACAACTGAAAACCAAGCATACTCATCCAAAAAAAAAAAGAAAGTTACCCGTCATAGGATTTGAATGCAATGTATCGAAACCCTGCTGAACTTAAGGATTGTGCAGATTTCTCTCCATATTTGCAGTGGACTACATCATCACCTACAAAAATTTAAAACCATAGCATTATGTTCATGCTTTGATTCTTCTTACTCATGTACAAACACAATGACAGTAGCAAAGGGTTCCATTATAGCAACATATAGAGTCTGTTTGGATAAATAGATTATTTAAACACTTATGACATAAGTGTTTATCATATAAGCGGCGCGCTTAATAAGTGCTTATGTATAAACTATTTTTATAATCGAAGAGGAAATGTAATGAAACTGATTTCATATAAGCTGTAAGCTGTTTTGATAAGCTATTCTGGAGAGTTTATGAAAATAAGCCCAAACAACTTATGAGCCAGTTATAAACTCTTCCAAACACTATCACAAGTGCTTATGTCAGTAGATAAGCTCTGCATAAGTCAATCAAAATAGACTCATATTCCTTAAGTGCTAGAAGGGTTTTGCAACCTTAGAACATAAACCTACTTTTAGGCAGAGGTGAATGATAAAAAACAGTGCCCCTGCAAAGTGCCAGGAAAATATGAATATGCTTTATGAAAATACAACTACTGAATCATTGGATTGTTGAAGTGGAGTTACCGCATGCTTGAAAGTCATCTGTTCCACAAAGGTACTGCTAACTAACTAAGACTAAGAGAATTGAGTGTACTTGAATGCTTATGAAAATTTTCAGGGCAACTGCAAATTTCTTTAGTGCAAGCTAGAATCTTATGTAGTAAAAAGGAAGTATTTAATTTGTAAACATGCCTCTCAATAAATGCATTTGCATATAAGATTTATAGATACGTACTGATTCCGTGGCACAGCAAAATGGGTAATGAAGCAGCTCGCCTTCTTGCTTCATGTGACACTTCTATCTTGTTCCTTAAGCTCCTACAAATAGCAGGTTCCAACAAATGATTATTAGGAAACCGATGGGAAAATAACACGTTTTCAACAATATATCAAGACAAGAAAGCCTTGTGTTTCAGTAAAACGACTGAAGTTATTATCAACATAAACACCTATCTATATTTTTTCCTCTTTTTCGTAGCATTATACTTAGAAACATATATGAGAAAAATAAGAATACAGAATAAAGCTAACTTCTCCGTAAGCTAGAAGTTGAGCTTCTGAACCCAAACATGGCCATAATTGCAATGCCTGTAGAGCAAATAATCTTATAATATATACCTTGATCCTGGAAGCCAGCCACTCAGTCCAACAACTGCCCTTAAGTTGACAGGGTATGGGATGCCATTTCCATACCTTCCCATGGCAAAACAAGTTGCAGAGTACAATGCTATTGCTGCACCCATGCTGAAGCCTCCAATACCAACTTTCACTGTCACATATAATGAATTTTTCAATAAAGTGAATATTCAAGATATCAATGATGAAGTGATACATAATAATAAATTAGAGTTGGATCATTTTTTTTAATCATTGAATGAGGGTTATATAGGTGAAGAACAATTCATTTCTAATGTAGAGTGATATCATGGGTCCTTTGTAGAATAGCAAAAAGTTTTGAGGGTCCAATTGAAAATACCATCAGCTGGCTCTGTTGACAACAAGTTAGCAATATGTGCTGCAGAGGCATCTAAACCTTCCCAGTCATCTGGACCATCTTCTGAAAGTTCTCCCACATCAAACCCTGATTGATATTCAATTAGCAAATTAGACTTCTTTTTTCACGACTATAAAAGTTTTAGCTTATATAGACATAAAAAGGGCGGCTCAGTGCACGAGGCTCCCACATGGTCTGGGGAGGTAGATATATGCAGCCTTACACCCAACAAGCGGAGATGCTGTTTCTAGATTCGAACCCATGATCCTCAAGTCACAAGGTAGCAACCTTACTGTTGCGCCAAGATTCCGCCCTCTTTAGCTTACATATACATATTGCTCTAATTTAATTAACAATAAAGAGTAGGAGGAAAGAAGAGTTTTATATTACATGCAGTGCAGGGAAAACCACCAAGTATGGCCACAGGGCGGGTAGGAGCAGTTGGGCAAATCCATTTTATCTGTATCATATCATATCATGAGAAACATCATATTTTAGTATCCCCAGAGTTATCAAAACATTATAGTTATGGAATGAGAATATTATCTTTGAGAAGCATTTAAGATAAAAACTAGTCTATGAACTCGACTCGTACAAAGTACGGATCTTTTCCTAAATAAAACAATAAAAAAAAAGTCTATCAAACAAAATAATTTTAGTTGGAAATAATAGAGTTGAGGAAGTGACACGTGTCACAATCTGGGAAGTGACATGTGTTGACCTGGGAGACCGAGACTTAATTTTCTTATATTAGTAATTAGTAATAGAGAAGCAATAGACAAGTAGTCTCACATTTGGAAGAGGAAGGGATTCCAGCAACTGAGATGAGCTGCAGTGAAACAAAGCACAAAATCAGATAAGCATATGTCTCTGGCCAGTAAATCTGACATCAATTAGGTAAAATTATCTATAGCATAAAAGTACTCAACCATACATTGAAACACTCAAACTCAATGGAGTAATTTTTCTATGTCCACACTAAAACACAATAAAGAATATTTATAGAACGTGCCAGCTTCTATTCTATTCATATAATATATTCTTCTGTCATAAGTCATGTTTGGTTCATTTGGGGTAGAGAAACACGAGAGATTGTGGTCCCCGAGTTGAGAATTTAGTATATACTCTTACCATTTCCCAACAAGGCTTTCAAGAATTATAATCACAACTTTCTTCAGTAGAATATATTCCATGTAGAATCTAAACAGGAACAAGTTCAATACTGAAAACATCCAACATCAGGAATACCCAATTTTGGATCCTCCCCAGATATACTTCACACTCTTTCTCATAAAAAGTTTCATCTTTCATATACGGATTGTGTACTTGAAGCAAAAGAATGGGGCAAAACACAAAAATGAAAAGAACAGAACAAACTTTTTTGGATTGTGAAGACATGAAACCTAGATAGAGAGTATAAACTAAACTCCTTAAGCTTCCTTGCTGAACATTATTGAGTTTGCAGAAAGTTAACATAACAGTGAATTTTTTTCTTATGTCAACTGTATCCTTCTCCCAATCCAAAAGCAAGAAATAGCAGAGAGAAAAAGAGAAGCATAAAAAAAGAGGTTGTTGGGGAAAGAAAAAGGGTAGAGGTAGAAAGGGAGAAAGAAAGCTCAAATGAGAGGATCCACAAAGGAAAAGTACAATACAGAAGTGGTAGGAGAATGAATAGTAAGTAAACTAATGGTTATGACAATGTTAGCATAACAAACAATATTGAAGAGATAAGCATCCATACCTCAAACCATTGTCACCAAGGCCATGCAGCCAAACTATTGTGGCTTGGTGTTTTCCTTTAGGCCTCACTACATGTGTCTTCCCAAACTCAAAAGCTCTTCGACTAGTTCTACTACCTGCAATTGTAAGCGAGAAAGTTAGCTGATAGATGATAGCTGATAGATGTCAAAATATGAGGCAGGCAAAAGTAATGATAATTCCTCAAATGGACCTAGAAAATTAGCATTGAAGTTTAACAAGCTAATGAAAATATTCATTATACATGAGTTTTCAAACAACAAATAAAGAGACAAAGAGATCTTGTAGTAATTGACTGATAGCAATCTACAGACAAAAATTCATGCAAAGTTGCAAGGAATGGAGCAAAAGAACAAACCAGAGCCCATATGATGAGAATGTGCATGACTCATTTTGCTGCTTTAAAAAAACTGTTCAGAGCACTTCCACCTACTGCAACTGCAATGACTATGAAGAAGAGGTTCTGCAATGAAGAAAAATGCAGAATGGTGATGCCCCTTTTATACCCTGAAGGGTATGGTGGAGTTGGAATAAAACGTGTGAATATGCATTGCCATGTAATAAGAAGTATATAGTGAGTGCACCGCGTTATAGGCTCCGCCTGCAACCGCCTAGAATGGTATCCATGAAAAGGAGAGGTAAAGACAAAGACTAAAGCAAGAAACCTTTATGAGCAGAGAGAATCAAAGCAGAGAAGAACACAATCATCCATTCCTAAGCCGCACAGCTAGGAGAGAGGGCTCTGGACTCCCACAGAGAGAATCTATGCTTGTGGGCAGTGGCCATAAAATAAAGCAGAACCACAACAACCACTGAAGAATATTACTGAAAATATGAAAGAATAACCCAAGTTTGTAAAAAGAAAATATTTTTTTACAATCATTTGTTTATGAATTTCTGCATGATTGATGGATACCCATTAACCTCAAACTTAAAGTTTTTTTTCAATTTTCGTACACTCACAGATGAAAAGCAACTCTAGAAAAATGGAAATCACCAAGAATTGCAGCTGGAAAAAAAAAGAAGAGGAGCTTTCTTGGTATTTTCCCCACTGCTTTCTAGTTTTTAACAGATAACAATTAAGCTCAGTAACCTGGATTTCACATTAGAATTGACAAGAAAAAAAAGCATGTTAGCTTTTCATTCTAACCTTCCCCTCTTTTGCTTTCTTGCTTGCCACTAAACCTGATAGCTCAAACCCCACTTGAAAGAAAAGTTTTGTTTGTTTATACACATGAGAAACAGCATAAGTCCAAAGGGTTAAGCATAGTGACAAAATAATTATAATAATAAGGGAGCGTCTCAGTAACACATTTGGGGTGAAAAATAACTCCCTAAAATCTTCATGTATATTAGCAGGTAATTAACTTTAGAAGAAAAAAATGGAAAGTTTTAATTTTTAAGCCATAACATACCAAAAGGAATCTTAATAAACATGACACATACAGGCCCATTGTTTGTTAAATCTCAATAAAACTTATCTCATTTTCTATAAATTATTAGTATATTTCTGCATATCTTTTGTATTTTGTCAGTTAGATAGGGCTTTAGTGGACTCCAACTTGAATATATCCCACTCTCCAACTTTCTTTTCGTTGGTTTATAATTATAATAATATGGCTTTCCTGTTTCTCTGTCTCCAAGTTGTGCGGATATTTGCAGCTATGATTCTCATCACAGTAATAACAAATATGTAATTTATTATTGCAAAGTGAAAAAAAAAAAAGTGGACCTGGCATATATCCCCAGAGGCTCACCAAGATAAAAATTTGAGGTATACAGAGGTAGAGCCACTATGTATCATATAGGTCAATGAGTACATTCATTGTGCACCACTATGTTTCTGTTCCCCCTATGAAATCCAGCTTTCATGCAAGCTTACTAGGAAAATCTTAAAATGCTATCTGTTCTGTCCTTCCTTATATCCACTAACTGGTTTATTGTTTTGGTGTAGTTGTACCATTCTTTCTCAAGTTCTATGTTTGCATTGATGAAGATTCTGGATAAATTTGAAACAATTCAAATTATCTTGCCTAATGTCAAACTCTCATGATATGTGATTCCCTCTTCATCTTGTTAATGTGACAAACCTTCTATTGTTCCATGCTTTCTTCTCAAGTTAGAATTATTAATGTTAGGTGAATTATCCTCTGTAACATGAGTAAGTCCCCACATGAAGAAAGGTGAATGCGTATGATTCTCACTCAGAAACTTCTTTTTTTTTTTTTTCCTGACACAATGAAACAGTGTTAAAACTCAAAATGTTTTAACACTTTTTCCCCCTTTTTAACTCCCGTGCATTAAAAAATTGTTTGTTTAAATAAGATAAGCCTAGAGAATTTATGAGGTTGCATTTGGAATTCTGGGAAAAGCATTTTGCTTTTGAGCCTCTTGATTACATAAATCTAAATAAACAAAAAATAAATAAATAAATAAATAAAGGAGCCCATTGTATTGTAGTAATGTTCATTTTTTTTTGTTTTCACTTACAATATCTTAGGAGAGAAAGAGGTCTCTGTACTAATTTGTATTTGGTCGGGAAGTAAATAAAACATGGTCACAAAATATTCTATCCCTAAGATTCAAACTCAAGTACCAGCCGAACTCATTCCTTAGATTGAGTACTTTAACCATATACATTCAATCTTGTGATTTATTGTAGTACTCGTTTAAAAAAGAGAGTAATACGCCATCTTTTTTAAAATTGGATACTTTATGTCAAATGCTACCGACTAATAAAAGTTACACACATAGATTATTATTATTATTCAACTTTTAGTCCTAAAAAGATAGGAAGATTGTTTTATACCTTTTTGGAGGGAGTACCAAATAAACCTCAAAATTAAAATATATGGGAAATTGCACCTAGCTTCCCTAATGTCTAGTTAAAAGACATCAACCTCCCCTTAGTTACACATCGTTTACATCTCTTAAAGTACCAACTTTAGGGGTAGTATATATCAACTATTTAAACAAATAAGGTTTGTGATTTGTGAATATTTGTTTAAAAAATACAGGAGTGTATGTGTCATTTAAGCATATCACGACAAAATGTGTGCAATTTCTCCTAAAATGTATAAAAAATTAAGCAAGTTGCTAGTAAAAACTAAAAAAAATTGGGAGTTGAGTAAATAATATCTTTGGAGATAACATAGATTACATACAAAGATGTTAAATATTAGGGTGTGGTTGCATATAAGACAATGTTAGCACGACAAAAGCAACATCAATATTAAACTGGTTGACTTAAATTTCAAATTAGTGGTGACGTGGCAGATGTTAATTGGTTGACCTGCTAATGGTAGAGCATCTAATACACACTCCAAGGTCAAAAATTAGTGGATTTTTCCCCCTCATCTAAGGAGAACTTAGGAGATAAACTTTTTTTTTCTTTTGTCAACTCCTTACCGGCCCCACACTCAATACAAAAAAATAATAGCTCCAAATTCAAAAAAAAAAAAGAAAAAAACCAACAGGGTTGACACAAATGGTTGGACCCTCCGCTCGCACTTCCTGTGAATTGGGTTTGAATCCTAAATTTTTTCATTGGTAGACTATACATAAATTTCACTATAAATCTTCATTGAGGTTAGTGATTCTCTCTGGCCTTGCATAGGGGTGTGCAATTTAGCTTAGGGGAATATTAGCTTAGGGTATACATAGATTTGTGAATATTAGCTTAGGGGAGGCACACCCCTAAGCTAAATTTATTTGTAGCAAAAAAAAAAGAAAATAAAATAAACAGTACAAATAGGAGCGTTTGTTTATGAGCAGACAAGATATGCTGTTGGCACTACCTTCTTTATTGGAGATTACAGTACTGTGTGGTGGCTGTAAAATGTAATCTCTTGCAGATTACAGTAGATGGCTCAAATAGGCAAAACTTTACAGTAAAGGGAACATATTTGAGTACCTAATTGAAAAAGCGTGTAAACTTCAAATTCTGAATATATATATATATATAGTGCAACTCTAGTATGACCATTTTCAATTATTTTAAAGCCTTTGATCGTTTGCTATATAAGCTGGCATGCACACTGAGCAAAATATTCCTTTGCTTGTAGAAAACGGATAACAATTTCTTTTTTTTTTTGCCCACAGTGAGGAATGGCCCTAGGGACTAATATGTTATCGGCCGAAAAGTAAATAAAGTATAGTCATATATTGTTCCATTACTAGGGATTAGACTTTGATACCGGCCAAACTCGTCTTTTTAGATGGAGCATATTAATCACTTATGCCTAATCACATGTTTAACAATTTCAATTTATGAACACAAAATGAAAACTTGGACCCATTTAGTCTGCGAGAGACCGTTTTTTATTTTTATTTTCTATTTTAAAATATTTGTATAGGAAACAGTAAAATAAAAAAATAATTATTTTTATTATTTCATGTGCAAATATTTAGAAATAGAAAACAGATTGATAATAATATAACAATTTTGTAACTTTTTAAAAGTAAAAATAAAAAAGAAAAAAAATGATCTCTCAAACCAAATAGTTACTTTCATATTGAAACTTGAAGAACTTAACCACTAATTTAGTTACATACATGCTAATGAAATATGCTTATATAGTAAAACACACTAATGCACACATGCTTCCCCTGAAAAGGAAAAGACTTGATTGAACCCCAGGTTTTTGCATTTAGTTGCAAAAGATATTTTATCAGCACATATGAGCTAACTAATACTGATGAATTAAAAACTTTTAATTAGGGATTTTTAACTTCAACATAACGCTTGTGTGGTACTAATTGGCTTTACTAGTATCTAGGCTAAGAAAATGGTGCTCATCTATTGACTAGACATTTGTGAGCCACAACATGGCTGGTTTCTAGCTTCACTTTTTTTCTTCTTCTTTCGGACAAAGGCTTATCAAGGGATAAGTATAAAATAAACAATTTCATTCATATAAGAAGATTTTAGTAGGTCAAATCATTGGAAGAGACTTAAAGATAAATAGTTTTTTTTAGATTCGATATAGATAAAGATATATTATGACATTTATTAATCGATGCAATCAATCTTACCTAATGGCAACAAAACCTGTAAGTTGTTGTATTTATGTGAACAGATTTTATATACTGCATCCATATCTTTATTTAAAAAAAAATAGTGTACCATATATGTTATAACTTGATGGGAGAAGATAGTGATCAATTGTCCTACACTTATTTCAGATAGAAATCCATTTCTTAATTCTTTTATAAATGTGTGATTATATTTAGCAAGGACTAGCTCACATTTATATAAAAAAAAATATGTAACTAAAATTTCTGTGATGAAAAATTATAGAATGCGAACCAAGCAACATATTGCTGCCTTTTCAATTGAGAATACATTAATTAAGACATAGACATGTACAACGCGTAATAAATTAAGTATAGATTTATTAAAATTTATTTTATTGATTTTTTTCATGAATAATTGAGGATTTGATATCCTTCATTTTTTTCTAAAATAAATTCTTCATTATAAAAAAGCTAAATTCTTAAATAATAATATACTAGAATTACTGAAGGAACAAAATGTTTGTTTTGATTTTTATATCTAAATATGTGGTTTTAATTGGAGTATTTACCCTTTAAAGAAAACGTATAAAACTTTTAAACTATTTTCTGTTAAATATTGAATTGGGTGGAGCCAGACAAATAATTTAGCAACTATTCCATCGCCAAATGAAATCATTTTTGATAAAAGTGTAATTGTCCGATCATTACTTCAGCTACAAAAAGGGGGGTTTTGATTGCTATATGCAAAAAAATTCAAAATTTAGTATAATGTTAGGGTGGACCAATATTATAAATTACAAGACAAAACTTGTTTAAAAAAGTGAAAAAGAAGTTTGATCAGCTCATCATTAAAAGTCAAATACAAATGATAAGCCTCTTTGATATTAATATTATTGCACTTCATGTGTTGGTGATTTGGTCATCGCGCGGATAATTATCAATGCTTTGGATTATCTTACGTGAATATTTACCATTTAAGATTTTGTAATGATTACATTCCTTGCCTCTAGTTAATGATGATCCCATAACAATGACCCTTAAGATTATACCAATTATATATTTAGATTCAGGCAATAAAAAAATATTTGTGAATTTTCAAGTCTTGACATCAATGATTTATCTTTGTTTAAATCAGGAAGAATGAATTAGTTAAACTATACACAAGCTAACTTAACCAATTAATCTGATTGTGATAAAAAAAAAAATATTTTCGACTACGTATTAACTTAGAAACTAGAACCTTTGTTTGAAAGAAGCAGAACCTTTGTTTGGCCCTTCTTATGCTAATATCATGTCCCAGGCTGCAAGTTAGACATGAATATGAAGTTTCAAAGGATCCAACTGCATAGCAGGTTTGGTGGAGATGAAGAAGAAGGGCAGTTTTGTCTTATCTGACTCAGGACCTGGAAACCTAATGGGCCAGGCCCATCAGTGAGGTAGCCCTATTGGGTTGAAGAAACTAGGCAAAATAGGGATTACGTACATATTTTTTGCTTCTTGACAGTCTGAATCATTTACCCTTTGTTTGGTACAGCAGAAATGTAAAAGAAAGAGATGAGAGCGAGAGAAGTAGGGGAGAAGGAGCCAACCCACCATGTTTGGTTGGCGAAGAAATGGGCGAGAGAGAAACAAAAATTGTGGGCCCGATCACTTTTTACAATCTTCGCTGATATGCGAAGAAATTGAAGAGAAGAGAACTAATTTGTTTGCACATTCCATATGTGCCCTCTGACCATAATTGCATTGCCCCACGTCATACACTTCACACTTGACTTGTTTTTAATTTTGCACAGTATTTTCACTGCACAGTTTTGTAAAGTCTAGCATTTTATGGTTACTTTAGTTGCTTAACACCTTTTTTTAAACCACAAATAATAGCAACGAGAATATAGCAACTGCAAATCCTCGCTTGGTTCTCTTCTAACCGAAAAAATGTATAATTTTTTTAATCTAACTTTTTTAGAGTTTCGTTTTATTGAGAAATTATCTTTGTATTTTAAATTATTTAATCAAAATAAAATTAATTAATCAATTACTTAATTGCTTGATTAAATAAAAATTAAAAAATTAAATTAATTTTGAAAGAAAATAAATTTAGAACAAAATATAATTATATATTGGTTTATTTGGTTGATGGGTATTTTTGTCCATTCAAATAAAAATATCATTTCTCTCTTCTCACTTTCCATCAAACCAAATAAAGGAAGAGAGATACATACACTTCTTTCTCTTCTATTTCTTCACTTTTTCTCTTATACCAAACAATACACTAAATCTACTCTATTTCTCACCTTTTTTGCTCTTCTCATACTCTTTCTCACCTCTTTCTCTCTTTTCTATTTCTTCTCACATCCAAACACAGAGTTAGTTTTTATTTGGTTTATGTTCATTAGTTACTGTGTAACGTTAAGTCAGGTGCATTTTTTTTTTGAGGAAAACAGAATCACTGCATTATAAATAGTGGGGCTAGACTGAAAGAGTGCAGCCCGAGCTAGGCTATGGGCTACACCGTTAGCTTGCCGCCAAATAAACTTAACCCTAGAGTTTGGAAGGGAGTGAAGAAGCCTAGAGCAATCTTTGATAATGGTGCCCAGTTCAAAGATGTCTGCTCCCGGTGCGAGAACCTTGTCAACTACTACTTTGCAGTCCAGCTCAAAGATCACCTTGTCGTAACCCATGCTATGCATCCATGTGGTTGCCTGTAGCAACCCACTCGCTTCCCCTTCTGCCACAGGAAGGCAATGGTTACACCAAGCAGTTCTGGCGCCCATAAAAGCCCCTTTGTCGTCTCGGATGCACATACCCTAGGTTGTAGTACTGGTGCCAGGAATGAAAGCCGCGTCCACACAACACGAAATAAAACCTGGAGGTGGCTTAGACCATTGTGGCACTATTCGGGGGGGGGGGGGGGTCGAGGATCTCCTGTGTCTGGGTGACATCACCTCGCGAGCTGCCAATCACCATGCATGGTTCCAACTCTACAACAAATCGTCATCACAGGGGTATCAATGTTCTCCCAAAGGAGATCATTTCGGGCACGCCATAAGCTCCATAACGTGAGAGCAAAGAGCTCCCCCTGCTCCTTCGCAATACTGCATAGAACCATAAAGCACCACCCACTAAAGGAATCAGAGTTCAACATAGCATCCGCGACCGCCTCTCTAAGGCCCTGACGGTTTCAACAAGCAGAAGCTTTGGGACACATAATGAAGGTATGCCACCCCTAAAAAATGATCCGCACCATATGCCTCGGTATCAATTGCCAAAGGGTTGTCGAAAGTAGAATAATATTCTGATTGGGTCGCGTGGCCCATATTCGTATTCTCACCCCTGCTCCTTTTACGTCCCCCAACCAAATCCTCAGTGGGCCCATCAGAATAGGTAGCTTCTTGGCGAGAATCATGCACCAAGATATGTGATTCTGCTTGGGTGGTATTAAGAGCACCATTATTATCCCCGAAATCATTGAGTTTCCCTTTCCCTTTATTCACACGTGCACTATCTCCAGGACCTGATTGATTGCGCAAATCATGGGAATTCAAATTTGAACTGGCACTCTCGCCGCCACCCGAGGTAGGGTTTGACTTGCCTCCCCGCTCCTCTTTCAGCCACCGGGCACCTGGGCCTGTCTCCACCCTTCTCAGGTCCGCCCTCAGTTCCACACCCCAATCTCGAGAGCGATCATCATGGTCCTTGGCAAGTAGCACCTCGCACTTCTACTTGGTATGGCCTAGACAGCCACAAACAAAATAGAACATCCCCAGTATTTCATACCTAAACACCACAGGACACCAAGCACCTCCTATTTTCCGCACCTGATGTCCCTTCTTCAGAGTCTGACGGACATCGATACGCACCCAGAGTCGCATATAATTCTGCCATATACTTGTATTGTTTGAGTCGTCGTACTCAACAAATGGCCCAATGTAGTTTGCCAAGTGCGTGCCTACTACCGGTGACATAAAACCCACTGGAAGATGATGAACCTGCACCCAGAACTCCACATGAGTCAATGGAATCTCCTCCAGCGGCACCCCCATCTGTAACCTCTCCAAGATAAGCATATGGCTGTCAAAAGACCACGACCCCCCACGGAACACATTCTCCATGTCGATGTTGTGGAAAACTGAAACAAAAACAAACCCAGACTGGTCTCCTTGATTGTGACTCCCTTCACCGGTCGCCAGATCCCGGCCATTCGAGTCTTCATGATCGCCACCCGAATGGGCATATCAGTGAGAAAACGTCCCACTAAGCACAGTCGGAGGTCATCTACCGGCTCTTCATCCGCCACATCGAAACTCATTCCCCCCTCCCCAGCGTCTGCCAGAGAAAGACCACCCATACCAAAGTCGGACATTGCACCTCGAAAACCACCGTCTCTCTCACAAGGAAAGAAAACCTAGCACCACCGTCTCACAAAGAGAGAGAACCTAGCACCGCCATCTCACAAAGAGAGAAAACATTTGTATAGAGATGTTGTGCATGTATCTTTGCTTTTATGGTAGTATGTATAGAGATGCTGCACTAAGTCGTTTGGGCTTTGAGCTCTGTCCGCTTTTAATGAATTTTCCCTTTGATAAAAAAAAAATGAAACTAAAAGGTTGGTCTAGTGGTGACGCAAGATGAGAATGTATACGGAGATATTACTAAGTGGAAGTCTTTTGTTGGAATTATATGAAAAAATAATCCTAAGGAAGGGAGTGAATTGGTTAAATTCGTACCAAAAAAAAAACTTAGAGAAAGACAATATTGTGGCCAATAAAAAAGGAAAAAGACCAATTAGTCAATAATTAAGAAAGCTGTGGAATGTTTATAAAACGCGAATGCTAAATTTTACATGAATTTTATTGTTTTCTAGTTTGTGAAACTAAACTGCACTTTGTAAGGGTATTTTTTTAATAAAAATTAAAAAAAATCAACAAATAAAATAATTTTAATTAAAAATAAAATACTTTAAAAGAGGTAACACACGTTACATTTAGAGAAGTGACACATATAATATTTTGAAAACTGGCTTAATTTTCTATATAGTAAGTACTGCAATGACGTGATATTTTCTTGATCAAGTATAATCGTTGGTTTTATGTCTCAAATAGTAATACTTCTAATCTATAGTATTATTAAATTAAATATCCTACACTACAGCTACAATGTATCACATCACAGTAACCACTAAACACAGAAACACATGGATCTTTTCTGCCCCATCAACGCGCTCTTCAAAAGCAGGTGCATCACACTCTCTCCTATAAGTAACTGTGACAAAACTCACATATTGTACATCGTATCCCTACCATTACTATAGAATGATCTGGCATTTCCCATTCTACCGTTTATAAATAAATTCCTTTATCTTTTGTCAAAAATATAAAATAAATTCCTTTGTCTATAGTTTGATTAAAAAAATTAATGGTATTCAAATTAAAAGTATATTAAAAGTATATTAAAATATAAGTTATAATAATTAATTATGTCAAATACATATGACACAAAATTCTAATGTATACAAAATAATATATTTATTGGAATTAAGTTTTTCTTTATTTATGTAAATTAATCAGGTGATAAATAGTTAACAAATTGTATCATATTATAATCATTATATTTTTACGCAACAGTTATTCCTATTTTTGTATTAGTTTTAAATATTATGTTTTCTCAACTTAATTATAAAAAATAATATTAACTAAAAAATGAAATCTCATCCTTCTGATGTGTCGCATTCTTAGTTGCATGTAAAATAAACTAATATGTAATATTTTTTTTATTAATGTCTATTATTTCTAATTACTATTTGTTGACAACTTTAAGCTATTTACGTTTTTTGATTGAGATATCAACTAAAGACATTTAATACCATTCTTTGAATTTATTGTAAAATTGTATTTTAAAGTAATTTTATTATCAAAGTATAATTTTAAAATATTGTATTTATAGTATTAAAATTTGCATGATGATTATTTTTCAATTTATTACTCTATATAATAATTAAAACTTTTAAAAACATTAAACATAAAAATGTTATTTAAAAAGCCCCGTGCATAGCACAGCCATCATTCTAGTTATGATTTACTTCCCTTGATTTTGCTTACAAGATTTTTGTTTTTGCTAAGAACTCCTGTTTCTGCTGATCTTGAAGTTTTTGGATTTTCCCAATTTGTCGTTATTTTCTGATTCTTACCTCTCTGTTAGTGTTAAGAATAGCAACAAGAATAAACGAAATAATAGATAAATGAATCCCGTGAGGTGACCCAAGAAGCATGTTCTTTGTTAAAGAGAATAGTAGAATAAGGATTAAAGGATCAATATTGTAGCTCATGAAACATATATAATTCACTTTCATAAGGGTGCAAAATAAGTTGATTCTGACCCAATATAAAGAAGGGAAGAGGAGTGTTAGTAACACAATTTCTAATATACTCTCTGTGATTTGGCATGTGGTTTCATTAAATCATATGAGTCTCATACCATATTTGCTTAAACCTACATAAATTTTAACCAATCATAAAAAATGTGTTAGAAAAATGTGTTAGAGAATGTGAAAAAAAACAAAGGTAGTTGGTGGTGGCTCAGCATTTTGTGAAAAATTATGCTAGGTAAAGTAAAACATCATAAAGAAAGAAAAAATGATCCAAAAGGAATAATGGTTGGTAAAGGTGTCATGCTGTGTGCAAATTTTGCTTCAGCTCCATGTTGATTTGTTTGTCCTTATAATTCCAATTAGAAAAGAAGTGACAACAATTTCCTTTTCAATATTATTGGTAAGACGGGGATATCTGAGTGAGGCTTTGAATCTATTCTGTTCTGATTCCAATTTCTTGATTTAGATTTTATAATTACTTCTTCACTATGCTTGCGTGCTATCTCAAAGGCGCATAAAAAGGACAAAAGCATTTGGGATACACCTTCCTAAGAATATTTAGTTGTCATTTCAGTATTTTGTTCAGTGCAAAGCTTTTTTCTTTCTCAACCCCGAATATCTTTCTTTTTTATTGTTCTACAGAAAGATAAGGAAAATAAAAGGAAAATGTGCTATATATATATATGCATTTTCTCATTTATATTTCGGAATGAATTAAATTCCTGTTCGTCAAGAAAAAAAGAATTAAATTCCTGTCCAGTCCCCATCCACCAGTTTTTTTTTCCAACGTTTAAAATATTAACTTTCAATTTTTGTTTCAAAAATGTCATTGTCAAGAATCTAGCTTTTTTTTTCTTCTTCCGTTGGGAGTTCACTCTAATTTGGGGGATTTATATTCACACATACATAAGTTTATATTCACACATACACACTTAAAAAAAAAATTAAATTCCAAAACTACCCTTTGTTGCCCCTCGTCAAGTATAATCGCGAGTTAGTGCGGAACTAATAGTTCTGCATTGTATAAAATTGACACATACATATCGAATTTTAAAATGCAAAGAAAAAATCCATGCAGAACTATTAGTTTCGCAGTGTATTTGTTTATGCGAAACTAATAGTTTCACAGTGTATTTTTCTGGTTAGAGTTACACTGTGAAACTATTAGTTCCGCATAAACAAATACACTGCGGAACTATTCTTCCACAGTGTAACTCTGACAAGAAAAATACATTGTGGAATTGTTAGTTCTGCACATGAACAAATAGTTCCGCACGTGTATTTTCTTGTCAAAGTTACACTACGGAACTACTAGTTCCGCAATGTAACTTTGACAAGAAAAATACACTGTGGAACTATTAGTTCCGCACGTGTATTTTCTTGTCAGAGTTACATTGCGAAACTATTAGTTCCGCAGTGTATTTGTTCATGCGGAACTAATCATTTTTTGGACATTTCACTTTAATACTTTTTTGGACAGCAAAAGACTATTATACTCATAACTCTTGCCGAAAAACTCGAGTTTCCGGAATATAGAATTTGTATTCCAAAAACTTGAATTTCTGAAATGTACAAAACTCAATTTTTTGCATACATTTCGAAAATTTGAGTTTCTATGATACAAAATTTGTATTCCGAAATGTATAAAAAACTCAATTTTTCGCATATATTCTGGAAACTTGAGTTTTCGGAATTCAAATTTGTATTCCAAAAATTCGAGTTTCCATAATACAAATTTATATTCTAGAAACTCGAGTTTCTAGAATACAAATTATATTCCAGAAACTCAAGTTTTTGGAATGTATAAAACCTCAGTTTTTCGCATACATTTCAAAAATTCGAGTGAAATTGATTTTTTGGAAAAAATGCGATTTCAGGATTTCAAGTACCAAAACGTGATATTAAAAGGGAATAATTTCATAATTTCAAGTACAAAAAAGTTTAAAGTGGGATGGATGGCCAAATTGTGGGGTGTATTTACTAGCACACTTATGATGAACCGATTAATGCACCCAATATGTAGCTCAAGTGGTTAAGAGC
This sequence comes from Glycyrrhiza uralensis, assembly GCA_030159175.1. Classification (NCBI taxonomy): domain Eukaryota; kingdom Viridiplantae; phylum Streptophyta; class Magnoliopsida; order Fabales; family Fabaceae; genus Glycyrrhiza; species Glycyrrhiza uralensis. The sequence continues at coordinate 1,446,390 of BRZY01000007.1, forward strand.
TGGGTTGCATGTATGAGGGTAGGGGTTCAATCCCCACCCACTCTGTTTCCCCCATATCTCCACTCTATGTGTGTGAGTTGACCAAAAAAAATGATGAACCAATTAATGTTGACCAAAAAAAGTGATGAACTGATTAATCTCTTGGTTTGAGAAAATGAATTGTATGTGTACAATCCAATTATCATCCAGACCAAACAACCACATATTCGAGCTCCTTCTCCTTTCAGGCTCGGAGCTTGGGGGTTGTATACCGTTCGGATTTCGTACCGGCCTACCTTGAGGATCATTAGTAGAGGCCCAAAGTGCGACCGACCTATGAAGGCGTGTAGACCGGGCCCCACAAGGCTTGAGGAGCATTCATCCCCTCGCAAAGCATCACTCGATCGAGTATATGTGTCATCATCTATCAAGACCTTAGTCAGCACCAGCGGGGAGCATTTATGACGTGCTTATAAATGAGAACCAAATCCCTTGATTGCCTCGTCACATTTATGGACCAAACAATATAAAAGACACACCTAGCACCAGAGATAGGCAGGTTCACATTTCATATTTCAACCAGAGTAGTCCTCAATCTCAGCACCAGAGCTCGGGATTGATTTCCGGCGTAAATATAATGTATGGCTCATGAAATCTATAGAAAGAAAATCGTAGGAATGATCATTACCATCAGATATTAGTAATAGCATGACAGTAACAATTTAATTTCTAGCAAACACCACAGAATGCCTGTAAACACATATCAACTATAAACTTGAGACGTCGCGTGATCAAGCTAGTATGTGTTGATATTATTATTGCTACTATTTTGTGCACTATCTTAATTTTATTATTGCATCTCACATGCAAGCAAATTTTGTCAATGTTTCATTGGTAATATATAAAAATATTTTAAAAAATGATTAAAAGGGCTTTAGGACAAATGGCTTCGTGTGTATATATATACATGGAGAGTATCAGGTAAAAAAAACTTATAGTTATCCACATATTATAAATTCGAATTTTAAAATTTTCCATCAACTTCAACAAAAGTTTCAAACTTATTGAATTCACCCCTCAAAATTTATTCTCTTGTAAGAAGTTTGCTGATAAAAAAAAAGTTAAAAAAAAGTATTAACCCACAGAAAAGTTTAACAAAAACTAACATTTTATTTAGATTATAACTAAGGAGACTAAAGGCGTGTTTGAGAGTTTTGGATGAGAGTGGAGGGTTTGCAATTAATATTTTACCTATTTGAATGATTAAAAAATATATAAAAACCCTCTAAAACCATCCAAATCACATATCTAGTACATTTTTTGAGTTCCTCCAAATTGAATAATTTTTGAAAATATACTAGAGGGAAGATTTTGAAAAATTTTAAAAAGCTTCAAAATGTTTTCTCCATCATTTTCCCCTATCTATACAACTAAAATATTGAAGTAAACCCTCTCCTCCCTTCCAAAAACCCCCTCCCAAACACACCCTTAAGATAAATAACTTCAAGGATATTAATCAAAAAGTAGTGAAAATATAACAGGACAATGTATAATTTAGTGAAGTAAAAAAGTGATCTAAACTAACCACGAAATTGGGCACAAGATATTAACGTCATTCATCTAATAGGAAGGGCTCGGCTAGTATCTTGAGTTCGATCCCTAGTGATAGAACAACTTATGGCTAGACTTTACTTACCTCTCAGTCAAACACAAATTAGTCCAAGACCCCTTTCTCTCTGTGATACTGTGAGTGTAAATAAAAAAATGCAGTATAAACTTACTTTAACGTTGTCTCTATTTTCAAAATATTTTTCAATTCGATTAAACCTGTAGTCCCTTTGGGGGCTTAGGTGCTCAAAGAAGCAGAAGGTTCTAGATATTGACAAAACAAAGCATTGTTAAAGAATCATAGGGTTGCTATCAATTATTTGGCAGAGCAAAAATGACAACCTAACAGGACTTGATAGCTCAAGTGACCATTCTGTGTCTAAATAATCACAGACTCTATTTCTGAAGTTGTAAAACCGCAAGGTATAGACCAATAACCAAACAAAACAAGGCCTCGTGACTTTGAAAGGTGCAAGTGTAAACCAATGTATCTCCATCTTTGAAAAAATTTATTCCTGAAGGAAAACTGCAGCATGAAATCAATGGTGATCGTGATCACCATGTCCATAAGGATCACCGCCAGGTCCCACCACTTCAAGCTGCAATGAAAAACAAAATAATTAGGTACCCATTTGAAACAGTCATTTGATTATTGTTCGACTAGGCAAAAGCTATAAACATACTGTCCAGGAATTATGGTTCTGTAAAGCACCTTACATGCATGCTTTTTTAATGTAGGTCTAATTCAAACAAAACATCAGCACAGATATACATTGAAGTGTTCATAAGTGGTGACACTAGCAAAAGATAGCAAGTCAAATTCTGCAAATTTTTTGGTTCAAGATGAATATAAATTTATTTCAAACTCGAATTAGTCTATGCCAATGGATCACACCTTGGGCCAAAAGGTACGTTTCTATAACTCGTCACTTATTTTTGAGGTTCAAACCGAGGTCGAACACTGACTAGAACTTATACCAATGGCTTCAAATGTTAATCAATGTTAAACAGTGTTTAAAAAATTGTCATAATTGATGTCTCATTTCCACATTCACTAATTTAGAAGGCCAATTCTTTGCTAAAATAGGAACCGCATATATCCATACATTAAACCGCGACATGCTATAACTTAAAAAATCACGCAATAAATTGTCAGATGATTATGTTTCAAACTATTCAAGGTTCAAATTATGGAAACTATAGAAAGGGATTCAAAGCATGCCAAAATGATTCTATAGCAGCATCAACCAGTGCAGTCCATAACAAGCACTGGTCCTTGAAAGTTGATATCAATAAGTAGGTGTAAGCAAACAAGAAAATAATTTTCAATCTACACACCAACATATATTGACATTTAACTCCAAATCATTCATGGTAAGCAGTAACAATAAAATTCTAAATTTGATGCTCAACATACCACAAAATACTGTGTGCACACTGGGCATTCATGAGGCTTGCCTTTCTCCAGCCAAAACCAGACAACATCATGCTCATCCTCTGCAGAAAAAAACAAGTTTTTCACCCATAACAAAACCAAATTCTAGTGCTTTTCACTGAATTGGGAAAAGGCTTGCACACAGATTCAAAAAGAAAGGCAAAGAACACTTACCACCTTCACCACCTGGGCATCCAACTATCCTTCTGTCAAAGTAAGACCTAACAATAGCAGGTGCTTCCTATGAACCGAAACAAACAATGAAAGCAGACATATATCAAGCATACTTCAAAACCATTATACATATTAGGGCAATGTGAATCTACAGCAATTATAAAACTAAAACCAATATTTCCACTAACAAAGGGGAGAAAGGAAAGAGATAATAAAGAAAGAAAAAAAGAAAGAAAGAAACATGAATACTTTATATCAATAGGGGAAGTTGGAGACTTGGAGTAGGTAAGCGTAGGGACCAAATTGGGAATGTGTCATGTATGGGCACTAAAAATATACAGTAACCTAATTTTAAAAAAGACTAAAATAGTGTTCATATTTTAACTTTTCATGGAATAAGGCTACAACAAAATTCATGTCATTTGCTCCAGTGTAGCTCTAAAACAATGAAAAGAAATAATTAGACAATATGAAGAGGGCCATGGTGACTAGTACCCTTCAGGTAATTAGATTATACACATCCAAAAGTAATTTTTAACAATACAATCCAAACAACATTAGTTTTGCCAAAATCACTTTTCAAAATAATGGTCCCCAACCATAAATCATTCCGCTACAAACCCACTTCAAAACCAAGTTTGCAAGATCTAATCCATACACCTATGGAAGCAAGCAGCAACACACGCGACACAACTATAAAGCAGCAACTAACCTTTGTGCCAAAAGGACCTTCTGGATGGTTTATTTCAAGAATATCCTTTCCCTAAACCAAAAAAAAGGAAATAAAAATTAGAAGTGTCTTTCAAATGCCAAAAATCACCAATATAATACACAGCAACAAGTAAGATCAGCAGATTAACATTGAAAAATTAGGACATTATAATAAGAGTAGTAGTGCTATTTAACACAAAGGAATAACTATGAATGCACAATCCACCATTTTGATAAGACTAGGTCCACATCAAGGTCCGCAACCGCGATTGCGGCCGTGACATCATGGTTAAGGGAGTCTCCAAAACCACATCGCGATCGCAATTGTAGCCACATCAGCCGTATTTGTCTGCAATTTTCCTCGATATCAAGGACCACGATGTAACCACAACCGCAATTTAAAGCATTTGTACGATACAAAAGTGGATACACAACACAAAAACTCAATTCGATTAATAACAATTAGCATTACTTGCATTCGGAATTTGTCCTACTTAAAAATAAAAATGGAAAAAAAAAAAGAGTAATCGTGATCGATGTTACCTCAAGCTCAGCCTGAATCTCCTCACGTTCGTGACCGGTAGCAATTGGCATTACATCCTCAACCTTCCTTTTGATCGAACCAGCTGCGGTAACAAACCAACGAAAAAACGAATCGAATTGTGAATACCGCAATCGCAGAAGAAGAAAAAAGGGAAAAAGAAAAAAAGGAGAGAGGGAATACCTGATTGGGTGGCCACGTGGCGGCTGAGGCCAGCGAATCGGAGTGTGGCGGCGCCGGCAACGGCGGATCGGGGATGAGAATGAGAGAGTGTTGTTGAGGATAGGGTTTTGAGGTGAGAAGAAGAGAAGAGTCTCCGCCACATGGTTAGGGGCTTTTTCGATCTCTAGTTGTTGTTACGGCGTCGTTTGAATGATTGGAAATGGAAGCACCGCAGCCTCCTTTTTTGTTCAGAAACAGAATAATAAGACCACGATGCTCTTCGTCCTTTGGCTTTGAAGCCGCAAAAGGGCAAAACAATTAGCAGGTACGTGACGTGAGGAACACCATGGCACGTGCCAATTAATCAAATCTCAAAGAGTTAAATATGTTTCTGGTCCCTATAATACAGGGGTATTTTGTTTTTAGTCTCTATTAAAAAAGTCAAACATTTTTTATTCTTATAAATTTTTTTTTGCTTTTAGTTCTTTAAGTGAGTTGACCGCTGATATGTTGTCCCATTTTGAGCCCAATCAACATGCTTACGCGGCAAAAAATATTGTCACGTAAGATCCACGTTCCCAGCCCACCTCCCTCCCTCCCTCCACCCCCATGTTTCCTGCCACCCACCTCACCACAAAACTCCTATCTCTCTACACCAACTGTACCCAACCCTCTTTTCCTTCTCCTCCATCATCCAATCCTTCGCCAGGTCCCACAGTTTGATAAACAGAGACAACAAATCGAGTCCCTTTTTCACTCCAACCACCTCCTTCAGTCTTCCCTCGACCACTGTTCCTCCATGGATGCCGACACTAACCTTGAGCTCTAGCTTGAGAAAACCGTACTCTTCGTTTTTGCAGATTCCCAAGTTGCTCGATCGGTGGAGCAAGTGAAAGTCGAGGCTGAGAACAGAGAGAGAAGCGAGAGAGGAAGTGGAAAAGATGAAGTTGGAAAGGGAGAAGTTGAACGAGGAAAAGCTAGAGAAAGAAAAATTGATTGAAGAAATTGAAAGAGAGAGAGAGAGAGAGATTTGGCGGTGAGGGCAGAGGAGGAGGAAGGAAGGTGGGGGTGGTCATGGGGGAGGAGAGAGGAGAGGAGGTTGGATGGAGTAGGTGGAGGGGTGGTCATGGTGGAGGGGAAGGTGGGGGGAGGAGGGAGAAGAGAGAAAGGGGAGGAGAGAGATGCTGACATGGCATCCTATGTGGCAATGTTTTTGGCCACGTAGGCGTGCTGACTGGGCTAAAAATGGACACATCAGCGGTCAACCCACTTAAAGGACTAAAAGCAAAAAAAAAATTATAGGGACCAAAAGTGTTTAACTTTTTTAATAGAGACTAAAAACAAAACACCCCTGTATTATAGAGACCAGAAACATATTTAAGTCAATCTCTAATCACAGAACTTAAACTACCTTTATAATAGATTTTAATCATGTTTTATGTCTTGACAAAAAAATAACTACAATTTTATCAAAATAAATAAATAAAATGAGTTTCATTATTGTTAAAATAAATTCGTTATATTAAAAATTTTAATGTTACATTTTCATTAGGGGTAGCAAAGCGGCTTGTGCCCGGCGAGACAATCCGCCTAACCCACCAAAAATGTCGAGTTGAATAACTTAACCCGTCAAACCCACCCCGTCTAGCTTGCCAACATGGTGGGTCAGGGCAGGCCAACCCACCGGTTGAAATTTTTTTTTAAATGTCTTTTTAAATTTTTTTATACTTTTGGGTGAGTTTTGGTGGGTTGACCCTCCAAAACTGGCCAACCTGCCAACTTACCCTTAAACGGAAGAAAATGCATTTTCCAACCCACTTTCTTTGGTGGGCCAACCCGACATGTCCTGCTTAAGGCATGTTGAAAGCAAGTCGAGGCGGATTGTCGATTTTGCCACCCCTAATTTTCATATCAATATTTTATTTAATTTCATAAAAAAAATCATCAAATCTTACTTATTGATATTTGAGAGACAAGATAATTTATTAAAACAAATTAGTAACTAATCAAGGATACTTACCAAGAGTTTTATTAATAACTTCGAAGAACAATTTTTAGGCTAGATTTTTCTCTATGTTTCACTAATTTCAAGAGCTAGAATACTAAAGAAAAATTAATTTATTATAGAAAGACTCTTTAAATACTTTTAATCGTTCAGCAGTTTAGACAATCTTTGTAATTTGACCCATAAAAGTAATCTTTGAAATACCATTCTACATCCTTTGGATTAAAATCACTTTCACCTTTTTTTGATTTATGTATTTTATTTTATAACCTTTTGGATTAACATAATAACTTATTTGCATGTGTTACGTAACTCATTTTATTATACATGTGACATGAGTAGGTACGATACAAAAGAAAAAAATATTTCTTATTTGACGATTAGTTGTTGGGAAAAGGTATATGAAATTGTAATAAATATCATAAAAGATAATGATAATTAAATAAAGGTATTTTAGTCTTATTATTCATCAATTAAGTATTTTTTAATTCATATGAAATAGCTTTTAACATCAATATTTATTTGACAATATCAAATCAGTCCCACATCTTTCGCGTAGGTTCTTGGTGTTAAAAGCAACAAAGTGACAAATGAATCTGATTAATTATAACAATTGGGATATATGGGAGAGCAAAAGTGCAAAATAGTGATACCTAGGAAACCAAAATAGCGCAATTGAAATACGAAGAATCAAAATTCCACAGTCATGTTCGTGATATCTGGGGGACCAAAATCACACACCTGGAGACCAAAATCACAAAATTGAGATACATGAGGAACCAAAAGTGCATTTAAGCCTAAAACAAATTAGTATTTGATCCAGAACACTTATCAAGATTTTTATTAGTAACTTCGAAGAAAAGTTTATAGCCTAGGATTATTCTAAATGTATTTCTAAATATCGGTACACATTTTAAGAGCCAGTACAACGAAGAAAAATTTATTGCCAAAAGACTCTTTAAATACTTTTAATCGTTTAGCCGTTTAGGTAATCTATGAAATTTTACCAAAAAAATTAATCTTTGGAATACCATTCTGCATAATTTTCATTAAAATCTCTTTCACCTTTGTTTGAGTTATGTAATTTTACAACCTTTTGGATTAACTTAATAATTTAATAGCATAGTGACCCGTGCCATGCACAGGACATATAATGTGAATTAATTATTTCTCAACTTTTAAGTAGAGTACAAAAGAAATATAAATTATGGCTAAAGTAATAAAGTAGTTTAAATCGTTGATGTAAATAAGCATGTCAAAAACTCAAATCCGTGGGTACACATTTGAACCTGCCCCCGACTTTTACGGGGGTAACCTACTTTGACGGGGTTTCGGGTCGAGTTTGGATTTTTTCCTATTTTGCAAAGGCAGAGACATTGGCAGGATATTGCACCCACCCTCGAATCTGCCCTGCTATTTAGAATATTATAGTAATTTAAAAAATAATAAAATTATGCGGCTTCGGTCTTAGGTTGGTTATAGAAGTTTGCACCTCTCAGATATTATTGTCACTTCATGTAAAATATTGAAAGCAAAGCGAACTATATAATATGTAGGCTCGTCAACGCACGGTATATATTAAAAAATATGAATTTTATATTTAAAAATTTATATTAGTGTTTAATTTCTACTAATATCTTTATCGGTCCATAGTGAGTTTTCTGATGATTCACCCATAGTAAGTTAAATAGTAATGTTACCTCATACGTGAATTGTTCAAAGAAAAGTATATAATATGTAGGTCCTTGCTACGCACGACATATATTAAAAAAATAGAATTTTACATTTAAAAATTTATATATTATTGGGTAAATTTCACTAAAATTTTCATTCATATTCACTTCGATATTAATGTTCTTTAATTTAAAATTTCAAACATCTTTATAATATATTTTTATTTTGTATAAAATATCATATAAATTTTATATATAATTGAGGAGCTAGTTTGAAATCGCACATTATATTTTGAATAGAAAAATATTAAATTACTATGTAAAATAATTGTTTTCTAGTTAAAATATTTTTTCGATACACCATAAATTAATTAAAAGTTTAAATTCATATTTCATATTAGATGTTATATTTTACTTATAATTGATATATTAATAAATTTCCATTTACATATTAATGTATAAAAAAATTTAAATATTGTCCAATATAAAAAAATTTTCAATAAATTAGTTAGTAAGGTAATAAATAAGAAATGAGTAATAATTTTCCCAAATATTAAGTTTACATAGATGCAAAAATGTTTAACAAATTACTTAGTTGTGTAAGAAAATAGTAGATAAGTACAAATTATAATAATGCCGAAAACATTATAATGAGTTAGTTCAAGGAACATAAATTATAATTATACTAAAATATAATTTTTCTAGTAATGCACAATTAAACATTTGGATACAGGGCTAAAAAACATTTAAATACAAAAACAAAGTGCATTTGATAATAGTAGCGCATAACAAACTTATAGATCAAATCAAAACTACTCCCGTGAGATCAAATCAAAAGTACTCTAATCTTGTTTTTGAAAATATATTGTAGGTTAGATTAGATTTGCAATACCATTTTTTCAAAAAGGATATTATACTATAGTAACCAAGATTTTTGAAGTAACTTAGAAAATATTTTGACAAAACTTGATAATCTTTCTCCGAAAATATGGGTAAAATTTTTACCTTTCTAAAAGATGAGAAGGACGAAAAATATGTCCCTTTAATACTTTTCGAAGAGTTATAAAAGCAGAAATATAAGTCAAGTGTTTTGTGAAGGTAACCTCATTTCATATATTGAATCATAAGATGTTACGAAGAGAATTCAATATTCTAAAATACTCAGAAAATATATTTATGTAGCGAACACCTGAGCCAGTCAAGTCTTTAGATCTCTACCCAAAACAAGACAGTAAAAACATATTCTTCTTAGAATCTCTATCAATCTAGGCAGACTCCTCCTTCAGGTCCTCTCCTAAGAGCTAGCCCACTCCTTGGGCAAATCATATACTCAACCATGTACCAACACAACATGGAAAGTAGGCAAGAGTAAAAAACTTCACAAATTAAGAATAATAGTACGAGAAAATATACACACAACACTTATATAACATATTTTCAAAATCACATAAACACAAGTCATACTCGGTAGGAAAACACTGTAAATCAAGATATAATTAGGAATATATTATCAACCACATATATGTATCATCAACCACAGATATATCATCAACCATAGATATATTTATGCATGGCACTTCAATCTCTTTGAAAATACACCGGTGCATTGCTCCAATGAGACTTTTTCCAACCTTAACACATTTGAGCGATAGGCCTGCGACAAGACTTAATAGAATAACCAGATAGTCCAATATGAACTTCTGGAAACTCTTCGGTAATGCACATCTCAACCATATCATGAAATAGGTCCGTCGATCAGATTTATCCAAGCCGGGTATACGACTCGTCTCGGCTCAAGGGTTATCACCTACAAGGCCATTGAGACTTTCGAAACTTGGATAATCCCAGAAGGAGATTGTAGCCCAACAAAACTCTATTCTCAACCCTAATCTGGAGTGTTTGCTCAACCCCAATCTGGAGTATTTACTCAAAACGCTTTATGCAAAGACAATACAAGCTGCATATAAATTCTCTTGTAAAATTTTCTCTGTTTTACTGTATTAACTCTCTTAATACAAAATCACATAGAATACTTTTATTCTATCAACACAGAAATAACTCTTGAATATTATCTATTTTGTTACTCGTTTGGACTGTACTCATTTATTTTAAGAGTAATCACACCGCGGCAAAGCCAAACTGAGGTGATTACCCTAGAACAGATAAAATGAATCGATATAGAATAAAAGTGATCAAAGCAATAACAGAAGATCAAAATGGGGACAAGGCCACTGGTATTGATCAAGAGAGAAGCGATAACAGAAATTTAAATAGAAGATCAAAATGGGGACCAGGCCACCGGTATTGATCAAGAGAGAAAAAATAGCAAAAATTTAAATAGAAGATCAGAATGGGGACCAGGCCATCGATATTGATCAAGAGAGAAAAGATAAAGCGATAAATACGACATTTTACGGATTTAGATTTGTTGATTACGGTGGCATAGCCTACTAAATGATCAAGCCTTTAAAATTTTGTCAGTATAACTGTTCAATTATTAAAATCCATAAATAAATTGGCCATCACAACTTTACTAATTATGAAATCACAAATTAAACAAAATAAAGCATGAAGCAATCAAAGCATATAACATTTAATTAAAGCTTTAAACACCCAAAACACAAAAGCACTCATCAAAACAAGATCAAACCAACTTTAGAAGATTTTCCCCTTACCATGGTCTCAAGAACTTGGAAGAACACTAAAAACATAAAACAAAAATGCAAGAGTTTTGTTATGAAAATCAAAGAAAACTTAGAGAAAACTATAAGGAAAGAAAGATATTTTGAGGTATTTGCTTCAAGGAAATGTGTGAAGGAAAATGAGGACCAACCTCCCCTATTTATAGGGTCTTGGGCGCAACCAAGGGGGCTTGGGAGTCCATGATTTTGTCCAAACCATGTCTTAGGAAAGAAGAAACAAAACCATTTGATAAAAACCTAGTTTTTGAAAAGCCATGTTCCACCAAAAATTCCTAGGAGCTTTGAGAAGCCCCTAGATCTTCCATGGCCTGTAAAGAGGCCGGTCAAACTGATGGCAAAAGGAGAAGAAGTGATTTTACCAAAGTAACCCTAGGGTTTGTATGAAAAATGCATGAAATCAAGGGTAAAAATGTCATTTAACATATTAAAAATTGAAATAATTGATTTAAATTTGTGAGAACCAATGAGAATACTAGAAAATGCCATGATAGCTCTAAATAATTTCGTGGCATCATTTTTGAAATTTATTAGTAGTGCAAACCCGAAAAGTGCAGAAAATAGAGTTTTTGAAACCTACGCAGAAATAATTTCTAAATTCATGAAATAAATAATTAAAAATAAAATATAAAATGCTTGTGGACCTTTGCCACGAATTTTAACACTGCGAAATAAGATTTTTACGCTATACGCTTCCGTTTAGCGTATTTTTCTGCAAATTGTTGAAAGTTTTCCAAAAATCCCAGAAAATAAAAATATTAAAAGAACCAACTTTTGTGAAGGAAGTTTATTTTCTGGGTTTTTTTGACACACTCAAGCTATTTAAATCTCCTTTCGTCAGTTAGACGTAAATCGTTTTCTGTAAAAAGACCCGATATTGACTGAAAAACTACCGTTTCAGAAGTATTCCGGAATATATATATTTTATCCCTAATTTTATGCCAAAAATAAATCACACAACATTTATGTCACAAAAATTCATATAAAACAGAATAAGGACAGTAAAAACAAAGAAACAAATATTGTAACTAGACCTAACAGTAGCTAAAAATTATCCGTTTTCAGAAGTATTCTCAAACATGCATATTTAAATCCTATTTTTAAGCTAAAAATAAATCTCAAAATATTTATATTGTAAAAATTCCTAGAAGACAGAATTAAACAGTTAATCACAGAAATGGATGTCATAAGATTCCTTTTGTAACACCCTTTCTCCAAAAAGGATATTACACCATAGTAACCAAAATTTTCTCAAAGACTTAGAAAATATTTAAATAAAAGTTGGTAATCCTTCTCTAAAATGCGGGTAAAATTTTTTGCTTTTCTAAAAGATGAAAAGGATGGGGAATATACTTCCCTAATTCTTTTCAAAATGTTTTTGAATGCGGAAATGTGATCAACACCTTTTGTGAGCATAAACTCATCTCATATATAAAATTATCAGAGTTTACAACAGAGGTTTTTACAGTGAACACTGAGCCAATTCAGTCTCTTGACATCTATCCCAATCTAAGACAGTAGATATAGATTCTTCTTGGAATCTTTATTAATCTAAGCAGCATCCTCCTTCGAGCCCTTCTTCTAAGAGTTAACCCACTTCTTGGGTAAAACATCTACTCAGTCATGCATCAACACAACAAAGCAGGCAAGGGTAAGATTCTTAAGACAAAGTAATAAGAAAAGTAGGAATACACCCAACACATATAGACCACTCAACAATCCGTTTGCACACCAAACAAATAACAGACTAATCAAGGCTTATAAACAGATCTCGTTTAAGCAGATCTTACCTTTGTGCTGCAATCTTACAAAATAACTCATTCACAAAATACATTCTTATATCCAAGTATAATTTATGCATGTGACTTCAATATCTCTCTAATCACACCAGTGTAGTGCTCCAAGGAGACTTTTCCAACCTCACACCATTGAGTGACCGGCTGCAGTAAACTTAACTGCATAAACAGGGAATCCCGTCTTTAGACCCCTGAGAATACTTCGGAAATACTGCATTTAAAACTTAATACCAAATAAGAAATAGATCTGCCAGTCAGATTTATCCAAGTTGGGTATTCGACTCGTCTCGACTCAGGGGGATTCACCAACAAGGCCATTGAGACTTTCGAAACCTGGATAATCCCAGTAGACAATTGTAGTCCAACAGAACCTATTTTCAACCCCAACCTCTAGGTTGTATGCTCATCGTCTATAATGCAAATGATCGTCTAAATTTGCAAACCACTTTCTCTTTAATTTCTCTTTGTGAAATTTCCTCTGTTTTACCATCTCTCTTTCTCAAAAATCTCTGACTCTTCTTAAAAACTCTTTTTACTGTATACTTAAAAAAAACATATAACTCTCGTTTACTTTTTACTACTTATTACGGAGTAATTCATTATCTCGGCTTTATTTATTTTAAGCAGCTCAATAGAGTGAATCGGTATAAAAAGTTGTTAACTGTATTTCAAGAAGATCAAACCGGGCATAGCCACTTTGGATTGATCAAGAGAGAAGAGATCAACAGTATTTAAACTTACGTTTGCTTCCTAAAACAGTATATGTTTGTTCTCAGATTTTAGATAGCTCCTTGGGAATAGAATAATTACACGGCGGCTGAGGCTCAGCCGCCGACTGCGGTAATTAGTGTCCGTCTTTCTAAAACTTGATATAAACTTAGTGAACGAAATACAGCTGATTAATTACCGGCTTAAGTTATTTTTGAAGATGAAAAGATAACACGACGGCAGAGCCATCTTTGGTGATCAATACCCCACTTTAAAAATCGATCCACTATACTAAGTGAACGCAGTCCAATTGCTTCTCTTGGAAAATTCTTAATTACTAATTATCTTCCAGGAAAAAGGCCCGTTGAAAGCCTATCTCACTAATTTCCACTGCCGTAGACATTGGAAATTAACTGAGTTATGTGCATACATATACAGATTGGATACCCACTCGATATTTAATAAAATAACAGTAGAATTCACCGAGAATCCATTATTGTTAAATTATTTTTCGAAAGATGCTATAACAGTAGGTTCACCGAGAATCCATTACTGTTACACTCTTTAATCCTTTTCAATCTATTTATATACACGGTATTTAAGAAAATTGCTTCTTTCCAATTTTATCTTGTCATGTATATACCGGATCCCTAGTGTTAAGAATTCCCAAAATAGCGTATCAATACGGATCCCAGGCCAGAGAGAGATGGACTACTTTAGCCCCTTCATAGGTCTCCCTTTCCTTTCTAGATAGATTCATACTGATAAACCATTTATCTTAACCATCACCATATATATAAATAACAGATAATCTTGGGTTTTCATAAACAATAAATTGTATTTTCTTTGCGGCAAAATCATCTTTACAGTACATTTAAAATTTGCCATTATAACGGTATGTTTATAAAAGCTCAAAAGTGATTTTACCATATCCTCTCTAGCCTCACGATTTTAAGTATAAATTTGGGTATTATAACTCTACAATTCATCAATAGCACAAAACAATTAATTTTAAGACTATAAACAATCATAAAGCATATAAAAGCTATAAACACATAAACAAGCAATTCAAACACAAACAAGAATCAAAACTCATACTTCACAAATTACTTTGAAAGAAAAACCCCTTACGTTGGCCAAAACTTGATAAAGAACAAGCAAGAACATCAAGAACACAATAGTAAGAAATTTAAGACTTAAAGAGAGAAAAGAGAGAGAAAGTGTTTGCCTTGCTTCTTGAATTGTGTTGTGTGAATTTTTATGAAGCCAAGGGGGTCTATTTATTGGGAGGGGGCGGCCAAGAGCTAGGGAGAAGGAAGGAATTAAATGGTTTTGTGTGGTAAGCAATGACCTCACAAAATGCCTAATTATAATTAAGTTTAATCCACCCTTTTTCTAATTGGCTTAAGCCAATGACTAAGCTTCATGACTCATATGAAAAAAACTCATCCAAGGGCTCTAATCAAGAGTGGATGTCGACCAAATGTGGGGGAAAGAGGGCCATTGGATTGCTTGGACAAAAGCTTTAGGTTTAGGTAGTTTTAAGTGGAAACCAAGGGTAAAATGGTATTTGTATATGCCCACCATACTATTCAAGGTAATCATGATGTCTACCACTCTCTTATACTTCTTATATTTGTATTTGAACCCCTCAAAGTTTCTAGGTTTCCATATCATAGCCACTATGTCCCTATTCGTCTCTATTCGGCTTATTCCGTAAATAAGGGTTAAAATGGTCTTTTTACAAATCTATATTATTCAAAAATAATTTTAAATGGTAAGAACCAATGAGGAATCTCAAAAATGACATGTAAGAGTCTTATGGAAGAGTTTTGGAATTTTTACGGTAAAGGCAAACCTTACTGTTTGAAAAAAAACAAAGGAAAATCGTCGCGCCGTAAGTGAAAAACTGACATATTTCAGAAAATTCCAGAAAAAATCCCAAAAAATTGCAAATTGAATTTAATCACTAATGGTTCCTCTTAAAATTTGATTTTGAGTACTCACTAGTCACTGAAAATCCATTCTGGTTTTTGTAATCTTCGTGCTTTATAGGGATCAAAAAAGTAGTATTTTTACTTGTTTTTTAGAAAATTATGAAATAATTCCTAAAAATCTCCAAAAATATAATAACATAATTCAGCTTTTCAAAATCTTTTTCTGACCTCAGATTGGTCTCCAAATCAGTATTTAGCTCTTACTGTAAGTAACAGTGTCAAAACGGTAATTTTCAAAGTTTTGCAAAAATTCTAAGAAAATTCCATAAAATCACAAATATTAAAAAAACCAACTTTTGTGAAGGAAATTTGTTTGTCTAAGTTGTTTTAACATACTTGCACTACTTAAAACTTTATCCGTTAATAACGGTAAATACGGATGTCAAACGTCAAGGAAAGAGTGATTGTTTTAATGAAATAATTTCATAAGTATTTTAAAACCTTCATTATAAGACTAAAATAATTTTCTTATCACTTAGATCACACAATATCATATAGAATAGATAAAAGATGGAAATACAGAAAACAGAAGTCTATATAAGACTTTAAGTACTATTTTACTATTTATGCTATAATATTTAGCCGTAACTGATCATTCTATTTTTCTTAGGTTTCTATTAAGTCTCTGTAGTCTCTATCTTATCTATTTTTCCATCTCTAGTAGTTATTCCTTTCCTAACTAACAAATTACGGAGTTCCTTCTAAAGAGACTAAAACTGTAACTTCTTTATTTCCACCTCAAATAATCCAAGCTTAATTTCTAAAATCTTTATATGTCACCAAGCTACTATATCTTCCTTCAAATACCTCTTGGAAGTGTTGTATGAATTTTCCAAATTCACTTATCATTTATCCTAATAATTAGAATGTCCGTATATAATTTTCTAACTTCCGTATTTAGCTCTAAACTACTAAGTTTTTATCCGAAAAACTTCAAAGTAGTTCTAATCCTCAAAATTAATATTTTGTCTCAGAGTGAAGATTTCAGGATGTTACACCTTTAACAATTAAAGATAATAGGGGATATTAATTAGTTATCAATAAATAAAGAGAGTGCGACACCTAATCAAAAAATAAAAGAAAAACAATTATAGGATGACAGCTAGGTCTATAAATGCTCTTAAAACAACACTCATGAAAATAAGGGTTCACAAATTTATATATTTTTATAGATTTGCATTTGTAACATAACTCAATTTATTATACACATGACATGATACAAAAAGTAAAAATATTTCTCATATGATTTCAATATAAGAAGTTCATTATATTACTTGAATCTGTACAACCGAATATCAAAATTTTCACTTTGATTTGGAGGAAATATTCACTTAATAATATGTTGCTTGTATTGCTACTGATATTCAACCGTCTTTGCATTTTATACAAGATTCGTGTGTTTTTGTTGACTTTTACCCATTTACATTTAAAATACAAATTATGTAACGAGATTGAAAAAATTAATTCGCAACAAAATGTCTTAGTTACAGTGTTTTCAGTCAAGTACAAGGGCTTTTTTTTATTAAGGTTTGAAAATGTATAGCATTACTTGCAATACAAATCATGACAGATAATGATAATTAAATAAAGAAATTGTTGTAAATGTTTGAAAATATATAACATTACGTACATAATCTCATATTTTATTATTTCTAAAAACTATATTCTTCGAAATGCTATTAATGTTTAAATTGAGTCAATTATAAATTTTGAGTTATTACCATTGAAACTTTTAATACTTATAAATTTAGAGTTTATACATTTTAATTTTGAAACACCGTATTAAATTAAATTAAATTGAATTAAATAAATAAATATACAAAATTGATCCTGTATCTTAATATTCACACACTTTCGTTCACGATTATTTATATAAGAAGATTAGTTAGTTGAAACAACTAATCGATAGCTAAATTGAGTTCGTCCTCCTAATTGAATTAACTTGTGTGAGTTTGTTATTATGCAAACTTACCTGCAAGAATGGGTAAGAACTCCCAAAATATTGACTAAAAGTCTTTCAATCCCATTAGTATCTATCCATATGGTGTTCGCTGAGACTCGTATACTTCTTTGCTCTTGCAATTCTGGCATATCCATATGTAGTTTTCGATTGTTATGATTATGACATATTCACAATTCTAGAATTACGGTACATCATGCATTACAATTTGTAAATTCAATTGCCTTTGCATTTTATACAATATTATTGTGTTTTTTGTCTAGTTTTTCCCTTTTTTTCCCTTATACATTTAAAACACACGATATGGAATGAGATTGAAAAAATTAATTCACCATTAAATATTTTAGTTGCAGTTTTTTTTTGTAGAGTCCAAGGTTTTTTTTTGAGTAAATAAATTATTTAGCTACAGTTTGAAAATATATAGCATTACTTGCAAAAATATTAACTAACGAAAAGAACTCTCAATTGTCGTTGTATTTTTATTTGATGGATAAACACGATTATAAAGCACGGAAAACTCACTAAAACATATTTACCCCATATATATAATTAGAAATCTCTAGCATATTATACGTACATAATCTCATATTTTATTATTTCTATAAACTATATTCTTTGAAATGCTATTAATGTTTAAATTGAGTCAATTATAAATTTTGAGTTATTACCATTGAAACTTTTAATACTTATAAATTTAGAGTTTATCCATTTTAATTTTGAAACACCGTATTAAATTAAATTAAAATGAATTAAATTAATATACATAATTGATTGTGTATCTTAATATTCACACACTTTCGTTCACGATTATTTTACGGTTTGAAACCTTAGCTCTACATTTTGTACATATTTATTTGACAAATTTAAACATTTTGTCTTTTAAAAATCTTTTTCATAATAATTTGATTTATAAAAATACCATGTAATGCGTGGGATTTTTCTAATAAAGATATATCATTCACTATAATTGTAAATTCGTTCATTTTGATATTCTCTGCCAATACAATATCACTGCTTTTTAACTTATCGAGTTTTAACTTTTTATGTTTGAGATTATTCTCTTCGATCGATAATTAGTGATCATGTTTTAGCATATTCTTTTGGTTTTAAAACTATTAATATCTTAGAAATAGTTCCAATTAATTATTTTTGCAATTATGTCCCTATTTTCGACAATTAGTAGTTAGGAAAAAGGTATATGAAATTGCAATACATACCATGATAGATAATGATAACTAAATAAAGGTATTTTAGTCTTATTATACATCAATTAAGTATTCCTTGATCCATGTGAAATAACTTTTAACATCAATAGTTATTTGACAATATCATGAAACCCGGGGGACCGAAATCGCGCACTTGAAAGCTAGGGTAACCGAAATTGCACAATCGTGATATCTGAGGACTGAAATCGCACAATTGAAACCCGGTGGACCAAAACCGCACAATCGTGATACATGAGGGGGGCCAAAAGTGCATTTAAGCCTAAAACAAATTGGTTTCGATCAAGGACACATATCAAGAGTTTTACCAGTAACTTCGAAGAAAGAAAAAGTTCATAGCCTAGGTTTTTTCTAAATGTTTCTCTAAATATCAGTACACATTTCAAGGGCCAGAATAACAAAGAAAAAATTATTGCCGAAAGACTCTTTAAATGCTTTTAATTGTTTAGCCGTTTAGGTAATCTTTGTAATTATACCAAAAAAGTAATCTTTGGATTGCCATTGTACATCCTTTTGATTAAAATCTCTTTCACCTTTGTTTCGCGTGTGTAATTTATTTCACAACCTTTTGGATTAACTTAGTAATTTATTTGCATGCGTTACATAACTCATTTTATTGCACACGTGACATGAGTAGGTACGATACAAAAGGTAAAAATATTTCTTATGTGATTTCAATATAAGAAATTCATTATATTACTTGAATCTGTACATTCGAATGTCGAAATTTTCACTTTGGTTTGGAGGAAATAGTGACTTAACATGTTGCTTGTACTGCTAATCTAGCTATACCGTTATTGACGCCTGTATTGCCAAGTGTTACACCAAATGCTTCTTTTGTCACCGTAAATCCACAACTATTTTTTCCTATGCATGCTTCTTCCACCACGGATTGGCTATCAGTAGCTTCCCAAGAGCCTTTCTTAAGAGAACCGCATTGACCTTCTGGGTTTCCAAAACTAGCGAATTGGATTTGTGAGATTACTTGTCCACCTTGGCACGAAAGTTGTAACTGTGCACCTTCATATACATTAGCACAAATCACTCCCGTCGTCACGGTTTGGAAAGAAACATTTTGAGGATTTCCACCTGTTTCTTCAAACAACACCAATGTGTTCTTGTCTTCTTTCAAGAATGACCTTGGCACATGGTACCACCTTTGTGATGGATTGCCACAATTGGTGTTGCATTTCTCCGGTACATATTTTCCGCGGTAGTCACATGTGTCACTGCATCCATTGGTAGCAGCAATCCTGGAAGGCCAATAACGACCAATGCTATGCCCATTCACCCAAGCATGTCCTTTACCCAAGCCTTGCAAGTCCACCACGATAGGGTTTGCTCCAGAAGGAGTTTTGAAGTCTGCCTTATACCAAGCCATTGATTTTCCAATAGGATAAGACGAATTAGTGTTCCATGATACACCAATGCGTGGTTGCGGATCATACATACGTTTTCTCTCACCATTCAAACCAACCTTGTAAGACCAAAGGTTGGTTGACAAATCCATTGTCACATTATTCTTTCCAATTAATTGAACAGGGCCGCCGACTATGCCAGTCTTTATCTTATCAAACCCTACACCATAATGTGCAAGTCCAACAGTGGCGCTAAGCAAAGTTATGATGTTCGTTCCTTTCTTTAAAGAAACTTGTTTTTCATACCTGAATTTGTTTCCTTGTTGGCCAAATTGATATCCTATATACCTCCTGTTGACATAACCATGAAGGGTATGGCCCGAAGTGTCCACACGAAGAGTTGCATTGCTCCAAATGGAAGTGTCATTGATATCGACACTAGTCATGTACCACAAGTAGTCACTAGCATCCAAGGTTAGTTCCTTTTGCTCGAGAAGTTGGTGTGCTTTGAGACTACCCTTTCCATTCATGGTGTCTTTTTTTATCTCCATCTTCCAAGCCCAAGTGAGTTTAGTAGAAGCATCGTCGCTCCTTTTCACCATTATTGATGTTTGACTATTAACCTTTGCAGTATTGAAAATTTCTTTGTTGCAACCATCAAGAATGGTCACAGACCAAGCTGGGACAAAGTATTTACCATCATGTTGCAGGTCAACATTTGCATCCTTGCTACCATCAGTATTGCTCAAGAAACAAAATCTTGCTTTAGTAGCATTTGTGTATGTTGTCAGTGTCACTCCATTGCCAAGATCCTTGTCAATCCTTGTTCCATTGGTGAGAATCTTTTCACCTAGTTTAATTGCTGCATGAAGGTGTTTAAGATGTCCCCATTTAGGTTGATTCAAATTCCCATACTCATCAAGTGGTGCATCATAGTCATACGATGTTGTTATATATGGTCCTCCAGCTGTGCGACCAAAGTTGGTTCCTCCATGGTACATGTAGTAATTATTTAACACCCCGCCATTTTGGAAAAAGCGTGCAACAGAGAAAGCTGAATCTTCGGCACTCCTGTGGGGAGCCCTTTCACCCCATTTCTGGAACCATCCAATCCAATTTTCAGTGAACATTTTTGGACTTTTTGGGTTATTGGGTTTAAATTGGTCACAATAATACCCATTGCAAGTATTGATGGTAGGCTGAGGAGCATCAGGTTGTTGACACATGATCCACGGAACACCAATATTTTGTGCTAAAGCCATTTGTGCACACCATTTAACATACGTCTTCCCTGCATCTCCGTAACCCCACATGATGTCTCCGTATTCATTCTCAATTTGAGCAAGAATAATGGGTCCTCCTTGTGATGCGAACAACTTTGCTTCTTTGGCCATGTTCACAATCTTTGTGGTGAAAATCTGCATTTCATTTTTGTAAACCGGGTTATCAGTTCTCGTCTCAATTTTTGGCATATTGTGCAGCCACAATGGGAAGCCTCCATAGTTCCATTCAGCACAAACATAAGGACCAATCCTTAGAATGGCATACAAGCCAGCTTCTTGGATTAGCTTGAAAAATTTGATAAAATCCAAATTTCCCGAGAAATTATATTCACGCCGAACAGGTTCATGTCGGTCCCAAAATACATAAGTCTCAATGGCATCAAGGCCACCATCCCTGGCCTTTTGAATAAGGTCGGGCCACATCTCCACAGTGCTTCGTGGATAATGGATTGCACCAGAAAAAATAATGCGTCTTTCTCCGTTAATAATAAGAGCATTTGGATCGTAAGTAACCTCTATAGCAAAACACGAACATAGCAAAGTTAGGATCAATAAGAGAATCCTAACACAAGAAGAAGAACCCATTGGAAGCATATGCATGGTTATTCAATCTTTGTTATTGCCGCATTGAAATAAAGCGCAAGATTTATATAAGAACATTAGTTAGTTGAAACAACTAATCGATAGCTAAATTGAGTTCGTCCTCGTAATTGAATTAACTTGTGTGAGTTTGTTATTATGCAAACTTACCTGTAAGAATGGGTAAGTACTCCCTAAATATTGACTAAAAGCCTTTCCATCCCATTAATATCTATCCATATGCTGTTCGCTGAGACTCGTATACTTCTTTGCTCTTGCAATTCTGGCATGTCCATATGTACTTTTGGATTGTTATGATTATGACATATTCACAATTCTAGAATTACGGTACATCATGCATTACAATTTGTAAATTCAATTGCCTTTGCATTTTATACAATATTATTGTGTTTTTTGTCTAGTTTTTCCCTTTTTTTTCCCCTTATACATTTAAAACACACGATATGGAATGAGATTGAAAAAATTAATTCACCATTAAATATTTTAGTTGCAGTTTTTTTTTTTGTAGAGTCCAAGGTTTTTTTTTGGGTAAAGAAATTATTTAGCTACAGTTTGAAAATATATAGCATTACTTGCAAAAATATTAACTAACGAAAAGAACTCTCAATTGTCGTTGTATTTTTATTTGATGGATAAACACGATTATAAAGCACGGAAAACTCACTAAAACATATTTACCCCATATATATAATTAGAAATCTCTAGCATATTATACGTACATAATCTCATATTTTATTATTTCTATAAACTATATTCTTTGAAATGCTATTAATGTTTAAATTGAGTCAATTATAAATTTTGAGTTATTACCATTGAAACTTTTAATACTTATAAATTTAGAGTTTATCCATTTTAATTTTGAAACACCGTATTAAATTAAATTAAAATGAATTAAATTAATATACATAATTGATTGTGTATCTTAATATTCACACACTTTCGTTCACGATTATTTTACGGTTTGAAACCTTAGCTCTACATTTTGTACATATTTATTTGACAAATTTAAACATTTTGTCTTTTAAAAATCTTTTTCATAATAATTTGATTTATAAAAATACCATGTAATGCGTGGGATTTTTCTAATAAAGATATATCATTCACTATAATTGTAAATTCGTTCATTTTGATATTCTCTGCCAATACAATATCACTGCTTTTTAACTTATCGAGTTTTAACTTTTTATGTTTGAGATTATTCTCTTCGATCGATAATTAGTGATCATGTTTTAGCATATTCTTTTGGTTTTAAAACTATTAATATCTTAGAAATAGTTCCAATTAATTATTTTTGCAATTATGTCCCTATTTTCGACAATTAGTAGTTAGGAAAAAGGTATATGAAATTGCAATACATACCATGATAGATAATGATAACTAAATAAAGGTATTTTAGTCTTATTATACATCAATTAAGTATTCCTTGATCCATGTGAAATAACTTTTAACATCAATAGTTATTTGACAATATCATGAAACCCGGGGGACCGAAATCGCGCACTTGAAAGCTAGGGTAACCGAAATTGCACAATCGTGATATCTGAGGACTGAAATCGCACAATTGAAACCCGGTGGACCAAAACCGCACAATCGTGATACATGAGGGGGGCCAAAAGTGCATTTAAGCCTAAAACAAATTGGTTTCGATCAAGGACACATATCAAGAGTTTTACCAGTAACTTCGAAGAAAGAAAAAGTTCATAGCCTAGGTTTTTTCTAAATGTTTCTCTAAATATCAGTACACATTTCAAGGGCCAGAATAACAAAGAAAAAATTATTGCCGAAAGACTCTTTAAATGCTTTTAATTGTTTAGCCGTTTAGGTAATCTTTGTAATTATACCAAAAAAGTAATCTTTGGATTGCCATTGTACATCCTTTTGATTAAAATCTCTTTCACCTTTGTTTCGCGTGTGTAATTTATTTCACAACCTTTTGGATTAACTTAGTAATTTATTTGCATGCGTTACATAACTCATTTTATTGCACACGTGACATGAGTAGGTACGATACAAAAGGTAAAAATATTTCTTATGTGATTTCAATATAAGAAATTCATTATATTACTTGAATCTGTACATTCGAATGTCGAAATTTTCACTTTGGTTTGGAGGAAATAGTGACTTAACATGTTGCTTGTACTGCTAATCTAGCTATACCGTTATTGACGCCTGTATTGCCAAGTGTTACACCAAATGCTTCTTTTGTCACCGTAAATCCACAACTATTTTTTCCTATGCATGCTTCTTCCACCACGGATTGGCTATCAGTAGCTTCCCAAGAGCCTTTCTTAAGAGAACCGCATTGACCTTCTGGGTTTCCAAAACTAGCGAATTGGATTTGTGAGATTACTTGTCCACCTTGGCACGAAAGTTGTAACTGTGCACCTTCATATACATTAGCACAAATCACTCCCGTCGTCACGGTTTGGAAAGAAACATTTTGAGGATTTCCACCTGTTTCTTCAAACAACACCAATGTGTTCTTGTCTTCTTTCAAGAATGACCTTGGCACATGGTACCACCTTTGTGATGGATTGCCACAATTGGTGTTGCATTTCTCCGGTACATATTTTCCGCGGTAGTCACATGTGTCACTGCATCCATTGGTAGCAGCAATCCTGGAAGGCCAATAACGACCAATGCTATGCCCATTCACCCAAGCATGTCCTTTACCCAAGCCTTGCAAGTCCACCACGATAGGGTTTGCTCCAGAAGGAGTTTTGAAGTCTGCCTTATACCAAGCCATTGATTTTCCAATAGGATAAGACGAATTAGTGTTCCATGATACACCAATGCGTGGTTGCGGATCATACATACGTTTTCTCTCACCATTCAAACCAACCTTGTAAGACCAAAGGTTGGTTGACAAATCCATTGTCACATTATTCTTTCCAATTAATTGAACAGGGCCGCCGACTATGCCAGTCTTTATCTTATCAAACCCTACACCATAATGTGCAAGTCCAACAGTGGCGCTAAGCAAAGTTATGATGTTCGTTCCTTTCTTTAAAGAAACTTGTTTTTCATACCTGAATTTGTTTCCTTGTTGGCCAAATTGATATCCTATATACCTCCTGTTGACATAA
This sequence comes from Glycyrrhiza uralensis, assembly GCA_030159175.1. Classification (NCBI taxonomy): domain Eukaryota; kingdom Viridiplantae; phylum Streptophyta; class Magnoliopsida; order Fabales; family Fabaceae; genus Glycyrrhiza; species Glycyrrhiza uralensis. The sequence continues at coordinate 1,471,388 of BRZY01000007.1, forward strand.
CCATGAAGGGTATGGCCCGAAGTGTCCACACGAAGAGTTGCATTGCTCCAAATGGAAGTGTCATTGATATCGACACTAGTCATGTACCACAAGTAGTCACTAGCATCCAAGGTTAGTTCCTTTTGCTCGAGAAGTTGGTGTGCTTTGAGACTACCCTTTCCATTCATGGTGTCTTTTTTTATCTCCATCTTCCAAGCCCAAGTGAGTTTAGTAGAAGCATCGTCGCTCCTTTTCACCATTATTGATGTTTGACTATTAACCTTTGCAGTATTGAAAATTTCTTTGTTGCAACCATCAAGAATGGTCACAGACCAAGCTGGGACAAAGTATTTACCATCATGTTGCAGGTCAACATTTGCATCCTTGCTACCATCAGTATTGCTCAAGAAACAAAATCTTGCTTTAGTAGCATTTGTGTATGTTGTCAGTGTCACTCCATTGCCAAGATCCTTGTCAATCCTTGTTCCATTGGTGAGAATCTTTTCACCTAGTTTAATTGCTGCATGAAGGTGTTTAAGATGTCCCCATTTAGGTTGATTCAAATTCCCATACTCATCAAGTGGTGCATCATAGTCATACGATGTTGTTATATATGGTCCTCCAGCTGTGCGACCAAAGTTGGTTCCTCCATGGTACATGTAGTAATTATTTAACACCCCGCCATTTTGGAAAAAGCGTGCAACAGAGAAAGCTGAATCTTCGGCACTCCTGTGGGGAGCCCTTTCACCCCATTTCTGGAACCATCCAATCCAATTTTCAGTGAACATTTTTGGACTTTTTGGGTTATTGGGTTTAAATTGGTCACAATAATACCCATTGCAAGTATTGATGGTAGGCTGAGGAGCATCAGGTTGTTGACACATGATCCACGGAACACCAATATTTTGTGCTAAAGCCATTTGTGCACACCATTTAACATACGTCTTCCCTGCATCTCCGTAACCCCACATGATGTCTCCGTATTCATTCTCAATTTGAGCAAGAATAATGGGTCCTCCTTGTGATGCGAACAACTTTGCTTCTTTGGCCATGTTCACAATCTTTGTGGTGAAAATCTGCATTTCATTTTTGTAAACCGGGTTATCAGTTCTCGTCTCAATTTTTGGCATATTGTGCAGCCACAATGGGAAGCCTCCATAGTTCCATTCAGCACAAACATAAGGACCAATCCTTAGAATGGCATACAAGCCAGCTTCTTGGATTAGCTTGAAAAATTTGATAAAATCCAAATTTCCCGAGAAATTATATTCACGCCGAACAGGTTCATGTCGGTCCCAAAATACATAAGTCTCAATGGCATCAAGGCCACCATCCCTGGCCTTTTGAATAAGGTCGGGCCACATCTCCACAGTGCTTCGTGGATAATGGATTGCACCAGAAAAAATAATGCGTCTTTCTCCGTTAATAATAAGAGCATTTGGATCGTAAGTAACCTCTATAGCAAAACACGAACATAGCAAAGTTAGGATCAATAAGAGAATCCTAACACAAGAAGAAGAACCCATTGGAAGCATATGCATGGTTATTCAATCTTTGTTATTGCCGCATTGAAATAAAGCGCAAGATTTATATAAGAACATTAGTTAGTTGAAACAACTAATCGATAGCTAAATTGAGTTCGTCCTCGTAATTGAATTAACTTGTGTGAGTTTGTTATTATGCAAACTTACCTGTAAGAATGGGTAAGTACTCCCTAAATATTGACTAAAAGCCTTTCCATCCCATTAATATCTATCCATATGCTGTTCGCTGAGACTCGTATACTTCTTTGCTCTTGCAATTCTGGCATGTCCATATGTACTTTTGGATTGTTATGATTATGACATATTCACAATTCTAGAATTACGGTACATCATGCATTACAATTTGTAAATTCAATTGCCTTTGCATTTTATACAATATTATTGTGTTTTTTGTCTAGTTTTTCCCTTTTTTTTTCCCCTTATACATTTAAAACACACGATATGGAATGAGATTGAAAAAATTAATTCACCATTAAATATTTTAGTTGCAGTTTTTTTTTTTTTGTAGAGTCCAAGGTTTTTTTTTGGGTAAAGAAATTATTTAGCTACAGTTTGAAAATATATAGCATTACTTGCAAAAATATTAACTAACGAAAAGAACTCTCAATTGTCGTTGTATTTTTATTTGATGGATAAACACGATTATAAAGCACGGAAAACTCACTAAAACATATTTACCCCATATATATAATTAGAAATCTCTAGCATATTATACGTACATAATCTCATATTTTATTATTTCTATAAACTATATTCTTTGAAATGCTATTAATGTTTAAATTGAGTCAATTATAAATTTTGAGTTATTACCATTGAAACTTTTAATACTTATAAATTTAGAGTTTATCCATTTTAATTTTGAAACACCGTATTAAATTAAATTAAAATGAATTAAATTAATATACATAATTGATTGTGTATCTTAATATTCACACACTTTCGTTCACGATTATTTTACGGTTTGAAACCTTAGCTCTACATTTTGTACATATTTATTTGACAAATTTAAACATTTTGTCTTTTAAAAATCTTTTTCATAATAATTTGATTTATAAAAATACCATGTAATGCGTGGGATTTTTCTAATAAAGATATATCATTCACTATAATTGTAAATTCGTTCATTTTGATATTCTCTGCCAATACAATATCACTGCTTTTTAACTTATCGAGTTTTAACTTTTTATGTTTGAGATTATTCTCTTCGATCGATAATTAGTGATCATGTTTTAGCATATTCTTTTGGTTTTAAAACTATTAATATCTTAGAAATAGTTCCAATTAATTATTTTTGCAATTATGTCCCTATTTTCGACAATTAGTAGTTAGGAAAAAGGTATATGAAATTGCAATACATACCATGATAGATAATGATAACTAAATAAAGGTATTTTAGTCTTATTATACATCAATTAAGTATTCCTTGATCCATGTGAAATAACTTTTAACATCAATAGTTATTTGACAATATCATGAAACCCGGGGGACCGAAATCGCGCACTTGAAAGCTAGGGTAACCGAAATTGCACAATCGTGATATCTGAGGACTGAAATCGCACAATTGAAACCCGGTGGACCAAAACCGCACAATCGTGATACATGAGGGGGGCCAAAAGTGCATTTAAGCCTAAAACAAATTGGTTTCGATCAAGGACACATATCAAGAGTTTTACCAGTAACTTCGAAGAAAGAAAAAGTTCATAGCCTAGGTTTTTTCTAAATGTTTCTCTAAATATCAGTACACATTTCAAGGGCCAGAATAACAAAGAAAAAATTATTGCCGAAAGACTCTTTAAATGCTTTTAATTGTTTAGCCGTTTAGGTAATCTTTGTAATTATACCAAAAAAGTAATCTTTGGATTGCCATTGTACATCCTTTTGATTAAAATCTCTTTCACCTTTGTTTCGCGTGTGTAATTTATTTCACAACCTTTTGGATTAACTTAGTAATTTATTTGCATGCGTTACATAACTCATTTTATTGCACACGTGACATGAGTAGGTACGATACAAAAGGTAAAAATATTTCTTATGTGATTTCAATATAAGAAATTCATTATATTACTTGAATCTGTACATTCGAATGTCGAAATTTTCACTTTGGTTTGGAGGAAATAGTGACTTAACATGTTGCTTGTACTGCTAATCTAGCTATACCGTTATTGACGCCTGTATTGCCAAGTGTTACACCAAATGCTTCTTTTGTCACCGTAAATCCACAACTATTTTTTCCTATGCATGCTTCTTCCACCACGGATTGGCTATCAGTAGCTTCCCAAGAGCCTTTCTTAAGAGAACCGCATTGACCTTCTGGGTTTCCAAAACTAGCGAATTGGATTTGTGAGATTACTTGTCCACCTTGGCACGAAAGTTGTAACTGTGCACCTTCATATACATTAGCACAAATCACTCCCGTCGTCACGGTTTGGAAAGAAACATTTTGAGGATTTCCACCTGTTTCTTCAAACAACACCAATGTGTTCTTGTCTTCTTTCAAGAATGACCTTGGCACATGGTACCACCTTTGTGATGGATTGCCACAATTGGTGTTGCATTTCTCCGGTACATATTTTCCGCGGTAGTCACATGTGTCACTGCATCCATTGGTAGCAGCAATCCTGGAAGGCCAATAACGACCAATGCTATGCCCATTCACCCAAGCATGTCCTTTACCCAAGCCTTGCAAGTCCACCACGATAGGGTTTGCTCCAGAAGGAGTTTTGAAGTCTGCCTTATACCAAGCCATTGATTTTCCAATAGGATAAGACGAATTAGTGTTCCATGATACACCAATGCGTGGTTGCGGATCATACATACGTTTTCTCTCACCATTCAAACCAACCTTGTAAGACCAAAGGTTGGTTGACAAATCCATTGTCACATTATTCTTTCCAATTAATTGAACAGGGCCGCCGACTATGCCAGTCTTTATCTTATCAAACCCTACACCATAATGTGCAAGTCCAACAGTGGCGCTAAGCAAAGTTATGATGTTCGTTCCTTTCTTTAAAGAAACTTGTTTTTCATACCTGAATTTGTTTCCTTGTTGGCCAAATTGATATCCTATATACCTCCTGTTGACATAACCATGAAGGGTATGGCCCGAAGTGTCCACACGAAGAGTTGCATTGCTCCAAATGGAAGTGTCATTGATATCGACACTAGTCATGTACCACAAGTAGTCACTAGCATCCAAGGTTAGTTCCTTTTGCTCGAGAAGTTGGTGTGCTTTGAGACTACCCTTTCCATTCATGGTGTCTTTTTTTATCTCCATCTTCCAAGCCCAAGTGAGTTTAGTAGAAGCATCGTCGCTCCTTTTCACCATTATTGATGTTTGACTATTAACCTTTGCAGTATTGAAAATTTCTTTGTTGCAACCATCAAGAATGGTCACAGACCAAGCTGGGACAAAGTATTTACCATCATGTTGCAGGTCAACATTTGCATCCTTGCTACCATCAGTATTGCTCAAGAAACAAAATCTTGCTTTAGTAGCATTTGTGTATGTTGTCAGTGTCACTCCATTGCCAAGATCCTTGTCAATCCTTGTTCCATTGGTGAGAATCTTTTCACCTAGTTTAATTGCTGCATGAAGGTGTTTAAGATGTCCCCATTTAGGTTGATTCAAATTCCCATACTCATCAAGTGGTGCATCATAGTCATACGATGTTGTTATATATGGTCCTCCAGCTGTGCGACCAAAGTTGGTTCCTCCATGGTACATGTAGTAATTATTTAACACCCCGCCATTTTGGAAAAAGCGTGCAACAGAGAAAGCTGAATCTTCGGCACTCCTGTGGGGAGCCCTTTCACCCCATTTCTGGAACCATCCAATCCAATTTTCAGTGAACATTTTTGGACTTTTTGGGTTATTGGGTTTAAATTGGTCACAATAATACCCATTGCAAGTATTGATGGTAGGCTGAGGAGCATCAGGTTGTTGACACATGATCCACGGAACACCAATATTTTGTGCTAAAGCCATTTGTGCACACCATTTAACATACGTCTTCCCTGCATCTCCGTAACCCCACATGATGTCTCCGTATTCATTCTCAATTTGAGCAAGAATAATGGGTCCTCCTTGTGATGCGAACAACTTTGCTTCTTTGGCCATGTTCACAATCTTTGTGGTGAAAATCTGCATTTCATTTTTGTAAACCGGGTTATCAGTTCTCGTCTCAATTTTTGGCATATTGTGCAGCCACAATGGGAAGCCTCCATAGTTCCATTCAGCACAAACATAAGGACCAATCCTTAGAATGGCATACAAGCCAGCTTCTTGGATTAGCTTGAAAAATTTGATAAAATCCAAATTTCCCGAGAAATTATATTCACGCCGAACAGGTTCATGTCGGTCCCAAAATACATAAGTCTCAATGGCATCAAGGCCACCATCCCTGGCCTTTTGAATAAGGTCGGGCCACATCTCCACAGTGCTTCGTGGATAATGGATTGCACCAGAAAAAATAATGCGTCTTTCTCCGTTAATAATAAGAGCATTTGGATCGTAAGTAACCTCTATAGCAAAACACGAACATAGCAAAGTTAGGATCAATAAGAGAATCCTAACACAAGAAGAAGAACCCATTGGAAGCATATGCATGGTTATTCAATCTTTGTTATTGCCGCATTGAAATAAAGCGCAAGATTTATATAAGAACATTAGTTAGTTGAAACAACTAATCGATAGCTAAATTGAGTTCGTCCTCGTAATTGAATTAACTTGTGTGAGTTTGTTATTATGCAAACTTACCTGTAAGAATGGGTAAGTACTCCCTAAATATTGACTAAAAGCCTTTCCATCCCATTAATATCTATCCATATGCTGTTCGCTGAGACTCGTATACTTCTTTGCTCTTGCAATTCTGGCATGTCCATATGTACTTTTGGATTGTTATGATTATGACATATTCACAATTCTAGAATTACGGTACATCATGCATTACAATTTGTAAATTCAATTGCCTTTGCATTTTATACAATATTATTGTGTTTTTTGTCTAGTTTTTCCCTTTTTTTTTCCCCTTATACATTTAAAACACACGATATGGAATGAGATTGAAAAAATTAATTCACCATTAAATATTTTAGTTGCAGTTTTTTTTTTTTTGTAGAGTCCAAGGTTTTTTTTTGGGTAAAGAAATTATTTAGCTACAGTTTGAAAATATATAGCATTACTTGCAAAAATATTAACTAACGAAAAGAACTCTCAATTGTCGTTGTATTTTTATTTGATGGATAAACACGATTATAAAGCACGGAAAACTCACTAAAACATATTTACCCCATATATATAATTAGAAATCTCTAGCATATTATACGTACATAATCTCATATTTTATTATTTCTATAAACTATATTCTTTGAAATGCTATTAATGTTTAAATTGAGTCAATTATAAATTTTGAGTTATTACCATTGAAACTTTTAATACTTATAAATTTAGAGTTTATCCATTTTAATTTTGAAACACCGTATTAAATTAAATTAAAATGAATTAAATTAATATACATAATTGATTGTGTATCTTAATATTCACACACTTTCGTTCACGATTATTTTACGGTTTGAAACCTTAGCTCTACATTTTGTACATATTTATTTGACAAATTTAAACATTTTGTCTTTTAAAAATCTTTTTCATAATAATTTGATTTATAAAAATACCATGTAATGCGTGGGATTTTTCTAATAAAGATATATCATTCACTATAATTGTAAATTCGTTCATTTTGATATTCTCTGCCAATACAATATCACTGCTTTTTAACTTATCGAGTTTTAACTTTTTATGTTTGAGATTATTCTCTTCGATCGATAATTAGTGATCATGTTTTAGCATATTCTTTTGGTTTTAAAACTATTAATATCTTAGAAATAGTTCCAATTAATTATTTTTGCAATTATGTCCCTATTTTCGACAATTAGTAGTTAGGAAAAAGGTATATGAAATTGCAATACATACCATGATAGATAATGATAACTAAATAAAGGTATTTTAGTCTTATTATACATCAATTAAGTATTCCTTGATCCATGTGAAATAACTTTTAACATCAATAGTTATTTGACAATATCATGAAACCCGGGGGACCGAAATCGCGCACTTGAAAGCTAGGGTAACCGAAATTGCACAATCGTGATATCTGAGGACTGAAATCGCACAATTGAAACCCGGTGGACCAAAACCGCACAATCGTGATACATGAGGGGGGCCAAAAGTGCATTTAAGCCTAAAACAAATTGGTTTCGATCAAGGACACATATCAAGAGTTTTACCAGTAACTTCGAAGAAAGAAAAAGTTCATAGCCTAGGTTTTTTCTAAATGTTTCTCTAAATATCAGTACACATTTCAAGGGCCAGAATAACAAAGAAAAAATTATTGCCGAAAGACTCTTTAAATGCTTTTAATTGTTTAGCCGTTTAGGTAATCTTTGTAATTATACCAAAAAAGTAATCTTTGGATTGCCATTGTACATCCTTTTGATTAAAATCTCTTTCACCTTTGTTTCGCGTGTGTAATTTATTTCACAACCTTTTGGATTAACTTAGTAATTTATTTGCATGCGTTACATAACTCATTTTATTGCACACGTGACATGAGTAGGTACGATACAAAAGGTAAAAATATTTCTTATGTGATTTCAATATAAGAAATTCATTATATTACTTGAATCTGTACATTCGAATGTCGAAATTTTCACTTTGGTTTGGAGGAAATAGTGACTTAACATGTTGCTTGTACTGCTAATCTAGCTATACCGTTATTGACGCCTGTATTGCCAAGTGTTACACCAAATGCTTCTTTTGTCACCGTAAATCCACAACTATTTTTTCCTATGCATGCTTCTTCCACCACGGATTGGCTATCAGTAGCTTCCCAAGAGCCTTTCTTAAGAGAACCGCATTGACCTTCTGGGTTTCCAAAACTAGCGAATTGGATTTGTGAGATTACTTGTCCACCTTGGCACGAAAGTTGTAACTGTGCACCTTCATATACATTAGCACAAATCACTCCCGTCGTCACGGTTTGGAAAGAAACATTTTGAGGATTTCCACCTGTTTCTTCAAACAACACCAATGTGTTCTTGTCTTCTTTCAAGAATGACCTTGGCACATGGTACCACCTTTGTGATGGATTGCCACAATTGGTGTTGCATTTCTCCGGTACATATTTTCCGCGGTAGTCACATGTGTCACTGCATCCATTGGTAGCAGCAATCCTGGAAGGCCAATAACGACCAATGCTATGCCCATTCACCCAAGCATGTCCTTTACCCAAGCCTTGCAAGTCCACCACGATAGGGTTTGCTCCAGAAGGAGTTTTGAAGTCTGCCTTATACCAAGCCATTGATTTTCCAATAGGATAAGACGAATTAGTGTTCCATGATACACCAATGCGTGGTTGCGGATCATACATACGTTTTCTCTCACCATTCAAACCAACCTTGTAAGACCAAAGGTTGGTTGACAAATCCATTGTCACATTATTCTTTCCAATTAATTGAACAGGGCCGCCGACTATGCCAGTCTTTATCTTATCAAACCCTACACCATAATGTGCAAGTCCAACAGTGGCGCTAAGCAAAGTTATGATGTTCGTTCCTTTCTTTAAAGAAACTTGTTTTTCATACCTGAATTTGTTTCCTTGTTGGCCAAATTGATATCCTATATACCTCCTGTTGACATAACCATGAAGGGTATGGCCCGAAGTGTCCACACGAAGAGTTGCATTGCTCCAAATGGAAGTGTCATTGATATCGACACTAGTCATGTACCACAAGTAGTCACTAGCATCCAAGGTTAGTTCCTTTTGCTCGAGAAGTTGGTGTGCTTTGAGACTACCCTTTCCATTCATGGTGTCTTTTTTTATCTCCATCTTCCAAGCCCAAGTGAGTTTAGTAGAAGCATCGTCGCTCCTTTTCACCATTATTGATGTTTGACTATTAACCTTTGCAGTATTGAAAATTTCTTTGTTGCAACCATCAAGAATGGTCACAGACCAAGCTGGGACAAAGTATTTACCATCATGTTGCAGGTCAACATTTGCATCCTTGCTACCATCAGTATTGCTCAAGAAACAAAATCTTGCTTTAGTAGCATTTGTGTATGTTGTCAGTGTCACTCCATTGCCAAGATCCTTGTCAATCCTTGTTCCATTGGTGAGAATCTTTTCACCTAGTTTAATTGCTGCATGAAGGTGTTTAAGATGTCCCCATTTAGGTTGATTCAAATTCCCATACTCATCAAGTGGTGCATCATAGTCATACGATGTTGTTATATATGGTCCTCCAGCTGTGCGACCAAAGTTGGTTCCTCCATGGTACATGTAGTAATTATTTAACACCCCGCCATTTTGGAAAAAGCGTGCAACAGAGAAAGCTGAATCTTCGGCACTCCTGTGGGGAGCCCTTTCACCCCATTTCTGGAACCATCCAATCCAATTTTCAGTGAACATTTTTGGACTTTTTGGGTTATTGGGTTTAAATTGGTCACAATAATACCCATTGCAAGTATTGATGGTAGGCTGAGGAGCATCAGGTTGTTGACATATGATCCACGGAACACCAATATTTTGTGCTAAAGCCATTTGTGCACACCATTTAACATACGTCTTCCCTGCATCTCCGTAACCCCACATGATGTCTCCGTATTCATTCTCAATTTGAGCAAGAATAATGGGTCCTCCTTGTGATGCGAACAACTTTGCTTCTTTGGCCATGTTCACAATCTTTGTGGTGAAAATCTGCATTTCATTTTTGTAAACCGGGTTATCAGTTCTCGTCTCAATTTTTGGCATATTGTGCAGCCACAATGGGAAGCCTCCATAGTTCCATTCAGCACAAACATAAGGACCAATCCTTAGAATGGCATACAAGCCAGCTTCTTGGATTAGCTTGAAAAATTTGATAAAATCCAAATTTCCCGAGAAATTATATTCACGCCGAACAGGTTCATGTCGGTCCCAAAATACATAAGTCTCAATGGCATCAAGGCCACCATCCCTGGCCTTTTGAATAAGGTCGGGCCACATCTCCACAGTGCTTCGTGGATAATGGATTGCACCAGAAAAAATAATGCGTCTTTCTCCGTTAATAATAAGAGCATTTGGATCGTAAGTAACCTCTATAGCAAAACACGAACATAGCAAAGTTAGGATCAATAAGAGAATCCTAACACAAGAAGAAGAACCCATTGGAAGCATATGCATGGTTATTCAATCTTTGTTATTGCCGCATTGAAATAAAGCGCAAGATTTATATAAGAACATTAGTTAGTTGAAACAACTAATCGATAGCTAAATTGAGTTCGTCCTCGTAATTGAATTAACTTGTGTGAGTTTGTTATTATGCAAACTTACCTGTAAGAATGGGTAAGTACTCCCTAAATATTGACTAAAAGCCTTTCCATCCCATTAATATCTATCCATATGCTGTTCGCTGAGACTCGTATACTTCTTTGCTCTTGCAATTCTGGCATGTCCATATGTACTTTTGGATTGTTATGATTATGACATATTCACAATTCTAGAATTACGGTACATCATGCATTACAATTTGTAAATTCAATTGCCTTTGCATTTTATACAATATTATTGTGTTTTTTGTCTAGTTTTTCCCTTTTTTTTTCCCCTTATACATTTAAAACACACGATATGGAATGAGATTGAAAAAATTAATTCACCATTAAATATTTTAGTTGCAGTTTTTTTTTTTGTAGAGTCCAAGGTTTTTTTTTGGGTAAAGAAATTATTTAGCTACAGTTTGAAAATATATAGCATTACTTGCAAAAATATTAACTAACGAAAAGAACTCTCAATTGTCGTTGTATTTTTATTTGATGGATAAACACGATTATAAAGCACGGAAAACTCACTAAAACATATTTACCCCATATATATAATTAGAAATCTCTAGCATATTATACGTACATAATCTCATATTTTATTATTTCTATAAACTATATTCTTTGAAATGCTATTAATGTTTAAATTGAGTCAATTATAAATTTTGAGTTATTACCATTGAAACTTTTAATACTTATAAATTTAGAGTTTATCCATTTTAATTTTGAAACACCGTATTAAATTAAATTAAAATGAATTAAATTAATATACATAATTGATTGTGTATCTTAATATTCACACACTTTCGTTCACGATTATTTTACGGTTTGAAACCTTAGCTCTACATTTTGTACATATTTATTTGACAAATTTAAACATTTTGTCTTTTAAAAATCTTTTTCATAATAATTTGATTTATAAAAATACCATGTAATGCGTGGGATTTTTCTAATAAAGATATATCATTCACTATAATTGTAAATTCGTTCATTTTGATATTCTCTGCCAATACAATATCACTGCTTTTTAACTTATCGAGTTTTAACTTTTTATGTTTGAGATTATTCTCTTCGATCGATAATTAGTGATCATGTTTTAGCATATTCTTTTGGTTTTAAAACTATTAATATCTTAGAAATAGTTCCAATTAATTATTTTTGCAATTATGTCCCTATTTTCGACAATTAGTAGTTAGGAAAAAGGTATATGAAATTGCAATACATACCATGATAGATAATGATAACTAAATAAAGGTATTTTAGTCTTATTATACATCAATTAAGTATTCCTTGATCCATGTGAAATAACTTTTAACATCAATAGTTATTTGACAATATCATGAAACCCGGGGGACCGAAATCGCGCACTTGAAAGCTAGGGTAACCGAAATTGCACAATCGTGATATCTGAGGACTGAAATCGCACAATTGAAACCCGGTGGACCAAAACCGCACAATCGTGATACATGAGGGGGGCCAAAAGTGCATTTAAGCCTAAAACAAATTGGTTTCGATCAAGGACACATATCAAGAGTTTTACCAGTAACTTCGAAGAAAGAAAAAGTTCATAGCCTAGGTTTTTTCTAAATGTTTCTCTAAATATCAGTACACATTTCAAGGGCCAGAATAACAAAGAAAAAATTATTGCCGAAAGACTCTTTAAATGCTTTTAATTGTTTAGCCGTTTAGGTAATCTTTGTAATTATACCAAAAAAGTAATCTTTGGATTGCCATTGTACATCCTTTTGATTAAAATCTCTTTCACCTTTGTTTCGCGTGTGTAATTTATTTCACAACCTTTTGGATTAACTTAGTAATTTATTTGCATGCGTTACATAACTCATTTTATTGCACACGTGACATGAGTAGGTACGATACAAAAGGTAAAAATATTTCTTATGTGATTTCAATATAAGAAATTCATTATATTACTTGAATCTGTACATTCGAATGTCGAAATTTTCACTTTGGTTTGGAGGAAATAGTGACTTAACATGTTGCTTGTACTGCTAATCTAGCTATACCGTTATTGACGCCTGTATTGCCAAGTCTTACACCAAATGCTTCTTTTGTCACCGTAAATCCACAACTATTTTTTCCTATGCATGCTTCTTCCACCACGGATTGGCTATCAGTAGCTTCCCAAGAGCCTTTCTTAAGAGAACCGCATTGACCTTCTGGGTTTCCAAAACTAGCGAATTGGATTTGTGAGATTACTTGTCCACCTTGGCACGAAAGTTGTAACTGTGCACCTTCATATACATTAGCACAAATCACTCCCGTCGTCACGGTTTGGAAAGAAACATTTTGAGGATTTCCACCTGTTTCTTCAAACAACACCAATGTGTTCTTGTCTTCTTTCAAGAATGACCTTGGCACATGGTACCACCTTTGTGATGGATTGCCACAATTGGTGTTGCATTTCTCCGGTACATATTTTCCGCGGTAGTCACATGTGTCACTGCATCCATTGGTAGCAGCAATCCTGGAAGGCCAATAACGACCAATGCTATGCCCATTCACCCAAGCATGTCCTTTACCCAAGCCTTGCAAGTTCACCACGATAGGGTTTGCTCCAGAAGGAGTTTTGAAGTCTGCCTTATACCAAGCCATTGATTTTCCAATAGGATAAGACGAATTAGTGTTCCATGATACACCAATGCGTGGTTGCGGATCATACATACGTTTTCTCTCACCATTCAAACCAACCTTGTAAGACCAAAGGTTGGTTGACAAATCCATTGTCACATTATTCTTTCCAATTAATTGAACAGGGCCGCCGACTATGCCAGTCTTTATCTTATCAAACCCTACACCATAATGTGCAAGTCCAACAGTGGCGCTAAGCAAAGTTATGATGTTCGTTCCTTTCTTTAAAGAAACTTGTTTTTCATACCTGAATTTGTTTCCTTGTTGGCCAAATTGATATCCTATATACCTCCTGTTGACATAACCATGAAGGGTATGGCCCGAAGTGTCCACACGAAGAGTTGCATTGCTCCAAATGGAAGTGTCATTGATATCGACACTAGTCATGTACCACAAGTAGTCACTAGCATCCAAGGTTAGTTCCTTTTGCTCGAGAAGTTGGTGTGCTTTGAGACTACCCTTTCCATTCATGGTGTCTTTTTTTATCTCCATCTTCCAAGCCCAAGTGAGTTTAGTAGAAGCATCGTCGCTCCTTTTCACCATTATTGATGTTTGACTATTAACCTTTGCAGTATTGAAAATTTCTTTGTTGCAACCATCAAGAATGGTCACAGACCAAGCTGGGACAAAGTATTTACCATCATGTTGCAGGTCAACATTTGCATCCTTGCTACCATCAGTATTGCTCAAGAAACAAAATCTTGCTTTAGTAGCATTTGTGTATGTTGTCAGTGTCACTCCATTGCCAAGATCCTTGTCAATCCTTGTTCCATTGGTGAGAATCTTTTCACCTAGTTTAATTGCTGCATGAAGGTGTTTAAGATGTCCCCATTTAGGTTGATTCAAATTCCCATACTCATCAAGTGGTGCATCATAGTCATACGATGTTGTTATATATGGTCCTCCAGCTGTGCGACCAAAGTTGGTTCCTCCATGGTACATGTAGTAATTATTTAACACCCCGCCATTTTGGAAAAAGCGTGCAACAGAGAAAGCTGAATCTTCGGCACTCCTGTGGGGAGCCCTTTCACCCCATTTCTGGAACCATCCAATCCAATTTTCAGTGAACATTTTTGGACTTTTTGGGTTATTGGGTTTAAATTGGTCACAATAATACCCATTGCAAGTATTGATGGTAGGCTGAGGAGCATCAGGTTGTTGACACATGATCCACGGAACACCAATATTTTGTGCTAAAGCCATTTGTGCACACCATTTAACATACGTCTTCCCTGCATCTCCGTAACCCCACATGATGTCTCCGTATTCATTCTCAATTTGAGCAAGAATAATGGGTCCTCCTTGTGATGCGAACAACTTTGCTTCTTTGGCCATGTTCACAATCTTTGTGGTGAAAATCTGCATTTCATTTTTGTAAACCGGGTTATCAGTTCTCGTCTCAATTTTTGGCATATTGTGCAGCCACAATGGGAAGCCTCCATAGTTCCATTCAGCACAAACATAAGGACCAATCCTTAGAATGGCATACAAGCCAGCTTCTTGGATTAGCTTGAAAAATTTGATAAAATCCAAATTTCCCGAGAAATTATATTCACGCCGAACAGGTTCATGTCGGTCCCAAAATACATAAGTCTCAATGGCATCAAGGCCACCATCCCTGGCCTTTTGAATAAGGTCGGGCCACATCTCCACAGTGCTTCGTGGATAATGGATTGCACCAGAAAAAATAATGCGTCTTTCTCCGTTAATAATAAGAGCATTTGGATCGTAAGTAACCTCTATAGCAAAACACGAACATAGCAAAGTTAGGATCAATAAGAGAATCCTAACACAAGAAGAAGAACCCATTGGAAGCATATGCATGGTTATTCAATCTTTGTTATTGCCGCATTGAAATAAAGCGCAAGATTTATATAAGAACATTAGTTAGTTGAAACAACTAATCGATAGCTAAATTGAGTTCGTCCTCGTAATTGAATTAACTTGTGTGAGTTTGTTATTATGCAAACTTACCTGTAAGAATGGGTAAGTACTCCCTAAATATTGACTAAAAGCCTTTCCATCCCATTAATATCTATCCATATGCTGTTCGCTGAGACTCGTATACTTCTTTGCTCTTGCAATTCTGGCATGTCCATATGTACTTTTGGATTGTTATGATTATGACATATTCACAATTCTAGAATTACGGTACATCATGCATTACAATTTGTAAATTCAATTGCCTTTGCATTTTATACAATATTATTGTGTTTTTTGTCTAGTTTTTCCCTTTTTTTTTCCCCTTATACATTTAAAACACACGATATGGAATGAGATTGAAAAAATTAATTCACCATTAAATATTTTAGTTGCAGTTTTTTTTTTGTAGAGTCCAAGGTTTTTTTTTGGGTAAAGAAATTATTTAGCTACAGTTTGAAAATATATAGCATTACTTGCAAAAATATTAACTAACGAAAAGAACTCTCAATTGTCGTTGTATTTTTATTTGATGGATAAACACGATTATAAAGCACGGAAAACTCACTAAAACATATTTACCCCATATATATAATTAGAAATCTCTAGCATATTATACGTACATAATCTCATATTTTATTATTTCTATAAACTATATTCTTTGAAATGCTATTAATGTTTAAATTGAGTCAATTATAAATTTTGAGTTATTACCATTGAAACTTTTAATACTTATAAATTTAGAGTTTATCCATTTTAATTTTGAAACACCGTATTAAATTAAATTAAAATGAATTAAATTAATATACATAATTGATTGTGTATCTTAATATTCACACACTTTCGTTCACGATTATTTTACGGTTTGAAACCTTAGCTCTACATTTTGTACATATTTATTTGACAAATTTAAACATTTTGTCTTTTAAAAATCTTTTTCATAATAATTTGATTTATAAAAATACCATGTAATGCGTGGGATTTTTCTAATAAAGATATATCATTCACTATAATTGTAAATTCGTTCATTTTGATATTCTCTGCCAATACAATATCACTGCTTTTTAACTTATCGAGTTTTAACTTTTTATGTTTGAGATTATTCTCTTCGATCGATAATTAGTGATCATGTTTTAGCATATTCTTTTGGTTTTAAAACTATTAATATCTTAGAAATAGTTCCAATTAATTATTTTTGCAATTATGTCCCTATTTTCGACAATTAGTAGTTAGGAAAAAGGTATATGAAATTGTAATACATACCATGATAGATAATGATAACTAAATAAAGGTATTTTAGTCTTATTATACATCAATTAAGTATTCCTTGATCCATGTGAAATAACTTTTAACATCAATAGTTATTTGACAATATCATGAAACCCGGGGGACCGAAATCGCGCACTTGAAAGCCAGGGGAACCGAAAGGTCCACAAGCCTTTTATATTTTATTTTTAATTATTTATTTCATGATTTTAGAAATTATTTCTGTGTAAGTTTTGAAACCCCTATTTTCTGCACTTTTTCGGAGTTATCTGTAGGAAAAAACAAAAATCGAAGAGATTACACTACTAATAAATTTAAAAAATGATGCCACAAAATTATTTAGAGCTATTATTTTCTAGCATTCTCATTGGTTCTCACCAATTTAAATCAATTATTTCAATTTTTGATTTATTAAATGACATTTTTACCCTTTATTTCTATCCTTTTTCATACAAACCCTAGGGTTACTTTGGTAAAATCACTTCTCCTTCTTTCCAGCCAGTTTTCGCCGCCTCCCTCATGACTCATGGAGGATCTAGGAGCTTCTCAATTTTTCTAGAGCCCAGATATTTTGTGAGATAGGATTTTTAAACCAATTAGATAATTAGGGTTTTTAATTTTGGATAATTAGAAAAATCAAGATCTTTTCTCCCACTTGCCTACCCCTTGGTTGACCACTCCATCTATAAATAGGGGGGATGCTGATGCTCTTCATTTTTCTTCACACCAATTCCATGAAGCAACACCATAAAATCTCTTTCTTTCCTTTATAGTTTTCTTTAGTTTTCCTAACAAACCTCTTGCAATTTTGTTTTGTGTTCTTAGTGTTCTTCCAAGTTCTTGAGGCCAAGGTAAGGGGAGTTACTTCTTAAGTGGGTTTGATCTTGTTTTGATGAGTGTTTTGTGTTTTGGGTGTTTATAGCTTTAATTAATTGTTATTTACTTGTTTTATTATTTTAAATGCTTAATTTAAATTGCTTTATGCTTTATTTTATTTAAATTGTGATTTTATAATTAGTAAAGTTATAATGCCCAATTTATTTATGAATTTTAATAATTGTACCGTTTCGCTGGCGAAATTTTATTTATAAAGGTTTGATCACTCAATGGGTTATGCCTTCGTGATCAACAAATCTAAAAATCATTAAAATTGAACCTATGTAGTTCTTTTGGCTAATGGGGAATACTGTGGTTCGTCAGGCAGGAGAGTACACCCTTGGTGTACTGTCAGGTCAGGCTCAGGGGCCGTATCTCTATTAAACATTAGTACGTTGAGAAAGTGATTAAATATGCTAAAATTTCTGAATCAGTGTTTTCTTTCATTGCAATATACTGCTTTGGTAAATATATATATATATATACAGGTTGATTAGGTAAAATAATTTAATAGTAAATGGTTCTCGGTGAACTCTATTGTTATGTTATTTGGTAGAAATTCCTTATTTGGGATCCTGATATATATAAAAACTTGCAATTTTTACTGTTTATATACAGACTAATGGTTGGGTTAAGGTAGTTCATTTGTATGGTTCTGTCTAGGAAAGACAAAGGTCATCCAAGTGGCCTTAGCTCACCTTCTATTTCTTGGGAGTCATACCGATGCACTATTTTTCCTATCCTAGGGAGTTCGTATATACATGGCGAAGATTACATGATCAGCTTCCAAAGAGCTTTCCAAAAAATGAGCTTAAGTCATAACTATTTTCACTTATATTGCAGTTATGGTTGGTCACCGCGTTCGGCTCTGCCGCCGAGTGGCTATTCCATAGCAATTTTTTCCAAAAAAGAGAAAAAGTCACTTACCGATTAAAAATGAACATGAGTTTAAATTAGCATTAATCTCTTCTCTCTTGATCAATCCTGGTGGTTCTGCCTCGTTTTGATCTTTTGTTATTGCTTTGATCACTTTTATTCTATACCGATTCTTTTATCTGCTTCAGGTAATCACCTCAATTCGGCTCTACCGGGGTGTGGTTACTCTTAAAATGAATGAGTACAGCCGGAAAGAGTAACAAAGCGGAAAATATACAAGAGTTATTTCTGTATTGATAGAATAAGAGTATTCTATGTGTTTTTGTATTAAGAGAATACGGTAAAACAGAGAAGGTTTTACAAGAGTAATCAAAGAGATATTATGCAATTATGAGTTGTCATTTGCATAAAGAGATATGAGCTTATAACCTAGAAGAAGGGTTGAGAATAGAGTTTTGTTGGGCTACAATTGCCTTCTGGATTATCCAGGTTTCGAAAGTCTCAATGGCCTTGTAGGTGAATACCCCTGAGCCGAGACGAGTCGTATATCCGGCTTGGATAAATTTGACTGACGGACCTATTTCATGATATGGTTGAGATGCGTATAACTGAATGTTCTCCAGAAATCTGAGTGATTTCCTGGTTATTCTATTAAGTCTTGTCGCAGGCCTATCACTCAATGGAGTTAAGGTGGAAAAAGTCTCATTGGAGCAGCACACCGGTGTATTCTCAAAGAGATTGAAGTGTCATGCATAAATATATCTGTGATTGATGATATATTCTGAGTATACCTTGAGTTATGGTATTTTATTACTGAGTGCGAATTGTGGTTGATATATTCTGAGTATACCTTGATTTACGGTATTTTACTTCCAAGTGTGATTTGTGTTGTGAGATTCTGAAAGTATACTGTATAAATGTTGTATGTATATTTCTTGTGTAATCATTCTTAACTTGTGAAAGTTTTTCACCCTTGCCTACTTTTATGTTGTGTTAATGCATGATTGAGTAGATGAGTTACCTGTAGACGGGTTTGGAGCCGGTGAGACGACTTAGTCTTCTATAGTTGGGTGGTACTGATGTGATCTGGCAGATTGACCATTTCACACAATGGGATACCTTTGTGGGATGGATGAGTGTCACTGATGGCACAGTTGGAGGGCATGTTCAAAAGTGGCAGGAGCAAGTGGTACTTCACGTGAAGTTGCCACTGAGGTAAGTGAGGGAAGCACCTACTGATTCTGAGAGTGGTCTGGATGACATTCCCAGGTATCCATCAGTCCGACGTACTTACAGAGGATGGAGGAGGTATTATGGAAGGATGCGAAGGTCTGCTGTTAGGTCTTCATCTTCACATCCCAGTAGAGAGGTCGTCACAGCACGCGACATGTTTTCAGAGGAGGAGCCGAGGACTTACACACCTCGATCACCCCCTGCAGGAGCGCAAGGTGCAACACCCTTTCTCCAAAAAGGGTATTACACCATAGTAACAAGTATTTTTGCAAATATTCTTAAGAAACCTTAGATTAAAAATCGAGCTTTGTTCAAAAAATATGGATAAAATTTTTGCCTTTTTAAAAGATGAGAAGAATGGGGAGTCCATTCTTTCCTTTTCCATTGCATGTTAAAATAAGAACAGTATTAGAAGAAACACTGAAGTAAAAGCAACTTCCTCAAATATGTATATATATAATCAAAAGCTTGCATCAGTACAAGCAAGGAGTTTTCTAAAACTATTGTACATCAAAAAGTAGTAAAAACTCTAAGCAAACTAAAATAAAATGACTGAAATAAAAAGCTACTAAGTAATAAGAAAGCCAGGTCCAATCTAACTACTCATGACGGTGAGACCCAGCAGATGAGCCTCCATGAACATCACCCTCATGCTCCTCAAACACCTTCCCCTTGCCCTTGTGGAGATGCTCCCAAATCGTCACCTGATCCTCAAGAGACCTATCCGAGACGCCCGTCTCTCCAGAAACCCCTGTCGAGGTAGGGTAATACCTCTCCACACTAGCTGCTCTCATCCTGCTTTGCGCCTCTGCAGGTGGTGATCGAGGCGTGTAAGTCCTCGGCTCATCCTCTGAATCCCTATCATGTGTGGTAACCACCTCTCTACTAGGGTGTGAAGACGGAGTCCTAAAAGCTGACCTCCGCATCCTCCCATAGTATCTTTCCCATCTACCATAGACACGCCTAGCTGCTGGATGCCTAGGTATGTACTTCGGCCCACTCTCTGAGTCGGTAGGTCTTTCCGTAATCTGCCTGAGTGGTAACTTCATAGAAAGTACCACTGGTTCCTTCCACTCCCTACAGTGTCCCCCAACAGTGCCATCAGTGACACATATCCTCCCCACAAACGTACCCCACTGAGTGATGTGATCTATTTCCCAGATCACATCCGCACCCCCCAACGGGATGATACTAAGACGTCTCACTGGATCCAACCCTGTCTGAGGATAACTCATCTACTCAACCACATACAAAACAACATGGAAAGTAGGCAGGGTGAAAAACTTGCACAAGTTAAAAATGATAGTTTCAAAGAGTATACATACAACACTTATACAGTATATATATATATATATATATATATTCAGAACCTTACAAACACAGATCATACCTGGAAGTAAACATTCACAGAACAAGACATAAGTAAGGATAAACAATCAAGTGCAGATATATCATCAATCACAGATGTAACGTCAATCACAGATATAACATCAATCACAGATATATTATCAATCACATCTATCTCATCAACCATGGGTATATTTATGCATGACACTTCAATCTCTCTGATAATACACCGGTGTGCTGCTCCAAGGAGACTTTTCCCACCAAACTCCATTGGGCGATAGGCCTGCAACAAGTCTTAACAGGACAACCAGGAAATCCCCCTCAAACCCCGGCAGCCATTTCGAAATGCGCATCTCAACCATATCATGAAATAGGTCCGTCAGTCGGATTTATCCAAGCCGGGTATACGCTCGTCTCAGCTCAAGGGCTATCGCCATGCAAGGCTATTGAGACTTTCGAAACCTGGATAATCCTAGAAGGCGATTGTAGCCATGAAAATAGAAGAGAGGTGTTCATAGATATGCAACTCATTTCAAGAATACAAAGTGGGAAAAAGAAAAAGGGAACTCACTTAATGATTCAAAGGATAAAAACATGCAAGAAGATGAACCCATGACCATCTTCTGCCCCTCTTCTCTTCTTCTCCTTCTCTTCTTCTTCTTCTTCCTCTTCTTCCTCTTCCTCTTCCTCTTCCTCTTCTTCTTCTTCCTCTTCCTCTTCCTCTTCCTCTTCCTCTTCCTCTTCCTCTTCCTCTTCCTCTTCTTCTTCTTCTTCTTCTTCTTCTTCTTCTTCTTCTTCTTCTTCTTCTTCTTCTTCTTCTTCTTCTCCTCTTTTTTTTTCCTTCTTTTTACTCTTCTTTCTCTCGGCTGTCTCTCTGTTCTCTCTCTTTTCTAACATTAAAAAATGTGTGTGCGTGTGTGTGTGTGTGTGGCTTAGGTTAAGTGAAGTGTGTCTACGGTGTATAGATGTGTGAGTGAATTTGAATTAAAAGATATGTGGTGCTCACATACTCTCCCTCAATGCTAATTTAATCCCTACACTCACTTTATTCTAAAATTCTACCCTTCTATTCTTATTCAAACAATTCAATAAAGTATATTAAATGAATAGCTTAGGCAATCACGTCATATATCTATTAAAAAAATAAAATATATAACTAATCAATTAATTAACATCTAGCTCTTAAGGTTCTAAAAATTGGGGATATTATAGTATTATCTCTCATAATACAAAACCACATAGAATACTCTTATTCTGTTAACACAGAAAATTTCTTGAAAACTTAACCAGTTTGTTACTCTTTTCGGCTGTACTCGTTTATTTTAAGAATAATCACACTGCGATAGAGTCGAACGCGATAACTAACTTAACCGGAATAATATTAATGGAAAATATTACTTAAGTTCATTCTCTTTGGGAAAGCCCTTTGGAAGCTGGTCAAGTAACCTTTGCCGGGTATATACGAACTTTCTAATATAGGAAAAATAGCGCATCGGTATGGTTCCCAGAAAAGATCAGGTGAGCTTGTAGGCCCCTTCAATGACCTTTGCCTTTCCTAGACAGATCCATACAAATGAACTACCTTCACCCATCATCAGTCTGTATATAAACAGTAAAAATCACAAGTTTTTATATATAACAGGGTCCCAAATCATGAATTTCTTCCAAATAACTTAACAGTAGAGTTCACCGAGAACCCATTACTATTAAATTATTTTACCCAATCAATCTGTATATATATATTTTCGAAAAAGAACGTGGAAATGGAAGAAAAACACTAGTTTAGTAATTTTAGTGTATTTAATCACTTGCTCACGTACTAATGTCTAATAGAGATACGACCCCTGAGCCGATGTAACAGTGCATCGAAGATGCACTCTTATGTCTGACCAACCACAGTATTCCCTATTAGCCAAAAGAACTCAAGAGGTTCAATTTTACAAATTCTTAGATTTGTTGATCACGGAGGCATAGCCCACTGGGTGATCAAACCTTTATAGTTAAAATTTCACCAACGTAATGGTACAATTATTAAACTTTATAATTAAATTGGGCATTATAACTTTACTATTTGAAAAATCACATTTTAAATAAAAATAAGGCATAGTATAATTTTTAAAACAATTTTACAAATCAATACACAATTTATTTAAAGCATAAACACCAAAAACACAAATTCTCATCAAAACAAAGATCAAACCAACTTGAGAAGTATTTCCCCATACCTTAGCCTTATGAATAATGAAGAACACACTAAGAACAACAAGAACAACACACAAAAACTTTGATTAGTAACAAAGAAAGCTTAAAGGAAACAAAGGGAAAGAAAAAAGAATTTTGAGTGAGATTTCTCTTCAAGTGAGATTGTGTGAAAATGGAAGAGCACCCCCTCCCTATTTATAGGGGAGGGGTTCGGCCAGATCAAGAGGAGAGAGGGGGGGAGATATTTTAATTTCCAATTTTCACAAAAATACTAAAATCCTAATTTCTAAAAATATCTAACAAAATATCTATGCCCTAGAACACTTGATAAGCTTCAAGACTCTTCAAGAGGGAGTGAGGGTCTGCCAGAACAGGGCTGGGAAGGAGAGAATGTGAATTTCCTAAAATAGCCCTACGGTTTGGATGAAAAAGAGAGGAAAACAAGGGTATTTTGGTCTTTTCATAAATCAAAAATTGAAATAATTAGTTAAAAATTATGAGAACCAATGAGAATGCTAGAA
This sequence comes from Glycyrrhiza uralensis, assembly GCA_030159175.1. Taxonomy (NCBI): domain Eukaryota; kingdom Viridiplantae; phylum Streptophyta; class Magnoliopsida; order Fabales; family Fabaceae; genus Glycyrrhiza; species Glycyrrhiza uralensis. The sequence continues at coordinate 1,495,150 of BRZY01000007.1, forward strand.
AATGCCATGACAAGTCCAAATAATTTCGTGGCACTCATTTTTTAAATTTATAGATAGTGCAAACTCGTCGGTTTTCATCGTTTCGCAAGTATAACTCCGTAAAATGCAGAAAAATAGGGTTTTCAAAACTTTCACAAAAATAATTTCTAAAATCATGAAATAATAAATTAAAAATAAAAATAAAATGGGTGTGGACCTTTTACACAAAAATATACCTGTGAAACAAGGTTTTTGCATTTATACGCCCCCAGTGAGCGTAGTTTTCGCTAATTTTTGAAAGTTTTCCAAAAATTCTAGAAAAATTCAGAAAATCTAAAATAATAAAATAATCAACTTTTGTGAAGTAAGTTTATTTATTGAGTTTGTTTAACACACTCAAGCTATTTAAGCATCCTTCTGTCAGTTAGACGTAAACCATTTTCTATAAAAAGACCCGATTTTGACTGAAAAGCTACCGTTTCAGAAGTATTCCGAAATACATGTATTTTATTACTAATTTTAAGCAAAAAATAAATCACACATCAATTATGGAATAAAAATTTATATAAAACAAAAAAGGACAAAAAACGCAAAGAAACGGATATTGTAACTAGACCTAACAGAAGCTGAAAATCAACCATTTTCAGAAGTATTCTTAAACATACATATTTAAATCCTATTTTTAAAAATAAAATAAATCTCAAAATAATTACATCACAAAAATTCATATAAGACGGAAATTAAACAGTTAGTCACAAAAGCGGATGTTACACAAGGTAGGGTGAGAGCGGCTAGTGTCGAGAGGTATCATCCTACCTCGGCAGGTTTTTCAGGAGAGACGGGCATCTCAGAGAGATCTCCTGCGGCTCAGGCGAGGTTCTTGGAACGTCTCCGCAAGGGAAAGGGAAAGATGTTGGAGGAGCATGAGGGTCATGTTCCTGGAGGCTCATCTGCTGAGTCTCATCATTATTAATAGTCATAAATTGGACCTGGCTTTTATATTACTTAGTACCTTTTTATTTCTGTCATTTTCTTTTAGTTTTCTTAGAGTTTCTATAGCTTTTTAATATACAGTAGTTTGTAGAAAACTCCACGCTTATACTGAAGCAAGCTTTTGGTTATCCATATATGAAGAGGTACTTTCACATCTGTGTTCTTTACTATTTACTGTTGCAAAAATTTTATTCACATTTTTAAGAACAAAACTCTATTTTAATTAAAGGTTCTAAAGAATATTTTGCGAAAATACTTGTTACTATGGTGTAATATCCTTTTTGGAGAAAGGGTGTTGCATTTTGTGGTATCAGAGTCAGGTTCTCTCCCAGTACGATATGGTTCGAGGACGAACCAGGCAGAAGCTGGTGGGCATGTGACACCCTGAGGTCGACGAGGGCAGGGAGTAATCGCCGGTGCAGAGAGGCACGCAATGCATGGGTAGATAATTGAATTTCAATTTATAATATCGTTAAAATATTAAAAAAAATATTAGTTGTATCAAATGTAATAGGAAAAAAAATATATTAGTTATATCAAATAGCAATAAATTTATTTTTTTATTCAAAAATTGATAAAATTTTGTGTATTTAAAAGGAAAAAAATATAATAGTAATTTTTGTTAGTTTTATAGTAATATATACTTCTTTAATTTATATAAGTTTGTGAAGTCTTTTGATGATTTTTGTAATACAAAATAACTTTTTTAGTTAGTGAATTATATTATAGTTAGATGCATGATCTTTAATATTACAAATGGTTTTATTAGATAGAATATTTTTCACAATTCACTTTAAAGGAGTTAGAATAATCTTTTTTCTTGTGATTTCTGAAATAATTCTTAGTGTGTTTTTTTCAAAATATATATCTAATTGGAAAATCTTGATTGGTACATATATAAAACCAACAAATCCTATTATATATAATCCAATCAATAATATTTATAATTAATATTAATTTACGATAAATTTGACAAAGTTTTCTATATATTATGAGGAAAAATTCATATTCACATTTTTGTTGTCTTTCAAGTGGCATAAACTTTTGTATATTAGAGTTTGTAATATCTCTTAATGATATTTAAAAAAAATATAGGATTATATTATAATTAGATAGGGATGAATTTTAATAGTATTGATTTTATTAAATATGATAATTTTTTATCAATTCATTTTGAGTGAGTTGGGCTGATTTTTGTTGTTGTTGTTTGTGATTTATAAAACAATTTTATTGTAGCTTTATAAAAATGAATTTTATCAAAAACTATTGAAATTCGTAATATTTTGAAATTTTGAAAAATAAGAAATATTTTTCTAAATATTCCAATCAATAATTATTATAATTAACACTAACTTATAATAGGATACTTTTCTCATGTTAAATTTAAGTACTTTGTGAGAGAGTATCATGATCCTTTAGAATAACTTCATTGATAACATGAATTATAATTGATCTTTTATTAATTATTAATTAGTAATGTTAAATTTGGTATTTATGAGAATATAAATGATGAGTTATTAAGAAATTGAAAAGACATTCAACCACAAAGCTCAATAACTCATAATTTGCTTATGTGGCATGAGTATGGAGCTTTAGAAAGCTAAAGTTGCAATCATAGAACTCGCACTTCAGCTTTTATATCCCATGGTTAATTAGAATAAATTATTATGTATTAAATTTGAAATTTTATTTTTTTAACATGAATACTTTTTTTAATTTCCTTTCATTCTTACGGTTACACTTACACATGACTTATTATATGTATATAATCTCATATTTTATTATTTCTATATATTCTTTTCTTTTAAATGCTATTAATATTTAAGTTTAGTCAATTATAAATTTTTGAATTATGACTATAAAAACTTTTTTTAATCAAATCAATATTAAAACTTTTAATACTTATAAATTTAGAGTTTACACTAAAGGAAACAAAATGAAACATAAGAAGGGGGTTGAATTGTGTTTTCTTTGCTTTTAAAACCTTTTTGAAGACATTGGACTCTAGCTACAACGTAGGCTTCAATAGACCTTGAGAAACTCCAGCTTTAGCTTCTTCAGCCTTCACAAAAATAGTCGTTCTCTCACATGCGTTAAATGCATTTTCCCCATTGCTTCTATGGCTGGTCACATATCAGCGTAGATCATAAGTTTTTAGAGACTTTCTCCAATAAAATAGCAATTGTCATTCTTTATCACAATAGCACAACTGTTAAAGGTAATATCCAGTTTGGACAAATTGAATACACTGTGTTATGAAAATGTTGTGATTAGAGAGCAAAAAAGTAGTTCAAGGATATTCTCTCTCAAGTACACGTACTTTTTGCTTTCAATACATGTGATTTCAAATAAATTCATGTAGGAGAACACAGTTTCTTTCATGATTACTTTACAATTTAAAATCTTAGCTCTATGATTTATACATATTTATTTGATAATTTTAAATATTTTGTCTTTTAATCTTTTTAATAATAATTTTAATTTTAAAAGTACCATGTAATGCATGGGATATTTTCTAATAATGATATATCATTTACTATAATTATAAATCCATTCATTTTTATCTTCTTAGCCAATACAATATTACTGCGTTTTAATTTATTGAGTTTTAACTTTTTATGTATGAAATTATTCTCTTTGTTCTATGTTCATTGATCATGTTTTAGCATTTTCTTTCGGTTTTAGAACTATTGATATTTTAGAAATCCAAGGTGCAATTAATTATTTTTCCAATTATATCCCTATTTGACAATTTGTAGTTGGGAAAAAAGTATATGAAATTGTAATACATATCATGATAGATATAGATAATGATAATCAAATAAAGGTATTTTGGTCGTATTATACATCAATTGAGTATTTCTTAATCCATGTGAATTAAATAATTTTAAACATCAATAGTTATGGAATAGTGTTCTGGATGAAATTGATATGTGAGGCTTAAAAAAAAATCATGCAAATATTGATTAAGAGTGTTGGGGATGAATATTAGTTGAGAAAAATGATTAAATGTATTGTACATAAAATACTTTATCCCTATTATATTAATGAAAAGAACCATCAATTCTCATTCCTTTTGCTTGCACTCAATTTGATATATGGAAGAAAAGATAGTTACATAAATATGAAATTCACACGTGATAGATGTGTCGTTCAATTCATCACACGCACATGATTTGCATGTGTATGATATAGGTGCTAAATATATTGTTAACTAAAGGAACTCTCAATCCTCACTGGTTTTGATTCTCTATAAGACTCCATAAACTCTTACTCAATAGTACATATATCCTCCTATTATGAAGAGAATCCCTACAGTCGATGCTCAAGTAAATGGATCAAGCTAGCACATGCATTTTTGATTGCATTAGATATGTGCAATCTTAATCGATCCTCATCAAGCGTGTCTGGGATAGCGAACACTTAGCAATTTTACATCATCTATGACGGGTCCACAAAGGGAACCAGAGTTATCATTCTTCATGGTGTAAAATGTGCTTAGGAACCTAATGCGAGTACGTGTTGACACAGCCTTGAATCGAAGCTTGCCTCTAATAAACCCTCCTTTGCCCTTGGATTGATATGGAACTTGAACAGTGTCTCTACCGGCAAATGCTTCTACCATCATGGAACCTTCACATGCATTGTTGGCATCACCGACAGCGAATGTGAGGTCATAAACCTGTTGAGAATATCCAAGTTTGAGTTAGTACTTAGTCCCATTGGTTAAGAATGAGCCAAATAAAGAGAATGAGTAAATAACCACTTTGCTCCCTGAGAGTGTCAGGCACTGTCACTTTGGTCCTAACAGAGATGTGAAATTAAAAAAAGATCATCAACTTCAGGGACCAAAGTGACTAACGGTTTATGACCTTTTTTTAATTTCGTATCTGTCAGGGACTAAAAATGACACCATTTGATACTGCTCTCACAAACCAAAGCGATTGTTTACTCAAAGAGAATATAAGAGACAAGACAAAACCTTGCCAACTGTAGTGAAGACTACTTGTGCAAGGGCACTCTCTTTCCCTGCAACAAGTTCAACAGCTCTTTTTCCCTCAGGCACGGTGAAGTGATCAGAGTCAATGTATTTCACGGCCTTGAGAGACTCAACAATCCATCCTGACAAAGGACCATGAGCATCCTCAATGTGGGGTGGGATCAGAACTCCCCATGACGCGTTGGGGAACACATATGGGCCTTCTTCAAAGTTCCCATTTTTCAACAAATTGGCTGCACCAACAATGTATATCCCAAATTCATAACTCAGAAAAAAAAAATTAAACTTGAATCAAAATTTGAGCTATATATCCTCTTTGTATTAAATTAAAACATGTTTACTTAAAATGACTTACTTTATTATTTGATTACCCTTTAGATGATGTCAATTTTTTTTTGTTTTTAAACAATTTCAAATTTAGATTATTGAATCAAATTTAAACATTAATATTTTTATTCTTTAATCTATATCCTAATTATATTAATCTATACACACACATGTATTATTTTTGGGTGAACCCGAGTATCCTCCATGCACAACTATGGAGACTAATCCCTCGAAGTACTGAAATCTATTTAAGGGGTTAAACTCTCCCAATATATGATTCACATAGTGTCTATATAAATTAGCTTATTCCATGTTTAATTAAAAAGTCAACTGAAAACTTCTTAAGTGAGTCTTTTTGTTTTGAAATTTTTTTTTACTATTTCTCCAAAAGACAATCGCTACCGATCATACACTTAAGGGTAACTCAATTTGCTGTCCTCATGTCTCTACAAAAAAATGACACATGCCCCGTCATTAATATTTTTTAAGAAAAACTAATATTTAAGTTCCTCTTTAATCTAATTTATGTATCCTTTTTTTTGGTAGTTTCAAACATTTTTTCATTCAAATTCTATTTTTTTAATTAACAATTTTCTTAAAAAAAAAATTGTGTAATGCTCATAGAATACTTATTGAGCCAACAGGGGTTGACACAGATGGTCGAACCCTCTACTCGCAGTAGCTGTGACTTGGGTTCAAATCTTGAATTCATCCATTGGTAGGTTATACGTAAATTCTATTATAAATCATTATTGAAATTGGTAGTTCTTTTTGGTCTTGCATTGGAATGTATTTTCCCTAAACTAAATTTTAAACTCAGCAAAAAAAAAGGGCATAGAGAGTGAGAGTGCAAAAATTCACCTCTGGTTCTTTTAGGTGGATTCAAAACCTTCAAGGCAACCGAATCAATAAGTGGGCCACAAGCTGGATCCTCTTCCACACCTGTGTTATGGATCACAATCTCAGCTTCTGGGTAATCTGCTCTGAACCCACAAGCAAATGATTCCCAACCATTGCTACCATACATTGTCTGAATGGGAATCACACCCCAATCCCTCTTCTCAGTGGTTGGCACCACTGAAACATTGAGCTTCTCTTCTTGTGCACACGTGCGAGCTGCACTGAATGTGATGGAGTAGAATGCACCCTTAGTTAGCTTCAATTTTTGCTTAATTGAAGCTTCATTGCCTAGCCTTACAGCATATGCACCCTCTGGCACGACCAATAACATGTCACCTTGTTTTTGTCCTGATTTTATGTATTCCACGAAGCCCGAAATTGTCCAATTTGGAATTGCATCGTGGCCCATCACTACTGAGCCCTTAAGTTGTGATGCGTTTGGCCCAAGCTCGAAGTCCCCATTGGGCAATAAACCTGAATTTCACAACCACATAACGTGTGTTACCTATGTATGAACTATTGTAAACCAAATAAAAAACAAGATATTTGGACCAGTTTGAATTGACTTACGTAAAGCTTATCTATTGAGATAAATATCTGTGACAGTATTTGATAGAGCTTTTGAAATAGTTTATAACTGGCTCACAAGCTGTTTTGGGCTTATTTTCATAAACTCTCCAGAATAATTTATCAAAATAGCTTACAACTTATGTGAAATTTGTTTCATCATATTTCATCGTCGATTATAAAAATAGCTTATATATAAGTGTTTATGTCATAAGTGTTTAACTAAGTTGTTTATCCAATCAAACCATTTTTTTGTATAATTTTTTTTTTGGGTAAAGAAAAAGGTATGTGACCCAATAGAAAAATAAATCGAGCAATTTCCTTTTCATGACCACTTTTTGGTCTTGTTCCATGTGATAAGGAACATGTTAGTGCAAGCTGTGAGCACATGAAAAACTGTGTAAGCCATGTGAAGAGATTTCCGATGCTATTGCTCTGGATCCCTAGGAGTTGTTGTATGTATATATTTTTTCTGTTGATCCTAATATTGGCACCTTGTGTTTTTTTGTCTTTGTATTAAGTAAAAAACATAAAATTGATGCAATTGTAAATCCCGTGCAATAATTTATTTATTCTGATATAAAATTTTAGTAGTACAAAATGGTATGAAATTCAGAGATAATTTAAGCCTTATTGTGTGAATATCTGTTAAACAGACTCAACCAAATTCCAATACAGAAAACGTGTGAGAATAATTTTTTACATTTTTAATCAGATGACCGTTTAAGGGAAACGCAAAGACAAACAGATAAATAATACGTTTGGCAAGTAAAAACGGTGACATATAAATTCAATTTTGTATGTAAATAAGAAACATGTTAAAACGGTTTTAATTTAAAATTGAAGCAACTTCTGCATAACATATATAGCTCTTGGTTAATCTTGAGGCTTTAAAGGTTAAATCTAAAATTGAAGTACAAGGAATAAAGGTCAATTAATTTAAAGCTTTCTGTGAGTGAATATTGGAAATGACTTAAACACTTGCTTTGAATAGTTGGATCTTATCATGGTACATCAGTAGCTGATATGACGGTTCTAGTAAGTTCTTAACGTGGTGAAGAATATAACAAAAATTTAGGACATATTTGAATAAACAATTTATTTAAGCACTTATCGCATAAGCACTTATAAGAGCTAGTCATAAATTACTTTTTAACTATTTTTATAATTGAAGAGAAAATATGATAAAACTGATTTCATATAAGCCGTAAGTTATTTTGATAAATTATTATAGAGAGTTTATGAAAATAAATCCAAAACAGTCATAAACTATTTTCATAAATTTTACTAAATATTATCACAAATATTTATGTCAATAGATAAATTCTACGTAAACCAATTCAAACATGTTCTAAAAGTGATTCAAAGCCAAATTAAACACACATTGCTATATATAAGTGGAGTTGATTAATTAGAACATACCATCGGTATAGGACAAAGCAGATTGGCAGGTTGAGAGCAATAGAACTAGTAGCAATTTGAGCTTCTGCATTTCGATGAAGAATCTCAAAACAGATAGAGGGAAAAAAGAAGACACAAACACACACCAGAGAGAGTATAGGGAGAGAGAGAGAGAGTTAAGTGAGTTGGGGTTGAGATCCTAAGGGTGATCAAGCACCTGGTTTTATTTGAATCATTACATGAAAAAGCCACTGAATTTGGCATAAAACTACATCAATGCCACTGGAACTATCCTTTTTTTTATTTCATTATTATTATCTTAATTAAACTAAATCCCTTGTGAGATTCCATTTTCCCAGGAAGAGATAGCTTTGCCCTGAAGACCTGTTAACATTGACAGACAAATCCCACACGAGTGTCAATGTCAAAAATCTTTTCATTGGTATTTTTATAATAAAGCTCATTTAATGCTTTTTGGTATATTATATCAATGATAATTTCATTTCTTTATAAGAATTCATGAATGTCTTTCTTCCAAATGGCTTCATTTTTTTTTTTGTATATTTGTAACTAACAATATTTCGAGTTACCTAAAGGACTTCAAAATCCATTATTCTTTTTGTAATTAATCGATAACCGATGAATACCATTGTAAATAATGAGACATATTTGAATATTGTTCAGCGAAATCGGTTGTTTTGGTTAATTGAGTAATTGCCATGTGCAAAAAGAATATCTAATGGTATTGATGGACATCAACTATGAACTATATATTCAGCCGTTTATACCTTCACAGAGTATATAATAGTGACCAAATGATATCTATAGTCGTGTGAAAAACCAAAATCAGACAATAATGATATTTAAGTGGTGATCGTTAATATTTGATAGTTAATATTAATTAATAATATATATAATGTTATTTAATTTTTTTCTTTCACAGTAATAGTTAAAAATTAGTATTACCATTAAGAAATTTAAATATCTAACATTTTAATTAAAAATATATATGAACTATAAATACAGTCATTTATTTTTTTAAATGTTTATTGTCAAATATTTTTTTAACAATCAATATTGTAATTAAATAATTTTAATATTCAATTTTTTTAATTCAATATACATACATTTTTTTAATATTTACTACTTATTATTTAACAGCATATAATGTCATTAGATATTTTTAACATTTTTATCTTAAATGATAATTAACGTTGATCTTAATGTTTCTCACTATCTGAATTTTAGCGTGTGTTTGCATTTTTTTTTACATTATTCATAAATGAAAATCATATTACTCCAATTTAGTTGTTTTTTTTAATAATATATTTGATTTATAAAAGAAAAAGATCATGTTTCATAAATCAAGACTATATATACATTTTATTTTGCACATTATTTTCAGCAATATTCTGAGTTTTAATGTAATTTCTTGAAAAGTAATTCAAATTCAACATATAATTTAGTTGCTAAATTAACATTATTATTTTATTCCATCCTAAAATTGAAGAAATTGGTTTTACGAAGCAAGACGTACGTTTCCGAAGTCTAAAGAAAGGAATTTTCTCGAGCAAAGGAAATATATCGACACGTGTTACTTACAAAGACAGGGTTTTCAGATTTTGCTTTTGCAAGTCCTTCAAAAAAAAAATAATACTTCGTTTGTTCTTTTTTATCTGTCGTTTAAGGTTATTTTATTACAATTAATGAATCAATTAATTGATAAAAAGTTTTATATTATATCCTTATTTATTTATTACTCTATTTGTTGAAAATAATAATTAGTCTTTGAACTTTCAATTATATATTAATCAATTTTATGAAAAATACAAAGAACAATTAATAAGATTAAAAATATAATTATTAAAATATAACCTTAAACTATCAAAACGACAGATAAAAATAAATAAATTTTTCTTAAAATCTGACAAATAAAAAAAACGGAGGGAATAATAAAGATTTTGCTATTGCAAGGGTTTATATAAAAGATGTGCAATTTTCAATTATATTGCTTCAAATTTCAGGCGATGATTATATGGGGCAGGTGTGGGACAAAGCCATTAAAACTCACATGTTCTCAGTCCAGAACATACACTGTCGGTGACCAAATAAAAATTAGGTATCCCAAAAGCACAAAACTCTATCGTTAAAATCTGATACAAACGTTATGCATAATTTTTTTTTCTGACAAAATATAATGTTTTAACCTTATGTATATGATTATGGCCCGGATAAGTTTTTCCATAAGCTAGCATTTTTAGTATGTATTTTTTAACTAAAGTTCAATTTGGATAAGTTTCTTTATAGATATTTTTAATATGTGTTTTTTAACTAATAATTTTTTATAAAAGTTGAAATTAATTTTTGTTCTTCATATTTCTTAAAAGATATCTTTTTTAACTTCTCTAAAAGTACCTATATATCTATTAATAACTATTTAACAACATTCCTTCTTTTTGCATATATGAAAAAAATAAAAAATAAAATAAGACTAACTTCTCCATAAGTCAAAAGCTAGAGCTTTTACATCCAAACAGAACCTAACAACTTTTCATAGAAGTTGAAATTAACTTTTGTTCTTCACATTTTTTAAAAGTCATCTTTTTTAACTTCTCCAAAAGCACCTATCTATATATTAATGACTATTTAACAACATTTTTTCTTCTGTATATATGAGAAAAATAAAAAATAAAATAAGACTAATTTCTCCATAAGTCAAAAGCTAGACTTTTGCATCCAAACAGGACCTATGTTACTCATATACGTTATGTTTTTAATAGATTAAAGGCTTAAATCTCTTTTTGGTCTCTCATTTTTCACTGAGTTCTATTTTTAGTCTCTCAAAAATAAAATACGTCCTTTTAATCCTTCATTTTTTAAAATTTGTCTCTTTTGGTCCCTGGAGCTATATTTTAAATTTGAAAAATATTTTTTAAATTTATACTTTGACCCCTCCCAAAGCCTGATTCTCACCTTAACTCGTTTTCCCCGTTCTCCTCCTCATCCACTGATGCACCACGACCCCCCATCCCCGCTAGGAGTAGTTCCAATGTCCTCCCTCGAAACCGGCACGAGATGCAACCTCTCTCTCATTCTCCTCCTTGTGCGATCGCGGTGGCCGCGCGGAGATGGGGGGCCGCAGTGCATCAGTGGAAGGGGAGAAGAACTGAAAAACGGGTTAAGGTGAGCATCAGGTTTTAGGAGAGGTCAAAGTATAAATTTAGAAAATACTTTTCAAATTTAAAATATGACCTCATGGACTAAAAGTGACAAATTTTCAAAAATAAAAGACTAAAAAGACATGTTTTATTTGTTAGAGACTAAAAACATATTTAAACCTAGATTAAATAAAATACTTTGTCGGATGTGATTCAATTAGCTAGCAACACATATTGTGGTGATTAAGGTTGCTGATTGTAGTAGCATTGTGGCTCAAATTAAGATGTTGTTATGGGATTGGTTTATTAGTAGGGAAAGTAGAAATTTGGGTTTAGTTTATCTCGATTGTTGTGTAAATTCATTGGGATGTTGTTTTCAAATTACTATACGTTGATGTATCTCTTGAACTGATGTAATGGGTTGGAGTACCTTGTATTTCTTTAGTTATTCTATTTTGATTATAAAAAAAAATAGCAACACATATTGAGTTTTTGGACAGAGTTCACGACTCAGAGTCGAGATATATAGAGTCTATTTTTGTCTTTTTCAGCTAATTTTTATATACATTAACTAACATTATTTTTTGTCTCTTCAAACTTTGTGTCAGTAATATCCCAATGGGTTCGTATTACCACCACACAGTGTCATCATACATGAATTATGAACAGCTAGCTTGAATAAATTCTTTAAAATAATAATTAATTAATGATATGATATGATCATTTTAGGCTGGTTGTACCATGATCCAGACACACACATGGATCTGAAATTGATCATGTTCGTATTGATCTTCTAAGAAGGTGGGTTGGGTCTAAGATCTCTCTGGATCACAAAGACGATTTCACCCCTCAATTATTTGAAATTGATAAATGTTGTATATACCAACTCAACATGGCTTAATGGATACCCTCATGGGGCTTGAGAATAGTACAAACAAACCTCTGAATGAAAAAATCATAATTATGAGCTAACGGGGTTGGCTCAAATGGTTGAACTCTTTGTGACTTGAGATTGAATTTTGAATTCTTTCTATATGTAGGCTATACGTAAATTTTGTTATAAATCCTCATCGAAATTGGTGATTTTTCCTAGTCTTGAATGGAAGTGTAACTCTCTTAATCTAAATATTTTTTTTGGCGAAGAAAAAATCATAATCATGGAGCTGGGAAATGAAATGGGGATTCATCAGATCCTATCCCAGGCAACCCATGTGACTCAAAGTTATTTTTAATTTCAACGTGCCTGCTTCTTGCCTACATATCGGTGGCTATCTTTATTTCTTTATTTTTTTTCTTTTTGTTGCTTGTTCTGTGGTCGGCAATAACAATTGTATAAATTTTTATAGAATGAGTAAATTGGGTATCAAGAAAATTAATGAGACTTGCTTAATTAGGGGCAGGTTTGAGAATAATTGCGTTTATGTACAAATATTAGGCAACAATTAACATGGTTGCATGTGCTTTGATACAGTTTAGATTTAGAACATCCCCTGGCATCTATCCGGATTTAGATTGAAATAATTGAATAATTGACTAATGGAAGTCAGTGTTTGGATGGTAAAATATTTGGTTTTCATTTTTGTTAATATCAATATCAATTTAAATTTGTAAAAACCTATAAGTTATGACAACTAAAAATAGCATAAATTCTCCAGCCTTATTTTGGAGATTTTTATCTATATTGATCCAAAAAGAAAAGTTATCTATTATTATCCAAAAAGAAATGTTTTCATGAATTCTGGTGAAGTTATATCATAATCTTTTTCTTGGTAAGTACCACATGTTGTTATCAAATTGTGATACATATGGTGATCTTCCATGTTAAAATCAAACCAATAGATTTAATTATTTTAAAATCAATATTAAATGTAGAATATATGTGTGAATCATTATTATAGTAGATTTAATTATTTTGAGATTTTTTTTAATTAAAACATTCGAAATATATTTGTCATATTTGAATTTTTCTGTATGTCACTGTTACGATAATTTCTTTTTTAATTGAACTAGTTTTCTAAATTATACTTTTTATATTTTATATAAGTAAATGTACAATAACTCAATAAAAATAAAATAACAACCTCATTTTCCTATATTAACCAAATATGAAATTTCTTTAGTTAACTATTTCAAAATTTAAATTTTATGACATAAAATAAAAGTTCCTAGTTTAGTGACTAAAATGATAAAAAAAATTAAAAAAAGGGCTTAATTGCACAATTAGTCCTTCATGTATTACTATTGTGCGATTTGAGTCCCTCTATTTTCAATTGTGCAAATTGGATCCCTCATCTTTTATGCATGTTACAATCAAGTCCCTCTGTTTAATTTTTGGCAATTTACTAACGGAAAATGCCGACATGGCATGGACTGCAACACGTGGCATCTGAGTTGGCACTTAGTCGCTGACGTGGCAGACATGTGGCATGTGATATGTCATTTTTTCACTGACATGACATCTTAATAGAGACATGTTGATACATGACATCTAAGTTGACACTTAGTCGCTGACGTGGCATTTATTTGCTAATATAACAGACAGAAAAGTGCAGGAGCAAATTAAAAATTGCATGAGATGGGGATCAAACACATGTCTTAGCTAATACAAAACTCAACCTATGACACTAGGCCAACTAGAATTTATAGTATATTTGCATAAACTAAGATATATATTACAAAGTTGATTATTTTAAATAAATAAATTTATTAATATACTTTTATATATATATATTAATTTTATTAATACATATTTATATCTATCTTATTAATATATCATTTATTAATACATTAATAAAATAATATATAAAGTATATAAATAATAATGAAATATAGTTAGAAGAAAACCTAATCTATAATATATATAACCCAGGGCGTGTAATCTATAATATAAAAGACACATGTAAAAGTCTTCATTGAGATGGTTCGTGGATTACATATATTATAGATTAGATTTTCTTCTAACTATATTTCATTATTATTTATATACTTCGTATATTATTTTATTAATGTATTAATAAATGATATATGAATAAGATATATATAAATATGTATTAATAAAATTAATATATATATATATATATAAGTATATTAATAAATTCATTAATTTAGAATAATCAACTTTGTAATATATATCTTTGTTTACGCAAATATATTATAAATTCTAGTTGGCCTAGTGACATAGGTTGAGTCTTGTATTAACTACCTAAGACATGTGTTTGATCCCCATCTCATGCAATTTTTAATTTTCTCCTGCATTTTTTGCCTGCTATATTGGCGAATAAATGACACGTCTGCCACGTCAGCGACTAAGTACCAACTCAGATGCCATGTGTCAATATCTCTCTACCAAGATGTCATGTCAGTGAAAAAATAACATGTCGCATGCCACATGTTTGCCACATCAGCAACTAAGTTCCAACTCAGATGCCACGTAATGCCAACTCAGATACCACGTGTCGCTGTCCATGTCATGTCAGCATTTTCCGTTAGTAAATTGTCAGAAATTAGACAGAACGACTTGATTGTAACATGCGGAAAAGATAAGGGATCCAATTTACACAATTAAAAATAGAGGGACTCAAATTGCACAATAGTAATACATGGGGAACTAAATGTACAATTAAGCCTAAAAAAAAAGGTAAAACGAGAGCGATTTGATGAATCGTTGTTTAGCCAAAAATGCATTTTCAAATGGTGGTATAACGTGGCTAGAGGCTCTACCAGAATTTCTCTGGTCCTTTTTTAAGTTAGTTGCTTTTCATTCGTATGAAATATATACACATAGAATTGATGGTTAATGATTTGCATTTTGCAGTTTCATAAAATAAATTCTAGTACTAATTTATCTTTTAATGGTCAAAATAAAAGATTAAAATAGTCAGCCATTCTTAATTCGATGAGATTAATTTATTATTATACCTTTTGAAACTGATCCCAACATCACACACGAGCTAATTAATGGACAAGTTCGAACGTGTGCACTAATTAAGCCACTCTACGCGGCTAATTATTTCAAAAAAAAAATAGATGAAGTCATGTTTTAGTAAGTTTTAAGAAACAATTTCAAGACAAGTTTTATTTCGATTGTGTATGACTAGACCTAGGCCCTTTTGTTTCTTTTTTTGGGCCATTGGATTTGGGGATAGGCAGATAGAAAGGTAATAAGGAAAAAGTGGTAATGAAAATTGATAGGCCGACATGACCAGAAAGCTAACGAGGAAAAGTGTGGATAGTGGATCTAAACTTTTTATTAAATTTTTGTTGATTTTTATATTTGATTTTTTTAAAATATTGAATGTATATAAATTATAACTATACTATCCTATTTATAAGAAACAAAAAGTGGTTTTTTTTTGTCTTTTTTTATAAAAAATAATGTTTTGTTTTCAACAAAATTAATTGTTTCTTTCTAATGTTACCCTTATTATCACACCACTTAATTATAGTATAGGCTTAAATATATTTTTAGTCCCTCAAGTTTGAAAAATTGTTGTTTTTGGTCTCTCAAATTTAAAATGCCTATTTTTGGTCTCTCATTTTTTAAAATGTGTCACTTTTAGTCCCTGGGGTCATATTTTAAATTTAAAAATATTTTTTAAATTTGAGAGGGGTCAAAATATAAATTTAAAAAATCCTTAGAAGTTAGGAAAATGGGAGTAAGGTGAGAATCAGAATTTAAGAGATGTCAAATTATAAATTTAAAAAATATTTTTTAAATTAAAAAATAGATCACAGAGACTAAAAATGACACATTTTTAAAAATAAAGGACAAAAAATAGGCGTTTAAATTTGAGGGACTAAAAGCAACAATTACCCAAATTTGAGGGACTAAAAACATATTTAAGCTTATAGTATATCTATCACCTTTAGCCATTTATAATACAAGAGTATTTGTGTAAAAAAAATTAAAATTATAACATCATTAATGAAAAATAATATATTTCAATATATTTCTTGGTTTGTGTAATTTTAATACTATGTTTCTTATATAGTATATTGGACCAGAGCTAGTAATAATTATGGGTTTCTTTTTAAAGTTTTAAGGTTAGATTTTTGGCCATTTAGAAAGTCCCTTTTTTTTTATTAAAGGCCACTTAGAAAGCCTTAAGGCTTTGTTTGCCAAGTCTCATTCGCTAGCGGATAGTGAATTTGACTAGCGGATAACAAATTGAAAAAAGTAGAAATATTTGTTAACAAGTAGCTTATAGCGTTTTTCCAGTAGCATATAGTGTTTTTTTAGACGTTACTTCAAGTAGCGTTTGAGCTTATAGCAGATGATATTTTCTCTCATTTTTACCCTCATTATTTTTATTAAATTCTTTCTCAATCCTCTATTAAATAAATGAAACTCTATCATATCACTCTCGCTTCTCACATTTAACGCTCTTACAAGTTCCTATTTTCTCACCTATCGGTTCTATTTTTCTCTTCTAATGACTTGTAATAATATTGCAAATTTATTGTTGAATACTAGTTGATTGATTTATTTTATTTATTATTTTAGAATAATATAATACAATATGAAAATTATATTTAATTTTTTAATTATAATACTATTGTTATATGTTTATTTTTATATGTCTATTATTATATTGATTAAAGGTAAACATTTTTTGTTAAAAAGAAGAAAGAAATATAAGCATTAATTTAAAATATCTTTTTATCTCATTTTACATTTATAAGCTAGTTTAACCACTATTTTTACCAAACACTTAAAATTCAATCTGCTAACTTATTCGCTATCAGCTATCTACTATTAAACTCATGATCCGCTATCAATTAGCTTATTCGCTATCCGTTACTTTTTGCCAAACAGAGTCTAAGACTAACAAGCCAACATATTTAAATAAACACAAATAATAGTTACGAATAGGTGAAACTTATGGGTGAAAATAGGACATATCACTCGACTCAATAGAAATCTATAGTCTAGCCTAGATCATATTTGACTAGACTTTTCTTTATCTATCCTTGTAGCATTTGACTCTCTTTTCATGTACAATATATAGATATATAGATGACAATGTTACCTATTGCTCCTTTTTGTGCATTAAAATTGATACAATGTTGTTTCAATGCATCACAAGATTATAAGTACAATTATAATTTTTTAACATCCCATAATTTCCAACACTATATTATTAATCTATCACATCTACCACTCATCTATCTTCTATTCTTATATCTCTTTAGGTGTAAAATGAAGATTGATTGTATAAACATCATTTTTCTTACAAGTAACCAAGAAGACACTCTGACATTTGAATGCTAACTAGAATATAGTATTTTCACTAATTATTTGCCAATTTTAAAGATAGATTCCATAAACACTATGACATGCTAAACCACTTGATTGCAGCAGCTAGAAAAAAATTATATTGCAAAACGTTGATATTCATCTGTATATGGATATCATCTTTTCCTTCTTCTCTAGAGGAGACAATATGAGCTGTGCTGCCGCCTGCCGGGATTGGAGCAGTTAATACCATGTGATATAACATTCTTCACCTTTCCCTAACAGTATTGTGACTGTGGATCCATTTCGCTCACCATTTCATCAGGAAAAACCTGCAAATGCTCAACATTCAAAAACAAATACAATTCACTTTTGTGAAAGAACTAGTCTATGTACCTGATCCGTATAAAATCCAAGTCTTTTTCTAACAAAACAATAAAAGAAAACCAACAAATAAAACAATTTTAAAAGGAGTTGGGGAGGTAAAAGGTATAACAATCTCGGAGGTGATATCTATCGCAACCTAGAAAATCATGACTTATTTTTCTTATATAGTATAATATAATATAATAGAATGAAAAATGCTAACAACACACTCTCTAACACACTCTTTTCAAATTCCAACACACTCTCTATGATTGGTTTTTTTTTTTGGTCAACACTCTATGATTTATTGAAATTCATGTGGATCCCACGACTTTGGGAATAGGTCCCACTAAAGAGGATATGAGACCCACGTGATTTAATGGAGGGAGAGTGTATTGGAAAGATTGTGTTAGTAGCACTCCTATAATAGAATAGAATAGAAGAAAAAAAGCATTAATTAAGCTCCAAAATCCAAATCAACAACAGTTGAATTGTAGTTACCTGGTTCTTTCTTTACTCACTAAAGCTAAAAGTTCTGACCTTCAACTCCCCCCTGTTAGTAGTTAACTCATCTAATATTTCAGCATTCCCTATATCCGTTGTTCCACCTCGAGGTGATTCCCCCTCCTGCTTCAAAGTAAAGCACCACTTTTATAGACTAACTAATGTGTGAAAAGAGAATTGAAATGAAAAAAGAAATGATAAAATTAAGCACAACAATACCCTTAAAGATATACTGAAACTTAGTCTTGGAGCACCAGCAATTTCTTCATATTCAGCTGCATCCAGTTCCCTGAGATGGTGTGGATTGAAAAACTTGGGGAGTATATGCTGCCTCACTGTGATCAGCAAAAAGAATGGCAAGGGGAACAACATTCCAGCTATGGGAATCCATGTCACTCCAAAACATACCAAGAAATACACACACTGGAAGAGTGTGAAGAAGACTATGTATCTGTAAGGTACTGACTCAACATAGGAAGCATGATCCCCTTCTAACAACCTGCCAGATTTCAAAGAAATTATTAGAATATAAGAAAATATATTATAGTATCTTAACATTATGTTAGAGTATCGTAGTTTATCTCATAGTAATAGTTACTTATCTTAGAATATTTCTTAAGATTAGTTTTCCTATTACTTAGTTATTATCACAATTTATTTCTCTTTATTTAATTAGAATTAGGATTCTTGTATCCCTATAAAAAAGGACTAGTGCTCAGTCGTTTGTAATCAAGTCATCAAGCAATGAAGTTATCATCAAATTATCATATTCATATATTATATTTTTATTCTCTTTCTTTGAAATGCTATAATTTCAACATGGTCGTTTTTTTTTTTAACGAATATGATATCATTGACAATGGAAGTTCCATGATTTTGGTAAAATGAATGAAATCACATGTAGCTTCCACTTACTTGTACCACCTACTGGGGCTTACAAAAAGTAGTAGTATCCTTTCCCAGAATTGATTCCCTGGAAGACTATCAATAGCCATGTAAGCAAAGTATCCCCACAGAACTGAACTTGGTATCTTCTTAATGGCAGGCATAGCAAAGACTGATGCTCCTACAAGGAGTGATTGTAGAAGGTTGCTCACTCTCTGCTCCTTCACTCTAACGGGCAAGTATGCATCAATGTGTTTCTCAGGATCAAATGTGCTCTTATTGTTGTCTCCTCCTTTATCATCGCTGTTTAGGACAAACTCTCTCAAATCCTCTAGTTCTTTGAACACTGAATGATGCTGCAGACAAACCATGTTCAGTGAGAATTTAGCTTATTGGTCAATTAGCTTTGTTGGGGGCAAGGGGAAGAGGAGGACTAAAAGGCCTAGGCTTACTTACATCTGGACTGTTATCCATTGCTATAAACACTGCTTGCATCTTCCCATAGATTTCAGAGTTGCTAGCTTCTTGCCTTATGCTTTCCTTGGCACTTTTAACCATCTTTCTTCGGATTAACTGCCATTTAATGGTCACCATATTCAAAAAAAATTTATTAATTAGGGGAGGCACACCCCTGTGCAAGACCAGGGAGAACCAACAACCTCAATGAAGATTTATAGTGGAATTTACATATAGCCTACCAACGGGGAATTCAGGATTCGAACCCAAGTCATAGCTAGTGTGAGCGAAGGTCACCATATTTAATTTAATATTCAACAATTCAGTCATGGTAGTTACTACAATCTGAATACCCATGTTACCCACCTGTCTCTTGAGAACAGCTAGGCTCTTGGTGTGCATAGGGGATTGAGGAAGAACTCCATTTGAAGGGGGTAAGCCAATTAATCCACAAAGCAAAGTCTGAAATTTTTAACCAAAAACAAAGCATTAGTTCTGATAGGATCAACCATTAATTTGAATGACAAAGTAAACAACTATGCACAAGAGAGATAAGTAGTAAGTACCATGAATCCTAGCAACAATATGTCATAGTGATATGCAGAAGGTTTCTTGAGATTGAATTCTTTTTGTTGTGCCAACTGGGAAGCAACACTATGGTCAAAGAAGTAAAGCCCCGCTATCATCAAGGCAGGGATAAAAGCAGCAAATATATGTGCAGGAGCAACCTTCCCCATATCCTGCAGCAGCAGAAGTTATGTCAGCAATTAAGGTCCTGTTTGGATGTAGAAGCTCAACTTTTAGCTTATGGAGAAGTTAGGTGCTTATGGAAAAGAGGAAAAATTGTTAAATAAATAGTTTTAATAAATAAATAGATGCTTATGAAGAAGTTAAAAAATATAACTTTTGAAAAAGGTGAAGTGCAAAAGTACGTTAAATTCCACTTATATGAGAAGTTATTAGTTAAATAATACATATTAGAAGTGCTTATTGAAAAGTTTATCCAAACAGGGTCTAAAGCAAGAAGTAATGTGAGTGTGTGCAAGATGGATTACTTTGATTACTGTCCAATGATATAAAGATGGAGTTTCCCAAGCCAGAGGTGCAAAGAGCCTTCTGGGAACACCAGAAGGCACTTTACTTGGTACTGTGAATGATAAAGCTGTCCACACCACCACCATGAAAGGCACTCCATATTCTGCAATGTAACTTCTGAAACATTCTGCTCAATAAACAAAACAAATGTCAGGTTCCTCACTCTCCAACCATGCTAATAATAATGGCTCAAACTCACATCATTGAAATTTTCACTTGACAAACCTGTCCCATATAACCATGACCTTGCTCTTCTGCTTTTTAAAGCAGTATAGAGAAGGCCAAAGGTGAATATAATGCCAAGCAATCCATTTGCATACAGCCAATGGAATTGGTACTTGTCTGATGTTGGGTCTCCCTCTTTAGGAATTTCAAACTCACTTACCATTCCCTGGAACATAATATACATGTGTTATGCCAAATCATGCATTGTTTCATTTGATAGTTGATACCTAACCCAACAATATATATATCACAAACTTACCTTGATGGCCTCTTGAATGAACAAGACTGTGATCAACATGCCAAAAAGCTCATCAGCAATCCTTGTAAATCTATTGATGATATTGCCAACATTGAATATTGCTAGAAGAAACAGCAAGAGAGCAGTCCATACACAAACCCTGAAATGTTAAGAATATCAATATCAATATCAATTAGACACCGAGATATTTTGTTTAGATAGATGTGCTGATGCCACAGACTTATTGTAGTTTTTTGTAGTAGGCTTTGTCCTACTAGCTATTGGATAAATAATACTTAACATTTATCCAAAAAAATTAGACACCTATTACAAAATGAACTTAGGCTATACATGAAATGTTTTTCTTACCATCCTGCCCAAGCCAAAAAGAGTTCTCGTCCCAAACCTTCCGTATCTTTGGCAAAGTTGTACAAATAGGTGTACATAAGGATAGTGGGTTCTGCGACTCCTAGTATCAGGAGAGGTTGGCCACCAAAAATTGAGTGTATGATTCCACAAATTGCTGTAGAAGCCAATGTTTCTACAGTGCTCAAGCTTCCATCTACATACAAACAAAGAAATTGTTCAATCCCATTGTCAAAGACTCAAAATTCATATGTACAGATAGAGAGAGCATGTCAAGTGAGAGTGCAAGAGCATGAGAAGATCTAATCTTCACTACACAACCATACATCGATGATTAATATTAGATTTGTGTAAAACTATACTATCAAAAATGCCTCTTCTCACCAACATTACTTTAGTCCCAATGGAACTGGACTTGGATCCCTTAAGCAAGATCTCAGGTTCGAACCTTGTGGATGAAAAAAAAAGGTAATTGGGAGAAGAGACCCTTCTAAAAATAACTAGTCAGATTCTCTAGCAGAAATTAGTCATCGGCAAAGCTTATTTCGCATCAATATCATGATTATGAAAAAAAAAATGCTTCTTCTCACTTGATAACATTATACATACATACATACATACAAAACATATAAAGTAAAATGTAAGAGGAGTTAATCTTAACTGTGATACACTCTATGAGTGTGAGTGTGTGGTGTGTGTGTGTGTGTGTTTGTGTCACCATTTTGTATTGATTACAGAACATTCCCAAGTTTGTTAAGTGATGCAGAGAAGGGAGAAGATGATGAACCTGTGTCTCTACTGAGTTGTTCTCCGAAGGCAATAACAGGAAGAGCAGAAGCAAAGAAAATATAGGTAGTTGGGGCCAATATCCTGTCATCAAATTAAACAGAGTGTGCAATTGTGGCTCATTAGAGAGTTAATTCTAATTAAGTCGTTAATCACATGATCATCTTCTTCTTCTTCTTTTTCTTCTTCTTACAATAATAACAACAATAAGAAGAAACTTACCCAGTTCCAGAACTCAAACCAGAAGTCCAATCTTCTTTATAGTGCAACGCTCTCCCTCTTAAATCGCTTATAATACCCTTGAAAGGTGTTTTAAAACTCTTCATCCCTTCTGAATCCACCGTGTCTAATCAACGAGTCATGACAACAACAACAACAACAACAACAACAACAACAACAAAAACATTCATATCGTAGCGTTGTAGGATCAATGTATATATTCACAATCAGAGAGAAAAATGTAACAACTGAACAACATAGTTTCATTTTCACACGTTCAGATTGCAAGCTTTTGTCTTTGTTTCTGAAAAATTTCTGATTGATCGCCAAGAAATCAAAAGCCCAGAAATCCAACAAATTCAGTGCCCCTTCTTCACCATATTTCATTAATGCAGAACAAAATGATTTTTTTGGGACACCCCAGATACTATTAGACACCCAGAGAGAGACGTGACAGATAAGTGAGGAGTGATATGATAAGAAGAAAGATAGAAAGAGAAAGAGGTGTTACCGTGTTAGATGGGTTCAAATCTTAATGTTGAATGCGATTGCGGAATTAATGAAACATTGACGTGAACAAAAAGATCACTCATATATAGTGATAACAGTATATACCTGCGATGTTGTTGTGTATAGAACCAAGTGATTCTTCGTCTTCCTCTGTTGTGCACTGTGGCATTGGTTGCATTAGTATATTACAACAACAGAGCAATGCAATGCAATGGGAATGCGAAAAGTCCACGTTGTTTTAAAGAACCGCGAGAATCCCGAGTGGTCCAGACTCTGCAATTCTAGGTTTCCAACCTCTTAGTTATGTTATGCATGAGCACTATACTAGTAAAATGAAAAAGCAAAAAAAATGAAAAATGAAAATGATGTTCAATGCTAAATAAGGGTAGGAATTACGTGATACTCCCGTGTAACAACTTTTTCTTCCAATTCTCCCTCGTGTGTCGTTATTTGTCTCTGTCTTGTTTTAATTGATTTGTTTAACTAATTTCACATATATTTTTTATTTAACCATGTTATTGATGCGAAATATCTCACCGCCTTTGCTGATGACTAATCTCTATGTACGGAACTTGGATGGTCACCTTTCATGTGGTCTCTTTTTCCAATCACGTTTTTTTCCCATTCATAAAGGTTGAACGCGAGACCCTGTTTAAGGGATCTAAGCCCAATTCCGCTCAGACTAACGTAATGTTGTAGATAACTTCCATAAATTCTCCCTTGTGTTATCGCTTCTAATTAAAATATTAAAACAATACTATTAATTTGCATAAGTATTTAATTTGTGTTATATGAGTAAAAAACTAAAACAATATATAAAAAGGAAATAGGAAATGGGAAGGTGAAGGTGAAGGTGAAGGTAATTTTTGCCAATAACTCATAGGAAGAAATTTATCCATTTTGCTTCATGAATGGTTTGCATATGCCTTGGTACGAAAAGCTGGTATTGTTGAATCCCTAATGATATATGGACCCCCGTCCAACACCCACCCCACGCCTTCCACCTCATTGGGATGAGGTGTGAGAGGGGTGGTGAGGTGTCCATGTATCACCCCTCTTATTGAATATATTGATTTGGTTGCCTATCAAGCCAATCATTTAATTTGGTATTGGGTTGTCGTGATTAACAAGTATACCTCAGAACAAGTATTTTTTTTGTTTTTACCCACGTTATACTAGGAAAAGTCTTTTGGACCAATATGTTTTCTGCTGAGAGATAAGTTTGTCCCTTTAGAATTTAGGGGTATTCATAACTGATCCAATCTAATTTAAACCACGGTGACCGAACTGAATAACCGAAAATCGAACAAACCAAAAATTGAAAAAACTGAGATTTTTTCATTGGACCGGATTGGATTTTGGATCTCATAGTGAAAACCAATCTAATCCAATCCAAATCGATATTCTATATACTTGTACTATCATTTTGAAAAATACACTAATTGTCCTATATTTTTATATAAGATATGTTAAGATAATTTATATTTTAAGACAATATATGTTATAGTGTAATGTGTGATGTGGTAATTCTACCATTGCTAGCATATTCTATTTATTCATTTGCACCTAGTTTATGAATTATGAGGAATAAAAATAATTTTTTAATACATTCTTTTGTATATTATATATAAATGTATATATCTTTATTTGAGAAACCGAAAACCGATCCAATCCAAACTGAAATAAATTGGATCGAATCAGATTTGATTTTAAAATCAAACCGATCAGATGATCAAAAAGCAAAACTGAAATAATTGGATCAGATAACTTTTTCTCTCAAAATCGATCTAATCCAATCCGCAACACACCCCTACTTTAGATAGAACACATTAACCATTTGCCCCCGGCCCAAACTCGTGGTTTCCCAAAAACAAGTATTTAATATATCTTATTAAATATTTTTAATTATTTCTAATATAAATATTAAATTATTTTGTACTTTAATTATAAATGTTTTATTTTTATTGAATACTTTCTATTTTGTTTCCGTAATTAATGCTCTAAGGCCAATGCCTGAAACTCATTGTTAATTAATTTCCTATTTTGGTAAAACTATGAAGTATATACATGCATGAGCATCTCGATCGCATGCATATTTTAAAATTATTTTTTTAAAAAGTATTTTAAGATAAACACACATATGTATGTATGTATGTATGTATGTATGTATGTATGTATGTATGTATTTAAATAATTTAGAATGAATATTTTAAAGAATAATATAAATTGAAAAAGTGCTTGTTTAAAATTACAATATATATATATAAAGTTCATTCATATTAATTTAAAATTTAAATCAAGAAGTCCTTAGCAAAAAAAAAAATCAAGAAGTGTTAAATGTGTTACTCTTTATAGAAATATAAACCAAAATACTGATTTATTACTGAAATGAATGTACTCTAATTTAATATATAAATTAGATTACATATTAAAATCAACTTTCATATACGCTTAATTAGAGGTTATATAATTGTGGACAAAATTCAATTTAAGACTTCTTCCAAAATAAGTTTGACATTAAAATGAGTAGACAAAATTATATTTTTCTATATACAAATATATCATGATATCAACTTACTAAATTTCCATCTAATAATTTTTATTTTTGTTTTCTTATCCTATATTAATTAATTGGGATATATGTTAGCATATGTGTGTGTGTGTGTGTGTGTGTTTTAGAATGTGTTGAGTCTTAAAGGAATATTTGTTCAGCAAATGCTATATCCAAATTAAACAAGAATGTTACTACTAAAGAAAATTTAGCATAATTTTGACGGCTTTACTATTTACACTTTTTTTTACTTTTCACACCCTCATTCCAATATATTAGTGAATTTTGGAAATTAATTTGTAGGTTTAATTATTACCATATTACCATTGTAGGTTTAATTATTTTTCAAAATATGATAATTTGTTCATTATTTAGAAATCGGTTTGTGTTAATCTTAATTTTTGGATATAAAGATGCATGATGCGTATGAGCGACTATGAATTAACTAACCTAACATTTGGCTTGGGTCTATCTTCATTATGCCATCATTCTTTGGAAATATCCCTTAATAAGAAGTTAACGTAAGTGCGAGTACTAAGCATTCCATGTGACGGTTATTTATCCCCTAACTTTCAATTTTTCGGATGAACCCAAAAAGCAGAGTACTCTATTCATAGTTGTATACATATGCATATAATAACATATAACAATAACAATAATGCGTCGACAGTGAACGCCATCTATATTTAATTTAGTACTATATTTATAGAGAGAGGACAATTCCATATTTGTCCACTCTTTTGATATACTATGATTTCATTTACGAGTATTAATACCAACCGTTTTTCATCTCTCGAGAAATAAGGTATACTAACTAATGTCATGCTCTAATTAACCCCAAAAATCAAAGTCATTGAGACAAGACATGTCTTTATTTAATTGATCTATCTTTAAGTTTTTTATTACTACTTTGCTACTACTAAAGAAGATGTTTGAAATTAGGGCTGATTCTGAGATTTTAGGTATCTGAGACGAATCGAGAAAATGATGTCTTCATTTTTAACATGGTGGCTGAGCTGAGACAATACACATATCAATATGCTATTTTCATGTTTGTTTTCTAAAATATAGGAGGAATGTAGTATAAACTTAAACTTATATTATATTTTATTTTTTATAATAAAGTATTAAACAAAAAAATAAATTTTAATATATATATATATATATATAGAGTAAAAAAAGATTTTGGTGTCCCTCTAAAAATGGAGCCTAGGGCCTACTTTGTCCCCCTTAGGGCCAACCCTACTTGAGATTTGGTCCAAAAAAATGTTTGAGAAAATTGTTAGATGCCGTAGAGGTTGAACAATTTTTCAATAGCCGCCATAGCGTATATACCAATCAAACTATTTTTGAGGTTGACTTCTCCCAAATGACTCATCTCGTTCACTCATTCAGAAAGGAACGTCATTGTAGTTTTATGGAAAAAGATTTTCTCCATTTTTTTATCTTAATTTTTTTTATTACCATGTTTTTAGAAGAAATAAATATTATACAAACATGTGTCATTTATTTTCTAAAAACATAGTAATGAAATAATAGAGAGAAAAAGAAATATAAATGATATTTTCTCATGATTGTGAGCAATGTTACGTACCTGTTAGACAATTTAAAGGGGTCACCACTTACCATCTTTTGTCACTTTTCCAATGTTCGAATAGTCAAGCACCCAAAGTTGAAGGAGGAAGAAAAAATTAAAAATTTCTAAAACGTGGAAAAACACTTGGAAAAGAATGGCTAATGCCAAATGAACCGGAAAACAATGCGAGTGAATGTGTTGACAAAAGGATTCCTAGGATAGCAACAACAAAAAAAGGATTCCTTGGACCCACATGAAATTGTTGAGATCATCAGGGACACACTGACACACATAACATCTAAGGGATCAAAATGCATAAACTATGATCACGTGTTAAATTAAATACTATCTTCAGTCTCATAATATATGAGACAAATACCTAATTCACTAAGATCAATAAAAGATAATTAAATAAGTTAGTTGTAATTAATATAAATTTTATTCCAAAATTACCCCTATAGTAAATGATTAAAATTGTGGCTTATACATTTAATGACATTAAATCACTCCTAGTTCCTAAGCATATTATTCTCTCTCCAATTGGTATAAAATGAATTTTATACAATTGATACATTTAAAATGAGTTTATGTTTCTTATAATTTGGACCAAGAAAATAACCCTAAATTCTCTTATATATGGGACCAGAGACAACAATAATCAAATTATGAAAAACATTGGGTTATATCTTCATTTCTTTAATGAGAGAGGTTTTTTTTTATCAACAAGAGAGGGGGTTGAAAAGAAATAAAAGAAATGAGATGTGATGGGTTGCTGACTTGCCGTTGCCAAATGGCCCACCTAGATACCAATGGAGTTGAGCCCATTTTCTTAGATTATGAGCCTTTTTAAGATCGTGATGGGGTGTTGACAAAAAAAAAATCGTGACGGGGTTCAACATCAGCTTTGGTTCTTGCCACAATAAAAAATTGCATTTTGAAGCATTGATAACAGCAGAACCATTGTTTGTTCCTTCCTCCGCTAATACCATGCCCTAGCTTTTGAGGCAGCAGATTAGGCATGGGTATGAGGTTCAAAGAACCAATGAAGCAAGTTTGGTGGAGATAAACAATAAGGGCATTTTCGTCTATTTGGCTTGGGCACTTAGAAACCTTGATGGGCTAGGCCCAATAGTGAGGTAGTTCTATCGATTTGAAGAATCTAGGGCAAAATAGAGATTAGGTAGATATCTTTTGCTTGGTGGTGGTCTTAATCTTTAATTTTTGTCTATTTTAAGTTAGTTAGTTTTCTCTAATAATGTCATGTCAGGTGTGTGTCTATGCATTAATAGTTGTATGTTTAGAGATGCTGTGTCAAACTTAACTTTGGTTGTTATGGATATTGGCCTTGTTTATTGTCCTTTGGACTTCAGACTTTGCCCGGTTTAATGAATTCCCCCCTTGACCCAAAAAAAAAAGAGAAATCATGATGGGGTCTTGCATTTTAGTTGGCATAGTGGCTTAGTATGGTAGAAGGACAAGATTGGCAACTAGAGATAAGATAGGACTTGAGAGTTTATTAAACAAACTAAATGGAAAGGCAAAGATACTATGCCCAATATCCTTATGTATCCTGATTTTCATGCACGAGTATTGAGTAATAGTATAGTGATTATGCAATAATTGTGATTAGAATATTAAATGTATAATGACCATGTTATAAAAATATTTACTTTTGTTAACACAGAACTATACAATTTGTCATGACCAGTTTCAATAATTTCCATGAAAATATTGCATATATTTACAACCAAGCTGTTCAAAATACTTTTAAAAAAAGGGGGCCAAGGTGAAACTCACAAAACCATACAATTTGTCATGAATAGTTTCAATAATAGCCATGAAAATATTGCATATATATTTACAATCAAGTTGTTCAAAATACTACAAAACAAGGGGGTCCAAGGTGAATCCAGCATACCTACAATTTTCCTTGCATGCTTCTCTGTCAAAATCCTGTTAGATTGCTATTCTTAAAAGTCAAATATTAGAAAAAGAGATTTCTTTCATAAATATGATTTTAACTATGAGACTTTCAGACAAAAATCCTATCCATTTTAAGTTTACTTTTCACATCATGTATCTCCTTCATTTGCTTCTGAAAATAAAACAGATTAAGTTAAACCAGTTAGTCTACTCATAAAGAAGTTTGATCAACAAGATTCAACACAATAGAAATAATTTTTGCAGATACTCCACCTGATATAATGCATTCCAACATGCATCGGAATTCTGATATTGCAGTAGCCATTCAATGGCCATCCTATATTCAATTGTATTGGGCTGGGAACAATGTGATGTTGATACTGCATTTCTCTATAAAAAAAAACTGTAAATCATATTTTCTAATTATGTGACAAAATAAATTAACCAGTGATGTGAGTTAGGCTACCATCTCCTGGCTTTGCTTTTGAAGTGCAGCTCTATCAATGACCAGATGGCCTGTGAATTCGCTTTTCTTTACTCGATCCGTTAGAGTTCCCTTCTTCGCACTGACAATCCTGCAGGAAACTTACAAACTTTATACATGTAGAACATTGTTGCAGAAAATTAAAATGCTTCAGAAAATTAGAGCCATCTAATATTGAAAGATATGCCTTTCCTTCCATTAAAATAACAGATCTATATCATGAATACATGCTAGAAGAATGCATAAGGTTTGCAGTATTCAATCTTTCCGGATCACCAACTATAGAATACTAGGAACTAGATTTTACACCTTGTGCGATGCCCAGGTTTTTTTATATTTTATGTTCATAGTTTTTTTTCTTCAATTTTACTAATAGACTCCCCTCCGGACTCAAATATAAGCAAAAATAACTAATATCACATTGACTAATAAATTTAGTTAAATTCATTTAATTTTCTTAATCTTATCAAATAATGAACTTCATTCCCTAAACTGCCCTTAATAAAAGGGGTCATTGAAATTAAAATATGCATTAAATGAAAGGTATTTTGTAGAAAAAATATTAAATAAGGTGGAGTTAGTTAATATTTGTTTATATTTAAGCCCGCCACACTTGGACTATTCTTTGCTTATATTTAAGTCCAGAGAGAGTATAATACATGAGTGCAAATCAATTTTACTAATATATATAGATATCTACAGTTATTACGATAGATATTTTTCTTATTCTTTTAATACAGGGGTGCAAGTCAATTTTACTAATACATATAGATAGTGCAAGGTTTCACACTTGGTGCAAAATCTCTGTTCCCATTTTTATCTCTAACTAAATCGTGAAGAAATATAAACTGAAGTTACTTATAAGTCAGAACGTATTATGTGGTTTGCATCTACCAACTTACCATTTAAAGTTATCTAACATGGAAATTGTTGGAATTAATATTAGTATTGGAAGTTGTAGTATTCAGATTCATGTACTAGTTTGCCATGTATCTAGGGACTATCATACATGCATTTAGGAAGTAGCAATATCATTAATCTCCTTGTAAATGTAAATTGTATTTACTACTAAGAGTGTATATAAATAGGAGGTATGCTGAGTGCAAATTACTCAAGCATTCAGAAATTCCTTTCTCTTTTTTCTTTCTGAAGTTCTCAACTGAAATAATGATTATGACATCAAGCCATTCAGCTTACAAGCTACTCTAGGATGACAACTTAACATTGGTTTGCATCTCTAGTCTTAGTCTCTACCATCAATAAGTTGAATGAACATTCAAGTCCAAACAGCAAGCATATGCAGCTCCTTCTATGCTTGCTTAACAATACTGCTACTAGTGGACCATATTTGCTAGGTTTTCAACTTCATAATATAATCTTTTCAGGAGGTAGGGTGTGTGTGTGTGTTAGATGTCATTCAAGTTTTTAAAAAGAACAAAAGTATCACAACAACAAATGTTGGTCATAAAAAAATTCAACATGAAAAACAAAGCAATAAATGAAATACCTCCCTTCTTCAAGAATAAGGCATTTCTTGTTCAACTCAGATAGTGCATATTCAGCTGCATCTTTTGTTTTGAAAATAACCAATGCTCTACCTGTCAGCGGACGAGAAAATAATATTAATTGATGATAAAAAAAATAATAATAATGTACCACTGAATTACGACAGCCAACGTAAAACTGAGTCGAATCTTTGTGATATGGAATGTACCGGCAAATTTGATATTTCTCATCATACCAATGACAGACCACCAATAAAATGAAACATGGGATTGCTTGCTGGTTATAAAGGTAAATCTGTAAATACCATAGTGTGTATTGGAAGTCGGGATACATTCTATCATCCTTGCCTCAACCTTCTCTTTGAGAGCATGCCAAACAAGATCCTGAACAATAATTGAAGAAAAAGAAATTAAGAAACGAGACCATTTAGAGACAAAGACTTTACACAAATGCGTGCTAATATAGAAATCATAAATCATAAGAATAAATAAGCTTAAATATATTTTTAGTCCCTCAAATTTAGAAAATTGTTGTTTTTGGTCTCTCAAATTTAAAACGTGTGTTTTTTATCCTTTATTTTTAAAAATGTGTCACCTTTAGTCCCTGGGCTATTTTTCAATTTGAAAAATATTTTTTAAATTTATATTTTGACCCTCCTAAATCCTGATTCTCACCTTACCCCTTTTCCCCTAACTTTCAAAGATTTTTTAAATTTATATTTTGACCCCTCCTAAATTTAAAAAATACTTTTTAAATTTAAAATATGATCTCATGGACTAAAAGTGATACAGTTCTAAAAATGAGGGACCAAAAACACACGTTTTAAATTTGAGGGACTAAAAACAATAATTTCCCAAACTTGAGGGACTAAAAACATATTTAAGCAGAATAAATATGAACTTTACTATTTAGTACTCCCTCCGGTCCTAAATATAAGAAACAATTTACTTTTTAGGCTCATTGAATAACTCATGTATCTGGGTTCAGATACATGAGTTCAATGAACCTAAAAAGTAACTTATTTCTTATATTTAGGTTCAGATATATGAGTTATTCAATGAACCTAAAATGTAACTTATTTCTTATATTTAGGACCGGATGTAGTATGAGACTAAAGGATGAATGTGTAAGAAGAGAGAGCGAAACAAAAGTTATGAGAGGTAGAAGAAAAAGAGATTCATTTATAATTACATCTTTCATATTTATATGCATCATACATAAATAAAAACTTCATATAAAAATATAGGCTTAAATAAGTTTTTGGTCCCCGTAAATATTCGATTTTTGATTTTAGTCCATTAAAAAAAAGTCAAACTATTTCGGTCATTTAAAAAAAAATTGGTTTTGGACCTTTTAGTGAATTACCACTATATTGTGCTGATGTGGCATATGTATGTCCCTGTCATGACTTGACACGTCATTTAAAATTTATAAAGACCTGCTGACTAGGACTTTCTTCCTATCGCGGGACTAAAATCAAAAATCATAATTTTTATAGGGTCTAATTACACAACTTAAAATTTTTATAGGGTCTAACTACACAACTTAAAATTTTTA
Source organism: Glycyrrhiza uralensis (assembly GCA_030159175.1). Lineage (NCBI taxonomy): Eukaryota > Viridiplantae > Streptophyta > Magnoliopsida > Fabales > Fabaceae > Glycyrrhiza > Glycyrrhiza uralensis. Next base: position 1,527,957 of record BRZY01000007.1, read on the forward strand.
TAGAGACTAAAGCACATCAACCCCCTCCCTCTTTCCCCTTCATCCCCTCCTTCAACCCCCTCCTCCTCCACCACCACCCCCTCTCTCTCCTCCTTTTCCCTCATCCTCTCTCCTCCACCACCACCACCACCACCACCCAAACACACACACACTCTCTCTCTCTCTCTTGTTTTCTCTCTCTCTCTCTCCCCACCACCACCACCCAAACACTCTCTCTCTCATAGCATAGCAACACAAACCAAAGTAAGAAAGACAGAACTTCCAAGAACTCGAGAGAAAACGAGAGTTTGGGGGGTGGTGGTGGTGGGGGGAGAGAGAGAGAGAGAAAACGAGAGAGAGAGAGAGTGTGTGTGTGTTTGGGTGGTGGTGGTGGTGGGGAGAGAGAGAAAACGAGAGAGAGAGTGGTGGTGGTGGAGGGGAGAGAGAGAAAACGAGAGAGAGTGGTGGTGGTGGAGGGGAGAGAGTGAGAGGGTGGTGGTGGAGGAGGGGGGGGGGAGAAGGAGGGGGTGGTGGGAGAAGGAGGGGGTGGAGGTGGTGGTGGAGGAGAAAGGGTGATTAAAATCAAAATCTCAATTTTGAGAGAGATTAAATTCAAAACTTAAAATTTTTATAGGGACTAAATTCAAAACGTAGATAGGCCACATCAGCGATTTCTGCCACGTAGGCATACTGACTGGGTTATAATGTGCCACCTAGCACTAAAAGGACTAAAACCAAAAAAAAAATATTTAAAGAACTAAAATAGTTTGACTTTTTTTTAATGGACTAAAATCAAAAATCAAATATTTACAGGGACTGAAAACTTATTTAAACCAAAAATATATTAATAATTAAATTACCATAAAAAATATACACACAAAATTATTAATTATTTAAATTAATTTTTTATAGAGTTAATAATACAAATAATAAGTGCGTGCATCGTTCAGGCTAACAAAAAGTCAACAATGCTAGTTGGATAACAAGTCTACAAATATTCATATTCTCTGCTGATGTTTAAATTTCCATAAAATTGTTCACAATCATAGATTCATAGTGATCTTTAAAGGTTCAATGAACAAATAAATTAAGCAGCAATAATGATTGTACAGTTTGTTTATCATGGCATCTTCTTAACACAAGAAGAATATTAGCAGGCTCTGTTTGGTACAGAGTAATCAAACAAGAAGGAAAAGTTGGATGTTATATACCTCTACTTCATATGACGTGTAAGATGGATCCAGATTATTCAGTAAAACCAAGGTATCCAACTCTTGAGCTCTTTGTAATCTTTCCTCCCAAGGCTACAACCAAAATTATTACACCACAATAAGCAAAACAATCATTTCATATTATATCATTATGGTAGATGTATATATTTGCATTTACTCACTTTGGATGTCATTTTTAACCTGTAGTATATATATAATCTACTTTAAGCATATATGGTTGGAAGCACAGATAAGATTAGGAATATATCTAATGGTCATTGAACAACAAGCTTCATTCTATTGATTTTGTTTTGTTATAAAATACACTTCTAGTCTTGCAGTACAAAAACAGAATTCCTTACTGATTCTAAAGTCCAAATAAGGTTAACATAACTTATTTTGAACCAACCATGGTCAGGTTCATGAATGCCAAACAAGCCAAAAAAAAAACATTTGAAAGTAGTTGCATGCAACAGTTACAGAGTGGTATTTACAATTGGCTTTATTCCCATAAGTGAAAATCATTGCGCACAAATAATTCAGTGATTTTTCAATCAATACCACAAGGATGTACACTGACCACAAAAAATTAAAAGGATCTTAATTAAGATTTTATTGAAAAAATAATGACTTAATAGAAGATTAATGATCCAAATGTGATCAACCAAGAAATTATATTTTAAGGAAAAGCTCAACCACAAAATTATACAAGCATTTCACATGGAGAGCCAATTTCCTTTTCTCTTGGCTAATATATCATAAATACTTAACGAGCAAACAGCCTGATGATTTCAAGCAACAGTCAATTAAAAAAACTATAAAATTAAAAAGCTATTTGCTTATAAACCCACACTGTTGATCGAAACCTGAACCAACAGTCCACAATAAATATAAAGAAATAAAAACTCACCATTTTCTTAAACCACCTTCTTTTTTCCTGCAACAATGAAAATGGGTTTGGAAAAGGATTAGCACAATGACTGGAGTCATATATGAAACCACATCTACAAGTTATAACTTTGAATGTTTGTTTTTATCACCACCAACATTCTCAATCTTTTTATCTTGCTTCAGAAGTCAGATTCTAAAGTTAAATCATTTATATCCAGTGAAGAAGGGGCATTCTACATTAAGGATTGGGGGATGAAGCACTGATATCATTGTATTCCGATAAAAGAGGGCAAAAAAGAAATTTGATATCATGAATATATAATGATGATCAAACTTTCATATTTCTAAAATATTTGCTTGGTTAATTTTCTCAACACACTAAACAAGCCGATAAGCTGTAGTGCATCTGATTCATTCACCCCATCTAGGATCAGTTTTTCAAGAAAGCAATAAAAACATTATTACCATCATGGATTTTTAGCAACTTACTGAATTTGGTCTTTCAGTAATCTCAATAACTTTTCTGTATGGTATGACTATTTCATCCTGTATGAGTTCTGCCACCTTCTCATCAAATTCCTCTTCCTTAGGGGAGTTGCTACTTTGATGTATGGTTGGCTTCTCTTTCATGGTCTTGCTCTTTTTACATGGCAAAGAATTTAATAATCTCTTTGGCAAGACATTCTCAGAAGTTCTCACTTCAGCTTTATCTTTAACTTGACAGCACAAGATATCAGAAGGATAAGTCCTAGTCTTAATCACAATTTTAGGTCTTATAGTTGTCCCAACATCCAGATGGTTACTGGTTTTTTTATCGCCCTTTCGGTTAAAGAACTGCTCCACTGCAGAACACTAACACAATGAACTAATGTAACTAGGAATGGTAGTTTATGACAAATACAGATTGCCATATTAAAAAAAAATCAAGTAATTGAACCATATGAACAAGTCAAATAGTTTCTATATTTGGTGTGTCCAATTTCTCCAATTTAATTAATGAAGATAGCAGGTATAGAAATACAAGAATTCAAGAAACGGATAACTAACCGTTAACTCCATCAATCTCATCAGCAAGTTTATCAACGATTTCACGCCTTCCAACATCAAAAGTGCATCTGAAAAAGAAGTCTGCCCTCTCTACCTCTGTTTCAGATGGCTCAGGATTTCTCTCGTCCTTTGAAGTGCAAACAACGCTGCATTTTCCAATAATTGATTCCTGAAAACAAAATTTTGAATAGAGGAAATAGCATCAACAAACTTTGCGAAATGACATGCTCACTTTGCATCAACAAAAGTACCATTAGAACAAGAAGCAACATTAGCTCTTCCCAGAATGACAATGTCAGAATTTCACAAAAAGGAAATTCAAAACTTGTTAGCTAAAATTTAATTTACAACAACTTACATACCCACCTTAATCCAACCATCTAAAACGCATGCCAGTAAGCACTTATGCACATCTTCAATAAGATAACATAGTGCATGGTTTATAACAGTGCAATAAAGCAAACCAAATCCTGTAACCATTTCAGATCTTCAAAAGGGAGTCTAGTATCTGCATACTGCTGGCAAATGAACCTGCTTTCATTCTTTTTTTTTTCCCTCTCAAATTCCTCTTAAAACTGGCAATACATTTACCAGGACTCAAGATATTTTTGATTGGCATCTTCATAATCCTTACTTCCTCAACTCTCAAGAGTCAAGAATACCACAAAACTGATACTTAGTTCCCCATGCCATGTCATAAAACACTTTCAGCAGCATTTTATGATGAATATAAGTTACTACAACCAAGTACCGCTTATCCAAAAAACTATACCCAAGTACCAACCAATTCATTGTACAGAATGTTCATTTCAGCCAGTGACAAAAGGTTGCAAAAGAACCATTTTCAACCTACCAAAATAAACTAATATACACAGCCTTTAAGGACAATTCTCCCATTACATGCAATTAGTCTGTCATTATCACAAACATCCCTTCAACTAGAATTATTTCTCCAAAACTTCCCTTCACAGTTCACACTCACTCGATTATAATGAATGCAATTAATACTCTTACAGGATCATATGCAGACAATATCAGAAATTCATGAAACTAATTAATTACATTACATTACATTACCAGATAATTGACATTGGAAACACCTTTGCCAACCCCAGATGCCAAAAACAACTCATTCCAGCGTGGCTGATAGTGCCCCAAGAAATTACGAATTTCGGCAGGACGAAAAAACCAGACAACTTTGACCATCTTTTCATGAGTTGGTGTCTCGTATATCTTCACAAGCTTACCAATAGAAGTGTCAAGGTGAGCTATGTTGTAAAAGTAGACACAATCATATAGAAAGTACTCCACACCCTCGTAAATAAAGGACTCATAGTACTGGATGTCTTCATTTTTCACACCAACTCCACTCTTACTGCCCCACTTAAAATCTCCAACACTTTCCTCACATGGGTGTGACATGGCTTATTAACCTCTAGTCACACACAGGTTGGAGAAAAAACCTGAGATGATAAATAAATGAGTAAATTACATATTAAAAACGATAAATCATATATAGCATTACCAAAAGACAAGATGAATACGATATCTAGTAACAATTGCAAAGAAATTAAGATCATGAATCAATGAAGTGCACGATGCTCAGGGTTAGTGCAGCAAAATTGTTAATATAACGACTTCAGAATTATTAAAAAAAATATTATTGCACAAGTTTTTTCTTGACAAGATATTATTACAGAAGTTAATGCAGAAAACATGGGCCCATAATCTAACTCAAATATAGTGCACTAATATAAAAATATTTTTGTATAGAATCCTAGAATTTGGGTTTTTCCTGTGTCGCTCGGCCAAGAGTCCATTAATCACTTGCGTCAAATCTCGTGGTCTAACTCAACACACCATTAGAATTTATTTGGGCTTAGGGCTTAACTCAACTCCACATATTCGATTTGTAAGGTGAGGACTGTCATATCTCATAAAGACAACATCGGTCATATGTTTAATCGATGTGGGACTCGCAACATTCAACAATAACTGAATGCTAAGTTTGTTCCCCTCTCTCCCTCACTCCCAAGAATAAAACAATATAAGACAATGTGAATGGGAGAAGCTGAAAATTGGGGGGGAAATAAATAAAAGGAAGATATAAAATGAAAAGGGAGTTAGAACGAACGTGGTGAGTGTGGGGTTTGTGAAAGGTGGCAACTTTACACAGCAACACAAGGTAGAGCACGAGCTGAGCTTGGTGGCTAATGGAGGAAGAGAATAGGGCAATGTGGAAACGACATCGTCGTTCAGCATGCGTACAGTACAGGTTGTTAAGCGATGAAACGAAACAATGGAAGCATGCATTGCAGAGCATGAATTGACCATGACACTAATTTGGTACCCGCCCTTGCCCTTTACATATAATTTTTGTCGTGTTGTATTTTAATTTTCCTTCCTAAAAGTGGTATCATGAATTATGGGTTCATTTAATTTGGGAAAGACAAAAAGTTTCCCAATGGAAAAGTGGCTTTTTTGCCATAGATTTGTTTGACTTTTACATCAACGACCGAGATGTATTACCGGTTATCTAATTAGTCAATTTCACACATATTTTATATTATTTGCTAAAAAGGGTCTAAAAATAATAAAATTTAAAATTTACCCACTTATTAAAAAAATGTTTATTTAATATTAAAAGTTGGGATATGCAGAAGTTGACTCTGAAATCATCTTAATTTTATAGCTCAATCTCTTTTGCCAAACGTTGTGCTTTAAATCTGCCCACCCTTTTGTTTATCTCCACATTCCTAAGATTGGCGTTCTTGTTGTAGTCACATGGAATCCATGTTTCAAGAAAAAGGGTCCTTAATTGTTTATCAAAAAAAAGAAGGGTGGTCTTCTGTAACTTGTTCCCCTCTATAGTTCTTCTCCATGATGCCACTTTGACCTAGCAGCATGGGATCTCCCTACACTTGGCTTAAAGAACTGAAATCCGAGGAAAGGGGTTTGAATCCAAAATTATAAAATTCTCCAACTCTCTTGCTTGTGTTAATGTGCCACTGGAGCCTGAAATTGTCCACAAAAATTATTAATTTTGAATCCAAAATGCTTGCTATGCTCACTCTGGAGGTATATATGCCATAAGAGAACAATCGCATATGCCATGTTTTTTTTGACTTGTAGGTCGACTCACCGCGAGCACGGACTATGAAGGTGTACAACGTGGATGGTTTCTCTGCAAGGAACCTGTCCAGGGACTCTAGGTGGTGTACAACGTGGAGGTGTGGGTGAAGGAGCAGATCTCCACCGTCCGAAGGGGTCAGCATTGATGACCTCGGAGAAAATCATGGTTTGCTTGCTGCTCGATTTTGTCGGCAACGGCATGCCGGAGGGGTGGTGATGAGCTTGCCGGAGGGAGGGCAGAGACGAGCGGAGTGGAACTTGTTGGAGACCAAGCATTGCGGTGGTTGTAGACTAGCGGTTGCCAAAGATGGTGCCGATCGTTGCACGAAGTGGCCATTGTGGAAGATGAGCCAACTCCCACGCAGATCTGGAATTGTTTTTTGTTTTTGAAATAAAAATATAATTTTAATTTAAATCTCAGCCATTGAAATGTGTTAGTGTCGATCTATCAGTAAATGAAATGGAGAGGACCCTGGTTCAATTTACACATGCTGTTGTGGGGGAAAGTATAAATAACACTTTACAGGTTTACAGCCACTACTAGGTAAATGTCAACTTTTCCATTGCTGGAAAACTTTTGGATTTTCTCAAATTAAATGGAACCCATGAATTTTATATTTGGAATATGTGGGGTAACTGTGGTTAAAAATATCTTACACTCTGCCTATTTGGTTTGAAAAAAGAGGGGAAAAACGTGAGAGAGTACGAGATCAACTTTTTAACTAGGAGAAAAATAGAAGAAAAGAAAGCCAACATTTTTCAGTTGACTATTAAAAAATAAAGAAAAAAGATATTGGGCATATTTGGATAAACAATATATTTAAGTATTTATGGCATAAGTATTTATCACATGATAAACACTTATGTATAAGTTATTCTTATAATTAAAAAAAGAATATAGTAAAACTAATTTTATATAAATTTTAAATTGTAAACTATTTTGATAAGCTGTTTTAAAAAATTTATAAAAATAAACCCAAAATAACTTATAAATTAATCATAAATAATAAATTGAAATAAATTATATATAAGTCAATAAAAAAAAGTAATATTCATGATACAATAAGGAGAGTAACAATGTTAAATATATGCTCTGATCACTGTAAAAAGAGACAATATTTATTGGTAGTAGTAGAATATTGTCCGACCACCTTAAGTCTCATTAATGTTTCTCTCGCCGGAAATTTTGAATTTCCCAATGTTTACTTTTTGTTGCGTTAAAATATTTATTAAATCTCAATTATTTTCAGCGTTTACATTAATGCATATGGTACAAAAAGGGTTAAAAGAATGCTTCGTTCTAGGGTGGACCACCTTTGTGGGTGGTTCACCATGAATCACTAATTGAAAAACTTGCATAAAATTTTAGTAGTCACTGGATTTATTGTTAAAAAATAATGGTCCAGATCAATTAAAAAAAGAAGAGAACAACTCAAGCTTTACTCACACAATCCTTAACCCACCCCACTCCTCCTCCCACCTGCCTCCACCACGGCTCCACCGCCATGTCCCTTTCTTCTATACGTGGCCACCCTCCATCGTCCACTACCACTGCCGCCGTCTGATATCACCACCCCACTCCTTCTTCTTTGATTTTTCCCCTCATGCGGCTTCCAAACCTCTTGGATCTCCTATGGTTGCATGAACTTCAACACCCATGCCCTCTGCACCACAAAGCTCTCCAACTTTATCTCTTCTCTTACCTCACCGGACCCACCGTCGGTAACGTCTCCGATTGCCGGTCATATACTTCTATCTACGCCGCATCTCTCTCCGATTAGCTTGGGCCCACTGATCTCGGAACGGCCAAGTGCCTCTTCGGCCTCGATTTTAGCTCCTCCGGTTCAAGTAGTAAGCATCGATGCTCGTTTCTATTTTCGTTGTGTTGGGCTTGTTGGGTCATTGGTGGGTTTTGGGTTTGGTTTAGATTTAAGCGGAAGATGATTGAAAGAAAAAAGGATAAAACTGGTAACACTGAGATGGGTTTGGTTGTTTCTGGGTTGGATTCGATGAACCAGAATACCACTTTGATTAGGTTCACTTTTGATGAAGTTGCACGCCGTTTCTGAGGGCACCAAAGCCGTCACCAAATTCACCAGCTCTTAGATTCATCCGTTGTTTTCCTTTTCCCCCTTTTCCTATGATCTAGGGTTTACTTTCGTTCCGATTTAATTCTCATTTAATTTAATTAGGATTAGTCTTTTTTATTGTAGATGTAAAATGATAAGTTTCAATTTGGAATGATAATATCCTTTTTGTTATCTGCTCTTCGTGAATATGGTTTAATGCAAAAAGGTAAATTTGTTGATTGATCCGTGTTCATATGTGTTTACTCATCTGGTAGTAGTACTGAACTAAAATTGTGTCTGGTAAATTTGAGGTCGCAATGTGTCATGTAACAATCAAGACCACGCATTCCTTGAAGTGCTTAATTAGAATCGGACACTTTTTTTTTTGTCATAGCTCTTATTTGTGGTATGTTGGGTGAATTTAAGAGTTTCCGATTTCCTTTGAGTTGAATAATCGGATGACAGGATGCCATTTCGGAAATCCGTTTTGGTATGTTGGGTGAATTTAAGAAGGCTACTAGGAATGTTATGGGAATGTTTATAGAGGATTATTGTCCAATGGAACTCAAGTTGCTTTGAAGAGATTCAAGAATTGTTCGATTGCTGGTGATGCTAGCTTCACTCATGGTGATGTTCTGGTTTCTTCTTGCCTATGGATGAGGATGAAGGAGAGATGGGGGAGGGGTTATGTGAGAGAAAGTGTATATGTTCTCACTTTTATTATCAATGCATCTGAGCCTTTAAAGAAAATCGGACACTTATAATTGAATTTACTAAAATTTTCTGAAACTTCACCACGGTGAACCACCTATTTGGACCTATTTGGTGGTTCACCCTAGACGGAGCCTAAAAGAATTCATGTCCGATCTAATTCTGAAGTTTTTATTTACGGTAGGGTTGGCAAAGCGGGTCTACCTGTCCCACTCTACCAAAAATGGAATGGGCTAGTCCGCCAAAAAAGTGGATCGATGTATACTAGCTCGGCCTGCCTAATCCGTTTAGAAAACGAAAAAACACAAAAAAAAAATGTATTGTAAAAGTGGCGGGTTTGGTCTGCCTAACTTGTCCAAAAATCCAAAGAAAAACCAAAAAATTTATAAAATTTATAAAAAAAAGGAAAAGCCGCCCGTTTTCAAACTGCCTTTGGACATGCCAAAACGGGTTACGGGTTAAAAAACCAACCCGACCCGCCTTTTTGGCGGGCTGGCCCGCCGGGCCCAACCCAAATTGTCATCCCTAATTTATAGGTTAAATATATTTTTGGTCACTGTAAATAGAAAAAAGTTTACTTTTAGCCCCTCAAAAAAAATTTGACTCTTTGTGGTCCTCTATTTATAGAAATGTGTCACTTGTAATCCTTGGGTCATATTTAAAAATCAAAAAATATACTTTAAAATTTTATTTTTCCCCTCTCCCAAATCTAAATTGAAATTTAGACCCTATCCCTTCTTTCTCCCCTGCCCAACCACCCCCTTCCACCTTCCTCCGTGTTTCCATGTCTCATCGGTTGAATTAAATCACAGGAAAATGGCACACGCACTGAATTTCAATTAGCCTCTGACGGTGCTAATCAAGCACAACATGCTGCAAATTTATTCCAAAAGGTACCATACCAACCTAAGCTATCTCCAGTCCTCCTCGGAAGCTAATAAACCCGAAACCTCTATAGATATTGAATTGGATTCAACATTTGCCAAATGCTTTTTCAGTTTCACCACATAACATATGCTGCTGTACTGTGGAGTACCGTGTGTTCAATCAAATTTAGAATTTGGAGAGGGGAAAATAAAGTATACTTTTTAATTTTTAAATATAGCCCAAGAACTACAAGTGACACATTTCTATAAATAGGGACTAAAAAGAATCAAAAAAAATTAAAAGACTAAAAGCAAACATTTCTCTATTTTTTTTAGGAACTAAAAACATATTTAACCCTTTATTTATTCTATCTGACACCAAGAATACTGTAATTTGTCAATTTTGTGGTAAAGAGTGCACTCAGTTATTTTGAGTTCAAATTATTATAAGTTGCATACTTGCATATGATTTTGCAGAGAGATAATGAGTCTTATAAACATGCAACCTGATATAAATATTTCACAAGCATATATTTGAATGGAAAGTTTTGAAAGAAAAAAGATAAACTTAATTTTTAATTTTTAAATTAAGAGTTATACAGAATTTATAAAAATAAGAGAGCTGACACATCAGGTTCAGGTTCCATGATAATCTATTATTTTATTTCTTTTACTCTAAAAAAATCACTAGAAATATTTATGCTATCTCTCAATTCCCTCCATAATAAATTGTTTAAAATTCATTACTGCATTTTTTTTTGTGACCAAATTACAATCAAGTGCTGCATTTAGAAGGTCGGAATTAGCAGTGCCGGAAACAACCATGCTAAATTGTATTCATTTATCCATGTGATGATAAATTAAATCTACAAATTATGGTATCTACTTCCCACTTTCTTCCAGTGGGAAGTGATAAGCACCTCAGATGAACACAAATATATTGACAGCTAAAAAAGGAGAGAGAAAAAAATGGTAGGGAAGATACAGGTTAAAATAAAGCTGGCACATCAAAAACACCCAAGAGAAGAGTTGATTCCTTTGATCTCTTTCTCTTGAGGTAATAATACTTGATAAAAAGAAAGGAAAGAGGAAATCAAGAGAAGGAAAAGGGAAGGAAAAATTAAGAGGGAGTAGAAGAAAGGAGAAAAAAACAAATGCGCCCTAAAATCGATGATTGGCCTACGTATGAACTGGAAGAGAGATGACCTACTGACTTTGCGAATTAATATACAGAGAAGAGTTTACTAATGAAGGGTGATATAGCTGCAAGCAACGCTTTTGGACACTCCTCATGGGGTAGATGGCCACATCCTGATATTGCAACCAGTCTCTGCATGTCAAAAGGTTACGACAAGTATTAGGAAACTTTAAAAAATAAGTAATCAATGGACCCGGCTCCTCTAATCAATGGATCCGGCTCCTGTAAAATAATTAATATCAACCATTGATGAGAAAATCAAGGATTGGTATAATAAATATATGCATAACAAATCATGTATCATATCTTGATTTTCTCATTAATTGTTAAGATTACTTTTACTTTACTCTTTACTTACTTTATAGGAGCCAAATCCATAATCATTTGCCAAGATAAATGTTTGGAAAATAAAAAATGCGACAGGAAAACAAAGATGTGGGTTTAAAAATATTAATTTCTACCAAGCACACCCTAATTTCTCATCCCCATATTGTGGAGAATGAATGAACATATAGCGACATGAATACTTACAGAATTCACAAATTTTGAGGCCATCGCTTGACAAGATTTCAGAGAAACTAGTGAATCTTCAGCACCAGCTACGACCAACACTGAAGTGCCTTTTACAGCTTGTAGCAACGACTCTGCATTTTTTGCAGAAAGGATGGTTTCAGACGACAATTTACCAATCTCGTGAAGTGCTTCATCCCATCCTTCTACATATAGTGGAGCCTAAACACAGAAGAATAGTCACGAATAACACCAAGTCAATAAAATTCTCTTCAGAAGTGACTCTCAACAAAAGCATGCATGGGGAACATACACCCAGAATCAAACTAAAAAGAGGCAGAAAGATCAGATAAAAAGGTTGTAGGTTAAAGTCACAAATATAATCAATGAGCAAAGTCTTCTAGGATTTACCAATTACCAGGATAAGCTCAATTTATAGTTACTCTCTAGAAAATGTACAACACAAAAAGGAGAGCACCAGATAATAAAATTATATATTCAATATGCCAAACCATCTAAACAAAATACGAACTGTAAATTTTCTTACACAACTTAATAGTATTCTGATAGGAATCTGGATATTACAAAACTCATTACACAGTTTACAACATTATTCTTAACAACATAACCACGAACTGCTTTATCACACTAGGATAAAATATCTATATGTAAATTGATTAAGATAAATAAAATAAAATATAACACAAAAATGAATATTTTGCAAGAAATTATGTTACCATTTAAATTACTATAAAATTATATATTCATTATATGGCGTTTATCTCTGGGTTTAGTAATAATTTTCCATTACATACAATTAATGATGTCTGCAGTTTGAAACTTGCAAAAGAAGAAAGCAGTTCCTGTTCGTATAAACATGTAGCTTAAGGTACAAACATATACCTTATAGAGAGTCAAAACTTCTGTTGTCAGTTTGGCAGCATCATACCATGAACGCCGATTCACCACTTGAGTGATTTCTGTTCTTAGCAGTGGCCGAACCAAATGCTTCTTTCCAAGTGAGGTATGCAGAAGGATTCTGGCAAAGGAAGGAACTACTTCCCTAGACAAGCTAACATTTAGCAATACAACTCCCTTCACTGTAACCTGAACGACACAAAACAGACCCAACAACTTAAAAATATGTGAAATGCACATTAACCACACAACTCACAAGTCTTTAACTCAATCATTAACAATTAGCTTGCATAGGACAACTTTACCAAATGTCAGGAACATGACCAATGTAAGTGACTTCGTCATATATACACAAATAACTACATACCAAGTTACCTAAACGTTGAAGTACTTATTCCTTGTAAATTGAATCCTGTTTTTTGCTGTCTTGCTTATTTTGTCGGGTAATTAGAAACTAACATGCTACGCAATAGGCCTATATGAATATGTATGCTAATACCAATATTACAAGAACCTTTATTCCCATCGAGTAGGGTCAACTACATGGATTCTAGCAAGCCATTGTGATCACACATATTATGACTAAAATATATCATTAAATCTACAAAACATATCATGCTATTGCTTAATTTCTCGACCCATACTGTTATTTGGATGGAAACTTAAAAAGAATTTGCTATCATAATAACATCAAATAACTTCTTTAGTTGATTAGGCCCACTTTACAAGTAATTCAAGATAAAAGCTAAGCTGCAGCATGCAGCTAATCAAATCGATTAAGTTATCTACTTATCACAAGAAAGCAGGAAGAAATACTCACATTGAAAGAATTCATCGATGTTTGAACTCTTTGTGCAGCCATTAGAGCAAGCAACCCTCCATCATCATGACCAATTAGCACAACTGAAGAAAATCCAATCTCCGAACAGAAAGACAAAAGCAGGTCAACCTGGAAAACATAGATCCATCAGATTGCAAAGACTACAGGTTGGATATAAACTGAAAGCTCTAGGCCTTGGAAGCCAGAATTAAACACCCCCCTTCAAAGGGAAGCAATCATCATACCTCCAGATAGATAAGGAAGCTGGCACATGCCTTAATGCCTGTTTAATCAAGACTGGGAAGGATAAATAGTAATCACCTGACTTTCAAGTTTATAAGGATTAGGCAGTTCATTTTTCTCCCAATCCTCCCCCCGCAGCCTTGAAGTCAATCCCCAACCAGGCCTATCGAATGCAGCAACTGTGCAATTACTCTGCCGAGCGAGAGAATTCATTACATGCCGCCAAGAGAAGACTCCTCCACCGAACCCATGTATTAAAACAATTCCCACTTGGCCAATGCCCTCTACATTTTGATCCGAAGACAAAGAATCTGATTTGATTGTTTCATCGACTTCATGAATTTCATCTAGACGCAAAACAGGGATATCATCAGAAAGGAAGGGAGAAGTTACTGGACCATCCAAAAGAGGAGCGCATAAAGATGAGTCATGGAATTGATTGCTATAGGTCCTGTAGAGTTGTCGCTGGATTTTTGGAGACGCATATAGCAAATGTCTATTGGATTTCGACAATCCCCCAGCCATTGATGAAGTGCTGCAAACAGAACTAGATTCGACGAAGGGTGTTGAGGACAAACTAAGTGGAGGTGGTGAACCAGGCAGGCTGAGCTTGTAATGGAGAGTAAGACCTTGGCAGGTAATGAATAAGCTGTCCGAGTCTGCAAGTAATCTGACTGGCAGTTCTTCATCACGAGCTGGTCCGAAAGGCCTTCGCTTCATTTCACTGTCACTTTTTGGGGTTCTCCCCCCACAAGGAACAGGGGAACGTGGGACCTTCTGATAGCCAGAGAAAACATTTTTGCATGAAAGGACCTGCTTAATTAGGCAGAGATAAGTAAAAACATTATTTTTGCATGTGCATCATCAAAGTAATCTAAGTAATTATTACAATTGACTAATTTAAGCTTTGTGAATTCAAAAATTTTCTTTTATGCTGGAGCATGATATTACAACCACTAAATTCCAAAAAAATTAAAAGAAAAAGAAACAAGCATACAGAGCACTAGAAACCCAATGCAAAATTGCAAACTTACCGCTTCAGGGTCAACTCGATGAAACAGGAGCTTTCTCCTTGCTCTGCAGCTGGTTCTATAAGCAACCACGGAATGGCCGAGGGCAAACACAACTGACGAGAGAAATAAGACAGGCATTCCCCATGACTTCTTTAAATGGAGTATCTTCCTTGGAAGGGAAACCAAAGCTTCCCCTTCAAGCTGGGAATTTACCGTGAAAACACAAGCTTTGACTGAAAGGACGACAATTGAAACGAAGGAAGACAAAGTCACAATTCCAAGGTAAGGACCATGCGAGAGAGCAGGACCATCACATAATGAATAAACACCTGCGTTCATTTAAAAAAAAATCCCAGTATGAGAACCAAACCTCTGTATATAAAAACTACACTAATTAACAAGCAGAGACTTTTCACCTACTGCTCCCTGTATACAGATTTTGTATTTTGTATACAGAATACAAATGGAGAAAAGCAGAACTAATTCTTTAATAATAGTAACAACAACAAAATTTTAGCCAAACGGTGTGAGAAAGGAGGTAAAGCTACTTCAAATTCAATTCAAATATAACATAATACTTCTAATTTCTCATTATTTTGATGGAAACACGCCGACATAAAAAAAATGAAACAAAGAGTAAGATAAACCACCCTTTAATCCCTGATCAACTTCAACTTTATAACTTCATTACAGCAACAAAACAGTTTTATTTCATAAAAAACAATATATGAATCATAACATGCTCTTTATCTTTGTTGAAAATAAATGGAAAAAACAAATGGCTCGATAGACAAATTAGGCAACGGATATATCCTCCACCTTCAACACCTTAAACAAAAAAAAATGACTTGTTGTTCTGATAAAGTAAATTTAGAAGCAAAATAGATGATTCCTTCGAACACCAGCAACAGGATGGTCCTCCATCAGCATCATCATCACATCATATGATCATGCAAGGGCTCGGTACCATCTCCGGTGACGGAACAACCCGTGGCCAGACTTTACTTACCTCCAAGGGAGCTGAACACAGGGTCTTTCCTCTGCGATAATGTGGGTGAAGACAAAAAAGTATATGATAATGCAAGTGAAAAGCGAAGGTAAGGGTGCAGAAAAGAGAATAACGGATCATACATATAATGATGAGGGATCTTATGACTGAAACGAGAGGAATATCCGTCAAGGAGCTCTTGAAAGAGTATCGAAGCAAATGCTCCTTGAAGCCGTAGCACCTGACGCACGTGAAGCTGGAGATCAAGACGCAAGGCACGAGCACGTCGACAACCGCAACGAGCACCGGCAGCGACGTCACAAGAAGCGACGCAACCAATGCCGCCACGAAAAAAACCGTCCTAACGAACCTCCGAAGCTTCTCGAAACACTGTCCTCCCCTCGCCGCCATCACAACAAAAAATACAGGGATCCAAACCAGCCGGTAACGGTTCCCGGGTTCGGCAGGGGCAGTTACGAATCGTAACTTACGATGTTCTCTCTCTCTTTTTTTTTTTTTTAAGGAATCGGTTAATTAATTAGTTGAGACTTAATAAGAGATAAGAGAGATCTCTGAATTCGGTATCCAACTGAAACCCTAGCTTAGCTAAATTGATTGGACAGAGTGTTCTCCGACGGTGACTCATCGGATGTTACCGGCGGTGGGAGTTCAGGCTCGCCGGAATGATTGCGTGCGAGGCAAGAAGAACGACGCTAGGGTTCCAGTGGGAACGAAGGCAGAGAAGGAAAAAGAGAGAGAGGGTGGAACGATGAAAAAAGCCCCTCTCTCTGTGAATTCAGAAATTTTTTCACGAGAGTTTTGAAGTTTTGAAATCCCCCCCGTTTGCCTCTCGCCTTCTCCAACCTCTTCCTTCTTCTTTCTTTCTTCTTTCTTCTCTCTCTTTGTTTTCCTCCTCCTCGATTTTATATTTTTTTATTCCACTATTTTAATTTTAATTAGTAATCCTTGTAGTTTTATTATAAATTAATTGCATTTTTATTCCTTAGATACAATAATCGTGTAATTTTAGTCTCTCAATTTTAATTGCACGATTTAAGTCCTCGAGTATTACGATTGTACGATTTTTATCTCTAAAAGTTTTAATTACATGATTTTGGTCATGTGCAAATTTGGTTTCCAGGATATCTCAATTACTATAATCAAGTCCTTTAGTCACTATGTGATACACGTGAAACTGATTTGACACTAAGTTGGTCACCTATGAGCCACGTAGATTCTTAATGTTGACACAGTGACAAGGTGATCTGATTGTAACAATTAAAATACCTTACAGACCAAAATGGAGGACCAAAATCGTGCAATTAAAACCTAAGAGATCAAAATCGCACAATTGTGACACCCTAGACTCCGAGAGACCAAAATTATGCAATTGGAACCTAAGGATCAAAATAGCACAATTGTGATACTTAAAAGACCAAAAGTACAATTCAGTCTTTTATTATTTTATTATTATATTATATTATATTATGGTCAAATCATAAATGGAGTTTTAATAAAAATAAATATTCAATAAAAAAATTATGTAAAATTTAAAAAAAAATATTGTTTAATCACTTTTTATTAATTGTTACAAATATTCAATTAGCTAATTAGTGTGACAAAAATATTTTGAAATATATGAAATATTCTTTATCTCGGGTTGTAAATAAAACAACAGTTAACAAAAATTCTTGAAAACGATCGCTGGTAGTGTTGGCAGACGGAGAATCATTATTAGTTAATTAGAATTAGAATGACTTACACTTTTGATTCACAGCCTGTTTCAAACCTGGCACCTTTTTCATTTAATTTTATTTCTTATACCTAACGTTTTCTATATTTGTTGCTTTCATTTTAATGAGAGAACCATGATATTCAACTCATTTTTTAGTTTGATTTTTTTTACCTGATTTTAGAGTTTAATTTTAGCCGACTGTTAACACAAGTTTTCTATTATTATTATTATTATTATTATTATTATTATTATTATTATTATTATTATTATTATTATTATTATTATTATTATTATTATTATTATTATCTAGCCATGTACTATCAACCTTCAGTTGTTGACATCTCTGAACATTTAATACTATAATATTTTTAAAATAAAATTCAGATTTAACAATTTTAATTTTCATACACCTATTAAATTAATAATTAATAAATAAGAACAATAGTGTATTTTAATTCACAACTTTTTATAATACTATCTATAATAAGGATTTAAAGAAAAGAAGAAGAAAAACATTGTTTGCATCGCATTTTTATGAGCTTTGACTAAACTTGATAACTCAGCTTGATATAACGTTAAAGAAAAAAACAGAAAATAAATAAATAAACGCAAAAAATGTACTCAACCAAAAGTGTGTTGGAGAAGGGCTGAAAAAGTCGTATCTGTGCTGTGCCACGATCTTCTTGAGCCCAGAAACGTTCCCAATTTATTTTTAAATTTGAATTTAACCTTCACTTTTGCCACGCATGTATGCTGAGCTTTTTTTTTTTTTTAATGAACGCTTGCATGTTAAGCTGTTAACAAAGGTTTAGAAATATAAAAATAATTAAGGTTTTAAAATTAAAAAACTAGTCATTGGCTCATTGTTGTCATTTCCATGGGAACGCAACATAATTAACTTTTGAGGGTTGTAGTAATCATGCATAGATTACGAGGGTTCCAAAAGCTGCGTTTCCAAATTTTATTTTTGTATTAGGCTGCTTGGATAATAAGTTTATTTACTATTTATGATATAAGTTGTATAAGTTATTTTTATAATTGAAGAAAAATTATAGTGAAACTTATTTTATATAAGTCATAAGCTGTTTTGATAAACTATCCTGGGTAATTTATGAAAAATAAGCTCAAAATAGCTTATGAATCAGTCATAAACTGTATTCATAAGCTCTGCATAAACCAATCTAAACAGACTCTTATTATCCGTAGGCTATAGCGGTTAAAGTTTATTTGTTTAACAAATCGAAATTTCATTGCGTTGGTAAATTGGTAGGCGTTTTCTTTTTGAAGCGGCAATTATTTTGATCTTCTATGAAAATGTCAGGTGGTATCATTTAATCTCTAATAAATGTAAAATTTAAAAAAAACATCTTCAACTAATAATATCAGCTGTTAGTCATTTTATTGTTGCAAATGGCGTGAAACTAGTCTCTCTTTCCTTGTTGCAATTAAGAAAGCCTTTTTCTAATATTTAAATTTTAGTTATCTCAATAAGCGCAGCTTATTTATCACTATAAACCAACCTTATTAGTATTAAAAATTAGGCTTAATTATGTTTTTAGTCCTTTAAAAATTGTCAGATTTGAGTTAGGTCCTTTAAAAAAAATCAAATTTTTTTAGTCCTTTAAATTTTTTTTTTGTTTGATTTAGGTCCTTTAAGTGAGTTGACTTGCTAGGTGACACATTTTGACCCAGTCATCATGCCTACGTGGCACGAAATGTTGACGTGACAATATTAACTTTTGAATTTAGTCCCTCTAAAAATTGAGTTTTGATTTTAGTCCCTCTAAAAATTGATGAGTTTTGATTTTAATCCTTCTAAAAATTGATGAGTTTTGATTTTAGTCCATCTGATTTTTCTCTCTCTCTCACCTCCACCACCGCCACTCCCTCTCTCGTTTTCTCTCTCTCTCACCCCCACCACCACCACCACCACTCTCTCTCTCACCCCCACCACCACTCTCTCTCTCACCCCCACCACTCTCTCTCTCTCATCCCCACCACCACCACCACTCTCTCTCTCTCTCTCTCTCTCTCTCTCTCGTTTTCTCGCTCTCTCTTACCCCCACCACCACCACACACACACACTCTCTCTCTCTCTCTCTCTCGTTTTCTTTCTCTCACAATTTGTTACATAACAAATCGATGTAACAAATCGTGAACCTTGATAAATCAATAACAAATCAATGGTGGTGGTGGGGTGAGAGAGAGAGTGGTGAGGGGTGGTGGGGGGGTGAGAGAGAGAAAACGAGAGAGAGAGAGAGTGGTGGTGGTGAGAGAGAGCGAGAAAACGAGAGAGAGAGAGAGAGTGGTGGTGGTGAAAGAGAGAGAAAACGAGAGAGAGAGTGGTGGTGGTGGTGGTGGTGGTGAAAGAGAGAGAACGGTGGTGGGGGAGAGAGAGAGAGAAAAAAAAACCAGAGGGACTAAAATCAAAACTCAATTTTTAGAGGGACTAAAATCAAAACTCATTAATTTTTAGAGGGACTAAAATCAAAACTCAATTTTTAGAGGGATTAAATTCAAAAGTTAATATTGTCACGTCAGTGTTTCGTGCCACGTAGGCATAATGACTTGGTCAAAATGTGCCACCTAGTAAGTCAACTCACTTAAAGGACCTAAATCAAACAAAAAAAATTTTAAAAGACTAAAAAAATTTGACTTTTTTTTTAAAAGACCTAACTCAAATCTAACAATTTTTAAAGGACTAAAGACTTATATAAGGAGTCTGTTCCAAATATAAGGAGGCTACCTTTCGGGACATTTATATTTGGTCCTATAGTTTAAGATGATGCTGCAACAAGTTATTTTTATATTTATAATTTAATCAGACAAGACATATGATACACATCAACAATTAGTTATTAATTGATAAAAAAAAAATAGGCTTAATTTTAATTTTAGTCTTCTATATTTTACAATTGTGTAATTTTGGTTATTCATTTTTAATTATATAAATTAGGTCTTTATATTTTCCCTTGTGTCAATTGAGCTCTTCTATCAATTTGTTATTTTTTTTTACTTACGTGGCCGGATAATATTGATTAGAAAATCACTTGTGGCGTCATACGTCCAAATTTTTTATTCAACAATTTTTTTATTGTTGGAGTTTGAATCTCTAGCTACAAGCCTACAACCAAGTCACAAGGAGAGAAGACGATTAAGGCTAACCGGATTCAGTCACGTGCATAATCTGTGCTGAGTCAAAAATTTAGACACGCAAGACGCTACCCTTGGTTTCCTAGTCAATGCCATCTATCCACGTAAGTAAAAAATATTATTAAATTGATTGAGGCATCCAATTTGCAAACGATAAGGGATCTAATTTGCACCAACAAAAATAGATGACCAAAAATATAGAGACTAAAATATGCACAATAATAAAATATTAATATAGAAACTAAAAATATAATTAAACCTAAACATACTAATTATTAAGGACATGAAATCCTCACAAAAAAATTAAATGTCACAGAAACGGTGTCCTGAATATAAATGTTAGATTGGACTTCCATTCAAGAAGATAAAGGGGTGGCGATTCCCTAGAGAGATAGTGTGTGTTTGGAAATCGGTATGAGACTTACAAAATTAGGTTTGGATTAAAAGCAACAATTTGTTATTTTATAAAAATTATATTAAAAGAGAAAATTTACATCAGAAAGATCAAACATAAGTTTGTAATTGAAATCCAAACACACACGTAACACTTAGGGGTGAGGCAAGTGGACCGGAGTGGTCTGATTGGGGACCAAAAATTCAAAAGGGAGAAGGTAGAGTAGCCGGACCCCACCGGAGGGACCGAGTGGAGTCGCCATCACCACCACGTTGTCTCACTGGATGCTCGGTGGCTGCCACCTGTTAGAATCATTCCGCATCTTTTCCTTGTCTCTCTCTTTGTCTCTCATCTTAAATAAACAAGATAGTGTTATTCCCGTTATTTTTTTCCAAAATATTCAAAATCGTTCTTTTTTTTAAAAAAAAATAGCCTTAACGGTAACGTAATGGTTTCTATTTAATCTTCAAACACTTTTTTTTATTATACTCTTGTTTTTATTATACTCTTGGATAAAATTCATACTTTATATGTTTTATTTATATATACATTAAACAAAAGTATTGTCAACACAAAATGTTCGAAAAAAACAATAAAAAAAACTACTGGAATTGGATTGACATGTGATGTGTTTAAATGGAGTTAACTAATAGAGATTTTTTTTTGGTGAGTAATAGAGATGTTGTTAAGGTCTAATTAACATGATAGACGGAAGCTAGATTTAAGGGTTCTTTTTATTTACTTTTTTTATTGTCAATGATCAACTTGACATCACGTAACACATTCAGAAATCAAAATGACTACTCACAAAGTATGTAATACACTCATTTAGGTTCCTGGTTACATGGCAAGACACGTAAGCTACCATGTGTGATTGCGTGAGCTTATATGTCATATAACGTGATACGTCATCAGGGTTATTGGAGTTGAGTAACAGAGCTATTAAAAACAAAATTGATTGACGAAAGTATCTTTCAAAGACAAAGTATTAATTTTCTAGCATACATAGATTGATATTTGTAACATTTTTAAGGACTAAATTGACTATTTACTCGTTCTACTGGAGAGTGGGGAGGAGTACCATGCTTTTGGTAGGAGGTACCCTTCCCATGCCTAAGGCTATCAGGTTTTGACTTTTACACGCGCACCATAACATAGAAGGATGAGCATACTCCCAACTTTTATTTCTTTTTAATCTTTTGTGTTGTTTTCAGGGGATGATAGTATAGACGACAGAATCATTGATCATCGATCGCGTGCAACCAACTAGCATAGCTCATGCCTCATGGCCTATTACTACTAGTCTTACCAGAGGTCTTGATCATGATCACAATGATCATCGTGTTTTAACCTCCATTTGATTTTGGTTCATGTGTTATATATCTATTTTGCAATACATGTCTATACTATTACAAAGATAATTCCCAAAATACTATTACAAAGAGTGGTTTTAACATTAAAACAATAATTCTTATCATAATTATTATTTATGAAGTATGAAAATTGAAAACACTTTGTCACGCGAGAGAGAAACTTTATATTTATAGGGAACATGGCTTGGTTAATGGTTAATTACCAATAATCAGAGTCTATCAGAGAATGACAGAGGGGGAAGCAAGCCGAAAGAGAGAAAGCCCCGAAAAGGAATTGATGTGCCTGTATTATACAAGCTTTTTAAGAAAAGGTTCTCGCTTCAATTTTAATTTGGCTTAATTACACGTTTGTCCTTTAGTGCGATCACGTGATTTTGGCCCCGGTTTCCAATTAATTGAGTGAATGGACTCTTCTAATTGTTGCATTCAGGTTCTTTCGTTACTGTGTTGTCCAATTTTTAACACTTGAAATTTATGTGGCACACACGGGAAGGATTTGACATTAAGGGTATGTTTGTTACGAATTAAAAAATAAGTGATATTCATGTAAAATAATTTAGTTATTATTTTTTAGAGATTTTGTTATGAAGCAGAATATAATTTGTGTTTGTTTATAATACTGAAAATTATTTTTTTAATCTTCTCTCTCATATCTCACACCTCATTAAAATCATATTATTTTTAAAAATTTGCTCCAAATAGCTTCTCCTTTTAATCAATTTTTTTTATTTTTTTCAGCTTTTGATTATTTTTAAAATCTGTCAAACACGCAAAAAAACTCTTATTAGTGATTATTGTTTAAAAAAAGTGATTTTTCCTTTTAAGAAAAGCTATAACAAACGAGCTATAAATCAGGTCACCTTAGCATAGTGTAGGATACTAGAGAATTTTTTAAAACAAGTCGGCAAAGCATGTGTTGTTTAAAATTTCTTACGTGTGGGGGTATTTATCATGCCATCAGTGTCAAGATGACCCCACTTAGTGTCAATGTAGTATAATTTAGTGTAAAATCAATGTCACGTGTGTCATATAGACTTTGGTGTTAAAAATTGGATGATATAGTAATTGACGGATCTCATTGACACAATTGAGATAACGAGGACCCAATTCGCTCAATTAAAAATCAGAAACCAAAATTGCACAATCACAAAGTCTTTTAATTTAATTTGTTTTCCGTTTGAAAAATGGGGTTGGACAATTGGACCCCATTTTGCATTTGTATGGCACCACGTTACACTGCACATATATGGACAGACAACATGGCAAGTACCAAGGTACCCGGTACATCCTTGTCTGGTGAGGGGGCAATTAACCGATTCTTTTGCTTTTGTGCTATAATTATTTTTCAAGCTCATACATGGAAATGGAAGAAAACAAAGGGAATTTGGTTTGCACATTTGGTTGCCCAAATAAACGTCATAAGTGATTCTTTTCTTAAGCTTCTTCTTCTACGGTTAATGTCTCTCCAGTCCATGTGCTTTTCTTTGTACTGAGGAATATTAGTAGCACAATTTCTATTTTCTATTACGATCTTCATGATCAATTAAAATCTATATAAATCTCATAACATATAAGGGACCTGAATATCACATTTTTACTCAAATCATTAAGACATTTGATATATGGATTTTGTTTTTTATATTTTTTTATTTAGTCAATTCCTAACCGATGTGAGACAAATTCACTCTTAGGTTATGTTTGGATGGGAATTTTTGGAGGGGAAGGGAGGGGAGGAGAGAGTTTATAATTTCCAATTACCCTGTTTGACTTTAATAGGACAAAAAAAATATTATTTTAGAAGGTAGCAGATACCAAGGTGTAAAACTTTTTTCTAATTTTAAAAACTCCCAAACAAAATAATTGGGGATTATAAATCTTTTCCCTCTCCTCTAAAAACCTCCATCCAAACATAGTCTTAAGTATTTCCCACACCGCGTGAGACAAAGGAGGGCTCTACAAATATATGGGGAAAAAATGGGACACTAGGGCAGCTCAAAAGATTGGAGATAGATTATGTACTGATTTTTGAGGCACCTTTTAGCCAGTCCAAACATGCTGCTCATATCTTCCTACCCTTTATCCTGTTCAATGACAGGATCCTTTGTTTTTTTTATATACCAACATAAATATAAATATAACATAAAAGTAAAAGATATATACACATACAAGGATATTATCTAATCATACACGGGTTTTTCTGTTGGATAAATACTGAAGAATCTTCTCTTTTCTCCTTTGTTTTCTGTGGTAACATAATAGTGGCAAGTAATTGGGAATCTCCCTTTTCTTTTCTCAACATATATACTGTAAAGGCACTGGAGGCTAAATACAACCTAATGTAGGTTTAATCACCAAAACAGAAACATGAATATATGTATATAATATAATTTGATTCTTTATTTTTAAATTTTATAAAACCAATTGATTCTTTCTCATTCTTAATTATTATATAGATTTTTTTGGTGGTAGTGTAAAATATTTTGATTACATAATAAAATAATGCACAATAAAACCGATATAATAGTATTAAAAGTAGTTAATTCACAAAGTGTGCATATGAGAAACTGCATTCACGCAATTAATTAAGTTAAAGTCTTGTATATACAACGGGGACATTGATTTGATTTGATGCAGCTTGTGTCATACCCCCCTCCCCCCCTCTTCCTTTCAATTATTAAAGTAATTTCAAGTACTTAGATTCTCGGCAGGAATTGATTGTTTTGTTGATCATATTGGTCCACTTCATATTTTCCTTGTCTGTATCAAAATTATATTATATAAGTTCGAACTACTAAGGTTTTGAAACCTTAATCTCACACACACCACGCCAATTTCTAAGGTAGCTGTCTTTTCTAAAAGTTTATTTCTAAAGGTAACTTCAATTGAAATATGAAAGGTAACAATTATACGTCTTTATTTGACCATATGCATGATATTCTAATCATAATTTATCATTAAATATAATTTATGATAAGATGTAGTATTATCAATCTTACCTAACAAGAAAAAACTTGTATTAAAATGTATATAATTTCTAGATAAAAATACGTACGTTGGCCATTAAACTATTCAAGAAATACCATGTTTCGGTGCAATTATATGCATCCACCCCCATAAATTCAATTCAAAATCTCTATAATTTTGTAACCAAAAAAAATCTCTATAATTTCATTATGTAGTTATAAATTATAAATATGAGTATGAGCGTGATTTGCTTTAATACGGGTAGGTAGGTCCCATTCAAGTGCTGGAGCAGCATCATACTAGGAAATATAGAATCTCTAGCTTTATGTAATCTACCTCCAAAGTTGATTATTCTCCATGGAATCAATCAAATTTGCAGTGTTACTATACAATAAAAGGTGCCGTATCATGTGAACCAGTTGAAAACTGGTCCACCAAACCCCGGTTACTTTTGACTTGCAGTAGTGGGTTCAGCCTATTTTTATCTTAATTATCTAATTTGCCCAATAGTTTATAATATTATAGAATAAAAAAATTAATTACAAAATATCCCCAAAACTTTTTATATTTATAGTCTAGCCTCAAACACACCGAGTCAAGCCGGGATGATGAGATACCAATTATTAACATAAAAAATGGCTAAAAGTACTAAAAAAATTGTATAAAATGTGGCCTTGGATAATTTGGGACAAAATGACCAAATTTATTTTGGTCCCATAATTAAGTTAGGTTCAGCCACAAAGATGAACCCAACAGAACGGGCCAAATGTTACAGCTTTACATTACACTATGTTCAATTTTCATTTTTATTGATGTTCAAAATTTCAAGTGTCAATTGACTAAACAAATATTCAAAATTCAAAATAAATACGAGGTTGAGCATAAGTGGTTAATGCACTCCGTCTAAAGGACGAGCTTGGTTAGGACCCGAGTTCGATCCGCGGTGATGGAATAATCTGTGACCAGGCTTTACTTATCTCATAGCCGAACACAAATTAGTCCAGTGACCCATTTCTTCCTATGATACTGTAGGTATAAAGAAAAAAAATATTCGAAATAAGGACAATAAAAAAAATGAGACAAGCCAGTGATGCAGAATAAGGTGTTAAATCAATTAATAAATTCATTGCCATTTTCGTAATAATCATAAACTTTGGGCATTTTCTGTAATGATTTTTATTTTAATTTTAGCATATTATGACACCCATCCTGCAAATATCTTTTTATAATAGTGAAACCGTTAAAGCAGGTATCAAGTTATTCATCCAGACCGTTGAATATTTTTATTATTATATCTATGGTGTTTATGCGAACTGGGGTTTGGTGGACCAGTTTTTGGGTGGTCCACGTGATATGACACCACAATAAAAATACGACTAATGAAAATAAAAAGGCCAAGTCAACAGAGTACGTAATTTTAAAAGAACTTTGAGCTGGTGTCAGGATATGAGGCTGTTTTTCAACAATGGCATATTTCTTTTCCACTTCCAATGTCCAAAGTTTCAAACTAGAAAATAATTAACAACGTACAAACAACACTAGCTGTAGAGTTATCACCGTATAATTTTTTATAGAGAAATATTAATAATTAATATATTATGGTAGTGGGTGGGATGAGAATAGGTTAGGTTAAGTTCAGTTTTGTAAGGCCTAAACTTAATTTATTTTAAAAATTTAAGGCTCGAATATGGTCTATTAACTTGATATAAACAAACTTTTAAGGCTTAATCTGAGCTACTTCAAAGTCTGGTATGACCTTGAAGCCTTAAAAGCCTATTTTTCAACAAGGTTTTCAAATAGGCATTTACCTATAAATATGTTCTAGGTCTTCACTTGTAAATAGGTTTGTAAGCCTCTAATAATAAAGAAGCCAATAAGCATCTAATGATAAATAGGTCACTAGGTATTCATAAATAAGTAATTAAGTAGGCTTTTTTTATTATATTTTATTTTTATTATATTATATTATATTTTTATTCTACATTTTTTAATGATATTATGTATATATGTATATGAACAGGTCGGTCTGATAGGCCTAATAGGTTTTCTTATAGGCTTTTTAAAAAGCTAGCACTGAGCCTTTTTACTAAACAAGTCAGGCCTTAAGCAGACAGGTCATATGCCCCTATCGAGCGGCCAAGCCTATTCCCACTACTATTAGCGGGTTTTTGAACTCATGATATCTTTATTACTCAAACTCCTACTACTATTTCTCAAACTACCAAACCACTTTATCGCAACCTAATTAATTAACAAGATATTTTAATCTATATATATTCTTAATATTTATGTGAAGTATGGAATTTGAGGACCCCGTCTCTAACCACAATAGTCGAAACAGTAGAAGGATCTTTGTCCATTACATTATAATTATAATATACAAACAATTAATGATACAATGATACCATCAAAACACAACTGTAAATTTTCGTTTTTCTCTTTCCTTCTCAAGGCACGCAAGAGCCTCTGGCATCTCCAATGTAGTGCTTAAATGAGTGTTTATTGAGTGTTTATTAAGCATCTCTATTATAGGAAAAAAGTTATAGTACTTAATAGAGAGTGATGTTTGCACAAATACTTTCTCTCTCCTCTCTCCTAGTAAGTCTCACATGTATTTGTGAGTTTTAATTGAATGTGGTGTTATTGGTGGAACTCATTTAGTAAATTTTTTGAAATTGCTGAATTAGAGGGATTGAGTGCTTATTAAATACTTATGTTAGAAAAGGTAAAAATGAATGAGGCTTTTTTTTTTTACCAAAAGAGGGTATTTCCATTTGGTATTTACCAAAATGGGGTAAACCAAAAAGTTTTTACACAGATGGTGTAGGTCGTAAATGACAATTACGACTTACACTTTTTTTTTATTATTTTTTTAAAACACAATGGAAGTCGTAAATGAGAATTATGACTTTTGTCTTTTTTTTCAATTTTGCAAAGTCGTAAGTGATAATTATGACTTCTATTAATATTTTGTAAAAAAAAAACTGATTCAACCAACCATTTTGATCTCTGATAGTGTTAGGTGGTGTCACTTTGGTCCCTGACAGATACGAAATTACAAAAAGGTCATCAACTGATGTTTGCCATTAGTCACTTTGGTCCCTAAAAGTGATTACTTGTTGTCATTTTAGTTCTTAAAAGTAGGGTTGGCAAAGCAACTTGGCCCAACCCACCAGAACCCGCCGAAAAACGGGGAGGGCTGGCCCGCCAAAAAAAGTGGGCTGGGGTATCCTAGCCCAGCTTTGGTCCCTAAAAGTGATTATTTGTTGTCATTTTAGTCCCTAAAAGTAGGGTTGGCAAAGCAACTTGGCCCAACCCACCAGAACCCGCCGAAAAACGGGGAGGGCTGGCCCGCCAAAAAAAGTGGGCTGGGGTATCCTAGCCCAGCTCGCCTTGCTGGCGGTAGGAATGGCAATGGATAGGGTACTGTTAAACATTTCGGCAAGTGTACCGAATCGTACAAGTAATAGAGTGATGAGTAAATTATCCTTCCCAACGAGGATCAATTGCCAAATACCAACTACTACCAATTGCTATACTATTTGGACTATGAAAAATATGCAGTGGATTGTGAAAGTTAAGATAAAATGTAAACACAATGTAACACAAATCACGAAAACAAACACTTGGTGGATGAAAGACAAATGCAAACACAATGAAAAGAAGATTAGGCATAAGAATCACTCAATTGTCACTAGATGCAATCACCAATCTCAATCAATTATCATTCAAGTTCTCTGAATTTGGTTAAACCCAATCCCTTGGTGAATAACCCCTTTCCTCTTAATTAGAACCCTAATTCCTTAGGTGAAACTCAATTAATTGGAAGCATTAAGAATAAGAACTCATGAAGAATGCACATGAACCAAAGTCTATTCCTAGATCTCTGCACTCACATGGTTTCTAATCCAAATCGAATCTCATACCTAACTTCCATTAGATAAAAGACCATCACAACAATTTCCATGGTGGCCAATCAAGGAAAAGCATTAAGCAAAGGATTAAAAACATAAATTGAATTAAAATTGGACAACAAAATAGTCAAATTACATCAAGATCCACAAGAGTTCATCCTAGCCTAATCAAAACAAATCAGCCAAACATGGCAAAGAGACAAGAAAAACCGTAAAGCAAAGAAGATGAAGAAGGTGGATCCATTGAATCTTCAAGTCTTGTTCCCAAGGCTTGAATCTTCATTGGAGAGGCACAGAGAGGTCTCTGGAGGTTGTCTTGTCACTTTCCAAGTCCAGAAGTTCTTCCAAAATAGGTCAGAACGTGAACATTTATATTTTGGTAACGTCTTGGGCGCTGGGCGCCAAGATCTGGGCGCTGGGCGCCAGAATTCTGCCTTTAGAAGTTGAAACGCGCAGTCAGGGACAACATTGGGGCGCTGGGCGCTGCTTATGGGCGCTGGGCGCTGATATTCTGTCTTCCAGGTCCAATTTTTCGTACAAATCTGGACAGCTTTGGTATTTTACATTTTTGACCATCAAAACATCCGAACTGGGCTTTGCTGTCAACATGAAAGTTGTAGGTCTGCTTCTTATCTTTCCAACGCCACCAAGATCACTCAAATCAGATAAGTACAGCCCAAATTATGACCAGGGCAGCATTGCAGCGCTGGGCGCCCCAGTATGGGCGCCCAGTTTCTGCCTTCCAGATCATATTTTTCTACTTTCAAGTCAGGTTTATAGCGCTGGGCGCTGGCATTCTGCCCTCCAGGAGAAATACTTCGCAGTCCATACCAAAATCTGAGAGCTGAGCGCCAACTACCTGTCTAACACCAAAAATAGGTCAAAAAGCAACTTCATATGACAAAACTCTCTACTTATGCAAAATAATATATTCTAACCTAAACTAGCACTAATATTTACACTGTTTAGTCCAATTAATCCATTAAAACTCATATCGAAATGTACAATTGTAGAGAGTCATCAGGTACTATAGTACCCGTCCCCATACCCGCAATTTAGAAATATACCCGTACCCAGACCCATACCTGCGTGGGTAGCAACTTTGATCACCATACCCTTACCCTTTGGGTACCTAACTACTCGTACCCGTGCCCTTTACCCGCACTTTCACTATGAAATTTCAAAAATTAATTTCTCAAATGTTACATAATATTATGTCGACGCGTGAAGGAGTTCATTGGTGAAAGATGCGAGAACGAGGCAGAATGATGTCGGTGAATGATGCTCATTGTCGCCGGTCATGGAAGCAAGATAATAATAATGCGATGAAGGAGGCTCATCATTGTCAGTTAATGAGGGTGAAAGGCACGATGAAGTAAGCTCGTCGTTGCCGACAATAATAGTGAAAAACACAGTGAAGGAAAGCAAAGAGTCAAATAAATATGTCTCATGGTGAAGGAAAGTAAAGAAAGAAAAAGTGTTTCACAACTATAGTGTCTTGTGCGCGGGTTATTGTAGGATTAGAGATCCAACTCATTTAAAGTAATCAATCCATTTTAGAGTATAAAATAAGTAATCTCAAATGAATGATTGATATTAACAGCACATGCATAACAAATCATGGATGTGTTGGAATATTAACCTTTGTTTTTCTTGTGAGTGATCAATGTTACTTACTTTACTAATTGCTCACTTTAAAGGAGCCAAATCCCTAAGATTAGAGAGCTTGTAGGTTTCATTGAAAATCTATTAAATTTAATATTATATATACATATATAAATATACATATATAAATATAAATGTAAATAAATATATATATATGTATATATGAGTGCGGGTCTGGGGTGGGGTGGGTACTTAGGTACCTGTACCCGCACCCATCCCCATCAAAATTTACGGGTAATTACCCATACTCGTACCCATTAAGCGGGTAATTACCCATACCCGTACCCATTAAGCGGGTAATTACCCTCCCTATCATGGGTAATTTTTGCGGGTACCCAATGGGCATGAGTGCAATTGCCATCCCTAGTTGGCGGGTTGGCCTAACCCGCCAAAAAAAAAAAGAAATGCGCGTAGAAGTGGAGGGTTGGCCCGCCGAACCTGCCCAAAAATCCAAGAAAAACACAAAAAATATATATAAAAAAATGAAAAACGGGCTGGCGGGCCAACCCACTAGCCCATTTTGAACCCACATTTGAGCGGGCCAAACGGGTTGTGGGTTGAAGACCCCAACCCGACCCGCCCTTTTTTGGCTGGCTAGCCCGCCTGGCCCAGCTTACATTGTCACCCCTACTAAAAAGTGATTACTTATTGACATTTTGGTATCTGAAAGTGATTATTTTACTGACGGTAGGGACCAAAGTGACCAACGATAGACATCAGTTGAGGAAAAGTGATTATTTATTGGCATTTTGGTATGTAAAAGTGATTACTTTACTGACGGCGCCGTCAGTAATCACTTTTACATATCAAAATGCCAATAAATAATCACTTTTCCTCAACTAGTGTCTGTCGTTGGTCACTGTCGTCAGTAAAATAATCACTTTCAGTGACAAAAAATGTCAGTAAATAATCACTTTTTAGGATCTAAAATGACAGCAAGTAATCACTTTCAGGGACCAAAATGACTAATGACAAACACCAGGTGATGACTTTTTTGTAATTTCATATCTGTCAAGGACCAAAGTGACACTGCCTAACACTCTCAGAGATCAAAATGGTTGTTGAATCATTTTTTTTAACAAAATATTAATAGAAGTCATAGTTATCACTTACGACTTTGCAAAATCGAAAAAAAAAAAGAAATCGTAATTCTCATTTGCGACTTCCATTGTTTTTTGAAAAAATAAAATAAAAAAGAGTGTAAGTCATAAATGAGTCGTAATTGTCATTTACGACTTACATCATCTATGTAAAAACTTTTTGGTTTACCCCATTTTGGTAAATACCAAATGGAAATACCCTCTTTTGGTAAAAAAAAACTAATGAGTGATATATATGTGTAAGGCCTATTTAATTAAGCACCTAAAAGTAGGTATTCCATTTAGGATGCATATAATTAAATTTGCACAAAGAGTGCAAGTGTCCAGTGTGGGCCCCTTCGTTATGGGCTTTCCAGCAACCGCTTCTCATGCCCACCACCACCCTCGTACCTGTTTGGATTGATGTGCTTTGAACCGGTTATATGATTCAAATAGAGTAACTGTCATTTTGACACTTGAAACTGTAATACGGTCTTATTTAGGTCATTGAAATTAACGAAAAAGCAATTTAGCTCCTGAAATTATAAAACGTCGATCAAATTAGTCCATAAAATTATAAAATGACGGTCAAGTTAGTCCGTCGTTATACAATTTTAGGGACTAACTTGACCGACGTTTTACAATTTCAAACGGACTAACTTGACCGACGTTTTACAATTTCAAGGACTGAATTGCTTTTTCGTTAGTTTCAAAGACCTAAATGAGACTATTTCACAATTTCATGGACTAAAATGACAGTTAACTCGATTGGAATATCCGTCATAACAATGTTCTTTGTAAAAGACGCGTACAATAAAATAATTCCAAAAACAAAGTCCAGCTTAATTTCTCTTGTTCAGGGAACAATGATGCACGATGTGCCTCATTAATTTCTACATTATCTCCATCATATAAAGCATAGATTGTTTCAGCTAGTATAATTGATCAGAAGGAAAGGTACTATATGAATAATCACTTTTATAAAGAAATAATCACTAAAAATAATCAAAATTTAAAAATAATATGAAATCTGATTAAAATAAAAAAAAACTATTTAGAATATCTGATTTTAATAAAGTGAGAGATAAAAGAAAAGATTAAAAAAAATAATTTTTAGAGATGTAAACAAACACAAATTAAATTCTACTTCACATAAAAATTTCTAAAAAATAATTACTAGATTATTTTAAATGATTATCTCTTTTATTTTAATATGTAAAAAACGTGCCATAATCTGGCGACCCTAAAAAAAATCAGCCTTTCAAAAGTTCCATGATACATTTGCGTTTTTTATTTAAATTATAAATTGAGAAAGATTAAGTTCTGATCCACCCCCATATATAGGTGATATATATAAGTCCAAGTAAGTTTTTTTTCCCAGTTTTTGTCGCCTATAACATATATTAATTAAAACAGTCAAAATAACTATTCCTGCAGTTATTCCTTGCTAGGCTCCTACTTTAGCTCCTAGTGCAGGTTGAAATATGGGAATCTTAGAATATGACAAAGTTTAAGCACACATATATGTGTATATATATATTGGCCTGTTGATGATAAATTATGTGCTGCCTAAAGACAGCATAAGTGATCTGAAGATCAGCAGTTATTAGTTTTCTTTACTTGTTTTAATTTAATTTAATAAGTGATCATAAATCAGTTTCTCCTGTGACTGTGAGAGGCTGCAGTGCTGAACGGGTAGGCATATTTTTAATATATAGCTAAACTACATGATCTAAACCCCACCTAGGTGCATATGTAGGCTTGATATTTGAACAGTTTACTTATATTTCAATATTATTATTTTGTTGGTTCCGATTTCAATGGCATTGTAAATTACAAATGTAATTTACACACGAAAAGTTACACTGTTTTATAAATGGTACAAATTATTTACTTATAGAACTACAAAAGGGTGTCACGTGAAACCTATTTTGAATTTTTAATTTTGATGTACGTGAAACTTACTTTAAATTATGAATTTTTCTCTCTATTTTGATTAATAGTTGTACTCGGTTCTACTTGGACTAACGTCATATTAGTTAGTTGTCACCTTTTAATATATATATGTATGTATTTTTTTACTAATAATAACACATAAGAAAATAATGGTTATAGGTATCTTAGTAAGACTAATCAACATTTTATTTTAATTAAAAATTATCAATAAGCATGTAATAAATTTATAAAATGGAACAGGTAAGATTGAACCAGGCTGCAAGTAATGCACTAATGGCAAGACTTGAAGCACAAAGGGCAGTTTGTGATGCAGCTGATAAAGAGCTTTTTTTTTGGTCAACAGAAAGAGCTTCACAAGAAGTATAAACAAAGAGATAACATTTTTTTTTGTCAAAAAAACAAAGAGATAACATTTTTTTTTGTCTTGAAACAGAGAACATATGATATAAAATGGGACAAAGCCCAAAGGCACAAGGCCGAAACAACATGCTGCCAAGCAGCTCAACCAGCCAAAGAGAACGTCAGAGAGCACTAAACAGCACAGACGTAAGCTGGAAACACCCGAGACACAGCTCCGGGAAATACATACGAAAAAAGTAAAAGCAACTTGGATCAAATTAAAGCCACCCACCCACATACTAAAAGCAACATGGGTTCCAAGGAAAGCCACCCACCATAATTACAAACACTAAACAACAAAACAGAACCCAGATGAAAGGATAAGCAAGAGCCAAGGATCAGAAAAAAAAAACCCACACAAGACCTTGCTGCAGCGCAAAAAGGGAAAAAGAATGGTGTTGATCTCCATCCATCGAGAACATCAAACACATTCTTAAACACAGCCGCAAACATAGGCCTCATGAGCAATAACAGTAGCCCCCAGAAAACGAAAAAACACAGGGTACCAAGCACAGACTACCAAAATCCAAAACACTAAGACTCCTCACTCCAGCATTAGTCATCTGGCCCCTGGATCCGTGGCAAAAAGTCATTTTCCAGCAGGGCCTTGAGTGATAACGGCATGTTCCATCTCCAATTTACAGGAAGCAAAGCTCTACTCTGCAAGGCAGCAAGATGGTGGGCCACTTCATTACCTTTCCTGTGCACCCAGGTAAGCCCAAAGTGTCTGAATTTATCTTTATACCAAAGAATATCTTGAACAATATGCTGGATCTCCCCTGAAAAGATTTCTCCTCTGCAGTTCTTCACAAGCTCCAGATTATCACACTCAAAGATAACTTTGCCTAGGTCCAGATTATGCGCTAAATTCACCGCATCACGAAGGGCCACTGCCTCAGCTTGCAAGCTGCTGGAGGAGTGAAAACATCTAGTAAGACCTGAGAGCACTTCTCCCTTATTATTCCTGATAATAACTCCTGTGCACCCATGTCCCTTATCTTTCAAAAAACTAGCATCTGAATTAACTTTTACCATCTCATTAAGAGGAGGTCGCCATACCTCTCTCAATTGACCCTGTTGAGACCGAACTGGTCTAAAAGAGATGGGTGTAACCCCTAGCTGTTCTGCAAATTCTGCCTGCATTGCTTGAATTTGATGAAGCAAAGCAGCAGGATTAGGGACAATTCCTTCAAAAACAAATTGGTTCCTTCCCTTCCAAATCATCCACAAGGTACAAACAATGGAGACAAGAGCAAACTCTCTGGCTTCAGGCATACTCTGAAGAGCAGCCACCCTAAGGTTCAACCAGTTGCAAAAATTAGTAGTAGTGTTCCTCTCAGGAACTTGCTGAAATTGTGACCCAAACCACAAAGTTCTAGTCTAGTCGCATAATAGTAAGGCATGTTCCACAGATTCAAATTCCAGATTGCACAGAGGACACAAACCAGAAGGAACCACTTTCTTTTTTACCAAATTTCCGCGCACCGGCAGGATATTATTACAAGACTTCCAGAGGAAATGCTTCAATTTCTGCGGGACATGGATTTTCCAGATAGTCTTCCAAATATTATGAGGAACACCCCTAGAGGTAGGTGGCCCCAAATTAGGAGGAACACCACATTGTCTGATAATAAAATATCCTGACTTAACTGAATACATACCAGATCTAGAGTGAGGCCACCAAAAAATATCCTTACCATTCCTCCAACTAAAAGGGACCTGCAGAATTTTTTGGGCTGTGGACTGTGAGAAGCAGCTATTAATTTTCTGCAAATCCCAGCAAGCATTTGTTGGATCAATAATATCAAAGACTTTCTCCACCTCACAGTCTCTAATCATCACCACTTTTTCACCCCCTGGAAGCCAGTTATCTTCCCTTATACTCACAGATTTCCCATCTCCAATCAACCATATACCCGATTTCATAAGCATATCCCTACCATGCATAAGACTACGCCATACCAGAGAATCATTTCTTCCTCTCTTAGCCCTTAGCAGCTCACCATTTGGACAGTAGATTGATTTTAGTACCTGAGCCCATAGAGAATTCGAATTCTGCAAGATTCTCCATGCTTGTTTTGCAAGCATAGCTGAGTTCATGAAATCAAAATCTTTAAAACCCATTCCCCCTTCACTCTTGTTACCAGTCAAATATTCCCAGTTTTTCCAGTGAATACCTCTATTTTTTCCATAAGAAGACCACCAAAACCGAGCAATAATAGAACACATTTGCTTACAAAATTTTTTTGGGAATCTGATTAAGGACATAGCATATGAGGGAATAGCTTGGATAACAGCCTTGATCAAGACTTCTTTCCCCGCTTGATTAAGTAACTTTTCCTTCCACCCATCCACCTTTGTAAGAATTTTATCCTTAATCCATCCTAGAGCACTGGATCTTGATCTACCCCAGTCAGCTGGAACTCCTAAATATTTCCCAGGGTTGTTCCATTCTTGGATGTGTAAGATACCTTCAAGCCTATGCCTCAAAGCCACTGGAACAGCACAACCGCAGATGAGACCAGATTTCGTAAGGTTTATTTTCTGTCCAGAAGCTTGGCAATACAGATTGAGGATCCGAACCAGTTGGAACATCTCCTCCGGCGTGGCCTGCATGAAGAAGAGGGCATCATCTGCAAAAAACAAATGAGTTAGAAACGGAGCATCTGCCGCAAGGCATATCCCCTTAAAGTTTCCAGCTTCTTGGGCCCGCAGAAGCAGATGAGAGAGGACATCCGCCATAAGAATAAATAGGTAAGGGGAGAGAGGGTCCCCTTGCCTCAACCCTCTTTGAGGCACAAGCTTCTCACTCAGGTGCCCATTGATCTTATAGCGGTAAGAGACTGAAGTGACAAGGCCCATGATAAGCTTAACCCAAGCGGCATCAAACCCATATACCAGTAAAGTATTTTTGAGAAATTCCCATTCCACCCTATCATATGCCTTACTCATGTCCACCTTAAGTGCAACACTATCTCTTCCTCTCCTATTCTTCCTTTTCAAGGCATGAAAAATCTCATGAGCAATGGACAGATTATCCTGAATAAGTCTCCCACCCACAAACGCACTTTGGTTCTGAGAAATGAGCTCCTCCATAAATCCCTTCAGACGCATCACCATAATCTTTGACAAGATTTTATAAAGAAAGTTACAACAGCTGATGGGTCTTAGGTGATTTATACAATCAGGAAGAGGGATTTTTGGAGTGAGAGTTACCACAGTTTCATTTACCTCCAAGGGAATGACCCCAGTAACAAAGAATTCCTGAACAGCCTGAATAACATCATTTTTAATAGTATCCCAGTTCTTTTGGAAAAATAGACCATTGAGCCCATCGGGACCGGGAGCCTTTAAAACACCCATACAAAACACAATCCTTTTAATCTCCTCCTCTGTAACTGGGGTCATGAGAGCTTCATTTAGTTCATTAGTAACCAGTCTAGGGTCCGCTTGGAGGCATCCATGCATGTCCCCAGTTCCTTCCATTTTGTACACCTCCGAATAATGCTCTAGAATAGCTTGAGAAATATTATTTTGCCCCTCAATCCAACTCCCTTGATCATTCTTTATTCGTTGCAGCCTGTTCCTATCACGACGTTGAATAGTAGAAGCATGGAAGAATTTTGACTTTTTATCCCCCCAATTCAGCCACTTTAGTCTAGACCGCTGGCCCCAAAAAATCTCTTCCTGTTTCCATAGCTCTTTAATTTGCTTTTTGATATCTCCCACCTCACTCCAATTAACCCGAGATGATTCTTGGTTCAGCATATCATTCAGTTGTCGCTTAAGACCCATAATTCCTTTATCTGCCCTCTTGAAGGTATGGTGGTGCCACTTTTTCAATCGTTCCTTGCACAACTTCGTTTTAACCAAGACATTATGCCAACCCGATTCCACACTACTGCCCAGATTCCATCCTTCCTGAACTGTATGAGAGCAATCAGCATGTTCCTCCCAAAATGCCTCATATTTAAACTGTCTACCACTCCTCCCTTCAGGAGAAGGAATAAGAATTAAGGGGGAGTGGTCAGAGCTAATTATAGGGAGGGCTATCGCCACTGCATGAGGATGATCACTTCTCCAACTCCAATTACCCAACACTCTATCAAGTTTTTCTCTAGTCACAAAGCCATCACGAGGATTACTCATCCAAGTGAATTTACATCCTTTTAAATCAAAGTCCATCAACTCACACCCACTAAGAAAATTCCTGAATAAATCAATTCGATTTTGTGGTTGCAACCTCACACCATCCTTTTCATGTTGAGCCAGCATGTCATTAAAGTCCCCTATACAAATCCATTGTCTTCTTTTATCCATTTGCAGCGCCTGTAATCTTTCCCATAAATGTCTTCGTTGTTGAAAAATTGGATTGCCATACACAAAGGTGGCATCAAAATCCAGTCTATCCTCCACACAGAAAATAGCAGTATGAATGAAGTTATGAGAAGATTTAATTACTTGGAGTTGTATTCCACTAGACCAGAAAATTGCCAGCCCTCCAGCCAACCCTCTAGGCTCCACACAAAAACAGAATTTGAATTGCAACCTTCTTTTCATTCTCTCAATTTGCTCCTTACGGGCTCTGGTTTCCATAAGGAAGACAATAGCCGGCTTATATTCTCTACAAAGCTCTTTAAGCTCACTAATTGTCGGGGCCGCCGCTAACCCCCGACAATTCCAACTTAGTGTGGTCATTGGGGCAGAGGAAGCATGGGCAGGCCCGCTTCCTCAGCCATATCAGTGTCGGAGTTTCCTAATAGCAAGCTTCTAGTAAATTGCATTCCTTCACATTCATCTTTTCTCCTTTTATTTTCTACTATTTTTTTTCCTGACTCATCTCCCCCTCCCTCCATTTCCTTTTTTTAAAACACAAGGTCATCGACATATTATCTGCAAGACATATTTCTTCCTCTTCCCGTAATTTAGTAATTTTTCCGCCTTGGTCCTCCTCCTTATCCGAAGGATACACAACGAAGTACGGTCGCTTCTCCTCCTTATTCCCTCTCTTCCCATCCTTACCCCCAGCAATCCTCTTCTTCTCTAGAAGTTCAGCTTCATCAAGTGTTTCCCCATCTGAAACCGGCTCTTCAAACCAAGCAGCTCGACAATCATACAACTCTGAAAGGCTTAGAGAAGCTGATAGAACACTCCCATCCTCAGCTCTGGGGCTGGGTGGCTCAATAACACTATGTTGTTCATTAGCCTTATTAAGAAATTTATTGACAGGCAGTGCCTCCAGCAGGCCTCTTTCAGTATAACTACATGGCTTAAGGCCCATATCAGTCTTACTAGAAACCAAATTAGACTCTTCAGCCGAAGGCCCATAACCCCTAGGCCCAACAGTCTCTGGGTCCTTCGTTTTGCAAGAAGAGGGGCCCATAGAGTCAAAAATATCTCCTGGCCTAGTTTGGTGCTCATCCATATTAATCAACGAGTGGGACCCTCCTAGTACTTCAGGTGGCTCTTTTTGAGTCTTCCCCATCCAGTACTTCGCCATATCATCCCTTAGAGATTGAATGTCTGTTTGTAGCTTCTCATAGGCGGCAGGATGGTCCACTTGTTCTGCAATCCACCATTTGGTTTTCCTGATATCATGAGTATCGTCCCCTCCAGAGCTAGTACCCTCCTTCTGTATCTCCTTTTCAGTCAAATCAATAGAGATAATATCCTCTACTCCAATGCTATTCTCCTCTCTACCTCTCTCCTGATCACCTCTGCCAACCTCTCCTACCCTGTGGACTTCGCTTTCACCCACTCCCCTATCTGCCAACCTCATCATTTTTTGTTTTTCCCCAGAAGGTACCACATGCTCCTCTGACATCGTCTCCTTCAACTCTTCTTCTTCCTCCTGCACCTTACTTCCATAGTTTTTTGAAGACCCCTCCATATCCTCACTCCTTCGACCTCTCCAAGCCTCTTTTGGTTTATGAAAATCACCCTTCTTCCAACTCTTTTGCTCCATAACCACCTCTGCTAGAGACTTAGCCAAAGAAACACCCAGAGCCGGGCCATATTTGGGTACATCAGTACTAAAAGCAGACATGGCTCTTTCTTTTTTACAGTACTTTTGTTCATGGCCAATAACACCACATTTGAAACATACATCCATTAATTTTTCATACTTA
Organism: Glycyrrhiza uralensis; assembly: GCA_030159175.1. Classification (NCBI taxonomy): domain Eukaryota; kingdom Viridiplantae; phylum Streptophyta; class Magnoliopsida; order Fabales; family Fabaceae; genus Glycyrrhiza; species Glycyrrhiza uralensis. Next base: position 1,568,313 of record BRZY01000007.1, read on the forward strand.
AACACAATCCACACTTTTGGTAAGTCCTTCCTTGGTACCCAACAACCAGTGACCAGAGGTTGAGTAATATCAAGTTGAACATGTACCCTCATAAAGCTACGAAGCAACTGACCTTCTATCAAGGGATTTTCAACCTCAACAATTTCCCCCAGTTGTTCCATTAACTTGACAGCATTTTTTGTTGTCATGGTGCCTAGAGGCAACCCATGTAACTGGACCCAGAAAGGTACCACCGAGAACTCAATCTCATACACAGCAACCTCCGGAATCCAGTACTGTAAACTGAGCAAATGCCCCATAACAAACCAAGGGCTTATCTGTAGTACTCGCCTAACAGCTTTAATGTCTTTAAACATGAAGATGAACAAATTTGGGCCCAAATCCGAAACCTCCAGGTCCTCAGACTCTCCCCAGGCTTTAGGAATAATAACCTTAACAGCACCTCTATTTATCATTTTTCCAGTAATAAATTTACCTACCAGAGTCTTCTTAGCTAAGTCCACTCCCTCAGAACTGTATTCTTCCAAGAGCACCGTAGCACCATCAAGAGAATTGCATCGTATCTCCTCTGGTTCAGAGTTGTTTAGGTCCTCCATATCAAAAGACCGACCTGGACTTTCAACAGGGTAAACAAACTCACAGTTCCCCTCACCCAAGCACCAAGAATGCTCAACTCTTAGACCTCAAAGTATTTCCCTACCCTCGCTTATGATTACAAGAAAACCACAAACCTCTGCACACACCTGTTTCCCACACTCAAAGAACTAACCAAACAACAATCTCAACCAAGGCACCAACTAGATATAAGACTCAAGAGAACAAGAACCAAACAAAGGACACCCTCGCAGCACCGAGAAGCTATTTTCTAAGAGAGAGAAAAAAACACTATTCTCCAAGAGAGAGAAATCAACAAAGAGATAACATAGAGAAGCATATTAGACTCTTGACTGGGCCAACGTCCATTTTTCATGTAAATTTTTTTATATGTACAGTTATGGGTTGGTTGGGTTTGATTCTCAAAGCCCACTTTGGAATTGGAAGTGGGATCCTTAATTGGGTTGCTAGCAGCTAGCTGGTTATGGGCACATAGAAAAAAAAATTATCGGAAAATTACAAGCAATTATCAAAATAAAAATATTTTGGACCAAAAAACAAAAAATAATAAAAAAAATAAAAATAAAAATATTGGTTTAAACCAAAAAAAATATATAAAAATATTGGTTATGAAGAACTCAAGAATTGATCAGAAAGTAATTCATCATATCATAGATTGGGAAAAAATCTTCATAGTAATTGAAGTTGTTCATTTATAAAATCTGGCGTGCTGCATATGATTGGTGGTGCTTGAGGTGTCAATCTTGTTGGGATCGCTTGCAGTACATGAATGCTTTTGCATGCTGTTTATAAAAAAAAAATGTGTCACATCACATTATCTAAGTGGCAAGGGCCAACAAGTGTACTAAGTGGTGAACGGTTTACGAAATTAGAAATAAAAAGGCTTTATTAGAGAGTGTAGCTTTTGAAATTATTTATATATTGAATGTTTTGGTTTTTAATAAAAAATTTATTTCTTAATTTCTTAATCAGTGCCTTTGGAGTACAAGTTAGTAGGACCTATATCAAATTATTATTTTAATTTAAATTAAGGTTAACTTAATTAAGCTTTCAAAGGTATATCACCATTTCATAAAGAATCTAATAATATTATAGTATTGTATATATCTACTGTGTTGCGTGGATATTTTTTTTATATGTAATATAATATAATGGAAACCAAGGCCTAACCAACAATGATCTCATAAAATACAATCATATTATAGTTTACGATGAAAGTATATAACATACATGGAGAATGCTTGGATTGCTTTTGGCAACCACAAACATATGTTGTTCTTCTACCCTGAATGGAATTTTCAAGTTATCTGCTTCTCCGTTCATCATACCGTTCATTATACCTCTCATAGAATCCAAGTCCTTAGCAAATATCAGTTGGAGTCAAAGCACTTTTGGGTTATTTTTTTAAGGTTTTTGTTCATTATTGGGTTTCGGGCCCACTAGTACAGCCCAAGAGGATTAGGCCCACCATCGACCCACCTCAGACGGAGGCGAGGAGCAAAGCAAAGGCACAGTGTGCCTCGGATCACGGGCAGTACACTTCTCAATTTAGAAAAAAAAAATGACTTTTTTTTTATTTTTCTTAAAAAAATATTTAAAAACTAACTAATAATTTTAGTGCTGATTGCTAGTAGGAGCATATGGAAATTATCTTTGGGTTGGGGTGATTGGTGAGACGTCTAAATTAGAAGTACCTCGGGACTTGGCTGTCTTGTCTCTGGCGCGAACCAACATACCGTTTTTTGCGTGTTTGTGTTGGCGACGGAGACGACATATTGTGGTTGTCGTTTTTGCCTTTGGTGAGAAAACGTGGACTCATCTCCTCCACCGTCTCTTTGGGAATCAATCCCTCGTCTTTTTCCACTTTACTAATATTTTTATTTTTGGTTTAATAAAAGGAGAATACACCAAGTTACCAACATTTCCCATCCCCATTACCCCACTTGCCCCAGATGCTGCACAATTATCGGCCCACCAATAGTTCAACATTCTGTTGCTTTTATACTCTTGATTTATTTTTTTGGTGAATCTTGATACTCTGTTTTTTGTTTGTTATATCTTTTTCAATGCTTTGATTTTTTATTATATCGTATCTTTATTATAAGCAATGTTACTCAATTAGTACCTTTTAAGTTATTTTTTTCTTTTTTAAATTGGTCTCTTGTGACTTTTTTTTAACAACAAAGTCTCTTGCGTTTTCAACATTCAACAACTTTGACCTTTTTGTTAGTCTTTGTCAAACAGTTTTAATGGCTTCTCCCTTCGTGTCGTTTTCAAATCTGTATAAATAGATCAATGACTTTCAAAATTCATATGGGAGATATCATTCGCACAATCCATTGATCAAGAGCTTTAATATATCCCATCGGTTTTGATGTTGTAAATCAAGAAAGATTGAATTTGATGTCGGGGTTTGTTTGTTCTTCGTAGAACTCTAAGTATTTCAATTTCAATTGTACACAAATGGATCAACCTTTTTTTGCAATTATTTTGAGGGATTTGCTCTTATGTTTGTTTGTCACGGGTTGTTCAACATTGTCCACTTCCAATATGCCACATAGGAGAACATATGGTCAAATATGCACATTTTTAACGCCGTGTGATCGAAACTAATGAGAGGGCCAACGCTGTTGAACTTAAGAAATGTAAGAGACTTTGTTGTTAAAAGAAAATTCATAAGGAACCAACTTGAAAAAAAAAAGAAAAATAACTTAGGAGAACGCAATTGAGTAAATTAAGGATTACAGGTAAAATTCATTTAATATTGAAATATGCGTTAAAATGTATAAATAATAATAATAATGATAATATGTTAATTAAGTTGGTATGTTAAGCGATAATGTCCAACAATAAGTCAAACATTTGATTTTGAAGTATTTTAGTTGGTCGTTGGGAAGGGAAAGAAGAAGAATAGAACAAGCAACATATAACTTAGTTTGAAGCAATCACGGCTTTTTGCTCCCTTCCTTCACGTTCCGAGAAAAGGTAGCACAAAATCTCACGTTCAAGGGGGGAAACCAACAAGCAGAAGTAGGTGAACAAATCAGAATGCAACTACATGCCAATATTTACGGCGGCAGGATCAAAGTTTTTAGTCTTTAAAAACGTACTGTGACTGCGATTGTGGCTATATTGACGGAACTTATATGTAATTTTCTATAATATCAAGATTTTTAGAGTTTTCGAAATCGAAACCACAATTTAAAACCTTGGCCACTATGATATCAATCGCTCTCGGTACAAAGCCACATCAACATCCAAAAATGTTGGAGAAATATTTTTTCTTGCTTCACAATATAATGAAGCAACAAAAAAGAAAAGAAAGACTAATAGAAAATGTATTTTTCCTTTCCTTTTGGCCCTCGTGACATATTTAATTTTTACATGCAAAGTAGATGAGAAAATGGGTTGCCCAAAGAACAAAGATGTTGATTTTCTGAGATATTCAGAGGTGGGCGTTGGTGTAGATGGGACGGGTCAAGGGATGGTTAGTGTTCAATTATTTTATTTCTCAAGGACCAATCTACAAATTTATTAAGTTTTATTCTCAGGTTGCCAATTATTCATTTCAACAGTTGTTAAATAGTTTTTTGGTTGGATCATGTAACAGTTGTTAGATATATAATACTAATACTAGTGCCATAACGCGTGTGATGTATGGGATAGATATTTAATATTTAATATATGAATATATGTATTAATATTATTATCAATCGAGGTTGGCATGAGTGATTAATGTCTTTTGTCTCTGAATTAAGGTCTCGGGTTCGAGCATTGGGTAGTCTCCGTTGTGCAGGCGGTGTAATACTCATCGATGTAAAATAAAAAAATGTATTAATATTATTAAATTATAAGTTGTAAGAATTTAGAAGTAGAGTTATGCAATAAATAATAAAATAAGTACAAATGTTTTTATGGCTTAAAGGAGGAGGTTTGGTTGACAAAAAATGTACACTATGATAGGATAAAAATGATATTCTCCTCACACCTGGGGTGTGAAAGCGTCAGATTGAATTCTACGATTTAACAGAGTAAATCACACCTGTGCTAAATTTCACATCTGAGGTGTGAATTAATCTAATTTGTCTACCACTTGACAGAACTAATCACAGTTGTGGTAATTTTCACACAATGGGTATGATATCGTCAGACTCAATTTGAAACTTCAACAGATGAAATCACAGCTGTGATAAATTTCACATCATGGATGTGATCAAGTCTGACTTGTTTGTTTATAAATGCACTGACATGACTAAAAAGTAAAAACACAATGGTGTGACACACCAAGGTGTGATTCTTGTTGGTTTGGCTAATGAGTAATTTGTCCCCTTTCAACTTCAAACTTCTCTAGACTTTGTCGTTGATTTTTTCATAGTTTAAGTGTTATTTCCAATGCTCAAAAGAAAAGAAAAGCAAAAATATGTTCAAGAACATAAAAATTATGCGAATGAACTAATAAAACAAATCTAAAAACCTAAAATGCATGTAAATGTAGTGAAAATATGATGTAGATTCAAGCACATCATATAACCAGAGAAGGTAAAATATAATTAGAAAAACAAATAGATGAATTAAGATATTTTGTTTGGCCTAGACAAAAATAAGGATTCGAACAAAGATAAAAACATGTTCTCACTTAATTGATTGATTTATGAAATTATGAGCCGACTAATTTAGTTTTTTTATGCTATATCGACTAGTATTCCACCACCTACATGACGAGGATTAATCTCTCGCGAGAGTTTAATCGGCACCTCTAATAGGTGATATTTCTTTCAATTGAAATTTTTTCTATACCCAAAGTTCGAACCGAGAGTCTATTAATATAGTTAAATCCATTGGCCATGATCATACATTAATGTAACTAAGAATATTATCCAAGGGTATATTCGGTCATTGGGCAGGGAATTGGGGAGATTTTAGGAAATTAGCCTTCGTAGTATACACTTGTGTAGTTGTGTTGTAAGGGAAAGATCCTACGAATGCTCTTTATATTTCCTTCGCTTGACCGTTTCCCATGCACTTTTCTGATCCGTCATTTTCACTTCCAATTTGTTGCCTATGTGTGAGAAATGAGAATTCATCTGAGACACAATCTCTCTTTAGCAGGTTGAAATTTTAACCCAAACAAGTCACATAAAAACTTCTAATTTTTATTTTTTCTTAAAATTTATTTTTGTTGTCTTCCTGAACCCTTCAAGGGTTTGGTAGATTCTCGTGGCATATAAAAGTAAAGATATTTGTATCTGCCCTTTTTCTTCCTTCCATTGAAAGAATATAATAATCTTCTTCTCCATTCTCCAGCTAGCCACCTTATCTCTCCCTATTCATGCTTTGTTGAAGTCTCTCTCCATTGAGGGACCTCTAAAGACGCAAGACATGGATGCTGTTCTTCAAACCAAAGGGCTTCTTTCTCTCCCCACAAACCCCAGAAACAGGGCCTTACTCTTACACCCACCCCATGGCTTAAAGCACAGATTTTTCACTCCAAAACCCAAAATCCTTGGTGGGTCTTCACTAACTACTAATGGGTATCAAAAACTCAATAGCTTTGCCTCAAAAGGCAACATCTTTGGTCAAAAGGACAGAAATTTGTTCATTTGCAGGGCTGAAGCTGCTGCTGCAGCTGATGGGCAACCAGTATTTGGTGAATCCGAGATTGAGAAACCAAAGATTTTGGGTATTGAGGTTGACACCTTTAAGAAGATTGTGCCTCTTGGGATGATGTTTTTTTGTATCCTCTTCAACTACACGATTCTGAGAGACACAAAGGATGTTTTGGTTGTGACTGCTAGAGGAAGCAGTGCTGAGATTATACCGTTTCTGAAGACTTGGGTGAACCTTCCTATGGCTATTGGGTTCATGTTGTTGTACACAAAATTGTCTAATGTTTTGTCTAAGCAAGCTCTCTTTTACTCTGTTATTGTTCCCTTCATTGCTTTCTTTGGGGCTTTTGGGTTTGTTCTGTACCCTCTTAGCAACTATATTCACCCTGAGGCATTTGCAGACAAACTCCTTAACATCCTTGGCCCGAGGTTCCTTGGTCCACTTGCTATTATGAGAATCTGGAGTTTCTGTTTGTTCTATGTCATGGCTGAATTGTGGGGGAGTGTGGTGATTTCCGTGCTCTTTTGGGGGTTTGCCAATCAGGTAATAATTGACTCTATTTGTTTTAACTTTGATACTTTGTTAGATCATTTTTAACTTGGTTCTGTTACTACCCTGTTCGATTCTAGGTCTATTTGAATAAACAACTTATTTAAACACTTATGACATAAACGCTTATGTATAAGCTATTTTTATAATTGAAGAGAAAATGTGACGAAACTGATTTCATGTAAGCTGTAAACTGTTTTGATAAGCTATTCTGGAAAACTTATGAAAATAAGCCCAAAACAGGTTATGAGTCAGTCATAAGCTATTTTCATAAGCTCTGCTAAACACTATCGCAAGTGTTTATGTCAGATGATAAGTTCTGCATAAGTCAATCCAAATAGGCGCTCTGTTATCCTAAACTTGGTATCTTAATATTATTATCATGATTGCCTATTGGATTGTTTTACTTTTCATCTGTTCCTTTTTTGTCCTCTACACATTGGTTTTTGTTCATTTTCCTCAGGTTTGCATGTTAGTGATAATTATGCATTAGTTGTCTGGCTCTTTCTCTAGCATAGACTGCATAGTTGCTCAGCTTTTGATGAGTTTTGCTTATGTGTTATTATTTCTAAATTTAATTCATGAACTTTAGAAGCTTGTTTCACTTGCAATAGTACGGATAACATCTTAAGTGGATAAGATGCATGCTATCATGTGCCAGCAGGTTAAGATGCTGCATCCTTGCCTTATGTTTTCTTTTCTTTATTCCAATTTTATATGAATATAAAGCAGAAATAAGAATATGATGTTTTGGAGTTCTTCTTTGTGAAGGAGAATGCTAATATCCATTTTTTTTTTCTTGCAGATAACTACCGTTGAGGAAGCAAAGCGATTCTATCCACTGTTTGGACTTGGGGCCAATGTAGCGCTTGTATTCTCTGGCCGGACAGTTAAATACTTTTCTAATCTGAGGAAAAACTTAGGCCCTGGAGTTGATGGTTGGGCCATCTCCCTAAAAGCAATGATGAGCATTGTTGTGGGTATGGGACTTGTCATCTGTTTCCTGTATTGGTGGGTGAACAATTATGTTCCTCTTCCTGCAAGGAGCAAGAAGAAGAAGGTATTCTTTTGAAAGACTGATACACTATTGTGCATATAGTTGTTGTTTCACTTTAAAATCTGGCTTTTAATCTAATATTTAGATTAAGATGTCATTTCTGTAGTATGGTGGGCTCATGTCTTTGTGTGTAAGACATTGTCATAGCTATTTGGTCTGGTCTTATCAGTTATCACTGTTTTGTTTTTAATATGCCAGGAAATTGGAAATTCTTAAACACCATTTTTTTTAATAATATTTGAAATAACCAACATTTTATCTTGTTATGCATTCTTCCAGGAGAAGCCCAAAATGGGAACAATGGAGAGCTTGAAGTTCTTGGTGTCTTCAAGATATATAAGGGATCTTGCCACTTTAGTGGTTGCATATGGAATAAGCATTAACCTTGTTGAGGTTACATGGAAATCAAAGCTCAAAGCTCAGGTAATACAATTATAGAACATTTTTACTTTTGGTTGTCTTATTGGACTGGCCATTTTACTGTGCTCTTTTTCTCTTACTCACACACACCTCTACAAATTGTGCAGTTTCCTAGCCCAAATGAGTACTCATCTTTTATGGGCGACTTCTCGACCACAACCGGAATCGCTACCTTTACAATGATGCTTCTCAGCCAATTCATATTTGACAAATATGGATGGGGAGTTGCGGCCACGATCACGCCTACCGTTCTGCTTTTGACAGGAATCGGTTTCTTTTCTCTCATATTGTTTGGTGCACCACTTGCACCCATTATTGGGCAGCTTGGAATGACTCCACTACTAGCTGCTGTTTATGTTGGTGCCTTGCAGAACATATTCAGCAAGAGTGCTAAATACAGCTTATTCGATCCATGCAAAGAAATGGCTTACATACCCTTGGACGAGGATACCAAGGTTTGGACTCTTATCTGCTACTCTATCATATTTATGACATGAAACTTCTATTGACTTTTATTTTATCAAGTCCAAATACACGAAACTGAGAAAAGCTATGTTATATATGGATCAAGATTAAAAGTTATTTAACGGAACTTTATGTTTTAATCTTGACCATTCTTGCAAATATCTAATGGTCAAGATTTTCTGCTCTTACTTTTATCAAGGGTCTGTTTGGGTAAACAACTTATTCTAGTGGTTATGGCATAAGTGCTTATCATATAAGCGCTGCTGTATAATCTATTTTTAATATTTTATAATCAAAGAGGAAATGTGGTTAAATTGATTTCATATAAGCTGTAAGTTGTTTTGATAAGCTATCCTGGAGAAATTATGAAAATAAGCTCAAAACAGCTTATGAGCTATTCATAAGCTATTTTCATAAGTTTTGCCAAACACACTTACAGATGCTTATATCAATAGATAAACCCAAATAAGCTCTGTGTAAGCCAATCTAAATGCACCCTAAAATAGCCCATTCACTTGTTAAATCTGCTGCAGTTTGTATAGACACACGTACACATGCATATGAAGGTTTTTATATCCCAAAATCATGGGGCTGTACGAGTATGATAATGATATCCAGTTATTACAATTAATTAACGTGTGTTGAATTTGTTGGTGTAGGTGAAGGGGAAGGCAGCCATTGATGTTGTGTGCAACCCATTGGGGAAGTCTGGTGGTGCTCTAATTCAGCAGTTCATGATCTTAACTTTTGGTTCACTAGCTAATTCAACTCCATACTTGGGAGGGGTGCTTCTGGTGATTGTTCTTGCCTGGCTGTCAGCAGCCAAGTCCCTTGACAAGCAGTTCACCGCGTTGCGCCGGGAAGAAGAACTCGAGAAAGAGATGGAACGAGCAGCCGCTGTCAAGATACCAGTGGTGGCCGAGAAAGAGGAAGGAAACGGTTCCATTTCGCCGTTAAATCCGGCTGCAGGTGACTCCTCATCATCTAGTAGTCCATCTGAACCTTCAACTCCCCGCAATAGTTAATTTATTAAGCATGCTTCTTTATGTAGAATTGCCAGGCAGAAATAATAGGCCCCAACTCATAAAGACAAGTGTTGGGGTGAAACTATTTCTTGTAGGTAATTATCTGCTTATAGAATAAGTTTGCGTCTCACTTGTTTCAAGTCCTATTATTATCATTTTTTAGGCTATGTTTGGTTATCTGTTCAAGGTATGTTGCACAAATTCCATTACCTGAGTTTGCGAGAAGCAACAAATATGTTTCGTTGACCAAACTAAGTTTCAAGGCCTTGGAAAGGAAACCCAAACATAGCCTTAGTCCCCTTAGATAAATGAGTTTATTCTGTGAAGGTTTCCTATTTTGTTAGAAGCCCAGTCATTTTAAAAGAAAGAAAAATAAAAAAAAAGAGCGAACGAACTTATTTGTAATTTTTGTTTTTAATTTATGCTGAATGGTTACCGTGACTGTGAGGAGTTAAGTTATGCTACCTTTTTTTTTTTGGTTTGGGGGGATCGCTCCTACGCCACACAGTGTCCCAACGCTTTCAACGAAAGACTAATTTGCGCTCGTGCGTTGTGACAAGTATTGCACTGGCCAAGTTGGGTTTTAACGCTGCGGGAATCGAACTTGGGAGCTCTAAGTTGACCACATGCTCCCAGTGGTAGCCAAAGCCACTGGGCCAACAACGTTGGTCAGTTATGCTACCCATTTGCGACCACGAAATTAAAGAATCGTAAATAATTGAATAATAAAAAGAAATTAAGTAACAATAGGTAATAATATAATCGAGAAAAAAATAATTAATAGTTATGTAAAATAATAAATTTCGAATAAGATTTACTATGCAGGACACTGTTGAGTTATTGCTATACATTTCATTGTTCCGCCCCCCACCCCCCACCCCCACATTTGGGGGTCCATGGGCATCATGTTGAATTTGTGTGTCATCTATTGAGGCCCAAAGCCCAAAAAATAGTGCCCCTTTTTAACCGATTTGAGACAAAACCACCGACATCGCTGTTCTCATCCCCGTTGAATCCAAACCGTTTTCGTTTGTCTCTTCCCCTTCTGATGTAGTCCGATAGGGTTTTGAGGGGGGCCGCCTTCTGTTGGGGTCAAAGCGCTGCGGCTTTGGGTCGTGAGGCCGGAGCACTGCCCTCCCCTATGGGTCGAACGAGTGTCGGCCTAGGTTGGAGCCGCGAAGACGTCTTTTGCTCCGTTCGTCGAGGTTTGCAGTAGCTGGCCTCGCAGGTATGCCTTCGTCCCTGTCGGATACGCCGCTGTGGCTGGGGTTGATCTGTGGTGTTGTCTGGTGTTTGTGGATCTTCTTCTTGTTGATCTGGCTTCCTGTTGATCTTGTTGATTTGTGTTGTTTGTGGTTTCTCTCGTTTCTCTGGTTCTTCTCTGTTTTCATGTTTCTTCTTGTGTTTGGCGTTTTGGATCATAGCTGCGACGGTGTGCCCATCTCCTCCGGTGTGGATCCTGGCGTGAAGTGTGTTTTTTTGCTATGGTTCCTCGGGTAGCTTGGGTGTTGTTTGTTGTGTTCTAGTTTTTTTGTCTGTTCTTTGTGCTATTTGGTGTTGTTGGTGTCTCTGTGTTGTGGTTTCTGGACCAATGAATCAATGCTTTGCTCTCCTCCTCTGCAACTGCTGATTTTGTGCAACCTCCTTGGGACCTGAAAGAAGAAGAAGAAGAAAGAAATTTTTAGGCATGTCGGTGTTATTGGTTGAGTCAGATGGGTTTGAACGCCCCAAATGGGCCACACTCATACCACTCTTTGATCTGTTTTGATATGTCGGGAGTTGTTCGGTTGTTGTTTAGTTGAGTGTTGCTATTGTTGCTTGTTGGTTTAGATCCGTATCCTTTTTTTTTTGTAGGTTTATGTTGTTTCTAATTTTGTTTTTGTTTCGTTTTTCTTGTCTGGCGTAGGTAAGGTATGTTACAGTAGCGATCTTGGTTGGTAGCGTTGTATTTTTTGTGACTCTGCATATACTGTTTTCCTAACTATAGATGCCATATGATTGGGTTTTACCCATGCAATGATATCCCTCTTATTGACCAAAAAAAAGAGAGATTATAATTGTCCACAAGCTGGAACAGAACTATAGCCAGGACCATTGAAGAATGAACTGGTTTAGGCCAATTTTCTTGTATTTTTTTTTGTTGGTTTAGACGTTTAGTATTGTTTGTTGGTGGGTTTTCTTTTAGCTTTTTGTTATGCTTTTTTTTTTTGTCTCTTTTTTGGGGCAGGGGGGTGGTTGGGCACCCTTTACATTGCATCACTCCTGGCTCTACCACATGAGCTATCTAATGGAGGATTGTTATGCTTTTCTATGTTATCCATTTGTCAGATGCGTATATTTGGATTGATGTTAGAATGTTGAAACATTGAATTTAGCTTGGGCCATTTGTACTGTTTTTGAGTTTTGGGTTTTGCCCATTTTCAATGAATTCCCTTTGACCAAAATAAAAACTCTTTTTGGACCTTCCATTCCAATTAAGTGCGTGTTTGAAAATCCCTTTTAGAGAGTTCACACATATGTTTGAGTCAATCTATCTACATTGGATATCTCCATCGGATTTTCAAACACATCATTTCACTACCCGTTGGTAAAAATGATAATAAAGATAAATAAAAAAATGAAGTGGGCCCAACTTACTCAGGTACAGGTGTCTGCTTCGTAAGCAACAAAACACTGGGTGTTCACGAGCTTGGCTGTGTGGCTTTGTTGGAATGCATAGCACAAAATAGACTCTTTGGCATTTACTACTATGCTAATAATGTATGTAGGACACTCTCAGGTTTCCATTCCTTAATCTAGTCTACTCTCCATCATTCTGTGCCAGGTGCCATTTGCCATGCGCAGTGTAATTCCTCGATTCCATCAACGATCATAAACCCATGATCACCTAGATATAGTAATTAGAGTAAGTGTAGTTTATGCAGAATTTGTCTACTGACATATTCACATAAATATTTTAATAGTGTTTGAGAGAACTTAATTATGACTAAGACTCTATTTGGATTGGTTTATGCAGAATTTATTTGAGATTATTCATTGATATAAGCACTAGTCAGTGTGTTTGGCAGAACTTATGAAAACAGCTTATGACTGGTTCATAAGTTGTTTTGAGCTTATTTTCATAAGCTTCACATGATAGCTTATCAAAACAGCTTACAACTTATATAAAATCAATTTCACCACATTCTCTTTTCGATTCTAAAAATATATTATACATAAGCGCTTATGTCGTAAGTATTTAAATAAGTTGTTTATCCAAACAGGGCTTAACTCAAGCTTTTCAAAATAGCTTATCAAAACAGTTTATAGTTTGTATGAAATCAATTTAATCACATTCTCTCTTTGATTATAAAATAATTTATACATAAGCGCTTGAATAAGCTGCTTATCCAAGCAGAACCAAGCTCCGATTCTTGTTTGTTTATCCCTATTGGATTCCCGGATATGATATTCGGCCCGTGTAAATAGAACAAGTCCAAACCCCTTACGCAATACGCAATATGGAGAGAAAACAAACAAGTCCTTTTCAAGTTTGATACTGTTAATAGTTTCTTGTTTTTTTGTTCTCAATACTACACCGAAAGATATGGGCAATTTGTTGTTGGAATAAACTGTGTGAGGTGGTCCTATGTTTCTCCCAACAACTTTTGTCTTCAATTCTCACCAAGACAAGAAGGCTAAAAGAAATTGAAATTGATAATTTCATCATACTTTATAATGCAATGGTTTTTTCTAAGTATTGATAAACCGAGATTTATATATATCCTCTGTTTTGTGCGCGCTGACCTTCTACTATAAAATATATTTGAAGCATAAGTTGAACTTGAATTTGAATAGCTAAATAAGTGAGTGGAGATTATAAATTCAAAATAGAGAGCATCAGAATTAAATATCACATAGCAATTTTCAATGAAGCGTATTATACAATGAGCCAAATCGTGGTTCTAGTTATAGGGTTTTCCACTTATGAACAAAACAAATATTTTTTATTGGTTTAAATATATTTTTAGTCCTTCATTTTTCGCTGAGTTTCGTTTTTAGTCTTTTATTTTTAAAATGTATTTTTTTAGTCTCTTATTTTTTAAAAATAGTTTCTTTTAGTCCCTCGGGCCATTTTTTAATTTCGAAAAGTATCTTTTAAAATTATACTTTGACCCCTCTCAAGTCTGATGCTCATCTTAACCCGTTTTTTTGTTTTCTTCCCCTCTGCTGATGCACCGCGCTCCCCCATCCCCGCGCGGCCAAGGGAGGAGCTCTGCGCGACCAACAGAGGCTACGCACAATGGCAAGAAGGGAGACGGTCATTGCGATTGCACGGGGAGGAGAACGAGAAAGAGGCCGCATCTCATCAGGGCTTCGAGGGAGGACGTTGAAACTACTCCTAGCTGGGATGGGGGCCGCTGTACATCAGAGGAGGGCGAGGAGAACGAAAAAATGGGTTAAGGTGAGCATCAGACTTAGGAGGGGTTATAGTAATTTCAAAAGATACTTTTCAAAATTAAAAAATGGCCTAAGAGACTAAAAGATACCATTTTTCAAAAATGAGAAACTAAAAAGATACATTTTAAACATGAGGGACTAAAAACAGAATTCAATAAAAAATAAGAGACTAAAAATAAATTTAAACATTTTTTATTTATGATCTTTTGTGATTGAAAATGCACATATTTTGAGGTGAATAGAGATGCCCCTCATTTTTTCTCTCACTGTTCCAAGCTCAAGTCCACTACCTCGTTAGGAGCACCACAATTGAGGTATTGTTCTTTTTTGGGTTTGTTTTTTAAAGGCACCTTAGAGGATGATGAAAAATAGTGTATAAATTACCATTGGTCTCAACTCATAAGTGATGTGAGATTATTTTGGCCATCCAGAATAATCTCCTTATATATTTTTTCTTTTATGGGTGAATTACTAATTTAGTCCATAAAATTGTAAGACACTATCAACGTAGTCTATAAAATTATTAATATTCCATATTAGTCATTGAAATTAAAATTTTTGGATCACATTAGTCCTTATCAAACAATTTCAGTGATTAAGTTGACTGGCCAAAAGGACTCGAGTGATCGATGATTTTTAACTTTAGAAACTAATTTGAAATATTAATAATTCTAAGGACTAAATTGACCGCACCTTATAATTTCAGAGACAATTTTGATGATTCACTTGTTCTTTCTTGTACACATCTCATTTTTTTTCTCCATTTCTTTTATGATATGACTGATGGGCATATTTTGTTGGGAATGTAGAATTTTTTTTGGAGAATATTCTCTCATATTATAGCTTGTAGGGAGTTCCAGGGGAGCCCATATGCTGGGAGACCTGCGTCAATGGGTCAAACAACCACAATTTTTGAAATAAAGACATCACATCTTCACCCAAAACCATTCCTAAGTCCTAGCTGATGTGATACTAACTCACACTTGGATATTTCCAACATTCTCCCCCTCAAGTGTGAGTCGGGCTCTCCTCCTCAAGCTCGACGAATGGGCCAATCAACCACAATTTTTGAGATAAAAACACTACATCTTTATCAAAAACCTTAAGATATTGGGTATATAAGTTTTGTATCTTATATTCTCTTTATTTGATCTATTCCTAACTGATGTGAAACTAACTCACGCTTGGATGTTCCCAACAATGACCCCCGTTACATACCTCACTACTCTTTTCCCCCCTTTCTATCTTACTCCTCTTCAACAAGAGGTACACACAACAAAGAGGTGTGAGATCTTTACCCTTGTGAGACATGCCATGGTTGTCATCTCATAGACCCCACCTCAAAATACATTTTTATATCAAAACGAAAAAAAAAATTCATATAAAAAGTATCATATGACTAAGACTTTCAAAACCAAACAAATTAAGGAGAGAGTGGAACAGAGACATGAGAGGAGGAGAGAATTGCCCCTGCACTGCATCACTAACCGAAATGAAGAAACAATGTTGTGAACAAGAAGAAGAAGCGGTTCCAGGAAGAAGTCCAAGCCAATTATCCTCCTCTGAAAGCTGCACTTGGTTCGATGATGCATGCATCCTTGACATGGATTACTTTGTGAAGACACTCTCAGGCATCAAACAGAAAGGTGTTCGTGCTGATTTGGTTGGTTCCATCATCACTCACTACGCTTCCAAATGGCTCCTACCAGAAGACCTTTCCTCTTCTGAAAACTACTCACCTGAAAGTGTGACAACATCATGGATGAAGAAGAGGTTCTTTCTGGAAACCTTGGTTGGTGTTCTGCCTCCAGAGAAGGATTCCATCCCATGCAACTTCCTTCTTCGACTCCTTAGGACAGCCAACATGGTTGGTGTTGAGGCTACTTACAGGTAAGGGGTGTTCGTGAACTGGATTGTTTCGGTTTTGAGAGGAAATAATCATTCCATCCAATCCAATCATTTTTATTTTGCTCTTTCATCACCGGTTTGATTTTAAAATCAAATTGGATCCTCGATTTTTTTCAAAAAAAAAAGTATAAACATTTTTAAAATTGACAAAAGAATCCATTAAAAATTTATTTTTATTCCTTTTTTCGTAGACGAGGTATAAATAAATAAATAAATAGGATATACTAGCAATTATAGAATTATTACATCACACATCACATTATATAAATATTATTCCAAGTTTTAAATTGCGGTCCACATTGTTAAGGTTTTTGGAGTATTTGAACCGCACTATGGCTTCAATTATAGCCACATTTGTCTGTAATTTTTTGTATTATCAAGGTTTTCGGAGTCTCTAAAACTGCAACCGTAATTTAAAATCTTGATATTGTATTAAAATATAAATTATCTTGACATCTCTTATATAAAAATATAGGATACTTAAGGTAATTTTGAAAATAATAGTATATATATGTATGATATTGATATTAGTTTGGATTGGATTGAATCAGTCTCAACTATGGGATCTGAAATCTAGTCCGATCCAATAACATTTTTTTTTTGATTTTTTTGGTTTTTAATTTTTTTTCCACTTCTCAGTTATTTAGTTCGGTTATCGCGATTTATATTGAATTGAATCGGTTATCAACACACTCTACTTACAGGGTAGAGCTTGAGAAGCGCATCTCGTGGCAGCTAGACCAGGCTTCCTTGAAGGAGCTAATGATACCTTCTTTCAGCCACACATGTGGGACCCTCTTGGATGTTGAGCTAGTTACAGGGTTGGTTAAGAGGTTTGTGAGTTTGGACCATGAGGGAGCTAAGACTGGTGCTGCTTTGGTCAAGGTTGCTAAGTTGGTTGATTCCTACCTCGCTGAGGCTGCTCTTGATGCCAATTTGAGCTTGTCTCAGTTCATTGCACTCGCTGGAGCTCTTCCCAGCCATGCAAGGGCCACAGATGATGGATTGTATAGAGCCATTGACACTTATCTTAAAGTATGTGTCTCTTTTTCAGTTCCAAATTAGCGTATGAATTCATACAAAGTACACGTCTTTTTCTAATGAAAACAATAAAAAAAAAATCCAACATGGTAGGAAATATAAAAATCTAACACTAAGACATGTCTCAGGCTCCCAGTCAGAAATCTAATTTTCTTAAATAGTAATTAATGATGATAATTGATTGCATTATAAGTAGAGTTAATTCCCTAATTTGTTATTCAGGGCTCTTTGTCCTCTAATTTATTTGTGTGTTAAATATGTTTTTAGTCCCTATAAAATTGGTCAAATTTAGTTTTAGTCCCTATAAAATTTTCATTTGTTTTTAGTTCCTATATTTAATAAAAAATAGTGTATTTTTAGTCCAAGGACTAAAAACATACATTTTTTTAATATTTTTTAGGGACTAAAAATCTATAAAAATTTTACAGAGACCGAAATCAAATTTGACCCATTTTATTTATTAAAGACTATGAAAAAGCAACAAGAGAAGGGGGTCAATCTGGATATCCTAGAAAATGTATCTCGTGTTGTCACCAGCATGAGGATGATATGAACCGGAGTAGGATATTGAACAAACGGGGAGGAGAACTAGAGGATGAAGTGAAATGACAAAAATTAATGTCTTTTATGTAGGAGTGGGGCCATAAGGATCATAGAAAGCTAGCTGTAATCAACATTTCTCTGAATTTGGCTTTTCTCTGGTCCACACACACACACACACATATACTGATGCATGCAAAAGGTGATGTAAACTGTTTTGCTGAAATGGAACATAATTAATGATTAATTAAACTCTTTCTAATCTAATACAGATGTTAAAGCTTGGCATTTCCTTCCTATGTATATATATTACTTGTTGCTAAAGTACAGTAGTTTACTAGTTTCCTTCTAAATTCAAGTAACCCACCATTTATATAAGTAGGCCATCTTAGCAGTTAGTCTTCCAACATGTTGTTTTAACAATACAGTCCTGTTCAGTTCATGACTGGAATTTTATTTTACTATTTAAAATAAAATTGCAAAAATAGGACAGACCAATTCATATATCTTTCAGTCTACACATTTTTTGGTCCAACTTAGCTTAAAACATATTGGGCTAGGCCGGACTCGAATTATTTATAAAGAAAAATAGTTCAAAATACTAAAAAAAATACATAAAATGCAGGTTTGGTATGACCCTACGAGTCAAACAGGCTAGGCCAAAATGGTCAAGTTTCTTTTGAATTTGAAATTAACGAGTCCAACCTAGCCTAAAACACAGACCCATTGAGCTGGGCCAAAATTTACACCTCCACAAGGAGATCTCTCTCAACAGACTTAAGTGAGAGACCAAATTCTAGGCTTGACAACAAATATTGACCAAAAACCTTAAGAAATAAGTATATAGTTCTTTACATTTATGTTATCCTCACTTAACTCATTGCTAACCAATATGAAATTTCATCCCTCATACTTGAATTATAGGCACATCCAAGCGTGTCAAAGCAAGAAAGGAAGGGTCTATGTAGGATGATTGATAGCAGGAAACTAACACCAGAGGCCTCACTTCATGCAGCACAAAATGAAAGGCTACCTGTGAGAGCTGTAATTCAGGTGCTCTTCTCAGAACAAACCAAACTCAACCGCCACATGGATTGGAGCGGCTCGTTCAGTAGTCTGAGGAGTCCCATCGGCGGCGCGTTTGACCAGCCAACACGGTGTTTCTCGAAGCGCGAAATGAATGCTCAGCAATTGGAGATAAAGAAGCTGAGGGAAGATGTTTATAGGCTGCAAAGCCAGTGCAGTGTCATGCAAGCACAGATGGAGAGGATGGCAGAGAAGAAGAAAGGGTTCTTCAAGTGGAAGAAGCTTGCGTTTAGTAAAAGCGCGGTGGAGAAGGTTGAACAAGAGGCTCAAAGTGAAAGGGAAGTTGGGTTTGGAAGACAAACACCTATGGTCAAAGGTAGGACGACTAGGAAATCTATGTCCTGAATGAAACACAGGCTCTTCACTGTGAATAACAATTATATGATTTACATAATTTATGTTGTTTTTATTTATTTATTTTATTGTGAAGACTCTGAGAAATAATTATGTAAGATAAACTCCATCATCGTATTTGGAATAAATTCAATGAAGATGTGCGTATACAAAAAGTTTTAGATACAACTGAGACTACATAAATTAAGGTATGCCTTTAAATAAGAACAGAAAGGAAGTGGAAATTAAGACAAGAGTGGAAGGCACATAAAGATTGCTTTTTCTTCTCTACATGGGAATAACAAAGATCATTTCTGCTTGTAATTATAATAAACAGAAACCTAATGATTGCAGCATAAACAACAAGCTGTTATAACTTATTTGGCAACTTAAGAATCTTATACACAAATCAAACAATAGAATGTCTATATCTCACTCACTTAATATCTATATTACACAAATCAACTTAAGAATCTTGTTTTTTCTCCCTCTTTTTTTTTATTATAATAAATAATAAATTTCACTCACTTATTCAGCTAGCATCACTCATTCAAATTGTAAAAGGGTAAATAAACATAAACATAAACTACAAGTGATGACACCTTGATGCTGCAAGATCCTCATTACCACCTTCATTACTTTAGCTTCTTCCGGATGCAGTCCACACCTTTTTTCATCCCTCCTAGTAACAAAGATGGAGATGATGGGATTCTTCTCAAGACCTTGGCACTCTCTGATCTAACAAGTCCTTTTTCCTTTCTATGTTGTTCTTTTCTTTTTTCCACCCCTTCAAAACTAGGAGTACCATTTGCTTCACTACCTATACAAGCTTCTTCAGAGTAATTTATATATCCTGTCTGCACAACACTTCTAACATCATCATTTTCTACTTTATCTTCTTTCTCTGCCCAATCATTCTTGTTTTGAAGGAGTTGAAGCTGCTGCTTCTCTTTATAATCAGAAGAAGAAGCTGGAACATTTTTTGAGACCTTCAACTCCTTTTGTGGGAACTTTTGGTTCAATTGTTGGATTATATCTTCAGTCCCACTAGAAGCATTTTCATTTGTTTCTTGTGGTTCCATTCCTTCTCCTTGACTACTCTCTAAAAGCATTTGAAGCCACTTTTCAACATTCCCCTTGCCGCGTCGCTTCCTGGTTTCTTCATCTTCCTCAGTTTTTGTCTCTTGATGATGGAGACCTGGTAATGAAATGCCACAAACTCTCTTTCCTTCACTGATTTCCAGCTTCTGAAGTCTGTGCTCAATTAAATTTTCTTCATCCAAGGCAACAATTGAGTTCTCTTCTGTGTCATTATTATTAGCTGGCAATTCCAGCTGCTCTTCTTTTTCTTCCTGCTTTTGCTCTTCATTTGTAGATAAGCCAGTTTTTTCAAATGCCCTTTGTTGTTCCTCCTCCAAAAACACTCTTAGCTCCTTGTGCAAAGGTGTTCTTGACCTGATTCCAGGCAAATAGAGAACAGGTTTACTACTGTCTCTCTCTTCTTCAAAAGTGGAATCATCTATTCTAAACCTCTTCCTCCCTTGCTCCCATTCAGGTCTAATCTGTTTCTCTATGTCATCTCTTATTTTATACTTCTTGTGAAGCTCTTTCTCAGCTGCATCACAAATTGCCCGTTGTGCTTCAAGTCTAGCCATTAGTGCATTACTTGCAGCCTGGTTCAATCTTACCTGTTCCTTATAAATGACACTCCTGCACAAAAAAGCAACTTGATATAAGTCCAAGAAAATATAAAGAAAAACTAGTCTATGGGTCCGACACGTACAAATTACAGGTCTTTTCCTAACAAAAATAGAAAAAAATTCAACAAATATAACAATTTTAGTTGAACATAAAAAGAACTGAGAATGTGACATGTGTGTCACAGTTTGGGAGGTGACACATGTCACAGTCTGAGAGATTAAGACTTAATTTTCTTATAGAGTAATAGAGTAATAATCATTTCAATTTTGGTTACCGGGGCCTTACTGGTGCATAGTGTCTCTAATCATCTTCTCCAGCATGGTCCTGTAAGAAGATTGAGCCTCCGCTAACCGTCTGCATTTTTCTGCCTTCCTCCTACGTTTTATGAGAGCCAATTCCAGGTCTTGAATAACAAGCTTTTCTTCTTCATTTCTGAGCTTCATTTCACTCACCTCATTTTCCAACTTGTTCATTTCTGCCTGCATTTTTGTAGTTTCTTCTCTTTGCTTCAGGGAATCTCTGGCCATCACAATGGCTTGATAGGGGTTTCTAACAAATCCTGGATCTTCATTTTCTTTCAGCAGATTGCCTTTTGTTTTAGTTGCAGCTACTGCAAAAGATTTTCAAATCAAAGAGGCTGGTCAGAGTCAAACATGTAAGATCAATCTCTAATACTCTAATCCAGAAATGCTAGCAACACACTCTTTATAATTGGTTGAAATTAATGTGGGTCCCACCACTTCGGAAATGAGTCCCACTAAATAAGATACGAGACCAACATGATTTAATGGGATATACATGAATTTCAACCAATCATAGAGAATGTGTTGAAAATAATGTATCACGGCGTGTGTTGTTACTAATGTTAGTACTCCTCCATTCAAATCAAGCTTGGTGTGATTCAATAATAATGCACTTGCCACTAACCTATTGCAGGAGACATAGGCCTTTGCTTCCTATTGTGATCAAGTTGTCTTAAAGCCAATGCATCATAAGGTTCCCTTCGAGATTCCACGATTGCAGCCGGAGCAAGGCCAACTTCTTCTTTCAAACCAATGAAATGTTGTGGGAAAGAATGAGAATCCACAATTTGTGAAGCATGCAATTCATGATCTTCTCCTTCGGAGAACAAAAATGAAAAGGCTCTGTGCCTGTCGTTTAAAAATGCAACACAAATAGCACAATTCAGCACCCTCCCCACTTGATGTTAGTGTACTAAAATGGAGAAACAATAAGGGAAAAAACACCTTTACCTGAAGTCTGAGTTTGAAGAAGCAAAAATGGACAAGAACTGATTTACAGATATACCCAATTGGAAATCCCACCATGGCACTAAGAATTCAAGTTTGTTTTTCTTCCTTTTGCAGACTTGCCTCTGCAATATCCTTAGATTGCTCAGAACAGTCAAGCCTCCCCCTGCAAAAGTAGCAAAATCACACTGAGTGTATGTTTGGATTCACTTTCCTGAGAGGCAAAAGCAATTCTAGACACATAAAACGAAATTTTGACATGTTTGCGTGTTCTCGAGTAGAATTGATTTTGCCTCTAAAATGAATTCTAACTTGAAATTGGGATTTGGAGCCTTTTGCCTCTAAACGTGATTTTTAGCCTCAAATTTATTGTTCAACTCTTTTAACTCATTTTATGTGAATGTATCCAAACATAAATCACTTTATATTCGACTCACTTTTACCAAAAATCAATTTATTTAAAATCAATTTTCGTCACGGTAAAACCAAACACACTGAATTCTACACATTCTTAGAAGAGAAAGAAAGAGGGAGAAAGCAATGATTATTAATTCATTACTTGAACAAGGAAACCAGTGATCGATGTCCCAAGCAAGAGGAGAGGCCGAATCCGCATGATAATACAAGACGTTACCATATGCATCTACTCGAATCACCGCAGGGTCAAAGCCAGCATTCCTGATATTTGAAGGAAGGAAAAAAAAATACATAAGAATTAAAAATTTCCGAAACCTGTTGTTGCTAACCAAGGTTTTAAATCATGGTCACGGTTGCTATTACGTCGCGATAATTGATATTGTGGAAAATTACGGACAAATGCGGCTGATGTGGCCGCAATTGCTATCGTGATTTGGTTTCAAAGACTTCCTAAACCATTATGTCGCAGTCGCAATTGCGGTTTTGGACCTTTATTTAAAACCTTGTTGCTAACTACTAAGCTCAGCTGAAGTGAAGTGCTTACCCAAGATGGCTGAGCTGCTTCCACAAAATGCTCACAAAGATTTTAGCCTTCGTGGTTGGTTTAGCTTTCGGATCAATCATAGGAAACATCTGTTCTAAAACCCTTTCTCTCTCAACCTAAGTGAAACAACAATAAAAAAAAAAAGTAACCAACTCAGTGAAACAAGTTAAGTCTCAGTTACCCAGAACTTTTTTTCCCTTCAAGTTTCAATCTTTACTATAAAAACCAATTAAAGAGTGAGTGGAAGAGACAGATAGAAAATGGGTACTAAGTGAAACATCAATAAACCCAAGTAACCAACCCAGTGAACTAGTGAAACAAGTGAAGAATCAGTTACCCAGAACTTTTTTTCCCTTCAAGTTTCAGTCTTTACTATAAAAACAAATAAAAGAGTGAGTGGAAGAGAAATGGGTACTACCTCGTCTTCGTGCAAAGCATAAGGGATGAAAAGTGAAGGGAGGCCCATGGCTATATGGAGTGAAAACCCTGTTACGGCAGAGTTTTGCGTAGGCTTTTGGGTACCCAAGGTTCTCGTTCACGGCCATTTCCTCTGGGGTGAACCCATAATCTTCCTCCATTATCGTTGAAGTTGGAGTTTCAAGCAAGTGTTTGTGTTGTTTTGCACACTTTGTCGACAGTAGTAGTAGATGATGCAGATATGCAGGGGAGAGCGTGTGTTTTGTTTTATGTTTTTGTTGTTGATGGAGGACCCCAACGGTCGAATTGGGTTCACTTTTTCAAACTGAGAAAAGTAGTAATTAATTCAATATTGGGGGGTTACATGTGAGAATTCAGTGGTGGGTAACGGTTACATGGGAGGGACATGTCACAATGCACAATCTTAAGTTAATATGAAAATGGTTTTAGGACCAAAGTGCTCGTGGAATTTGACATGTACATGGGATTCCAGAAAGAAACAAAAAGAAAGATGAGGGTGAAGATTGTTGGTTCCAATTGTTGTGGATGAGATGAGATGAGATGAGATGGTGTTAAAATTTGAAATCAGAAAGGTAGAAATGAGTCCATAGCAAATATAAGCAACATAGTACAAAAATATATAGATCAATGAATATTTTGAAATTGGATAATTTTAATTAATATTTATTAGTTTTAATTTTTTTCCAAAATTATCATATCTTAATGTCTCTCGTAAATATGAATATTGTATTAAATAAATGGTACAATTAAAAAATTAACATTTAATTTATATGAAAAATGACAAATATTATTTATATTTTAGACAAAAAAAATATATTTATTGCTTATATTTTAAAAAAAAATACAAATCAATGTCGTTGGAACAACCAAAAAGTCCCTTTTATCTCAAGGTGCAACACTCCCTCCCAAAAAAGAGTAATCAAGTGGAGATTTTGGAATGTTTGGTCCACCAACACCAAGGGCATTGTACAAACTTTGATAAACTTGTTCTTCGCTGATCATTAATGAGGTCAATCAAGTTTTTTTGGGTCAAAATATCATTCATTAATGGGGTCGGTCAAGAGTTTTTTTTGGTCGAAATGGGGTCAATCATGTGGAATCAAGCACCACCATGTTGTTGTTGTGGGCTGTGGGCTTGTATAACAAAAAGATAAAGCCCATTCTTCCTGTCTCAACTCTCAACTGAAGTGGCCTGCTCTCTCAGTGGGACTAACCATGGTCCATCGATTCCGTGATGAGTCCTGCCGCTCCTGCGTCCTTTGTTTGGCCCATTGATTCGTGATCAGAGTCCTGCGTCCTTTTCTTTGTCGAGTAGCGCTAAGAACACATTCTCTAATACATTCTTTCTAACACAACTTTTACAATTAATTGAAATATATGTAAGTCTCATTAAATTATGTGGGTTTTATATTCTATTTAGTAGGATTCATTCCCAACGTGATGAGACTCATATGCATTTCAACCAATTATAAAGAGTCTATTAGAAAGAGTGTGTTACTATCACTCATCTTCTTTGTTTTCTACGACAATGATTTTTGAACATCTATATATCTCCAACCCTCATCTAACTATTCTCTTTGGAAAAAGCTTACCGGCAAGGCAAATTACTGGACAAAAACTGCACGATTAGATTTACACCGTGTGATTAACTTTTTCTCATCCCCATGTTTTTTTCTCTCTCCCACTTATCTCTTTTCCAATTGGTTATTCGTTACTGTTTTGTAAGGCAAATGTCATGTCATGTAGCCTCCTCTCTCTCTCTCTCTCTCTCTCTCTCACTCTCTCCTCTCTCTCCTCTCTCTCTCTCCTCTCTCTCTCTCTCTCTCTCACTCTCTCTCTCTCTCTCTCTCTCTCTCTCTTCTCTCTCTCTCTCTCTCTCTCTCTCCTCTCTCTCTCTCTCTCTCTCTCTCTCTCTCTCTCTCTCTCTCTCTCTCTCTCTCTCTCTCTCTCTCTCTCTGGTGTTTGGGTGTCCAATAATGATTTTTCTATTTTAAGTTTCTACTATACATGCCACTTAGACACAATTAAAAAAATGAAGAATGACTTTTAGACACCTCAACCTCCAATTTACAACTGAGTTATGATCTTTTTTATTTGTTTTTCTCTCTATTTTCTCTATTACTATGCTTTTGGGAAAATAAAGACAATAAATAACACTCTACTATTTATGTATCACATTTATATAATTTATTTCCCCTAAAAGTATAGTAATGAAGAAAATGGAGAGAAAAACAAATGAAAAGTATCCTAACTCTTTACACCTATAGAACTATGAATATATAAATAGAAAAAGAATGAACAATAAATGTGATAGACGAATGATGTGACAAAAAAAAAGAGATAAAAAGAGATATGAGTGTTAAATAGACGTTAAAAATTGAAAAATATTAAAAAATCATAACTCTAAAAAAAAGAAACCAACAATTCCCTTCCTTGTTAAGGGTTATAGGATTCTGATCCTTTGCTGATATTCTGATCCTTTTTAAGGGTTATAGGATTTTTTCCATACATGCACACGGTGGATATCGAACCCCTGACGTCGTGCTTAAGAGACTCAGGTATCTACCACCCATGCCACACTATCTTGGTTCGGTTATAGGATTTAGATGACAATGCTCAAAATCGTTGTCTTTTATTCTTTGATTATGCAGTCAACGTTACGCAGTCACTATATTAGTATTAGTATAATAATAATAATAAAATCCTATATATACCAAACCTTTCTTGTTTAACGTTGATTGACAAATTTTCAAATTTACTACCGAGTGGTTTTCCGATAGCCAATAAAACAGGTGACACAGTATAATTTCTGCATTTTATCAATTCACCTACCTGTCTGTCCACTTGAACTTGTCCAGGTTTATTCCAATTTTTTAACCTGACCTTTTCGGTTACGGTGAAGTGTAACATGGAACAAAATCATAGCTTCACTTGAAAGACATTATCTACCCCATAATCTATTATTATGTTGGCGATCAAGCATTTGAATGATTTCTCTTTGGAGAGGAAGATACCAAGGTGTGTCTCGTAATTGTTGACAATAACAACATGGTATAAACACAAGTGGTAGATATTCAAATTCTTTAAATATGGTGTCGGTTCAATCTTAAGGCCGTGTATATAGAAAAACATTTGTTGGGACTTGGAAGAGATCAATCCTTTAAATAAATTTCAGTATTTCAAGAGATTAATCTCGACATTTATACGTGGAGGAAACGAGGTTCACCCAAAAAAAAACTAATAGACAGAACTCCAAACCAGAGTTTTCTACTCTTTCAAGTTTCATTTTTATAACACAAGAGTGTATCCGCTAGCCCATTGCATAGCTAAATCCAAATCCATTACGTAATTCTGGCTTGGCTCTCTCTAGTGTCATTGATCTCATGCTGCGGGACTCATCACTTACTCTCTCTATATATATTCATGCATGCCATTCTTTTCTTTAACCACATATTGACCAAAAAAAGGACTGAACTACACTGGTGGAGAAAGAGTTAATTTGTTTCATTCAAATGATTTTAGGGTACCATTTTCTCAGCTCGCTTGACACCTAAAATCTTTGGGCAAGCCCTGGGTTTAGATGGAAGTTTGGAATAACAGTTGTTGGGCTAAACTAGAGTATTAATCGAAGATAAACCGATTTGGTGAGTTTGAGCAATTGTTGTAGCTTGTATCTTTGTTTTTTCTGGTTCCCTTCTCTTGGTTCACAATGGAGAGTGGTAATATGAATAAAGTTACTAGCAGTTCTTCAATTTGGGGAATCATGCAATGGACGTTTTCTCTGGGTCCTCGCAAGGTGTTGATGATGAAGAAGCTCTGAAATGGGCTGCACTTGAAAAACTCCCCACGTACAATCGGTTAAAGAAAGGCTTGTTAACAACATCCAATGGTGAGGTGAATGAAGTAGACATCACTGGTATTGGAACACATGAAAGGAAGAAAGTGTTGGAGAGGTTGGTAAGAGTTACTGAAGAGGACAATGAGAAGTTTCTGTTGAAGATCAGGGAAAGAATTGATAGGTAATAAATCTATTGCTAATATAATATTGCCTCCCCCCCCTCTCTTTTTCCCTTTTATTTTCCACTTATGGACTTGAATTTACAAAATATAGGTCTTTTCTACAAAACACGGTCTTTTTATAACAAAAACAATGAAAAAACAAATAAAACAATTTTATTTAGAATTAAAAAGAGATAGGAAGGTGACACATGTCACAATTTAGAAAGTAACATATGTCACAACCTGAGAGATTGGGGTTTAATTTTCTTATATAGTAATAGAGTAGATAATAGATAGATTACCTTATCTTGGTTCTTATTATCCATTGATTTCATGGTAATATAATTACAAGGCAAAATGTTTTAGCTAGCTTTTATTGTTTTTGTTTTCATGTATTTCTTTGACAATGCACCAATGACTATGAGTCTTATCCCCCTTAGAGTTGGGATTAGTATTCCAACAATTGAAGCCAGGTTTGAGCATCTAAATGTTGAGGCAGAAGCTTACGTAGGAAGCAGAGCCTTACCCACATTCTTTAACTTCATTGTCAATACAGTAGAGGTAAACCCTGTTATGAATTCTGAACTATTTTTTTATATCAAGATTATTGTGGCCTTTTTCAATCTGTTATTATTCTAACAAATTTTTATCTTACAGAGTTATTTGAATTATCTACATATTCTTTCAAGCAAAAAGAAGCATGTGGCCATTCTTAAAGATGTTAGTGGAATTGTAAAACCTCACAGGTGAGAAGACAGGATTGAGTGGTGTTAGGATATATAGATAGCTTCTGCTACTCTATTTTGTTATAGGCTTAATTGCTCTTTGCAGAGGAGAGTAACGACTTCATAAAAAATAATAAAAAAAGAGCAAAGTTGTCAAGAAGAGTGATGACTTCATAAAAAAAAACAAAGTCGTCAAAGAGAGTGGCAACTTCGTCAAAAAAAAGAAAAAAAACAAAGTTGTCATTAAAGGTTGTAACTTCTGTGTGATCAAAAAAAAATCGCCAGCCTTAGTTGCGACTTTTTTGGCAAAGAGAAAAAAAAAATCGCTACTAGCATTTTAGTAATAACTTTTAAGTTTGCACTATTTTGATAATTTTGAGATTATTTTATCCCATTTTGATAAAGAAAAACCACCTATTGTACTCTTCTACTGTACTCTTCCATGCTTTCTATTCTTCTCTCAAGATAAAAAGATCAATCACTTGCCCTTGTGGCTACATTCTTGAATCAAAGCCTCTTTCACCGTTGGCACAAATGATTGGAAATTTTACTCCCACTTCTTGTAACTTGAGTTTAAATTCTGAATTCTCTTGTGGGTATCAGCTATATGTAAATTTTATTATAAATCGTGGTTGAGGTTTGTGGTTTTTCTCGGCCTTGCATGAGGTGTGTCTCTCCTAATCTAAACTTTTCACTGCGAAAAAAAAAAGAATCAAAGCCTCTTTCGATTCCAACTCTCTCGTTCTTGATACTCTTCCTTTGTTCTTGATGTCTTTCTTGAAACTTTTCTGCTGCACCAATGGAGAATAGCGAGATGGAGGATTCAAGAAATCATACGCAGATCTTTGGATTCCTCAATGGCACAAACTATGTAGTCAAACTTCTGAGGTAAGCTGCGAAGTATCTTTTCAACAAGTTGCAGCTCAGTAAAGACTTCACCACAGTTCTTCATGAGGTTCACCAGAGTCTGAAATCTGGTAAAATATGTGCCAGCACCTTCATTGTCTGCCATTGTCATATTCTCAAATTCCCTTCTTAGAGATTGGAGCCTTACCCTCTTGACCTTGTCAGCACCCGCATACGCTTTATTCAAGATGTCCCAGGCTTGCTTTGCTGTGGTTGCACTAGAAATCTTCTCAAAGTTCCCCGAGTCCACACACTGATGGACTAGGAACAGTGCTTTTCGGTCCTTCTTTGTTGCATCCTTGTTCTCCTGCCTCTAAACATCCGTCGCATTATCAGGCAATGGTGGAATACCATTTGTGACCACCTCCAACACTTCTTGATAATCAAGAAGTACACCCATCTGAATCTGCCATTTGGAATAATTTTTCCCATCAAGAACAGGAAGTGAGGTTGGAAAAGAACACTTGGTTGGGCTGCCATCTCTCTCTCTCTCTCGCAGTTTCTCCCCAGAACCAGTAGGGCTCTGGATACCACTGTTAGGATGTGAGTTCACTCCTTACACTTAGATTACACACAGATTGAAGGAGAATAGAGAAGTAAGAAAAATTCGAATTGCACAAATGCAGATTGGATCAAGCTCACTTTTTTTCACTTTCATTCATGCTTTTATACACATAAGCCTAGTCCCACATCAGACATAAGCATCTGCACCCAATACTCACACTTACATACGGGTTGCTCTTAACATACTAAAACTAACTTGATCCTCTAATAACCAATCACAATCAATTAGTTATTAACAAACTCTAACAAACAAAACAGATTACAACTAGTTTGAGTTACACACTTTCAACACACCTCCTTAATTCAAACTTGCCTTTGACACAACACCTAACTTTTCCCTTAGCTCCTCGAACTTATCTGCCTTCAGAGCCTTAGTAAAGATGTCTGCAATTTGGTTGTCAGTATTGCAGTGTTCAAGCTCAAGCTTCCCTTTTGATACTTGATCTCTTAAGAAATGGAATTGGGTCTCTATGTGTTTAGATCTTCCATGTGCCACTGGATTTTTGGCCAAGTTAATTGCTGACTTATTGTCAATCAGCAACTTCATAGGCCTACAGATTTCAAGCTTCATTTCATCCAACAAAGTTTCAATCCACAAAGCTTGGCATGCACCAAAAGATGCTGTTATATACTCAGCCTCACACGAGCTTAAGGCTACCACATTATGCTTCCTGGAACACCATGATATTGAGCTGCCACAGTACTGGAACACATAGCCAGTTGTGCTTCTCCTATCATCTTGATCTCCACACCAATCACTATCAGTGTAACCAAGCACTTCTGCAGGTTCTGATTTTAGCTTATTAGGGAACAGCAACCCAAAATCAAGTGTTCCTTTAATGTACCTCAATATTCTTTTGGAAGCAACAAAGTGTGACTGCGGTGGCTTCCCCATGAATTTGCTAATCATCCCAACTCCATATGACAAGTCAGGTCTGGTGTTGCATAAGTACCTCAATGATCCCACAAGCTGTCTGAACATTTTTGCATCAACAACTTCTTCTTCTCCATCCTTTCTCAGTTTTGTGCCAGTCTCAACAGGTGTTGAAACTGGATGGCATTCTAACATCTTAAATCTCTTTAGAATATCAGATGCATGCTCTGATGCATGAAAATTCCACTTGGAGTGGACTTGAATTCCATGCCTAAGAAGTAGCTCATTTCTCCCAGATCACTCATTCCAAATTCAGCCATCATTCTCCCCTTGAAATGAGTGATATCTTCTTCATTGCTGCCTGTGATCAGCAGGTCATCCACATACAGACAAACAATTAGAAGATTAGCTTGTGAATCTCTAATATACAGGCCATACTCATTGGTGCACTTCTGAAATCCAAGCTGCAACAGGCTAGAGTCGATTTTTAAGTTCCAGGCTCGTGGAGCCTATTTTAAGCCATACAAGGCTTTCCTCAACTTGTACACCTTATGCTCCTCCCCTTTAATGACAAATCCTGGAGGTTGGGTAACATAGACCTCTTCATTCAAAGGTCCATTCAGAAAAGTTGATTTGACATCTAATTGATAAAGATGCCAACCTCTTGAACTTGCCACTGACACCACAAGTCTGATTGTTTCCAATCGAGCCACTGGAGCAAAGACTTCTTCATAGTCAATCCCAGGCTGTTGTAGAAATCCCCTTGCCACAAGCCTTGCCTTGTATTTGGCAATGCTTCCATCCGGATTCATTTTGATCCTATAGACCCACTTGACATCAATAGGCCTTTTGTGAATTGGAGGATCAACCAGCTCCCAAGTTCTATTTTTTTAATAGAATGCAACTCCTCTTCCATAGCATGTAACCACTTCATATCATAGATTGCATCTTCAAAGGTTACTGGCTCCACTTCAGAAAGCAAAGCCAGGTGAGTAAGATCCCCATCATCAGTGACTTCATGATCATGCCACACTTCACAATCCTGCAATCTTTGAGGCAGTTGTCTGGTTCTCTGAGGTCTGGACTGAGTTTCTGCACTTGGTCTGGGAGCTGGTTCATTTGCCTGGGCATCATTCAATCTGATCAAAACAGTAGCAGATTAGGAAGGAGCATCCCAAGTCCACCATTTTGCTTCATCAAAGAGCACGTCTCTGCTCATTACTATCTTCTGGCTCCTTGGGTCAAAAAGCTTATAAGCACCAGTACTATGATAGCCAAGAAAGATCATAGGCTCACTCCTATCATCCAACTTTTTTCTGGTTTGTTCTGGAACATGCCTGTAACATAAAGAACCAAAAACTTTGAAGTTAGAAACATTTGGCTTGGTCCTTGACCCAGCTTCTTCAGGGGTGATCTGCAGGCTTTTTATGGGACATCTATTCAAGATGTATGCTGCTGTAGAAGCAGCTTCACCCCAAAATTGTTTTGGCAATTTCCTTCCCTTCATCATACTCCTAGTCATGTTGAGTATAGTTCTGTTCCTCCTCTCAGCAATCCCATTGTGTTGTGGGGTATAAGGAGCAGTGACCTCATGAATAATACCCTCTTCATCACAAAATTTCTGAAAGTCATGAGAGGTGTATTCTCCTCCACCATCTGTTCTTAAGATTTTCAATGCCCTTTCACACTGTTTTTCAGACATCACTTTGAATTTTTTGAAAACATTAAACACCTCACTTTTTTTGTTATCAGATACACCCACAACATCATTGTAAACTCATCAATGAAGGACACAAAATAATTGTTACCTCCCAAAGATTGAACTTCAAAGGGACCACATACATCAGAATACACCACCTCCAGCTTGGCCTTGGATCTGTGAGGAGCTTTGGATTTGAAGGCATTCGTCGGTTGTTTGCTGAGACAGCAATCTTCACACAGCTGTGATGGTTGCTTCAGTGGAGGAAGACCTTGTACTAGTCCTGCAGTCTGCAGCACCCTTAAACTAGGGAAGTTGAGGTGGCCAAATCGATAATGCCAAAGCCAATCTGCATCTTCTGAGGTGGCATTGAGGCACTGCTGGTTAAGAACTTGAATGCCAATCTTGAAGGTCCTATTCTTGGAGAGAGGAGCCTTCAAGATCAACCTACTTTCAGCATCAAAAACCTTCATCTGATTCTTGCCAAGGGACATGGTGTAACCTTTCTCAACTAGTTGGCCCAAGCTGAGCAGATTGGTCCTCATGTTTGGGACAAAAAGTACATCAGTAATGCAGGCCTCCACTCCATCTTTTCTCTTGATCCTCACCTTACCAACACCCTCAGCTGTGATAGCTGAGTTGTCAGCAAACCGTACAGTGCTCTTTACGTTGTCATTGAGATCAAAGAACCATTCCCTCCTCCCTGACATATGGTTTGAACACCCTGTGTCCAGATACCATTGGTCATAAGATTCAGGATCAGAATTAGTTGTAACCATCAGGAGCACCTTCTCAGTGTCAGAATCTGAGTCTGCTTCTTGAGCCAATTGAGCCTCATTGTCATTCCTAGGAACACGTTTGCCTTTGCACTCATTGGCAAAGTGCCCCCACTTCTGGCAATTGTAGCATTGAATGCCTTTTTTGTTGAATTTCTTCTTGAATGATTTTCCCTTGCCATCATCTTTGTTCATAGTCCCATCACCTGTCTGACTGGAAGTGCTTGATTGACCAGGACCTGAGGTTTTCCACTTGGTGGATTTCCCCTTTCCTTTCTTGAATTTGCTCCCTTCACCATCAAATCTTTTGGAACTGTGAGCCTGCAAAGCCTGAACAGGCTCTTTATCCTTACTTCTTGAAATCAGTTTCTGTTCATGTGCTTCAATCGAACTCTGAAGATCATCCACCCTTAACTCTGCCAGATCTTTGGATTCCTCAATGGCACAAACTATGTAGTCAAACTTCTGAGGTAAGCTGCGAAGTATCTTTTCAACAAGTTGCAGCTCAGTAAAGACTTCACCACAGTTCTTCATGAGGTTCACCAGAGTCTGAAATCTGGTAAAATATGTGCCAGCACCTTCATTGTCTGCCATTGTCATATTCTCAAATTCCCTTCTTAGAGATTGGAGCCTTACCCTCTTGACCTTGTCAGCACCCGCATACGCTTTATTCAAGATGTCCCAAGCTTGCTTTGCTGTGGTTGCACTAGAAATCTTCTCAAAGTTCCCCGAGTCCACACACTGATGGAGTAGGAACAGTGCTTTCCGGTCCTTCTTTGTTGCATCCTCGTTCTCCTGCCTCCGAACATCTGTCGCATTATCAGGCAATGGTGGAATACCATTTGTGACCACCTCCAACACTTCTTGATAATCAAGAAGTACACCCATTTGAATCTGCCATTTGGAATAATTTTTCCCATCAAGAACAGGAAGTGAGGTTGGAAAAGAACCACTTGGTTGGGCTGCCATCTCTCTCTCTCTCTCGCAGTTTCTCCCCAGAACCAGTAGGGCTCTGGATACCACTGTTAGGATGTGAGTTCACTCCTTACACTTAGATTACACACAGATTGAAGGAGAATAGAGAAGTAAGAAAAATTCGAATTGCACAAATACAGATTGGATCAAGCTCACTTTTTTTTCACTTTCATTCATGCTTGTATACACATAAGCCTAGTCCCACATCGGACATAAGCATCTGCACCCAATACTCACACTTACATACGGGTTGCTCTTCACAGACTAAAACTAACTTGATCCTCTAATAACCAATCACAATCAATTAGTTATTAACAAACTCTAACAAACAAAACAGTTTACAACTAGTTTGAATTACACACTTTCAACAGAGAAAGGCCTTATAAGGGACAAAATCAAGGCAGAGGAATGGGTGCATATCAAGGCCGAGTTGCAGGAAAACAATGCACCTTTTGTGATAAATTTGGACATACTGTGGAGCAATGCTATGCTAAACATGGTTTTCCTCCGGGCTAATCTAGACCAAATTCAACCACAATGCCAATAATTTTGTATCTGGTGGAAAGTTCAGACTCACAATTGGTTGGGAAAGCCTTGCCTCAATCGAATCAAAACTAATTATAACAAAATAGTGTAGCAGAAGCTATCTATAATATCCTAACAAGTGGGTTCATAAAGTCAAAAGACTCAAAACCTTATTCATTTTCATATATTTCAGTCTAATACTAAAACCATTGCATTTTTTCAGAATGACATTGCTTTTGGGTCCTCCAAGTTCCGGAAAAACCACACTCCTTTTGGCTCTGGCAGGAAGGCTTGATCCAGAACTCAAGGTATGTGAAAAGAATTCCATTCGTCCTTTCATTCATTTGCTTTTTATTTCAACTAGCTTATATAATTATGAGAAATGCTAGCAACACACTGTTTAAGACACTCGTTCAACACATTCCCTGTAATTGGTTGAAATTCATGTGGGTCCCACCACGTAGGATATGGGACCCACATGATTTAATAGGACCCACGTGAATTCCACCCAATCATAGAGAGTGTGTTAGAAAAAGTGTGTAAGAGAGTGTGTTGTTAGCCAACTTAAAATGCTGATCTATATGCTGCAGGTTTCTGGGAGAGTGACTTATAATGGCCATGGAATGAATGAGTTTGTACCTCAGAGAACTGCTGCATATATTAGCCAGCATGATGTTCACATTGGAGAAATTACTGTAAGGGAAACCTTGGCTTTCTCTGCAAGGTGCCAAGGGGTTGGATCACGTTATGGTTAGTCAATGTTACCTAATTAAAAAGGCCTTCCTTTTCACCTCATGTTGTTATTGAAAATTATAATTTCCATGCATGTAATCTAAGCATGACTCAATATTGTTTTGGCAATGTACAGACTTGCTATCTGAACTGTCAAGAAGAGAGAAAGAAGCGAAGATTAAGCCTGATCCATATATTGATATCTTCATGAAGGTGAAGTAGGAGCTTAAAAGTGTGTTTTTATGTCCAATTAGGCAATGTCCCGTACAAAGTACGGGTCTTTTTCAACATAAACAGTAAAAAATATTCAACTAACAAAATAATTTTAGTAAAAAATAAAAAGCCTGAAAAGTGGCATGTGTTCCAGTTTGGGAAGTGACACATATCTCAACACATGACGTACTTTTCTTATATAGTAATTGAATTGATTGATGCTTGGGGAAGATAATTAGTTAGTTACTACTTAACAAATGAAATTCTGCTTAGCAAATATCATTTCAGTTTTCTTGAACCACTTGACAATACCAGGCAACAGCATCTAAAGGCCAGGAAGCAAATCAGATGATGACAGAATATGTGCTTAAGGTGAATATCTCCAAGGTGTTCTGACATTACTGCAACTTTACAAATACTTTCTTGATATAGCTTCCAAGTATTTATTTACTTTGCAATTGACAGATCTTGGGACTGGAAATATGTGCTGATATTGTGGTAGGAGATCAAATGTTGTGTGGTATATCTGGTGGACAAAGGAAGCGTGTTACCACAGGTAGTGATCCAACTCCTCTATTTACTATTCACCTATAAGAAAATTAAGTCTTCTTGAGTCTTTGTGACATGTGTCACATCACAGACTGTGACATGTAACCTCCCCAATTGTTTTATCTATTATTTCCTCTGGTCTAAATTATAAGCAACAAAAACACTTTTTTTTATTCCAAAATATAAGCAATATTCATCAATTTTCAAATACATTAAATGCTAACTTCCAATTATACCCTTATTAATTAGCAATTGGTTGACAAGTTAAGTTAATATCATTAATTAGCTTTCATTTATCATGGAAGGGGTATTTTTGGAAAAAAAATTAAAACTTTAAGAGTATTAATTCAAATTATTTCATTTCAAAGCATTTCCTTGGTTCATATATATTTGTATGCATTTATTTACAGGGGAGATGCTGGTTGGTCCAACAAATACACTGTTCATGGATGAAATATCCACTGGCTTGGACAGTTCCACTACTGTACAGATTATGAAATGTCTTAGACAAACTATCCACATTCTAAATGGAACAACAGTTATCTCTTTATTGCAACCAGAACCAGAGATATATGAGCTTTTTGATGACATCATCCTCCTCTCTGATGGCCAAATAGTGTACCAAGGACCTCGTGAGCACGTCCTTGAATTTTTTGAATCTATGGGTTTTAGATGTCCACAGAGGAAAGGCATTGCTGACTTCCTTCAAGAAGTAAGTGAAAGTCAACCTTTACCTTTTCTTACCTTATTGGAGTTATGCACTTGAAAACAAAAGCTATGTACATATATGTGTATCTTGCAGGTAACTTCAAGGAAAGATCAACAACAATACTGGGTACAGAAAGATGAACCATACAGATTTGTTACATCTAATGAATTTGCTGAGGCATTTCAATGCTTCCATGTGGGTAGGGGAATTGGAGATGAGCTAGCAGTTCCATTTGATAAGAGAAAGAACCACCCATCAGCATTAGCAACTGATAAGTATGGGGCAAACAAGAAGGAGCTTTTGAAAGCTAACTTCTCAAGAGAGTATTTGCTTATGAAGAGGAATGCATTTGTTTACATCTTCAAGCTATCTCAAGTTGGTTTTAGGCTTTTTCTCTGTTCCTAGTCCATGCAAATATATCTCCTTTTAGTTTTAGTCATTGCTAAATATACTTTTTGTTTGTGATCTTGAAAACTAGAAAATTTTATTTTTGGTTTTCGTTATTTTGTTTTAATCCTGTAATATTAGGTTCATGTTAAATTGGTCCCGGTAACATGTGGACAATATTGTTTTTAGTCACTAAAATATGTCATCAATTTTATTTTACAGGGACTAGTTTAATATGTTCCAAATATTTCAAGGACTATAAAACAAAATAATGAAAGACCAAAAGTAATTTTTTTATTTTTCAAGGACTCAAATGAAAATAAATGTTTACGGGGACTAAAACTGAAATGAGTCATATTTATGAGACTAAAAAATATTTAAACCTATTTTTTTTTGTTTTGCATACATGATTATCACTTGTGATTTTTTTTTCTCCTTTTGTCATTAGCTTGCAGTGACGGCAGTAATAGCAATGACAGTGTTCATGAGAACTGAGATGCACCGTGATTCTGTGGATAGTGGAGGAGTTTACACTGGTGCACTTTTTTTCGCTATAGTAATAGTCTTGTTTAATGGGATGCCTGATATTTCTTTGACTATAAAGATGCTTCCCATTTTTTACAAGCAACGAGACCTCCTATTCTATCCTGCATGGGCATATGCTATTCCTAGCTGGATCCTTAGAATCCCAATTACATTGGCTGAAGTTGTTGTTTGGGTATTTGTCACCTACTATGTAATTGGATTTGATCCAAACATTGGCAGGTAAATAAGCTGTTGGAACCGGCGAGGACTCTGAGCCTGTTTGGATAATTTTTTCTATAAGCATTTATAATATGTATTTTTGAACTATTAGCTTCTTATATTAGCTGAAATCAGCTTCTATACTTTAATTTTTCAAAAGTTTTTTTTTTAACTTCTCCATAAGCACTTATCTATTTAACGAAATTTTCTCTTTTCTATATATGAAAAAAATAAGAATAAGAATGCAATACAAATCTAACTTCTAACTTCTCCATAAGTTAGAAGTCAAACTTCTGAACCCAAACAGGACTTCACTCTGTTGCCTTAGATATGAGATGTTGCTCTTGATGCAGGTTCTTCAAGCAATATCTTCTGTTATTTCTACTTGGTCAGATGGCTTCTGCATTATTTCGTTCAATTGCAGCAATGGGTAGGAACAATATTATTGCTAACACATTTGGGTCATTTGCAATAGTCACACTTCTTACGTTGGGTGGCTTCATATTGTCAAGAGGTACATCGATTGATATTGATACAAATGCTCAATAGATGTAACAAATGTTTTTTATTTTTCAAGTTTTTGAACCTTATATAGTGCTTATTTCGTTTGTTTTCCTCTTGAAACAGAGAATATTAAGAAATGGTGGATATGGGGCTACTGGATTTCACCCATAATGTATGAGCAGAATGCTATCATGGTCAATGAGTTCCTTGGGAGGAGTTGGAGCCATGTAATTTTTTAATTATCAAACTTCCAAATGTTCTTTAGTTCCCACTGAGTGGCTAGAACATATATTATTATTATTATTATTATTATTATTATTATTATTATTATTATTATTTTGTTGTCACCAAACACCAATTACAGGTTCTTCCAAATTCAACTGAGCCATTAGGAGTTGAGGTTCTGAAGTCTCGTGGTTTCTTCACACATGCATACTGGTATTGGATAGGGGTTGGGGCATTGTTTGGATATGTTATTCTATTGAACATCACTTTCAGTCTAGCCCTCACTTATCTCAACCGTGAGTATCTTTCCCAATGCAACTTTTGTGCTCTAGCTGTTAATGATACTATTACTAACATATGCTAATGATTGAGAAGCACTTGAAAAGCCACGGGCTGTCATATACAAAGAATCTCACGGAAATGAGCATAAAGACAAAGCTCTACAAGGTATTAAACTACCAATCAGAATCAGTGGAAATGCCTAGTAGTAGCAAGATAAAGATAGGTGATTTTTTTTTTTATGTACTAGTTGATGGATCCAACTCGTACTTGTACGAGTCTTTATCTAACAAAAATAGTAATTGATATGTGTAAGAAGAGCTGAAGAGGTGACAATCTGGGAGGTGATATGTGTCACAGTCCAAAGCCTTCTTTTCTTATATAGTAAATATTGATAGTAATTGAATTGATTGGTTACTTGTGTATACCTATGCATGCAAATTTGTGTTTTTCAGTTGTAACTCATATCATGAAGTTCTTCAGATTCTGAAAAACCATTTCAATTGTGTTGCAGGGAACTTGGGTGATAATAATGGGACAGAAAATATGTCTTCCAGGTTGGCATCAGTGAGGCTAGAGGGTATTGTTGAGTCCAGCCACAGGAGGAAAAGAGGAATGGTTCTTCCATTTGAACCACATTCTCTCACCTTTGATGAAATCACATACTCAGTAGACATGCCACAGGTGACTGATTCTCATACACAGAAATTGTAAAGTTTGGACTTGAAAAAGCACATTATCTTACCATAAGTCTGCTGCTACCATATGATAGAAAGCTCAAGCCCTTTTACTTTCAACCGGCAGGAAATGAGGAACCGGGGTGTAACTGAGGACAGATTGATCCTTCTGAAGGGTGTTAGTGGTGCATTCAGGCCAGGTGTTCTCACAGCTCTGATGGGTGTAAGTGGAGCAGGTAAAACAACAATGATGGATGTGTTAGCTGGAAGGAAAACTGGAGGGCATATCAAGGGGAGCATCACAATTTCCGGGTACCTCAAAAAGCAAGAAACATTTGCTCAAATCTCTGGCTACTGCGAGCAGAATGATATCCACTCTCCTCATGTTACAGTCTACGAATCTTTGCTCTATTCAGCTTGGCTTCGTTTATCACCTGAAATCAATTCTGAAGCCAGAAAGGTTAGTACTTGTTTAGATTACACATCAACTAGAGATATGACCAATGTAGTTCTTATAAGGCTTGGACAGTCCTCATCTTACAAGCCGGATCTGTGGGATTGAGTTAGGCCATAAAGTTACTAAATCTAAGATGGTATCAAAGCTTATCCTATATCTGTTATTGGGCCATCTGTGTTTGTTCACGCTCTAGATGTCTATTCCTAGGCGGGAGGGGTGTTGTTATTGGGCCGAACCACCCACGTTTGTCCACGCTTCATATGTCCAGTCCTGAGTGTAAAGGGGTGTGTTAAGATCTCACATCGACTAGAGATATAGCCAATTGTGGGGTTGAGTTAGGCCATAAAACCATTAAAATCTAAGAGTACTCAAAGTCCAACAAAGTCCCACACACTTCACCCTCACCCCAATAGTACCCTGGGAATTGCCTATACTAACTGATCACAAGCCTAAGTGTTATTTATCTTTGCTATTGGATCTGATAAATCATTACAGGTGTTCATTGAGGAAGTCATGGAGTTGGTAGAGTTGAACTTACTAAGGCAAGCTCTGGTTGGTTTACCTGGTGTGAGTGGTCTCTCTACTGAACAGCGCAAGAGGCTGACTATAGCAGTTGAGCTAGTGGCTAATCCCTCCATAATATTCATGGATGAGCCAACTTCAGGGTTAGATGCCAGAGCTGCTGCAATTGTTATGAGAACAGTTAGAAACACAGTGGACACAGGAAGAACAGTTGTTTGTACAATCCATCAACCAAGCATTGACATATTTGAAGCTTTTGATGAGGTGATAAGGGATGATATTTTGGTCAAAAGATGCTGCTATTTTCTAATTTGGCTTTCCATTCAAGTTGAGCTCGATTGATAAACAAAAATTTGGTTTCAGCTTTTCCTACTGAAGCAAGGAGGACAAGAAATTTATGTTGGCCCACTAGGTCGTCATTCTAACCACCTCATCAAGTATTTTGAGGTAGGGTGTGTCTAAAAGGTCAACAGGCATCATAAATGACATTTATCGTACTTGAAAGTTGTCATTGATACTGCATTGTTTCTAACCTTTACTTTCAACCAGAGAATTGAAGGGATTAGTAAAATCAAAGATGGATATAACCCGGCAACTTGGATGTTAGAAATTACAACTCCTTCACGAGAAATGGCTTTAAATGTTGACTTTGCTGATATATACAAAAATTCAGAATTACATAGGTAACTTAGTTCACCATTTTTTTAAGAGTTTAATAACTATGTACTGACAATGTTAAAGGATTTTATACAAACATCCAATTATATCTCGCCATGGTGTCACTTTGTAACATTACTTCCTAAAACATCTGCACAAATATCTATACGGTGAGATATGATTGGATGACGTCTGTGTAAAACTTTTTTATACTATCAATGCATAGTAATTAAATTCCATTTTTAAATATCTTACAAGGATATTATTTAAAAGAGGGCTGAAAATTTCTATATATTATCACATATTGTTAGGAGGAACAAAGCACTTGTAGCAGAATTGAGCAAGCCTGCTCCTGGTTCCAAGGAAGTTCATTTTCCCACTCAATATGCACAGCCATTTTTCATCCAATTCATGTCCTGCTTATGGAAACAACATTGGTCATACTGGCGCAATCCTTCATATACTGCAGTAAGATTTTTGTTCACTACATTCGTAGCTTTGATGTTTGGAACAATGTTCTGGGACCTTGGATCCAAAATGTGAGTTGTTACTATTGGTTAATTCTTAATTTAAAAAAAAGCACAAATTGTATTAAAACCCCCATCACACTGGGAATTTGATCCCCCTATGAAAAACAATGCAGAAGAAGGAAACAAGATCTGCTTAATGCTATTGGTTCCATGTATAATGCCATTCTCTTCCTTGGGATCCAGAATGCCAATTCTGTGCAGCCAGTGGTGGCCATTGAACGAACAGTCTTTTATAGAGAAACTGCAGCTGGAATGTATTCAGCCATCCCCTATGCAATTGCACAGGTAATAAAGGTTAAATGTGTTTTTAGTCCCCTATAAATAAGTCAATATTTACTTTTAGTCTCTCATTTTTAAAATATCTTTTTTCAGTCTCTCATTTTTTGAAATAGACAAGCCCCTCATAGTATTTTTGTTCAATCAACTAATGATGTATCAAACGGAGTGATAACTCGGGCTTGACCATATTAATAATAAATGACACATTATGTAGTTAAAACTCTTCAACTCACCTCATCTATACCTAATACCTCAATGAAGTTACCATGAGGGACCAATAATGGTCTATTTTAGAAAATGAGAAACTGAAATGAGACGTTTTAAATATGAGGGACTAAAAATGGATATCTCCTAAATTATAGCGACTAAAAACATATTTAATCTTAATAATTTATATAACTTTTAGAAGCATTGTTTACTGCTAATGTAACTTAATACACATTTTGCTTAGGTTGTAATAGAGCTACCATATATTCTTGTCCAAGCTGTAACGTATGGTGTCATAGTTTATGCTATGATCGGATTTGAATGGACTGCATCCAAGTTCTTCTGGTATCTGTTCTTCATGTACTTCACATTTCTATACTTCACCTTTTATGGCATGATGACTGTGGCTGTAACACCAAACCAACACGTTGCTTCCATTGTGGCCACCGCATTTTATGGGGTTTGGAATCTGTTCTCTGGATTTATTGTCCCAAGACCTGTAAGTCATGTAACCTACAAATGTAATAAGCAATGTTAAATGAGGAAATTAAAGTCTGCTGATGTTATGCATACTGATGCTTTAATTTTATTTTGGCTTAAATATGTTTTTAATCCCTACAAAATTAGTCAAATTTGATTTTAGTTCCTATGAAATTTTTATATATTTTTTAGTCCCCCTAGAAAATACAAAAAAAAAAGTGTGCTTTTAGTCTCTGGGGAGGAACTAAAAACACATTGTTTGTATTAAACGTAGGGACTAAAAATGCATAAAAAATTTATAGCGACTAAAATCAAATTTTGGCCAATTTTGTAAGAACTAAAAATATATTTAACATTTTATTTTCTATTTTCTGACCCGTTTGATGACAGAGCATTCCAGTGTGGTGGAGATGGTACTATTGGGCATGTCCTGTGGCTTGGACCTTATATGGATT
Source organism: Glycyrrhiza uralensis (assembly GCA_030159175.1). Classification (NCBI taxonomy): domain Eukaryota; kingdom Viridiplantae; phylum Streptophyta; class Magnoliopsida; order Fabales; family Fabaceae; genus Glycyrrhiza; species Glycyrrhiza uralensis. Next base: position 1,611,398 of record BRZY01000007.1, read on the forward strand.
GGCTTCATCACAGTTTGGAGATGCAACAAGTACCATTGAATTGAATGAGACAGTGGAAGAGTTTCTCAGAAGATACTTTGGTTATAGAGATGATTTTGTTGGAGTTGCTGCTGGTGTAGTTGTTGGGTTCACAGTGCTATTTGCTCTCACCTTTGCTATTTCTATGAAGGTCTTCAATTTCCAAAAGAGATAGAATAGAAATAGATGCTTTCAAGTGAATGTGTGTGTGTATATATATATAGATAGATGACTAGTGTAAAGTGTAAAGGAAAAGAAAGAAAGAAAAAAAATGCATAGGATAAGTTATTAATTATGCTGGTTTGAATTAGTAAGAAAATAAAATGTGGTTTGCTTACCACAAATGGTTTGGACTTTGAAGCCGCTGATGTCATTTTATCCTTTGTTCAACAGGTAGAGGGATTTATAGACAAACTTAACACTGTTATCTAAAATAAAAATAGGGGTTGTTCTTTTTATTTTTGTTTCAATAATAATATTTGAATATTCGTCAATTTTCAACACTCATTTAATATTTTTTTTCTTTTTTTTCTCTCTTATCATGTATTAACTATTTATCACATGTATCACTCTTCTATTTTCTAATTTTATTTGTCAGAGTGTCAAATGGCATATGAGTACGGGGTTTCAATTTTTGGCTCATGTGTATGAAAACAACCCTTAAATGTATTCTAGATCTTCGAATTGATTAATTTTCACAGTTGTGTGCAGAAGATACTTAAGAAAAAAAAAATGGCATATGGGTATCCAAAAATCGGTTTTTGTTTTTGTTTCACTTTTGTTGTTTTTTGAGAGGGGGTAGGTTGCATGTTCTTTTTTAACACACACACACAAACACTAGGAAAAGGACAACGAAACAGCGAAAGGAGTAACCTTGCAACGAGCAGTGTGATAGAAGTTCAAAAAAAAAAAAAAGCAGTGTTACAAAATGTCACTCCTAGAAAAATGTTTAATTAAAGAGAGCTGGCAGTGACACTTGTTTGTAGCTTAAATTCCACCCACTTTCAGATCAGAATCTTAATCTTAATTCTTAATAAACAATGCTTCCCACTATTCTTTGAATATTTTCTTAAAACAAAATAATGTAGTCTGTCCCATGATTCTCAATGATTTTTTTTTATTTTACGTTAAGGAGTATGTCACGTTAGAGACTAATCTTTTGCGAGAGTTTGTTCGACATTTCTAATAGATAGTATCTCTTTTAGTTAAGATTTTTTATATACCTAAGACTCAAATCCAAAATCTTGGTTAAGAGATAAGAGACTTTAGTTGGTCTCAATGATTAATCCTCACGATTTAGACAAAAAAAAACAATGGTTAAATGCAATATTTTTTAATGCTGAAGGAATTATAGTAGATCCTTTTAAATCTTGATGGGTATAAACTATAAACTACAAAATAAAATTATAAAGATAAGGCCGTTTAATTATTAGTCATAAATATCCAGCGGGGTCAAGCCATCAAAATCGATTCATGAATTTTTTTTTTTTGATAAGAAAATCGATTCATGAATTTGGATGGGAAACAAACATGTTCATTCATTTAACTCAAGTCATGACTAGACAGCATGTGGGGGTGATTAACGACAACTTTCTAGATGTGAGCCTTTAAAACTACTTTCCTTCGCAAAACCCCTCCCATGGCCATTCGTGATAGGTTGGCTGCTTTACTGTTTGCTCCATAGGCTGCTCCTTTTCTCTCTCCCTTCTAGAAGGCCTAGAGTACGTCGGTTTCAAGTTTCATTGGACACACACACATTAAATATCACAATGTTTGGTGACATGATTAGGGGATTCATTAATTATTAGTCCATCTGTTACATTTTATAAGAAATAAAAAAAAGTATGTTTTCTTGATATTTTTATAAGAAACAAAAGTTAAATGCTTATCACTTCTATTTTTACTATTATTTATTATAAGATCACTTTAAAAGGAATTCACATATTTTTTATACAAGTAAAATATGAAAATATCATAATGTTTCCTATTTTCCTCCTTCCTCCTGTCTTTTTCTTAGAATAATAATAAATTCTCTTATTTTTTATTCTTATTAATCTTTTTATTTACTAAACTGAAAAAGTATTAAATATTTTTACGTTTTCAAGATCTTAAATGCATTAATTTTTTTTCATTTAATACTTATTTTATAAAATAGTAGAAGGATACTAAGAAAAATTTAGATTAAAAGAGTCACACCCTCGTGTAAGGTCGAAAAGATCCATTAACCAAGTCACAACTAGTATGAACAGAGAATTCGACCATCTGTGTCAACCCCAGCCCATTGACTAGTTACTATTAATTTTTAGGCCAAATTAGTAAACTCATCTTTTATTATTATTATTTATTTTTTCAATTTAGTCATTTAGGAAAAAATTTTGACAATAAAGTCATTTATATTTATTTATTTTTTCAATTTAATAATTTTTTGATTACGTGTCTATTTTTTATTGGGCCAACACCATCACCTGATATCAATCAGTAACTGAGATGTCATCAAAAGGACTAAGTTGAAAAAATAAATAAACATAAGAGACTTTGTTGTTAAAAAAATTTAATAAAAAACTAAATTGAAAAAATAAACAAAAATAAGAGACCAATTTACAAATTTTGTCAAATTTTTAATAGCAACTAAACAACACTATTTGAGCTTGTTCTATCCAGAAAAAAGAAAAGCCACTTGTTGTACATTTTACTCCTTTGATCGAAACTATTGTCTTAAAATTATTAATGGGGTTTGGGTTTGTGTTTAATTTGGATGGATTTGGATTTTGGACCGTTAAAAATAGAAAAGGAAAAATATCTACAAGCACACGTCATAACCATTGCTCTAGTAATAATTATTTAGCAATCGAGTACTACTATTATCTAATCTAGAAGTTGAATATTTATTTTATTGGTCCACTTATCCTTTCAACGCCTATCAAATTTGTTGACGAGTGTTGCTGTATTTCGTTTCGTTTCCACACCGCAATCTAGAAGTCCATATGCCAAGATTTTGATTTTTTCTACTAGCTGCCAGTATATTCGGGACGCAATAGAAATATAGAAACACTAGATAATTTACACATGTGAAATTTCTTCTTTTCAAAGCATGCATTTATTTATTTATTTATTTATTTTCTTTAAATAGAGGAAAAAGAAATTTCCGTGACTGACGTCCATGCTGAGGTAATATTAGTTTATTTTAGCTATTGCTGCTTCTTTTCTTTTCATCAAATTAAATTAATGTCAATAAGAAGATTAAATGCAAATGGTTAAATACACTCATTTCAAGAGACAGTTTTGACTAATGCCGAGTGTGATTTTTAATGATGGCATAATCCGATATCAAATTTTATTTATCTCTTACTCGAATACAAATTAATACAAAAGTTATTTTTCCTAATTACAATAGGTGTAAAGAAAAAATTAAACTAATGTCGAGATTCCCGTGAGTTAACCAGTTGGCCTCCATCCAGAGTGGAATTAATTTTCAAAACATTAGTCATGTCTCGTCTCCCTATCTTCCAATTGAATGTAAAAATAATAATAATAATAATAATAATAATTACAAATATTTCTCCTCTCGTGTTACTTTTCAGCCGTACTAGTCAAGGTCCTATCTTGTGTCTTAATAATATTTTTTTTGGGGAATGGCCTTTTTTTTTGTTTTTTTATTTCATTATTAATTTTTCTTTCTCAATTCATTTTGCTGAATTATTATTTGTCGTTGCAAAAGATATTCCAACGCCAACTAGAAGGCTTAGCCCAGCCGCCTTGTTTTAATTTTAATCCTAAATAAATAAATAAATAAAATAACTACGGAACAATAATATTCCCCTCTTTTTCTTCTTTTTGAATCAATTGTGTTATTCTTCATCATCATCATTTGTTAAAGTAAGAATTTTAAAATAATAACAACAATAAAATTCGAATCAATAATAATATGGTAAAAATTACTCACACCCGTAATTAATAATTATAATTATTACCTATAGTATTTCAGAAAGAAATGAGTCTTGGACTAATTTATATTTAGCAGAGAGGAAAATAAAACTTAACCACCACGAATTATTTCGTCACTAAAAATTGAATTCAGATACTAGCAAAGTCCATCTCTTAGACGGTGCCCAATCCCGTGGTTTTAGTGACATTTTTTTGAAGGTATTCTTATTTCTGTTCCTTTAACCCACGCTTAAATTCTTCAAATATCCATGAACAAATTGAAAAAAAAACTAGAGAATGTGACTGTCTGCACAAACTTTGAGTTCTGGAGGGCTTTATTTTAATTTTTATCTTATAATATATACCATTGTTAAGCATGGTTTATGTTAAATTAACATGTTATTACATGAAACCCGTGTGCATCATGAGGTCGTTACTACAAGTTACGCAAACATTACACATATTCTACGATAAAACCCGACAACTAGGAAATTTCCTTATATTATATTTGACCATATTGGAATTAAATTCCCCGCGTGTCCGTCTTTCTTTTCTGACTGCTAGTGGTATTTTCACATTATTAAATAATAATTTAATTTAATTATTGAAAAAAGGACGCATGTTTCAACGTTTGACTCTTCAAACGCCGCCTTGTATTTTGGAAATCAAAGGTATAAATACACACATGTTCCTCCCATCTCACACTCATTGCCTTTACCACCAAAGAGAAAAGCTCAAAGCTTTAATCTTAACAACAATTATCACATTCACACCCCGAAAAACCAAACTTTCTCTTTCTTTTTTTTCCCATTTTATTTTTCATCATTCATTGATTCTTTTCATCACATTAGCTCAAAGAAGAAGAAGAAGAAACAAGAAGTTGAAGTTGTTTTTGTGGTTGTTGTTGTTGTTGGGTAACAACAATAATGGAAGGAACTGATATATACAGAGCGAGTAATAGTTTACGAGCAAGAAGCTCCACTGTTTGGAGGAACAGTGGAGTTGAGGTTTTCTCAAAGTCTTCACGTGAAGAGGATGATGAAGAAGCTCTCAAGTGGGCTGCACTTGAGAAACTACCAACATACAACCGTTTAAGGAAAGGGTTGTTGACAACATCTCATGGACCCGCAAGTGAGATCGATGTCACAGATCTTGGGTATCAAGAAAGACAGAAACTTTTGGAGAGGTTGGTTAAGGTTGCTGAAGAGGATAATGAAGGGTTCTTGTTGAAACTCAAGGAGCGAATTGATAGGTAATTTCAAAAAAAAAGATCATTCATTAATTTGCATTCTTCTCTCTTTTGTTTTGTTTTAATAAGTAATTAACTTATAATTTCCTTTCAACGATCCTATTTTGTTAAAGTGTTCTGGGACATGAGAAATTATATGAGATCTCGTGTACATCACTTCTGAGAACAACAATATTGCAATCTTTCTTATTCTGAACTCTTTTACTGAAACTTTTGAATGTCTCTTAAAAGACTCCTCTTTTTGGCTTAAAAACCAAAACTCATGTATATCTAGAATAATCATCGACTATAACATACCCATATATTTTTCCTCTAAGACTCGAAGTTTTGGTAAGACCAAATAGATCGATGTGTAAAAGCTCAAGAAACTTTTTGGGTTGGAATTTCATTCTTTGGATAAAACTGGATTTAGAATGTTTTGTAAGAACACGTTTCACAAAGTTTGACTTTAGCTTTGTTAAGAAGTAATTGACTTATAAGTTTCTTATTATCTCATATGCTTTGTTTGTTGTTTATTTTTGTTTTCTCTGTAGAGTTGGGCTTGATATTCCAACAATTGAAGTTCGATATGAGCACCTGAATATTGAGGCTGAGGCTTTTGTGGGAAGCAGGGCTTTGCCCAGTTTCATTAATGCTGCTACTAATGTAGTTGAGGTAGGGAGCTTCATAAAGTTTTAGGCTTTTTCAGTTTTTTTTTTCTATGTTCTGTTTTTGCACAGTTAGCCTTACTCACAATCTCTCTCTCTCTCTCTCTCTCTCTGTTTGGTCTTTTCCAGGGTTTCCTTAATGTTCTCCATATTATCCCAAGCAAAAAGAGACATGTGAATATTCTTAAAGATGTTAGTGGGATCATTAAACCTCGGAGGATGACACTGCTTTTGGGTCCTCCAAGCTCAGGAAAAACCACTCTCCTTTTGGCCTTATCAGGAAAGCTTGATCCAAGTCTTAAGGTAAATGATTGAGATCTCCCTTGAATATGCAGATGACAGTGTTTGGAAGAGCTTATGACTGGCTCATAAGCTGCTTTGTGCTTATTTTCATAAGCTCTCCACAATAGCATATCAAAACAGTTTATAATTTATAAAATTAGCTTATACATAAACACATAGATAAACTGTTTATCCAAATAGACCCTTAATTAATTAACAAAAATAGTAATTTTCTTTTTCTTTTTGTGTAGATAAAAATAATAATAATTTGGATACCTATATATGTTTTCTTCCTTCAGGTATCTGGAAATGTGACTTATAATGGGCATGGAATGAATGAGTTTGTACCTCAAAGAACTGCTGCATATATCAGTCAGCATGATGTTCATATTGGAGAAATGACTGTGAGGGAAACCTTGGCTTTCTCAGCAAGGTGCCAAGGAGTTGGATCTCGTTATGGTGAGTCCATTTTTACCACCTTGTTAATTAATATTTATATTTATTTTCAAAATCTAAATTTGGGATTTGTGTAGCCTAAGCTTGATTGGTTATTAATTATTATTTTTTGGGATCCACACAGACTTGCTATCTGAGTTATCTAGAAGAGAGAAGGCAGCAAATATCAAGCCTGACCCAGATATTGATGTCTACATGAAGGTAATAAAAATAAGCTATAATTATCAATCTTTATTTCAGTATAAAAAAAAGCTAATTTTTTATACTATCTTTGGCATATCTGATTGTGTTTTGATATAACAGGCAGTTTCAACTGAAGGCCAGGAGTCAAGCATAGCAACAGATTACGTCCTGAAGGTATATATATAATACTAAAATAAAGTTCAGTTTAACTAGGTTTTTTTTAATTAGTTCTATCCTCATAAGTCATAAGCATAAGCATGGATACAAACTTAATTACGTACCACTTAAGTCATTTTCTCAAAAATAAAATAATATTGTTTTTCAACTAAGATTAAACCCCCCTTTTTTTCTATCTTACTCTCATTTGTCATCCTTATCTAATCAAACCCATTAAAAAATTCATTTTTTTAATATTCTAAGTTTGGTTAGTTGACTGCTTAAAAAAAAAAGTTTGGTTAGTTGACGAGTTTATTAATTCTTCTACTACAATTGTTTTTACAAGAACTTACAAATATTTTCCTCTTTTATATTCTGTTATACTAATGAAACTTACATATAATTTTATCTTTCATACAATTTTGTAATATCATATTATATAAAATTCTAATTTCTCATTTATACATAATTCCATAGCTAGGTTCTGTCATGTCTTGCATACATTAATGTTCAATTTGATGTCACACATTAAAGTATGTTATAAGCACAAGAACTTGATAAACTTCTTCATAAGCACTTATAATCTGTATTTTTTAACTAATAATTTCTCACATAAGTTGAAATTAACTTTTGCACTTCACTTTTCTCAAAAGCTATCTTTTTTAACTTCTCCATAAGCACCTATCTATTTGTTAACAACTGTCTATCTAACAACTTTTCCTCTTTTCCATAACCACCTAACTTCATAAGCTAAAAGTTGAGTTTCTGCATCCAAAAATGACCTTAATATAAAATGAATCTCTATCGCTTAAAATGAATCTCTGCTACATAATATAAGATGAATTTCTGTCACTTAAATATAAAAATCATTATATCCAACGGCTATGACCAGGTCTCTCACAGTGAGTGACCTGTACAAGTCTCTCACCCTAGCCTGGACCTCAGTTTGATGTCACACATTGAAGCATGTTATAAGCCTAAGGGACTTAGTTTTTTACTAACTATATATATGATTATGCAGATTTTGGGGTTGGACATATGTTCTGATACCATGGTGGGGGATGAAATGTTGAGAGGTATCTCAGGAGGACAAAGGAAACGTGTGACCACAGGAGAGATGTTGGTTGGTCCAGCAAATGCACTCTTCATGGATGAAATATCAACTGGTTTAGACAGTTCCACAACATTCCAAATTGTGAACTGTCTTAGACAATATGTTCACATCCTTAATGGAACAGCAGTTATCTCACTTCTCCAACCAGCACCTGAGACCTATGATCTCTTTGATGACATAATCTTGATCTCTGATGGACAAGTTGTGTACCACGGACCGCGCGAATATGTTCTTGACTTCTTTGAAACCATGGGGTTCAAGTGTCCTGAGAGGAAAGGTGTTGCTGATTTCCTTCAAGAAGTTACTTCAAAGAAGGATCAGGCTCAGTATTGGGTTCGTAGGGATCAACCATATAGGTTTGTGACTGTTACAGAGTTTGCTGAGGCTTTTCAGTCATTCCACATTGGTAGGAAACTTGGGGAGGAACTTGCTGTTCCTTTTGATAAGTCTAAGAGCCACCCTGCTGCTTTGACTACTAAGGAGTATGGTATTAACAAGACAGAGCTCTTGAAGGCTAACTTCGCTAGAGAGTATTTGCTCATGAAAAGGAACTCTTTTGTTTACATCTTCAAGCTATGTCAGGTATGTTCAACCTCTTAAATACTTAGTATCTTTCATTTTTGTAGATATATGTTTTTAGTCCTCGTAAATAAGGTAATGTTTGTTTTTGGTCTCAATTTTGAAATATCTCATTTTGGTCATCTATTTTTATTTTATTTTTTTAAAATAAGTCACATGTAGTCACTCAAAATACCATCAATAGGGGATATGCGTGGTCTATTTCAAAAAATGATGGACCAGAATGAGACATGTTAAAATTGGGAGATTAAAAGCAAATATTTTTATATTTATAGGGACTAAGGGCCTGTGGATTGACTTATGCAGAGTTTATCTACCGATATTAACAGTTGTGACAGTGTTTGGCATAATTTATGAAAACAACTTATGACTTGGTCTTATTTTCATAAGCTTTATATAATACCTTATCAAAACAGCTTATATGAAATTAATTTCATCACATTTCCTCTTTAGCACTTATCATAAGTGCTTAAATAAGTTGTTTATCCAAAGAGGCCCCAAAAACATATTTAACGAATGTAATTATTATTATTGTTGTTGTACATGGACATGAATGATTAGATTTTGACTTGTCATTTTGCTCTTTATGTTTTGCAGCTTTTTGTCATGGCATTGATAGCAATGACACTATTTTTCCGGACTGAGATGCATCATGATGATCAAGATGATGCGGGTGTTTATGCTGGTGCTTTGTTTTTCACATTGGTGACTATTATGTTCAATGGAATGGCTGAGATTTCTATGACCATTGCTAAGCTTCCCGTTTTCTACAAGCAAAGGGACCTTCTGTTTTATCCCTCATGGGCATATGCTATTCCTACATGGATTCTCAAGATTCCAGTCACAATAGTGGAAGTTTCTCTTTGGGTTTTCCTCACCTACTATGTCATTGGATTTGATCCAAATGCTGGAAGGTAAAAAAAGAAAAAGAAAGCTGTTTTTTTTATCTGTTTGGACTTGGAGCATGTGATTGTGAATGCATGCTACTTGTATTGTTACTTATGATTAATGTGATGTGTTTGAATTTTGGTGCAGGTTGTTCAAGCAGTTCATTTTGCTGTTTTTCGTCAGTCAAATGGCTTCTGGGTTGTTCAGAGCCATTGCAGCATTGGGTAGAAACATGATTGTTGCCAACACATTTGGTTCCTTTGCAGTTCTTACACTTCTTGCATTGGGTGGCTTCATTCTCTCAAGGAGTAAGTTCAACTAACACACATTACTAATCTGTGCTCGGACTAAACTCTGGCCACAGATTGTTCCATCGCCAGGGATCGAACTCGGGTACCAACCGAGCTTGTCCCTTTAGATGGAGCGCATTAACTACTTGCGCCCAATCTCATGGTTTCAAATACATTTAATTCAGCCAAAAAGAATAAAAAAAAAAGTTATTAAATTTAATTATTATTATTATTATTACTGTTATTATTATCATCATCATCTCATGATGAAATGAAAAACCTTATTTGCTAATGAATGGTTCTTGCATTACAAACAGAGGATATCAAGGGCTGGTGGATTTGGGGTTACTGGATCTCACCTTTGATGTATGGGCAAAATGCTTTGATGGTCAATGAATTCCTTGGGAACAGTTGGAAGAAAGTAATTTCTTGAACTTGCTTGCAACTTTGAATTTTATTTATTTATCTACTTTTTGGTTAAGAAACATACAATACAATAGACAAGCCTAATGTATTTGCTACACAATTAATTACAGGATAATTTGGGAGCTACATATCTGGATACCCGTGGCTTCTTCACAGACTCATATTGGTATTGGATAGGCTTTGGGGCATTGGTTGGATTTGTGTTCCTATTGAACATGTTGTTTGGTATAGCTCTTGCTATACTTGGCCCATTTGATAAGCCTCAAGCAAATATTTCTGATGATTCAGAAGCCGATGCAGCCGCACAAGAAGTCGAATTGCCACGCATTGGTGAGACTGAGATAGCTCTCTATTTTTGCTTATATCACTCATATATACTTGTTGAACTGAATGTGCTGGTTGATTTTTACTAGTTGCTTAACATCTTTTTTCCAATTGTTGTCATGCAGAAGGTTCAGAGAGAGATGGTTCTATTGTGGAGTCCAGCCATGGAAAGAAAAAGGGAATGGTTCTTCCTTTTGAACCATATTCCATCACTTTTGATGAAGTTGTATACTCTGTTGACATGCCACAGGTAAGTCAAATTCACATTCAAAAGTGTGATAAAATCTATTCAGCATTTTGGATTTTCAAGATTAGTTTTGTTGACTCTTGGATTTCTAATAATTGCAGGAAATGAAGGAGCAGGGTGTTAATGAGGACAAATTGGTGCTTTTGAATGGTGTTAGTGGCGCATTCAGGCCCGGTGTTCTCACAGCTTTGATGGGTGTGAGTGGAGCTGGTAAAACAACTTTGATGGATGTTTTGGCCGGTAGGAAAACCGGTGGATACATTGAAGGAAGCATCAAGATTTCTGGGTACCCTAAGAAGCAAGAAACATTTGCTAGAATCTCTGGCTACTGTGAGCAGAATGATATCCATTCACCTCATGTTACAGTCTATGAGTCCTTGCTTTACTCGGCATGGCTTCGTTTACCTGCAGGAGTTGATTCCAAGACCCGAGAGGTTAGTTGATATTTCTATGGTTTTCCTTTTTCCTAGAGATAAGACCTAAATAGAATATATAATTAAATAGGCAATCCTCACCTTACAAACCGATTTTGTTAAGGATGAGTTTGGAGTTCGGACACTAGGTCTAAGATACAAAATCCAAGAGTAGTTGTATTTCTAAGTTTGGAGGTTGATTGTTCTTAACTTTTTGGACTTGGACAAATGGCTGCAGATGTTTATTGAGGAAGTCATGCAACTGGTGGAGTTGGTCCCATTGAGGAACTCGCTGGTTGGTTTGCCTGGTGTGAGTGGTCTCTCAACCGAACAGCGCAAGAGGCTGACTATTGCAGTTGAACTAGTGGCTAATCCATCCATCATTTTCATGGATGAGCCTACTTCTGGTTTAGATGCAAGAGCTGCCGCTATTGTTATGAGAACGGTCAGGAACACCGTGGACACAGGAAGAACAGTTGTGTGCACCATCCATCAACCTAGCATTGACATTTTTGAAGCCTTTGATGAGGTAAATGTTGATAATAAACTAATGATAAGTGAAGCTTCTTTTTGTAGTTTTCCATTGGACTTGAATCTGACATGTTATGTGCAATTCTAGCTATTCCTAATGAAACGTGGAGGACAAGAAATCTATGTTGGGCCACTCGGTCGTCATTCTAGCCATTTGATCAAGTATTTTGAGGTAGGATCATATATTTAAATTCAATATTGATTTATGTGAATGACTATAGTTCTTGATAATAGTTACTGAATTTTTCAAACAATTTCCATTTGTCCAGAGCATTGATGGTGTGAGCAAAATCAAAGACGGATATAACCCGGCAACATGGATGTTGGAAGTTACAACCACAGCACAAGAACTCAGTTTGGGTGTTGATTTTACTGATCTATACAAAAACTCTGATCTATTTAGGTAAGCCAATGCATATGGATATGACTCTATCAAAATATGCATATACATATATTGTTGTTGTTCTTTGTTTTCTTTATTTTGCAACATGCTTAAAATTGTTATTTCTACATGGCTCTTCAGGAGAAACAAGCAGCTTATACAAGAACTGAGCCAGCCTGCTCCTGGTTCGAAGGATCTTCACTTCCCTAGTCAATTCTCTCAGTCTTTCTTGGTCCAATGCCAAGCTTGCTTATGGAAACAACGTTGGTCGTATTGGCGTAATCCGCCATACACTGCCGTGAGGTTCTTCTTCACCACTTTCATAGCCTTGATGTTTGGAACAATGTTCTGGGACCTTGGGGGCAAACAGTAAGTTTCATATTACTCACCAAACAAAGCAAAAATAATCACATATTTTTATCATCTCCCTATATTCAATGGAAATCTGATTCCTTCTGGTGACTTTAACAGCACAAGTAGACAAGACCTGTTGAATGCTGTTGGTTCAATGTATACTGCTGTTCTCTTCCTTGGGGTACAAAATTCCTCTTCTGTACAACCTGTGGTTTCAGTTGAAAGAACTGTATTCTATAGAGAAAAAGCGGCTGGAATGTATTCTGCCCTACCCTATGCATTTTCACAGGTAACTAACTAAAATCATTGTTTAATTCTACTACTACAGTTTGCAAACTAGGAACACTCATGTTGTTAACACAAACTCCTTCCCTTCCTTTTTGTCACAGATTTTGGTTGAGCTACCTTACGTTTTCGCGCAAGCCGTGACATATGGTCTGATAGTTTATGCCATGATCGGATTCGACTGGACCGCGGAGAAATTCTTTTGGTACCTGTTCTTCATGTACTTCACATTGCTCTACTTCACCTTCTATGGCATGATGGCTGTGGCAGTGACACCAAATCACCATGTTGCTTCCATTGTGGCTGCTGCTTTCTATGCAATCTGGAACCTCTTCTCAGGATTCGTTGTCCCAAGACCCGTAAGTGTTACTAACCTATATATATGTGTGTGTGTTGGAAATATCCAAGTGTGAGTTAGTCCCACTTTGGTTAGGAATGGGTCAAATGAAGAGAATATAAGAGATAAGACCCATATACTCAATACCTTAAGGTTTTGGGAGAAGATGTGGTGTCGATGTCTGCTTGTCTCATTGGCACAGATCCCCCTACTGTTGAGCTCCCCTGGAACTCCCTACAATATATAGAATAATAATGCATTGATTGAGAAGTAACATAGGAGAAATGTGTATAATATAATGTATATGTATGCTTACTTCACCTTTCTTTCTTTGTATAACAGAGCATTCCAGTGTGGTGGAGATGGTACTATTGGGCATGTCCAGTGGCATGGACTATCTATGGATTGGTTGCATCTCAATTTGGGGACATAACTACAGTAATGACCACTGAAGGTGGAAAAGATGTGAAACAATTCCTAGAAGACTTCTATGGCGTTGAGCATGACTTCATAAAATATTGTGCAATTGTGGTTGCTGGCATTGCTGTTCTCTTTGCTTTCATTTTTGCTGCTGCAATCAAGGCCTTCAACTTCCAAAAGAGATAGATCATTGCACTCTCTTTCCACAGAACATGGAAGATTCTTTATATTATTAAATTTTTTCTCCCCAATTTCTCCTTTTTGCTATACTACTTGTATCTATCCTCCATGTAACACTTGTTGCTTAGGAAACTTATTTCCCTTCTACTGCCAATTTTAAGCTTTATTGATATTTTTTTTATAAATGTACAAGCATGTGAAAGAATAAGATGATACTTTTTGTATTGTTAGTTTGGTTTTGTCTTTGAAAGATAATGTATTTTGAGGCGAGTCTTTTATAATCACTTTCTGAGTTCTTAATTCTCTATTCCTTCTCTTGTGATAATTGATATTCGTCCACTTAATATTGAATTTGCGAGAAAGAAGCTTTGGAATCTTAAACTTCAACCTCTACATTATCTCCTCGATCAATAAACTTTTGTACATAAGAAAAAGGCTATCACGACTTGGTTTTATAACATTTTATTATTCCCAATCATCTCCGTTATGTCATGCCCGCGCCATAGGGCAGAAGGCCAATCAATACTCAATAGTATTTTTTACAAGATATAATAGCAGTAATAATAATAAAAATAATAATTGAAAATGCATGTAAATATTATTATCAAGAAAATCAATGCTTGTTAAACCAAATTGGTGTGGTCTGAGTGATAAGTGGTTTGTATCTCTTAAATATGTGGTTGGGGGTTTGCAATTGTGCGCGGATAATACCCTGAGAAGAAAAAATCGATGCTTGTTAACTTCTGATGATCTAAGTAGTGAAGAATTTGACTATCCACAAATTAGGTATTGGATTTGAGTTTATTCTAAATGAAAAAATAATAAGTGTTGGAATAATTTTTTTCTTAATTGAGTCTATCTAACTTGTTTTGGATTATTCGAGGTCTAATATGATTTTCAAATATTAAGAATATCAAACAAAATAAAGTTCACAATATGTTTGGTTTTACTTATTTTTAGTGTTTTTTCTCTCTCCAAAAACTCTTGGAACAGTGGCGTATTTGACCTCTTGTTAAATAACGAACCCTTGCGTTTTATTAGGTGCTCTATAAGCAGATTCAGAGATTAATACCTGGTTATGCTTCGGGACTTTGTTCTTAAGGTTTGCTTAGCAGTCTATTTCACAGCTGGGATACCAAAAAAACACAGTTGTGATTTCTGCAGGGCTTGTTGCGTACTCCTGGGTCTCAAGGTCAGATTGGTTCACAGCAGGTGTGTGGAAATTTTCATAGGCGAAATCTGGCGATGGTTCACCTTCTTTCAGGCACTGACATTTTCACACCGGAGGTGTCAGAATGACAGGATCTTCATAGGTGTGAATACGGAGTGCATCACAATAAGATAGAAAGTAGCAACAGAACGAACCACAGAGATCCCCACACCCGCGGTGCGATTTTAATCACTGTTGTGAAAGTGTTATACTCCATCCATTTTCATCAACGAGCCTCTAGGTATCTTTGGGAACTGTGGGGGTGTTAATTATTAATTGGTACTGTTATTCCTGCATAAATCGGTCTCCATGACCATTATGGAATTTGGTGTCAAGTCTCTTTTCTTTCGATGTTTATAGGTTTGACATTTTATAATTTTTTTTTGGCAATTGGCCTCCTTGTATTCTTCGGTCTTGTTGATTGAGGGCATGTGTTGACTCTCTTTTGGTTAAGGTTTCTCATTAACAAATTTGTTAGCTTATAAAAAAAAAGTTGGTTTGAAAAGAAAATATTTTTTTAAAAAAGCTCTTGATAAGATTTTAATTGCAAGTTGTTTCAACACAAAATAATGTAACTTAAGAATACAAAACCTATTTATTTTTTGGGGCTTCTACGGTCCCGTTGATAAAACAACGGTTGTGGAACCGTTGTTTTATTAACCAATGATAAATGAGAGTTTTGTCATGTCAAATTATTATTTTTAAGGATTATAATTCTTTTATATTATATTGTAGTTCTTAATCTTTTTTATTTTACAAATTTGTCTGTGTGAAAAAGAGCTATGTCTGTAGGTGAAAGTCTTGTTTTTCCCTCTCCTGTTTTAATTTTACGATAGGTGATCCTCTATACTTGATATTCTGTTCCTTATGGCCTCCGATCAACCACCGATGAAGGTTGCCATCTCTTCCGCTGATCTGGTCTCCAATGACGACCGCTCCATCGCCGCTGACTCATGGTCCATCAAGACCGAGAACAGCAGTACTCTCAACGACGACCAACGCCACGTCGACACCACCGAAGCTCTCTCCAACACCAACTTTCGAGCTCTCTTCGACTACAGATTCACCTCTCTCTCTCTCTCTCTCTCTCTCTCTCGCTCCCTCCGACTACAGGTTCCTCTCTCTCTCTCTCTCTCTCTCTCTCTATGAGATCGCAAATCCGTGAATATGTATGCATTAGGGTGAAAGTGAAAGTGAAAGCCGTTAATTAGGACCAAGCGAAATTCCTTGGTTTTCGGAATTTAAGAAGAGGAAGTGAGGTGTAGTAAACTAAAATTGTTAACAGCAGTGACTCTGAGTTACACTTTCAATTTTCACTGTTTGAAGGTTTTAATATTATTTTATGTTTCCAGATGTTTCTGTTTCAGAATGAGCATCTGAATGCATTTGAGCTTTTTCTTCGTACTATTTAGGTTGAGCACCGGAATGTTTCTGAGCTTTTTGGGATAATCGATTTTTGCTTATGAGGGAAAAAATAATAATTGAAGTTTTTGTTGAGAACTAAGAATTCAAGCAAAGTAAAACAACAATCTGGGAATGACTTATGTTGTTGAATGAAATAACTTACAGCAATTAAATAGCCTTTACAGTCCTAATTGAAAGCAAGAAAATGGGTCACGTTACCTAAGACGTGGCAAACATCTGATAAATAAAATAACCACCCACTTCCTAGTTAATAGGCATTACTCTAGAAGATCAAAAACCAACTAAAACAGAAAATATCTACTAAAACAGAAGATATCCTATCATTTCCTCCCTTAAACTGAGCGATCAGTTTACTTTTGGTACTTGGCAAACTCCAAGCAAACTTCGAAGCTTAAGAAAATTGTCCAATTTAAGAGGCTTGGTCATCACATCTGCAATTTGCTTTTGAGTTCCACAAAAAACTAACTCCACATCTCCTTCTTTTGTAAGATCACGCAAGAAATGGAAACGAACATCAATGTGCTTGCAGCGTCCATGTAACACAGGATTCTTGGAGAGTTTGATTGTTGAACTATTGTCACAAAACATTGTAGTACTGCCACATTGAGAGTGCCCAAGTTTCTCCAAAATGCTGGCTTGACTGGCACAGTATGCAGCAGCCACAAACTCTGCCTCAATTGTTGAAAGAGCAACAATAGGCTATTTTTTAGACGACCATGAGACAGCAGCTGAGCCCATTAGGAAAACATACCCAGAAGTGCTTTTTCTATCCTCTAAATCACCAGCATAGTCACTATCAGCATAACCCACCAAGTCAGCACTCCCTCCCTTCTTGTAGAAAATCCCAAAATCTATTGTTCCCTTTAGATACCTTAACACTCTTTTTGCTATTTGCAGATGCAGTTCTGTTGGCTGCTCCATATATCGACTAATGAGACTAACCAGAAACATTAAGTCAGGTCGAGTAGCTGTTAGGTACATCAAGCTACCTACCACTTGTTTGAAGAAAGTTGCATCCACCTTAACACCTTCTTTATCCTTGCAAATTCTGAAACCTGGGACAATAGGATTAAGTACAGAGTTGCTTTCTTCCATTCCAAATCTCCTCAACACCTCCATGGCATACTTTCTTTGACAAATATAGATTCCATCATCTCTTTGCAGCACCTCAATACCAAGAAAATATCTCATCCTTCCAAGATCGGACATATCAAATTCATGCATCATCGAATTTTTAAAATCTTCAAACATAGACTCATCATTCCCAGTAAAAATAAGATCATCAACGTAAATACTGATAATCAAAATTTTACCTTCTTTACTCGCTTTGACAAACAAGGTGTGCTCACTGTGACATTTCTCAAATCCTTCCTTCACAAAATAAGCTTCTATTATGCTAAACCAGGATCGTGGGGCTTGTTTAAGCCCATATAGAGCCTTCTTCAACTTATAGACCTTGTTTGGACTGTCTTTCTTCTCATAACCCCTTGGTTGTTCCACAAATACATCCTCATTCAGCTCACCATGTAAAAATGCAGACTTTACATCTAATTGGTATACTGTCCAGCCTCTTTGTGCAGCAAGAGCAATAATCATTCGAACTGTGTCCATTCTCGCCACGGGTGCAAATACTTCAGTGTAGTCAACTCCATACTGTTGTGCATATCCTTTAGCTACTAGACGTGCTTTGTACTTGTCCAACTCCCCCTTTTCATGAAGTTTTGTCTTATAGACCCACTTAACTCCAATCTTTTTGGCATGTGATGGAAGATTAGTCAACACCCAAGTTTCATTCTTCTCAATAGCTTTCATCTCAGCGTCCATAGCTGCGCTCCTCTACTTATTCTTTACAGCCTCTTCAAAATGCACAGGATCAGCTGTTGTAAACAGTACCATATTAGTCACATCTTCTTCTTCTTCTTCTTCTTCTTCTTGAGAAATACCTTCCCCACTCTCATAGTCATTCATCCAGACTGGTCTTCTTCTGGGTCTCCTTTCATTTGAGCTAGGTGGACTCACATCATTCATGTTGCTTGAGGAATCTGTCTCCACCTCTTCTGCACCATTATCTCCTTCACTATCCTCCTCAATGTCATCGTTCAAGGCAACTTCTCCTTCATTTTCACCCCACTCTAGATCAACTGAAATTAACTCTCTATAGTTATCATTCCAATCCCAGCATTTATCTTCTTCAAACTTGACATCTCGGCATACCACAATCCTTTTTGATATTGGATCATAAAGCCTATAGGCTATGGATTCCTCACTGACTCCCAACAGCGCACAACTAAAACTCTTGTCTTCCAATTTTTTTCTCTTGGCATCTGGTACAAGCACATGTGAGACACATCCAAAAACCCGAAAGTGCTCAACTGAAGGTTTAATTCCACTCCAAGCATCTTCTGGAGTCATGTCTTTCACAGCTAGAGTAGGACTGCGATTTAGAATATGAACAACCCAATTCATGGCTTCTGGCCAAAAATTCTTTGGAATCTTTTTATCTGAAAGCAAACTCCTCACCATATTCATAACTGTCCTGTTCTTCCTCACTGCAACTCCGTTTTGTTGTGGAGTGTATGCAGCTGTCAGTTGCCTCTTGATCCCATTCTCTTTACAGAACTGGTTAAATTCTTGTGAGGTGAACTCCCCTCCTCAATCAGTACGTAGACACTTAATGCAACTCCCTGTTTCTTTCTCAACAAGGCTTTTGAAGTGTTTAAAAGTTATGAATGCATCTGATTTCTCTACCAGAAAATATATCCATATTTTACGAGTAAAGTCATCAATGAAACATATTAAGTACCTTTTGTTGCCATTTGATACGGGAGTGATTGGACCACACAAGTCTGCATGAATTAGTTGAAGCTTCTGTGATGCTCTCCAATTGCTTTTCTTTGGAAAAGGGTCACGGTGTTGCTTTCCTACCATGCATGATGTGCATACTGTTGCGGAGGCAGAGAATTGCGGTAGCCCATGAACCATTTTCTTAAACTAAAGGGTTCTTAGGCCTTTATAGCTCAAATGACCAAACCTACGATGCCACAAGTGAGACAAGTCTTGAGAGGTTGATTGGAAACAAGTTTCCTTTCTTGGTTGAGAATTAGCTAACAGAAAGAACATTCTATTTGCTGCCATATCTGTTTGGATAATTAATCCTTTCTTTGGATGGTAAATACGACATTTGTCATGTTGAATAAGAATTGCTAACCCTCTTTCTTGCAGCTGGCCAATACTCAACAAGTTGTTCCTTAACTCCGGCACATAAAACACCTATGTGACCACATGCACAACACCACTCAGTTGCAGCCTCACATTCCCTTTCCCATTTACTGACATTTTTGAGTTATTTCCCAGTTTCACAATTTGTCTAAAGCTTTCATTGAGATCACTGAACAATGCTTTGTCTCCACACATATGATTGCTGCATCCTGAGTCCAGAAACCATACATCCTCTCTGCTTGCTTCATTTTGCTCCACATATGACATTAACAACATCTCTTCATTCTCATCAAGCTCAGCATAATTTGCTTCTTTGTCAAAACTAGGACACTCATATTGAAAGTGTCCAAGCTTGTGACATCTATAACATTCAATAGTGGATTTGTCAAAGGTATGACGCCCTCTACCTCTTCCTCTTCCTCTAAATGATCCTTGACCACGACCTCTTCCTCCTCCAGATCTATTCTCGTGAGTTACTTTCAAGGCTTGTTCCTCTGCATCATGCTTATGAAACTTCTGCTCATGAACAATTAATGAGCTTTGTAACTCATCGATGGATAGAGTGTCAATGTCCTTCGACTCCTCAATAGAGCAAACAATGTAATTATATTTGTCTGTTAAGGATCGAAGTATTTTCTCCACAATGGTAGCATCAACCATTTTTTCACCATACACCCTCATTCTATTGGACACAGACATTACTCTTGAGAAATAATCAGAAACTTTCTCACCAGATTTCATCTCCAAGGTTTCAAACTCTTTGCGAAGAGCTTGAAGATTTAACCGCTTCACTCTTGCATTTCCCTCATACTTTTTCTTCATAGAGTCCCAAATCTGCTTTGAGGTGTCCTTCTGAAGAATTGTCTCCAAGATGGTACGATCGATGGCTTGGAACAAGTAGTTCTTTACTTTCAGGTCCTTCAACTTCAACTCGTCTAGCCTCCTTCTTTCTGCATCTGTCACATTTGCTCTCTGTGCTGGTTCTTCATAACCAGATTCCACCAAGTTCCAGTACTCTTTGGATCGCAGAAAATTCTCCATCAACATACTCCAATGATCATAATGACCATCGAAGCGGGGAATTGCAGGCTGCACAAAGCTTCTTTCACTCGTCATGTTTCTCTCTCTGTTTGTAAGTCACTCAAAGTCTGCTACTTTTTCTATCAAGCCCAGTGGGGGCTTTGATACCAGAATGTTGATAACTAAGAATTCAAGCAAAGTAAAACAACAATCTGGGAATGACTTATGTTGTTGAATGAAATAACTTACAGCAATTAAATAGCCTTTACAGTCCTAATTGAAAGCAAGAAAATGGGCCACGTTACCTAAGACGTGGCAAACATCTGATAAATAAAATAACCACCCACTTCCTAGTTAATAGGCATTACTCTAGAAGATCAAAAACCAACTAAAACAGAAAATATCTACTAAAACAGAAGATATCCTATCAGTTTTCAATGGTTTCTTGGAGTGATATATAACTAAGTAAGTTGAAATTTAAATTGTAGATGTTATCTCAGTATGCTTTATAATTTAATCTTTATAGAATAGTTGCTTCTTTTACCCTGAAAGGGAAAAGGGAAAAAAATGATGTTTTCTCCATTTATCTATGTTTTGTGCATTAATAAAAGGGAATATCCCCTTTATTATATGTGTACATATGTATAGAAAATGTACAGATAAATAACAATTATTTAATATTTTTAATTTTTTACACTACCTTAGATTAAGGGTCTGTTTGTTGTAGCTTTTTTATTACAAAAATCACTTTTTTTCCTAATAATTACTATTAAGAGATTTTTTTTATGTGTTTGTTACATATTTTAAAAATATTTAAAAACTAAAAAAAATTTAAAAATTGATTAAAATGAGAAGTTATATAAAATAACTTTTTAAAAATTATTTTTAGGATTATAAAAAAGACAAATTAAATTCTAACGAAAATCTATAAAAAAAATAACCACTAAAGTATTTTGTACTTGAACAGTCGACCTTACACCCGGGGTGTGAACCGAAAAGTTTTTCACATCGCCGGTGGGATGTCGCCAGGGAACACAGTTGTTCGTGAATTGTACCTTCCAAGTACAGAGGACCTTACACCCGGGGTGTGAAATTAAAATTATTTCACACCACCGGTGGGATGTCGTCAGGGGCACACTTTGGTTCGTAGATTGCACCTTTCAAGGACAGAGTACTTTACACCGGGGGTGTGAAACGAAATTATTTTCACACCATCGGTGGGATTTCGTCAGGGGCACAGTCTGGTTGGTGGATAAGGATTGTACCTTTCAGGGACAGAGGACCTTACACTCGGAGTGTGAAATTAAAATTAGTTCACACCACTGGTGGGATGTCATGGGGCCCACTTTGGTTCGTAGATTGCACCTTTCAAGGACACATGAAAGAGATAGGAGATATCTTGAGTTTTACTGTGCTCCGTGTTTCGAGAGAGAGAATATGAAAATCCGTTAGTTTACCCGTAATTTTAAAATAAAATTTAAAATGAAAATAAATCTAAAATTTAGAGACTAAAGTACAAAATATTTTCACCAACGGGAACCGAAACCGTTGTTTCTACGACGGGACCATAGAAATTGTCTTTATTTTTTATTACTTGATTGTTATTTCAAATATACATTTTGGAATTAAAAATTATTTGAATTTATAAAATAATTAAAAACGTATTTTGTATCTTTTAGAGATAAAGTTGTAGAAAGAAACTATACCTTTAGTTGGATCTGGAGAAGAGTTAATTAATATTAGAGAAAGGTGAGCTGAAAATAACTGCTAATACATGAAAAAAGAGTCTTCATGCAGGAAGTTAAAGCGTGCAATTCCTGCATCTAGTGATCCAGAAATTTGAGTGTTGATGATGATACACATAATCCTGCAAATGCAGAGAGTTTAAGAAATTTTAGGTATATAAGAAAAGCAAAAG
Source organism: Glycyrrhiza uralensis (assembly GCA_030159175.1). NCBI lineage: Eukaryota > Viridiplantae > Streptophyta > Magnoliopsida > Fabales > Fabaceae > Glycyrrhiza > Glycyrrhiza uralensis. Next base: position 1,633,875 of record BRZY01000007.1, read on the forward strand.
TATGTAAAATGCACAGAAATTATTTTGGCAACACAGGTACACATCTTACATTAAATAATTTCTTTTGTTCTAATTATTTTATGTCACTAAGGAAAGGGACCAAGATCAATCGCACTGATTAATTTATTTTGAATTTTCTTCCTAAAAAGAATAATTGAACTTTATGATGAAATAGTTGAACCTTTTCTTTTCTTTGGTCAACAACAAAAAAAATATCATTGAACTAGGTTGAACTTAATTTGGTCAATAAATTGTATCAAAAAAATAATAAGTTTGGTCAATAAAATTAAACCCTTTTTTTGTCAAAATAAAATCAAACCGTTGAACTGAGTTTTAATTAAATTTGGTTTGGTTATCCTGTTCGGCCCAGGGCACATACCACCTTTTCTAACCACACATACACTATGTTGACCAAAAAAAAAACCACACATACACTAAATTTAAAATACCTAAAATACTCTCATTGTATTTATTATTTTTTTCGTTGTTTCGTTATCATATAAAATTATTAGTTTTACAGTACAAATAACACATGCAGAGCTATTAGCTCTGCATGTGTTATTTGTAGCACATGCACATACAAATAATACATACAAAACTATTAATTTTGTACTACAAATAATACATAAAAAATTATTAATTTTACAGGTATTAGTATAGTATAGTACAGAATTAATAATTTTGTATGATAATGAAAATATGAAACAACAAAAACAAATAACAAATACGATGAAAGTATTTTAAATATTTAATTTGTTATATACGTGTAGTTAAAAAAGTAGACATCTACCTTTAGAAATTGTCCAATTATAAAGCATCAGGCCCAGCCCGTCATCATGCCAATAAAGATTACTTTGGACCGTTAAAAATAGAAAAGGCAAAATATCAACAAGCACAAGTCATAACCATTGCTGCAGTAATAATTGTTTTGCAATCGAGTACTACTATTATCTATCTAGAAGTTGAATATTTATCTCCATTTATCTTATCCTTTCAACGCCTATCAAATTTGCTGACGAGCGTTGTACTGTATTTTCGTTTCCACACCGCAAGATTTTGATTTTTCTACTAGTTGTCGGGACGCAAATAGAATAAAGACATTGAAATACCATTTTTTTTTACAAAGACATAGAAATACCTAGATAATTACACATGTGAAATTTCTTCTTTTCAAAGCAATTATTTATTTTCTTTAGATAGTGGTGGAAAAAGAAATTTCCGTGACTGACGTCCATGCTGAGGTAATATTAGTTGATTTTAATTTTAACTATAGCTACTTCTTTTCTTTTCATGATATTAAATTAATGTCATCAAAAAAGTTAAATATAAGTAGTTAATGTTCTAAGTCTAAAAGACAGATTTGACTACTGCTGAGTTTAATTTTTGATAACGGTACAATTTAATATCAAATTTTATTTATTTTTTAATTGAATATAAATTAGTCTAAAAGTCATTTTTTTTAAATACAATAGGTGTAAACACAAAAATTAAATTAATGTCAAGAGATTCCCGTGAGTTAACCAGTTGGCCTCCATCCTGTGGAATTAATTTTCAAAACATTAGTCATGTCTCGTCTCCCTATCTCCCAATTGAATGTAACTCCTCTCGTGTTCCTTTTTTTGTTTGGATACAATCTCGTGTTACTTTTCAGCCGTACTAGTCAAGGTCCTATCTTGGGCTTGTTTAGGAATCTACTATTTTTTCAAAATTTAATTTAAAAAATACCATAATTTTTAGATTAATTAGTAATTTATTATTATTTTTTTGGGTAAGAAGTTCCCTCCCCCATCATCATCATTTTATTTTTTTTTCAAAATTTTCTATGGGAAGTCCCCTCTCTCAAATCTGACTTCTCACCGTTGTTTTAATTATTATTTCAAAATTACCTATGAGAAGTCCCTTTTGGGACTTCTCACTATGATTTTTGGATTCTATTTTTTTTCCCGTTTGATTTTAGCGGTTTTAGGTTTTTGTTAAAGTGATTTATGATATTAGGTGGTTTGTGGTTTTAGGGTTTAGGTGGTTTTAGGGTTTTAAGGTTATTTAAATTTATTTATTTATTTATTTATTAATTCAATTTATTAATAAATAATTATCATAATTAAGTTAGTCTAGAACCTTAAAGTAAATAATAATACAATAAAATGATTACCAGTAACATTTCAAAAGGGGTTGTACACTGCTTTCGTTCTACGAACCCTTGTTGATTCTGAACTTCATTCGCGAAGGAACCGAACATTTGACGGGCCAACTCTTTTTTATGCGCCGCTTCACCCTGAAAGGAAAATGAGCTTTGCTCCTCTGGGTGCTAGGCGCTCCCGTGGTTCGCGAGAAGGAAAAAGAAGGACTCATCCTTTGTTGCACCTGACACGAGATGATAAGGAGAGAGCTTCGTCTATCGATGAACAGCGGATTGACGGAGCTCTTATCTTGTGTCCTAATAATATTTTTTTGGGAATGGTCTTCTTTTGTCTGTTTTTTTTTGTTTTTTTTCATTATTAATTATTAATTTTTCTTTCTCAATTCATTTTGCTGAATTATTATGGTACCGTTTAGAATGGGTTAGTCAAAAAACGACACATCAATGGGATAGCCGGTTTTTACCGTTGATATATTCAATATTATCAATATTTTATTCAATGGCTGGGATCAGTTACCAGTAACCAGTTTGAGTGGTATTTGTGATATTTATAAATATTTGCAAGTAGGGTCCTTGAATAATTGTTAAATTATAAATTGATCCACAACACTTTTGTTAATAAAAGTAGCTAGGCTCTCAATGTCAGGGATGCTAATTGCATAATTTTCTTGCCATTGTAATTAAATATGAGGATGATAATGCGTAATTAGTGTGTATTAATGAAATGCGTAATTGCAAACGTTATTCCTAATAGTGAATATAAGTGAAAATAAGCAATAGAAAAATGTCCAAAAACACATTGAAAATAACATAGTTAAGTAACATATAATTATAAAATAATTAATAATATAACTAGTGTATGAATCCGTGTGATGTACTGGAGAAACTTTTTTGTGAAGAGTGTAATTTTATACTTTTTGATGAGAGTATATCTTTAAACATAGTAGTACAACCAAAATTTGTTGGTAGATTATAAGGAATATTATACACATAACAACCCTTCAAGACGAGTTCTACAACTTAATTGAGCAGAAATCAATATTATATATGTAATCTCGTGTATTATATACAACTATTTGAACAATCTCATGAATTGTAAACTCTGTTACTTGGCTTTCTTATCTCTAGACTTGGCAATGAGTACGGATTTTGTCTTCCCTGTCCCTGACTCCCTAAATCACAGTGTAGTTAGAATTGGACTAGACCGAAAACCAGACCCTTTCGAGTTCGAACGACCCTCAAAACTAGATCAGCAAAGAACCAGTCAAAAACTGGAAAAATTAGTCAAAAATTGGCCAAAATTGGAAAAATCGGGGCAAACATCAGTTTGAACCGGTTCAGTCTCTTTTTTTTTTTAAATCAAAATTACCAATTTTTTTTATTATTTTGAAAAAAACATATATCACTTTTCTCAATTATTTGTAATTTTGAATGTTATATGTTATGAATTATGACATTTTGTATTGAAATTTAATTTTTTTTATGAAATTATGAATTTTTATGTTAATTTTTACTCAATATTGTGTTATATATTATATTAAAAATTAAAATAATATTATTTAATTATAACCCGGTCAAACCTCTGAACCTTGAAGTCCTGCCCTCACCGTTTCAATGACTAGTCCAATTCTGACTATCTTACTAAATCATCAATGACCGTGCCCCTAATAGGGTTGGGTTTCCTCTGCACTTGTCGCTGCCCCAATAACTTTTTTAATCATTTAATTAAGATATTTATACATTTAACAAATTAAATTAAATTATAAAATATTTTAAAATAAATTAATTAATATTTTTATGAAACTATAATTAATCAAATAATTATTTTAAAATATAAGCTTATATTTGTAATAAATTATAATATAATTAATTAATTTATTAAATTGTTACAGTATTTTAAATAGCGGGGCAAATATCAACATTATTGTTTTGCATCCGCCTTTGAAAATCGGGAAATACATGAACCCGAATCCCATCAAAGAGGATTTCCTCCATCAAAATTGGGACGAGTTTGGACATGGATGTACCTATGGGTTCAAGTTTTTCTTTTCATGCTTATATGTCTTTTTAAGAAGGTTGCTATAGGTATATACACTTGTCAATTAAGTTGAAATAAATGTTTTTATTGATATGAAAAAAATGGGAAAAATAAAAACAATAGCATAATAATAAAACCACAACATATCTTTAAAGAATTTTATAGGGTTGGTCATGGGTGCTGGTCAACCTGTGAACCCGATCAACCCGACCCAATCTAGTACACAGAACGCGATTCGGTTCGGGTAAAAGATGACTAAACTAAAGGAGGTCGGTTCGGGTGTCAGTTTTTGTTTTTTCCAAACCGATGAACCCGAACCGAACCGATAGGGATAAAAAACACTTAAAAATGTCTGATATACTGGCTGAGTGGCTGAGATCAACAAATCATGTGACTGCTTCCCTTCATCGTTTTCTAGGGTTCATTTTCATTCATCCCTTCATCTCATCAGAGTGCCTTCTTCCCCCTCACCCCCTTGGCGGCCATCGTCTTTGTTCTTCCCCCTCAGTAGCGCGACAACCTTCTTCCCCCTCGGCGGCGGCTGTAATGCTTCGATCTCGTCTCCTCCTTCGTCTCTCTGTTTGATCTTGTCTCCTCTTTGTTCGATCTCGTCTTCCACCTTCGTCTATCTCGTCTTCCACCTTCATCTCTCTGTCTGATCTCGTCTCCTCTCTGTTCGATCTCGTCTTCCACCTTCGTCTCTTTGTCTGATCTCGTCTCCTCCCTCTGTTCGACTACGGCGAGTCTCCTCCCTTCGTCTACTCTCTATATGTGTGCGACAGTGAGATCTGTGCCTTTATGCGAAGCTATCTTTCTCTCGCGTCCTTCTCCGATCTTCGCCTCATGTCCTGCTAACTGCTGTCGTTCACCGTCATTAGTTGTGAGCCATCAAACTCGCTGCCGCGTTCCATGTCCGCCTCTCTCTTTGAAGATACTGTGTTTTGTTTTTTGTTTTTGGGTTAAATCTGTGGTTTGCTATTTAGATTAGGGATTAGGGATTTGAGACAAATACACTCGTTTCCCTGTCCTTTTTCTTTTATTTTTTATGATTTTTTTTCTTTTATTTCCCCTATTTTCTCTTTTTTATTATTAAACATGAGACCCAAACCAACCCGAACTAGACCCGGGTTGGTTTGGTTTGGGTTTGTACCCAAAAAACATAAAAACCGAACCAACCCAACCCGAGTACAGTTGATCGGATCGGTTTCAAAAATGACCTCAACTCAAACCAACCCGACCCATGCTCAGCCCTAGAATTTTCTATTTAGTGAACAACAATAAACATTGGTAGTCGAGTTATGCTATTTGGATCCAAAAAATAGACACGAAATCACAACAAAAGTGTTGTGAATGGCTATGATTGAATTCAGTTTTAATTATGGAAAATGCTTAATTTTACGAAATATTTCACACGAAGAAAAACACGAAACTCTGGCCTGGTCCAATTGTATTGCTCCTTGTGTATTGTTACAGTGTCTCTTTATGATTGTAGTTGTTCGTGATCGATGAAAATATAGTTGTCGTGCTGTTTTTTTGCTAAATATATTCGTAAAAAATAGCATTGTTGTTTAATTATTTGTTTTTAACACAAAAAATCACCACAATCTGACGACTTTAAGCAATTTCGTCCAATTCGTGTAAAATATTTTTCGGGCCAACAATTATTTCCGTTGGTAGTCATAGTGATAACTGATTGGTCATTATATATTGTCGACTTGTCGTAGTAATTGTTACGACAATGGTATAATTTTTTTTTTTACTTAATGCTGGTATAATTCTTGCCTAAAACAGAAGAATAATGGTATAATTCTTTTTTAGCTTAAATATATTTTCAATCCTTTTAGTTTATTAAAAAAAATCAAACTTTTTTTTGAGTTAGGTCCTTTAAGTGAATTTACCATGTGTTGTAGTGCTACAGTGTTGATGTGGCATACGTACGTCCCTGTCATCACTTGACATGTCATTTAAAATTATAAAGACTTGCTGACTAGGAGTGTTTTCGTGAGAAGAGGAAGAAGAAGACGAATAACACGAAAAAGAAGAAGAAGAAGAGGAAGAAGAAGAACACGAAGAAGAAGAAGACTGGGGAGAAGACAGCGAAGAAGAAGAAGAAGAAGAAGAAGAAGAAGAAGAGGAAGAAGAAGAAAACGAAGAACACGAAGAAGACAAGGGAGAAGACAGGGAAGAAGAGGAAGAAGAAGACACTTCTAGTTACTAGGTCTTTATAAATTTTAAATGACGTGTCAAGTGATGATAGAGATATACGTATGTCACATCAGCACAATATATGGTAAATTCACTTAAAGGACCTAACTCACAAAAAAAAAATAAAAGACTAAAAAAATTTAATTTTTTTTAATGGACTAAAATCAAAATTTAAATTTTTAGAGGAAGTAAAAACATATTTAAACTTTCTTTTTTTGATGTTATAATGGTATAATTCTTAGTACCATATGTTATTAATAAAAAAAATGTGTACTTTTTTTTGGGTGCAGAGCAGGCCTAAAGGCCAAAAAGTAACGTGTACTTATTTCGTTAATTCATCCCCATTTACATGAACCGGAAGGAACAGCCTGTGTTAACCGCGATTTCGGGGTCCTGTTCATACTTTGGTTCTATTTGAATTATGTAATTTACTGGGGCGGAAATCGAAATATTCAATTTAGTTGGGGTAAAAATCAAATAAGCCACAAAACCGATGGAATAGGCTGTCAACAGTGATGTCGGTGTTCCCTGTCGTTGCAAAAGATATGCCAACGCCAACTAGAAGGCTTAGCCCAGCCGCCTTGTTTTTAATTTTAATCCTAAATAAATAAATAAAATAACTACGGAACAATAATATTCCCCTCTTTTTCTACTTTTTTAATCAATTGTATTCTTCATCATCATCATCATTTGTTAAAGTAAGAATTTTAAAATAATAACAACAATAAAATTTGAATCAATAATAATATGATAAAAAATTAAAAATTACTCACACCCATAATTAATAATTGGCTTTAACATATGTTTGTTCCTTTAAATATCGACATTTTAAATTTACTTCCTTTAAAAAAAGTTAAAGTTTTTTAGTCCCTCAAGAAATCAATTTTTTGATTTAGGTCTCTCTTTTGCGTTAACTGCTGACATGACACACTGAAATCTCTGTAAAAAACTGACGTGGCCATTGTGCAGTGCCATGTCAGCTGACACATCATCGTACGGACTACCACCCACACACTCTCTCTCTCTCTCCCCACCTCCTCCCCCACCACCACCACCACCACCACCACCACCACCACCACCCACTCTCTCTCTCTCACCCCACCCTACTCTCTCTCTAAGAATGACCACAATCGGATGCCCTCTTCCCCTCTTCCCCCCTGCCCCCCCACTCTTCCTCACAGCACCCAGCATGACAACGCCATAACAATAGATGATGAAGGCTTGCAGTGGCACAAACCACCAATAGGTTTTTTCAAAATAAATATTGATGCAACTTTTAACTCAAGCACTAATACCACATGATTTGGCTGGTGTGTGAGAAATGATAGGGGGAATTTATTATGGCTCGATCCATTAATTATGCAGGACCATTTATTGTTGTTGAGGGTGAAGCATTTTGTTTGCTAAATACAATGAGATGGGCTTTGTTCACTTGCTTTGGACAACGTTTATTTTGAGTTTGTCTGTAAGGGGGTTATCGATAGTATTATGGGTTCAGCCAGTCATGACACTGTTAGGTGAGGGGAGCCACGAGAGAAGGGAGAAGGAGGGGGTGCTCGTTGGTGGGGGTGAGAGAGAGAGAGAGAGAGAGTGGAGTGGCGGCGGCGGCAGTGGTGGGGTGGGGAGAGAGAGAGACTGTGTGATGGTGGTGGTGGTCTATTTGATATCACGTGGTCCTTCTAAATATATTAAGTTTTGATTTAGTTCTTCTAAATATCTTAAATTTTGATTTTAGTCCCTATGAATAAGTCATGTAGTCCGTACAGATAATGTGTCAGCTGACATGACACTACACACTAGCCACATCAGCTTTTTACATGGATCTCAGTATATCATGTCAGCAGTCAACGCAAAAGAGGGACCTAAATCAAAAAATTGATTTCTTGAGGGACAAAAAAACTTTGACCTTTTTTAGAGGGACTAAATTTAAAACGCCAATATTTAGAGGGACCAAAAATATGTTAAAGCCTTAATAATTATTAGCTACAGTATTTCAGAAAAAAAAAGAGTTTTTGACTAATTTATATTTGACAGAGAGGTAAATAAAGTTTGACTACCACAGATTATTCTATTACTAGAGATTGAACTCGAATATTAGCCGAGTTCGTCCTTTAGAGAGAGCGTCTACTTATATACTTATTCTCAATCTCATAGTTTATAATGACTTTTTTTTTTCTGGTTTTCTTATTTCTGTTCCTATAACCCGCGTTTAAAATTCGGCGGCATCTACGGTGCACAACCTACCTTGATAGGTTGTGTATCATACACAAGTTAAAATTAATTGCTAACTAGTCCTTTTAATACACTAATTGTGTGGTAAAATTTTGTGTTTTTTTTAAGATGTGTGATTTGGTATTTCTATCTGAGAAATGTGGTTTTGTCCAATAATTTATTTGTTCAATTGCTACAGTATTTCTATTTGTGTGATTTGGTATTTTTATCTGCAGTCGCTACAGTATTTCACTTATTTATTTGTTCAAATAACTTCTTACGGACTATAAAACTTTTTATTTCAATTTTATTTTTGCTACAGTAAATCGCTACAGTATTTTCACTCATTTATTTATCCAATAATTTTCTACGGTGTATAAATTTATTTTTCTTTCTATTTTATTTTCGCTACAACAATCTCTACAGTATTTCTCTCATTTATTTGTTCCAATAACTTCATACGGGCTATAATTTTTTTTCTTTTGATTTTATTTTCGCTACAATAATTTCAGTCATTTATTTGTTCTAATAACTTTCTACGATCTTTATTTATTTTCGCTACAGTAAATCGCTACAATAATTTCACTCATGTATTTGTTCCAATAATTTCCTATGGGAAATAAATTTATTTATTTTTTGATTTTTTTTGTCACCAAAACGGCGTTCGCTTACGAGTTTCACTCATTCATTTGTTCCAATAACTTCCTACGTGCTATAAATTTATTTTTATTTCGATTTTATTTTCGATCACCAAAACGATATTTGCTTACTAATTTTATTTATTTATTTGTTCAAATAACTTCCTATGGGCTTTCAATTTATTTTTATTTTTATTTTATTTTTTATCACCAAAGCGGTATTTGGTTACAAGTTGCACTCATTTATTTGTTATAATAATTTTTTACAAGCTATAAATTTATTTTTGATCACCAAAACGTTGTTTCCTTACATGTTTCCCTCATTTATTTGTTCTAATAACTTTCTACAGTCTATAAATTTATTTTTTTCAATTTTATTTTTGCTACAGTAATTTAATTTATTTATTTATTCCAATAACTTTCTACGTGCCACAAATTAGTTTTTTTATGTTATTTTCATTACAGTAGTTTCACTTATTTATGTATTAGAACAAATTTTTTCGAACAGCAATCGCTACAGCAAATTGTTATAGTAATTTCAATTATTTATTTGTTACAATAACTTTCTATAGGCTATAAATTTATTTTTGTTTTGATTTTATTTTTGCTGCAGTAATTTCACTCATTTATTTATTCCAATAACTTTCTACGGGCTATACATTTATTTTTATTTCGATTTTATTTTCGTTGACCAAAGCGGTGTTTGCATACATGTTTCACTCATTTATTTATTCCAATAACTTTCTACCAGCTATAAATTTATTTTTCTTTCAATTTTATTTTCGATCAACAAAATAGTTTTTCCTTACGTGTTTCACTCATTTATTTGTTCCAATTACTTCTACGGGCTATAAATTTATTTATTTTTCTTTCTTTCTTTTTTCTTCCGCAACCACCACTATATTTTTATAATTACTTTTCGTTGTTCTATTTTGTTGTTTGATAAAAAATTTATTTATTTATGATCAATAAAATAATATTTGCTCATGAGTTCTATTTATCTTTCTTTATTTTTAAAAATTTTTATGTTAAAAAATTGTGTGTCAACTGACAAAACCCGTGTGGCAGCACGAGCACGCACGGGTACCTGGTTGGTATATATATATAAAGATGAACCCTCTGAAGACCAACTTTTACACGTGTTGCTATAGGAGTATTTCAAAGTCTAATTGAATTGATTTGAATAGTTTTGTTGATTAATTATTCTATGATTCAAATTTAATGCGCTTAATTGTTATCTGAAATTATTGATTGTATTCGATATTGTATTTAACTTTTGAGAAAGTATTTCAAATTGATATTATATTATATAACTTTTGTCACCGTTTTGGTGACCAAAAAAAAATTTATATCCCGTAGGAAATTATTGGAACAAATTAATGAGTGAAATTATTGTAGCGATTTACTGTAGCGATTGTTGTAGCGAATAAAATCGAAAAAATAAATAAATTTTAGATCGTAGAAAGTTATTGTAATAAATAAATGAGTGAAATTATTGTAGCAAAAATAAAATCAAAATAAAAAAAAATTATAGCCCGTAGGAAGTTATTGGAACAAATAAATGAGAGAAATTACTGTAGCGAAAATAAAATCGAAAGAAGAAAAATAAATTTATAGACCATAGAAAGTCATTGGAACAAATAAATTAGGGGAAATACTGTGGCAAAATTAAAATTGAAATAAAAAATATATAGTCCGTAGAAAGTTATGGAACAAATAAATGTGTGAAAATACTGCAATAAAAATAAAATCGAAATAAAAAAATTTATAGCCTGTAGCAAAAATAAAATCGAAATAAAATTTTTTATAGCCAGTGGGAATTTATTGGAACAAATAAATGAGAGAAATTACTGTAGCAAAAAAATTGAAAGAAAAATAAATTTATGCACAGTAGAAAGTTATTAGAATAAATAAATAAGTAAAAATACTGTAGCGATTTATTGTATAAAAAAATAAAAAAAAAATTTATAGCCCATAGGAAGTTATTGGAACAAATAAATGAGTGAAATACTGTAGAAATTGCTATAGCGAAAATAAAATAGAAAGAAAAATAAATTTATATACAGTAGAAAAGTATTGGACAAATAAATGAGTGAAAATACTGTAGCGATTTACTGTAGCAAAAATAAAATCGAAATAAAATTTTTTATAGTCCGTAGGAAGTTATTTGAACAAATAAATAAGTGAAATACTATAGCGATTGCTGTAGCGAAAATAAAATCGAAAAAAAGTGAATTTATACACCGTAGAAAGTTATTGAAACAAATATAATCGAAATAAATTTTCTAAATTTTTGGAAAAGGAATGTTGAGCTTTCATTAAATATTTTCTAAATGATTTTAAAATTGTTAGTAACTATAGTGTAATATCCTTTTTAAAAAAAGATATTACACAAGGACTTCTCTGCAATTATTTTTTACTTGTGTATGGTACACAATTTTCACAATAAAGACTATTTGTCTCTTGTGTATGGTGCACAATTGTGCACCTTAGACAAAGCCTTAAAATTCTCCAAATCTTCATGAACAAATTAAAAAAACTTAGAGGATGTAATTGCCTGCACAAACTTTGAGTTCTGGAGAGCTTCATTTTTATTTTTATATTATAATATACTACTGTTAAACATGGTTTATCTGTTAAAATTCAACTGGGCTCACAACAATGCTCTGATACTATGTTAAAATTTGGCTGGGTTCGTAGCTTAACCTCAAAAGTTAGTTCTTGAGGTGAGGGACTTCATAGCTATATAAACAATAACTCCCTTAGTTAACCACCTGATGTAGGACTCGTAACATTATGTTTGCTTAAAAAAATGGTTTATGTTAAATTAACATGACTTAAATCTGTTTTTAGTCCTTTATTTTTTATTGAGTTCTGTTTTTAGTTCCTAAAAAATAAAACGCGTCTTTTTAGTCCCGTATTTTTGAAAAATTGCCACTTTTAGTCCCTGGGGCCATATTTTAAATTTAAAAAATATTTTTTAAATTTATATTTTGACCCCTCCCAAACCTGATTTTCACCTTAATCCGTTTTTCAGTTATCCTCCCCCTCCACTAATGCACTGTGACCCCCATCCCCTGCTAGGAGTAGTTCCATCGTCCTCCCTCGAAGCCGTCATGAGATGCAGCCTCTCTCTTGTTTTCTTCCCTGTGCGATTGCGGTGGCCGCCTCTCTTTTCGCCATTGTGCATAACCTCCCTTTGCAACACCATTTTTTCCAAAAGAGTCTTATAACATAAGTAACTATTTATTTTGAAAAGTAAGTATTATTCAGTTTAATTTTGAAAAATACACTTTTTGACTTATATTTATTTGTCAAATGGTGAATGAATTTTTTTTTTCTTTTTAAGGATTAAAGAATAGAAATTTGTCATATAAAATTTTTCTTATAAAGGTCAATCCAAAAATTTACACCTATTTCTATTCTTTACAGAAATAAACTTCATTACTATATAACATTGTACACAATTACAATAAATTACATTGCAACTCAAGAGTATTTGATATAGTCATCCAGTAGGGACAATATAAACACTCTACCCCAAATGAGCCTAAGCCGGTCGAGTCTCAGATCACTCCCAAAAGACAACCTAGATAAGAGCCTAGATAAGAGCCACTCCGAAAGGTAATCTTCCTCCTCCTTCTGTCTTGGTCAACTCACCTGAATGGTGGTACATCTATATGAATCATGTTCAAAAAGACCGCAAAACATATAGACAATGGTGAAAAATCCTCGTACAAAAGTTATCTCACAACAATGACAATAGAAGAAATAAAGGAAACTCATACATATCATACATAATAACTCATTATCCTATAACATGCAGTTCTCTATCACAATAATACATTACCACAAACACATTGAATTTAATCATAGTTATGTATAATTACACACATATAATATCCCCACATCAATATGCTATCACAGCTTATAAAACACAACTCATCATTAAAGCAATATATCATTACACAGATATATTTGAAAATGCATGACACTTATATTTCCCTCTTAACACCGGTGTAATGCTCCATGGAGACTTTTCTCTTTCTCAACAACATTTGAGCGATAGGCCACAGTTAATCCTTAACATATTGTTTAAGGCTAAACCTCCAGTAAAGTCTATGACAAAAATTCAGGAAAGTCATGTTTAAGTCAAAATTGTTCAAGGCTAAACAAACAGTAAAATCCAAGTAACAATTATTTAAGGTACTCAGTGACACCATATCACAAATAGGTCAGTCAGTTAGATTTATCCAAGCCGGGTGCTCTACTCATTCTCGGCTCATTGGGAGTCACCATACAACCATTGAGACTTTCGAAACCTGGATAATCCCAGTAGGTAATTGTGGCCCAACTGTACCTATTTTCACCCCTCTCTGGGTTGTAGCTCATCTCATGACCATCCGCCAAAATCTCTATCTCTTTATGCAAATGACATAATATATTGCGCACAAAAATCAATCACAATCACTTTCACTTTGGTTTCTCTTGCAATTTATCTCATACATATCACTATGTTACCACTTGTAACATTATTCATTTTTTCTCTATGTTATCTCTTGTAACAATCACGCATAATCTTCTCTCTTGGTTATGTAATTCTCATCTCTTTTGATTATCTCAATCAAACATCTCTTTCTCTTTCTTGATTATCTCAATCAAAACATCTCTTTCTTTTTCATTCAATTTTCTTAATCAATTATAATTATGTTTCTAAAAACAGTATTTTCCGTATTCAATATTTAAACTTCAAGAAAAATATAACTAAAATACCTATTGATTTCCAAACTCAAATTTGATATTTTTCCCTTAAAAAGACTCTATTTTATAAGCTTTTAAAAATAAATTTTGTAAATTTTGGGATGATTTTTCGCAGACTCCAGAACTGTTCACAGGAGTGGAAATTTTCACACCCTCGGAGTGAACAAGACTGTCCCCTGTGTTAAAACAGAAAATGCGATTTTTCACAGCTTTGGAAAATATTCCACCCAGGGCGTGTCAGATCAGGTTTTCACTCAATTAAAACCAATTAAATTTTTTCTTTACATGATTGAAACCCTAATTAAGATCAAATAGATAAAAATACATTTTTGGATCATTTCAAAAGTTTGACAAGCTTTCACAATTACTTTAGGTTCATGAAAAATTCATTGAATACTTAGTTTATATAAAAGAACTCTTGTGAAACTTGAACTAATTCTTATACTTCAATTCCAATATCAATTGACATAGATGATTAAATCAGAAAACACAAGTCTTTGATCAAAGCTCTAACAAGACAAAAAACACAAGATCATCACCACAAGCTAGAGGTCACTCCACCCCCCAAAATCATTGTCATGGAACAACCAAGATCAACATCCATTACGCAAAATTCAAGCATAACAAAAATCATCATCAATCACTTGTCTTGATATTTATATTCAATAAAAATCTCTATCATACACAAACATACATATTAACCCATCCAAAACATCACATAGACAACAAAATCATAGCCAAAGATAGCATATGCATCTCAAGAATACAAATAACTTTGTGAGAGAAATTTACCCTTACCTCTTACTCCTAGCTTGATGAAGGAAAATCTCAGCTTCTTGATCTCTTACTACCCTTTGATCTCCACCTCCCAATCAAGCATAAACATCTCCAAAATACCAAGAGGAAAATCTTAAGATATAATATATATAAATCAAACCCTAGACATATGAACCAAAAAGAAAATAATAGGAACTTGGTTCATGAAAATCTTACCTATACCAAACACCTTTGTATCTTGAAGATTCAAAATCAAGAGAACAAAAATCTTTGAAGAACTTGATGATCTTGATGAAGGCTTGTGTTTAAAATAAATCTCTACACTTGATTAAGGTGTAGAAATCAAGATTATGGATGGATGAATAGATGAAGTTTAGAGAGAAAAATGAAAGAGAACAACTCAAGTGAGGAAGACAGATGAAAAATGGACAAAGCTCTTTCCTCCCTCTTTCCTATGCTCACACGGTTCATACCTCCCAAAGGAAGTTTGGGATAAGTTTGGACAAATTGAAATAATGACTTGATAGAATAGATAAAGAAATGAATTAATTATCCATTTTCCTATTGGCCAAGACTCATAACTAAGCCATATGACTCAATAAGAATAATAACGATTAAAATCATGTCCCTTTGGTATATGTTGGGCGGCCAAGATCTGATCCAAGGAGAAGAGAATAAACTCAAGGCAAACTAGGGTTAAAGCATGGTTAAAATGGAACTAGATTAGGTTAATTTGACTTAGGTTTGAGTAATGGGATGGAATCAATGGCCAAGATGATTTTTTCCACCAAGTAGGCACCTAATCAAGGGTCTAAAATGAGAAAGATGGTTGCATGGCTCTTTCGTACTTTAAACCAAACTTAAGGGCAAAACCAACAGGGCAAAGTGGTTATTTCTTCACTTGGTAATTAACTATTTAAGCTAAGGGCAAAATGGTCTTTTCCCACGAGTCATGAAAATTTCACACTCTTCTACAAGAGTCTAGGGCGGTCCATGGCTGGTCAAGGGGCAGGCTAAATAAATTTTCACTTTTAATCATGGTAAAAGGTAAATTACGGTAATAAAATACTGTAACTTTTGCGTTTCATGGTTAAAACTATCCCAATATGACTTATTGAAGTAAATGACTCTCAAGACTCACATGGTAATCCAAGACCACGAAATTCAAGTGCCAAAAAGGTTTTGGTGAATAGAAATTAAACTCAGAAACAACATGGTAATTTTTCGGTTTCACCGTAACCCGTAAATTAGGGTTAAACTGCATTATCTCTGAAAAATCCCAATTTTTTTTTCTAAAAATCATAAATCTTATAAGAATACTATTGGTGACCTTTACATTTGATTTTGGATCATTTCCTAACCTTCTGGGATCCATTTGATCTTCCATTTACCCTGTCATTAATTCTACAGGGACCAAAACTGCAATTCTTAATCTGTTATTCTAAAAATCTCCAAAATAATTTCTAAAATTCCAAAATAATGTAAAATCATTATTTGACTCATAAAAATATTTTTCCCACTTGTTCTGGCCTCCAATGCCACTTACAGTCCATCTTAGTCATACTACAGAAACAAAAACTGTAATTCTTCTTATCCGTTTATCAGAAAATTCCCAAATAAATTTCTAAAATCCCCAAATATTTTAAAATCAATATTGGCATCCTCAAATCCTTTTTCTAACTCCAATTTAGGGTTTCTTCCTCATAACGAGTCATTCCGACAATTAAAACACTACCAAATTTTCGTTTGATTTTTGACGTCGAACTTAAACTATTGATCTCTAATCTCAAGAGAATCATATCTACTGGATTTAGTTTCCTAAAATATATTTAGTGCACATGAATCACATATCCCCATATTAAAATATAATAAAGTCAGAAACCTAAACATACGGACGTTACACCCTTGGCAGCGAGGAGCTCCTCCCTTTGCCGCGCAGGGATGGGGGCCGCGGCGCATCAGTGGAGGGGGGCGAGAATGGAAAAACGGGTTAAGGTGAATATCAGACTTTTGGAGGGGTCAAAGTATAAATTTAGAAAATACTTTTTAAATTTAAAATATGGCCCCAGAGACTAAAAGTGACAATTTTTCAAAAATTATGGACTAAAAAGACGCGTTTTATTTTTTAGAGACTAAAAATGGAACTCAGTAAAAAATAAGAGACTAAAAACATATTTAAGCCAATCAACATTAACATCTTATTACATGAAACACGTGTGCATCATGAGGTCGTTACTACTAGTTGCACAGACATTACACATATTCTCAAGGTAGTCAAAACCGGACTGGTCGATCCGACCGGGAACCAGACCCCTGTTATGTCCGGTCCGGAAGACCCTGCAAACCGGCCTGTGCGAGAATCGATCAAGAACGGAGAAAATCGGTCAAAAACTAGACAAAATCGAGAAAACCGGATAAAAATCGGTTGGACCAGTTCGTATTTTTTTAATATTTTTTCTCAAAAAATTCAAATTTTTTATTTTTTAAAAAGAAATAAATATTATTTTCTTCAATTATTTGTAATTTTGATATTTTTTATTATGAATTATGACATTTACTAGTGAAGTTTTAGTTTTCTTTATAAAATTATGACTTTTATGTTAATTTTTATTTAATATTGTATAGAGTTTAGAGTTTAAAATAATATTATATATTATATATAGTATTATATATTATATTTATAATTAAAATAATATTATTTAATTATATTCTGGTTCAACGGGTTGAACCCCAGTCGAACTCCAATCGAATCTCTAAACTTTAAACCCCTGCCTTCACTGATTTAATGACCGATCTAATTCTGACTACATATGATATTCTACGATAAACCCGGCAACTAGGAAATTTCCTTATATTATATTTGACCATATTGGAAATAAATTCCCCACGTGTCCGTCTTTCTTTTCTCTTGTAGTTTTTGTTTCTCATTATTAAATAATTAATTAAATTTTTTTGAAAAGGCAAAATTTTTATTAAGAAGTAATCAATCAAACCAATGCACAAAATATATCTTATTTAGCTACATGAAAAGAAACAAAATGTCATCGGTGTATACACGATCGATTTCTTACCATTAATACAAAAAAGATAACATGCAAAAGTATCACTATAGAAAAGGTATCTCAACTAAATTGACACTTCAGACTCTATCTATTATTTACAGCATGCCAAACTCATATGAGAAACTAAAAGGTCATCCCTAACTTATTAAAACTACACCAAGGAAGGCCGAAAAATTCACAACCGTGCTAGAAACCCCACCATTGGTGTGAAGACGAACAAGACAAGAACGAGTTTACATAAAACTATCCAGATCGGTTCACAATTGTGGGAAAAAAACCACCAGCGGTGTGACGTAGTCAGACCCAAAAGCTAAAGTCCAGAGAAGGAACCAGAGAAACCCACAGCTGTGAAAAATGTAACGCCCCCGGTGTGAATGCGTCAGACCCAAAAGTACAGAGAAGAAACCAGACCAGTCCACAGCTGTGAAAACATCCCTGATGTGAAATCGATAGGCCCAAATGCGAAAGTACAAAGAAGAAACCAGAGCAGTCCACAGCTGTGAAAAATGTGACACCACCGGTGTGAAAATGTTAGGCCCAGAATTCCACTATAATCCAAAGCAGCTCACTACACATCCGCCACCTACTAAACGCAGCGAAGTCTACGTAATCCCCAAGCATGTTAACGGATTTTGTAGCCAATTTAACAGAGGATAGACAAAATCCTTTGCTTTCCGTCTCAACCAAGACCAAACCCTTACCTTAACTTGATTTACAACTTGTGTAACCGATACTTGTTTGTTATTAAAAATCATATCGTTTCTACGTACTAAGCCAAATGTCCCAAACTGTTGAAAACCAAATGGCCTGCCAAAGATGTGGAGTCCTTATTACAAGAAAACAGACCTTGAAATTGCTGAAAATTTTGTTTGCATTCTGAATGCATAACTATCGTCATGCTGATCCATTCGAAGATGTTGGCCCAAACCATTGAGAAAGTCTTGCACTCAAAAAACAAATGTTGAACAGTCTCCAAACGTTGTTGACATCCGACACAAAGACCTTGATCACCATGTAGCGTTCCTCTCTTTAGCAAATTATCCCTTCTCAGTAGTCGACCCAACACTGCACGCCAACCCAACCCAAAGCATGCATGTTTCAAAGTTTGACTCTTCAAACGCCGCCTTGTATTTTGGAAATCAAAGGTATAAATACACACATGTTCCTCCCATCTCACACTCATTGCCTTTGCCACCAAAGAGAAAAGCTCAAAGCTTTAATCTTAACAACAATTATCACATTCACACCCCAAAAAACCAAACTTTCTCTTTCTTTTTTTTCCCATTTTATTTTTCATCATTCATTGATTCTTTTCATCACATTAGCTCAAAGAAGAAGAAGAAGAAACAAGAAGTTGAAGTTGTTTTTGTGGTTGTTGTTGTTGTTGGGTAACAACAATAATGGAAGGAACTGATATATACAGAGCGAGTAATAGTTTACGAGCAAGAAGCTCCACTGTTTGGAGGAACAGTGGAGTTGAGGTTTTCTCAAAGTCTTCACGTGAAGAGGATGATGAAGAAGCTCTCAAGTGGGCTGCACTTGAGAAACTACCAACATACAACCGTTTAAGGAAAGGGTTGTTGACAACATCTCATGGACCCGCAAGTGAGATCGATGTCACAGATCTTGGGTATCAAGAAAGACAGAAACTTTTGGAGAGGTTGGTTAAGGTTGCTGAAGAGGATAATGAAGGGCTCTTGTTGAAACTCAAGGAGCGAATTGATAGGTAATTTCAAAAAAAAAGATCATTCATTAATTTGCATTCTTCTCTCTTTTGTTTTGTTTTAATAAGTAATTAACTTATAATTTCCTTTCAACGATCCTATTTTGTTAAAGTGTTCTGGGACATGAGAAATTATATGAGATCTCGTGTACATCACTTCTGAGAACAACAATATTGCAATCTTTCTTATTCTGAACTCTTTTACTGAAACTTTTGAATGTCTCTTAAAAGACTCCTCTTTTTGGCTTAAAAACCAAAACTCATGTATATCTAGAATAATCATCGACTATAACATACCCATATATTTTTCCTCTAAGGCTCGAAGTTTTGGTAAGACCAAATAGATCGATGTGTAAAAGGTGGCATTTAGGGTAGGGAACCAAATTACTTGACCACTGTAGAGAAGTGTGTGTTTTAACCATTGATATAATAATAAAAAATTTCAACGGTCAGGATGAAGGAAGGGCTACCGGTTGGGCCGGTAAAAGAGTATAGTTTTGGTTAATTTATTTCCAAAAGGGTGTTGTAGTGTTGGTTAATTAAGCTATTCAACAACACTTTATGGAAATTTTGTATTGTCATCATAGTGACAGATATTTGTTACTTGACTCCAGATGTGTATATATACTCTATTGTACGGTGTATTTGGCATTTTTTTTATGCTTAAATTTACTATGCAGCAAAGTGTTGTCGTTTAAAGACCAATGAAATGATTGTTACTACAAAGTGGAGATTTGGGAAAAAATCCTAAAGTTGAAATTTATAACAAAATAGTTATTGTAATTTATGAGAGAGAATTAGACGACAAAAGATTAACAATCAGATATATGTAATCTAAATTAAATTAAAAACATAAATTTATAATCAATATAATAGTACTAAATTTAAATAATTAAAGTAATATTGGTTGCTGCGTAAATCATACACACATTTAAGATTTAGTTATCTGTTGCAAACTTGCAATTGGTAAATTGAAAGCTTAATATGTCATATTATGTTATTTGGTAAGAACATGTTAATTACCACGTAATTAGTTTTAATTTTTGGTTTTTTTTATTTTTAATGAAATATTAGTGTGTATGTTATGGTGAATAATTAACGATTTGGTAAGAGTAAGAATAGACGAAATGAATAAATTGAAATTAAGATGAGAATGATAAAGTTGTATTTGAAGATGTAGCATTGTGGGTACATAATAGAGCTGTCGAAAAGAGCTGCAGCTGGCGAGTCAGCTCGGCTTAACCCGGCTCGTGTGTTAAATGGGTTGCTAAATAGCTAGTTCATTTAACCTCGGGTCGATAGGGCTCGACCCACTTAACCTGCGAGTTGAAGTGGGTCAACCCGTCACGAGCCGAGCCAACCCGCGAGCTAGATTAAAAAATAAAAAAGTTATTAATTAATCATTTGCTGTAATTTTTTATTTTCTAGCATTTTAAATATTTTATATATTTTTTATTTTTTATTTTTATGTAGTGAGTCAGCTCATGAGCCAGTCTACAAGCCAGCCCACATAACCCACTAACCCGTGGTGGGTTGAGCCGAGTTGTGCATTTATTGACCTATGAAAAAATCGAGTCAGCTAGGCTTGGGTCATTCCCTCCCAACTCGTGCCGAGGCAGCTCATGTGGGCCGAGCTGACTCATTTTGACAGCTCTAGTATAATATTGACAAGAAAATTGGTTTGAAATTACACATCTAATATGTTTTTTATACCAAAATTTACAAACACAAGAAATAAGTGAGAAATATATGTGATGAAGCAAGACTTCACTAAATTTAATTGTATATTGTTAGTAGAAGGTGGAAAATAATAATATTATATAAATAATTATCAAATTGAATAGGTAATAGGTATTATTATAGTATTTTGTTAGTAGGTGAAATAATTGAAGCTTAATACGTATTGTTGTGTTATTTGGCTCGTCAGTGTTATTAGCACATATTTAGTGTAAATGTTGTGGTGAATAATTACCGATTTGTTATCCATAAGAATAGATGAAATGATTAAAATGAAACTGGTTTGGCATAAGCGGTTTTTGAAAATTTTAGCAAATCGTGGGACCAAATTTTATTTAAACAAAGTGTATGGGAATAACTTGTATTCTTCCAAAAACCGAGAGTACCTCCACTTGTTAGTAATGGGCCCACTTCTCTACCATGGTCAACAAATATGGTTCCCTACCCTAAATGCCACCTGTGTAAAAGCTCAAGAAACTTTTTGGGTTGGAATTTCATTCTTTGGATAAAACTGGATTTAGAATGTTTTGTAAGAACACGTTTCACAAAGTTTGACTTTAGCTTTGTTAAGAAGTAATTGACTTATAAGTTTCTTATTATCTCATATGCTTTGTTTGTTGTTTATTTTTGTTTTCTCTGTAGAGTTGGGCTTGATATTCCAACAATTGAAGTTCGATATGAGCACCTGAATATTGAGGCTGAGGCTTTTGTGGGAAGCAGGGCTTTGCCCAGTTTCATTAATGCTGCTACTAATGTAATTGAGGTAGGGAGCTTCATAAAGTTTTAGCCTTTTTCTTTTGTTTTTTTTCTCTGTTCTGTTTTTGCACAGTTTGTTATCCTTACTCTCTCTCTCTCTCTGTTTGGTCTTTTCCAGGGTTTCCTTAATATTCTCCATATTATCCCAAGCAACAAGAGACATGTGAATATTCTTAAAGATGTTAGTGGGATCATTAAACCTCGGAGGATGACACTGCTTTTGGGTCCTCCAAGCTCAGGAAAAACGACTCTCCTTTTGGCCTTATCAGGAAAGCTTGACCCAACTCTTCAGGTGAATGAATGAATGAGATCTCCCTTGAATATCATCATATTTAGAGCCTCTCTGGATTGACTTATGCAGAATTTATCTACTGACATAAGTACTTGTGACAGTGTTTGAGAGAGCTTATGAAAATAACTTATGACTAACTCATAAGCTGTTTTGGGTTTACTTTCATAAGTTCTTCAGAATAACTTATCAAAACAGCTTACAGTTTATATAAAATTAGTTTAATCATATTCTCTCTTTGATTGAAAAATTAGTTTATACATAAACGCTTACATAAGTTGTTTATCTAAATAGACTCTTAATTAATTAACAAAAATAGTAATTTTCTTTTTCTTTTTGTGTAGATAAAAAAATACTAATTTGGATACATATATATGTTTTCTTCCTTCAGGTATCTGGAAATGTGACTTATAATGGGCATGGAATGAATGAGTTTGTACCTCAAAGAACTGCTGCATATATCAGTCAGCATGATGTTCATATTGGAGAAATGACTGTGAGGGAAACCTTGGCTTTCTCAGCAAGGTGCCAAGGAGTTGGATCTCGTTATGGTGAGTCCATTTTTACCACCTTGTTAATTAATATTAATATTTATATTTATTTTCAAAATCTAAATTTGGGATTTGTGTTGCCTAAGCGTGATTGGTTATTAATTATTATTTTTTGGGATCCACACAGACTTGCTATCTGAGTTATCTAGAAGAGAGAAGGCAGCAAATATCAAGCCTGACCCAGATATTGATGTCTACATGAAGGTAATAAAAATAAGCTATAATTATCAATCTTTATTTCAGTATAAGAAAAAGCTAATTTTTTATACTATCTTTGGCATATCTGATTGTCTTTTGATATAACAGGCAGTTTCAACTGAAGGCCAGGAGTCAAGCGTAGCAACAGATTACGTCCTGAAGGTATATATATATATAATACTAAAATAAAGTTCAGTTTAATTAGTTGTTTTTTTAATTAGTTCTATCCTCATAAGTCATAAGCATAAGCATGGATACAAACATTAATTAAGGGAAAATGTTTCACGGACCGCTGAGGTACACCCATCTCACACTTTTACTGTTCATTTTATTTATTATTATTGGGTGGCGTGCAGAGGTTTTGGTGTTCGCGTAACACGACCCTTAAGTAAGTACCACTTAAGTCATTTTCTCAAAAAAAATAAAATAATATTGTTTTTCAACTAAGATTAAACCACCCCTTTTTGTATTTTACTCTCATTTGTCCTCCTTATCTAATCAAACCCATTAAAAAAATCATTTGTTTAATATTCTAAGTTTGGTTAGTTGACTGCTTCAAAAAAAAAATAGTTTGATTAGTTGACGAGTTTACTAATTCTTCTACTATAATTGCCTTCACAAGAACTTACAAACATTTCCCTCTTTTATATTCTATGTCATACTAATGAAACTTATATATTTTTGTCTATCATACACTTTTGTAATATCATATTGTATAAAATTTTAATTTCTTATTTATATATAATTTCATAGGTTCTGTCATGTCTTGCATGCATTAATGTTCAGTTTGATGTCACACATTAAAGTATGTTATAAGCACAAGACTCTGATTGGATAAACTTCTTCATAAGCACTTTTAATCTGTATTTTTTCACTAATAACTTCTCAAATAAGTTGAAATTAACTTTTACACTTCACTTTGCTCAAAAGTTATCTTTTTTTAATTTCTCAATAAACACCTATCTATTTAGTAACAACCATCTATTTAACAACTTTTTCTTTTTTCCATAAACACCTAACTTCTCTATAAGTTAAAAGTTGAGCTTCTGCATCCAAAAATGACCTTAATATAAAGTGAATCTCTATCACAGTGAGAGACCTGTACGGAGAGCGACCTATATCGGTCTCTCACCCTAGCCTAGACCTCAGTTTGATGTCACACATTGAAGCATGTTATAAGCCTAAGGTACTTAGTTTTTTACTAACTATATAATATATATATATGATTATGCAGATTTTGGGGTTGGACATATGTTCTGATACCATGGTGGGGGATGAAATGTTGAGAGGTATCTCAGGAGGACAAAGGAAACGTGTGACCACAGGAGAGATGTTGGTTGGTCCAGCAAATGCACTCTTCATGGATGAAATATCAACTGGTTTAGACAGTTCCACAACATTCCAAATTGTGAACTGTCTTAGACAATATGTTCACATCCTTAATGGAACAGCAGTTATCTCACTTCTCCAACCAGCACCAGAGACCTATGATCTCTTTGATGACATAATCTTAATCTCTGATGGACAAGTTGTGTACCACGGACCGCGCGAATATGTTCTTGACTTCTTTGAAACCATGGGGTTCAAGTGTCCTGAGAGGAAAGGTGTTGCTGATTTCCTTCAGGAAGTTACCTCAAAGAAGGATCAGGCTCAGTATTGGGTTCGTAGGGATCAACCATATAGGTTTGTGACTGTTACACAGTTTGCTGAGGCTTTTCAGTCATTCCACATTGGTAGGAAACTTGGGGAGGAACTTGCTGTTCCTTTTGATAAGTCTAAGAACCACCCTGCTGCTTTGACCACTACGGAGTATGGTATTAACAAGACGGAGCTCTTGAAGGCTAACTTCGCTAGAGAGTATTTGCTCATGAAAAGGAACTCTTTCGTTTACATCTTCAAGCTATGTCAGGTCAGTTGTAATAGCTCTTAAATACTTACCTTCTTTCATTTATATTTATATAAATATATATTTTTAGTCCTCGTAAATAGGGCAGTGTTCACCCAATGAGTGTGGCTCGATTGGAAACACACACTGAGTTTGTGGATGGGAGGACCAGGTTCGATCCCCACAAAACACATTATGGGGGGGGCGAGGAGCTTTAAGTGTGACTAAGGCCTGAATTACTGTGGTTTCCCAAAAACAAAATTGGACAATGTTCGATTATGGTCCCCTTTTCATATAGTCTCTGAAAATATCCTCAATAGGACTACATGTGGCCTATTTCATAAAATGAGGGACCAAAATGAGACGTTTTAAAATTGAGAGACTAAAACCAAATATTTCCATATTTACAGGGACTAAAAACATATTTAACCGATATTATTATTATTATTATTATTATTATTATTACTATACATGGGCATGCATGGTTATGATATTTTACTTATCATTTTGCTCTTGATGTTTTGCAGCTTTTCGTCATGGCAATGATAGCAATGACACTGTTTTTCCGGACTGAGATGCATCATGATGATCAAGATGATGCCGGTGTTTATGCTGGTGCTTTGTTTTTCACAGTGGTGACTATTATGTTCAATGGAATGGCTGAGATTTCAATGACTGTTGCTAAGCTTCCTGTTTTCTACAAGCAAAGGGACCTTCTGTTCTATCCCTCATGGGCATATGCTATTCCTACATGGATCCTCAAGATTCCAGTCACAATAGTGGAAGTTTCTGTTTGGGTTTTCCTCACCTACTATGTCATTGGATTTGATCCAAATGCTGGAAGGTAAAAAAAGAAAAAAAAAGCTGTTTTTTTTTATCTGTTTGGACTTGGAGCATGTGATTGTGAATGCATGCTACTTGTATTGTTACTTATGATTAATGTGAGGTGTTTGAATTTTGGTGCAGGTTGTTCAAGCAGTTCATTTTGCTATTTTTCGTCAGTCAAATGGCTTCTGGGTTGTTCAGAGCCATTGCAGCATTGGGTAGAAACATGATTGTTGCCAACACATTTGGGTCCTTTGCAATTCTTACACTTTTTACATTGGGTGGCTTCATTCTCTCAAGGAGTGAGTTCAACTAACACACATTACTAATCTGTGTTAGGGCTAAAGTCTGGCCACAGATTATTCCATCACCAGGGATCGAACTCGGGTACCAGCCGAGCTTGTCCCTTTAGAAGGAGCGCATTAACCACTTGCGTCCAACCTCGTGGTTTCAAACACATTTACTTTAATCAAAGAGAACAAAAAAAGTTGTTAAATTTAATTATTATTATTATTATTATTATTATTATTATTATTATCATTATCATTATTATCTCATGATGAAATGAAAAACCTTATTTGCTAATGAATGGTTCTTGCATTACAAACAGAGGATATCAAGGGCTGGTGGATTTGGGGTTACTGGATCTCACCTTTGATGTATGGGCAAAATGCTTTGATGGTCAATGAATTCCTTGGGAACAGTTGGAAGAAAGTAATTTCTTGAACTTGCTTGCAACTTTGAATTTTATTTATTTATGTACTTTTTGGTTAAGAAACATACAATACAATACTAGACAAGCCTAATGTATTTGCTACACAATTAATTACAGGATAATTTGGGAGCTACATATCTGGATACCCGTGGCTTCTTCACAGACTCATATTGGTATTGGATAGGCTTTGGGGCATTGGTTGGATTTGTGTTCCTATTCAACATGTTGTTTGGTATAGCTCTTGCTATACTTGGCCCATTTGATAAGCCTCAAGCAAATATTTCTGATGATTCAGAAGCTGATGCAGCCGCACAAGAAGTCGAATTGCCACGCATTGGTGAGACTGAGATAGCTATCTATTTTTGCTTATATTACTCATATATACTTGTTGAACTGAATGTGCTGGTTGATTATTATTAGTTGCTTAACATCTTTTTTCCAATTGTTGTCATGCAGAAGGTTCAGAGAGAGATGGTTCTGTTGTTGAGTCCAGCCATGGAAAGAAAAAGGGAATGGTTCTTCCTTTTGAACCACATTCCATCACTTTTGATGAAGTTGTATACTCTGTTGACATGCCACAGGTAAGTCAAATTCACATTCAAAAGTGTGATAAAATCTATTCAGCATTTTGGATTTTCAAGATTAGTTTTGTTGACTCTTTTGGATTTCTAATAATTGCAGGAAATGAAGGAGCAGGGTGTTAATGAGGACAAATTGGTGCTTTTGAATGGTGTTAGTGGCGCATTCAGGCCCGGTGTTCTCACAGCTTTGATGGGTGTGAGTGGAGCTGGTAAAACAACTTTGATGGACGTTTTGGCCGGTAGGAAAACCGGTGGATACATTGAAGGAAGCATCAAGATTTCTGGGTACCCTAAGAAGCAAGAAACATTTGCTAGAATCTCTGGCTACTGTGAGCAGAATGATATCCATTCACCTCATGTTACAGTCTATGAGTCCTTGCTTTACTCGGCATGGCTTCGTTTGCCTGCAGGAGTTGATTCCAAGACCCGAGAGGTTAGTTGATATTTCTATGCTTTTCCTTTTTCCTAGAGATAAGGCGTAAATAGAATATATAATTAAAGCTTAGACAATTCTCACCTTACAAACCAGTTTTGTTAAGGATGATTGTATTTCTAAGCTTGGAGGTTGATTGTTCTTAACTTTTTCGACTTGGACAAATGGCTGCAGATGTTTATTGAGGAAGTCATGCAACTGGTGGAGTTGGTCCCATTGAGGAACTCGCTGGTTGGTTTGCCCGGTGTGAGTGGTCTCTCAACCGAACAGCGCAAGAGGCTGACTATTGCAGTTGAACTAGTGGCTAATCCATCCATCATTTTCATGGATGAGCCTACTTCTGGTTTAGATGCAAGAGCTGCCGCTATTGTTATGAGAACGGTCAGGAACACCGTTGACACAGGAAGAACAGTTGTGTGCACCATCCATCAACCTAGCATTGACATTTTTGAAGCCTTTGATGAGGTAAGTGCTGATAATAATTTAGAAGCTTCTTTTTGTAGTTTTTTTTTTCTCCATTGGACTTGTATCTGACATATTATGTGCAATTCTAGCTATTCCTAATGAAGCGTGGAGGACAAGAAATCTATGTTGGGCCACTCGGTCGTCATTCTAGCCATTTGATCAAGTATTTTGAGGTAGGATCATACTTAATTTCAATTTTTGACTTATGTGAATGAGTATAGTTCTTGATAATAGTTACTGAATTTTTCAAACAATTTCCATTTGTCCAGAGCATTGATGGTGTGAGTAAAATCAAAGACGGATATAACCCGGCAACATGGATGTTGGAAGTTACAACCACAGCACAAGAACTCAGTTTGGGTGTTGATTTTACTGATCTATACAAAAACTCTGATCTATTTAGGTAAGCCAATGCATATGGATATGACTCTATCAAAATATGCATATACATATATTGTTGTTGTTGTTGTTCTTTGTTTTCTTGATTTTGCAACATGCTTAAAACTGTTATTTCTACATGGCTCTTCAGGAGAAACAAGCAACTTATACAAGAACTGAGCCAACCTGCTCCTGGTTCAAAGGATCTTCACTTCCCTAGTCAATTCTCTCAGTCTTTCTTGGTCCAATGCCAAGCTTGCTTATGGAAACAGCGTTGGTCGTATTGGCGTAATCCGCCATACACTGCCGTGAGGTTCTTCTCCACCACTTTCATAGCCTTGATGTTTGGAACAATATTCTGGGACCTTGGAGGCAAACAGTAAGTTTCATATTACTCACCAAACAAACGAAAAATCACATTATATTTTTATCATCTCCCTATATACAATGGAAATCTGATTCCTTCTGGTGACTTTAACAGCACAAGTAGACAAGACCTGTTGAATGCTGTTGGTTCAATGTATACTGCTGTTCTCTTCCTTGGGGTACAAAATTCCTCTTCTGTACAACCCGTGGTTTCAGTTGAAAGAACTGTATTCTATAGAGAAAAAGCTGCTGGAATGTATTCTGCCTTACCCTATGCATTTTCACAGGTAACTAACTAAAATCATTGTTTAATTCTACTACTTCAGTTTGCAAACTAGGAACACTAATGTTGTTAACACAAACTCACTCCCTACCTTTTGTCACAGATTTTGGTTGAGCTACCTTATGTTTTTGCGCAAGCCGTGACATATGGTTTGATAGTTTATGCCATGATCGGATTCGACTGGACCGCGGAGAAATTCTTCTGGTACCTGTTCTTCATGTACTTCACATTGTTGTACTTCACCTTCTATGGCATGATGGCTGTGGCAGTGACCCCAAATCACCATGTTGCTTCCATTGTGGCTGCTGCTTTCTATGCAATCTGGAACCTCTTCTCAGGATTCATCGTCCCAAGACCCGTAAGTGTTACCAACCTATACATATGTTGTAAATATCCAAGTTTGAGTTAGTCCCACATTGACTAGGAATAGGCCAAATAAAGAGAATATAAGAGACAAAATTCATATATCCAAATCCAATGCCTTGAGGTTTTAGGTGAAGATATGGTTTCGGCCAGGTCCCCTGCTGTTGGGCTCCCGCAGAGCTCCCTACAGTATAGATATATAAGAATAATGCGTTGATTGAGAAGTAACATGGGAGAAATGTGTATAATATAATGTATATGTAAATGTATGCTTACTCCATCTTTCTTTGTATAACAGAGCATTCCAGTGTGGTGGAGATGGTACTATTGGGCATGTCCAGTGGCATGGACTATCTATGGATTGGTTGCATCTCAATTTGGAGACATAACTACAGTAATGACCACAGAAGGTGGAAAAGATGTGAAACATTTCCTAGAAGACTACTATGGCGTTGAGCATGACTTCATAAAATATTGTGCAGTTGTGGTTGCTGGCATTGCTGTTCTCTTTGCTTTCATTTTTGCTGTTGCAATCAAGGCCTTCAACTTCCAAAAGAGATAGATCATTGCACTCTCTTTCCACAGAACATGGAAGATTCTTTATATTATTAAATTTTTTCTCCCCAATTTCTCCTTTTTCCTATACTACTTGTATCTATCCTCCATGTAACACTTGTTGCTTAGGAAACTTATTTCCCTTTTATTACCAATTTTAAGCTATATTGTTATTTTTTTATAAATGTACAAGAATAAGATGATACTTTTTGTATTGTTAGTTTGGTTTTGTCATTGGAAGATAATGTATTTTGAGGCGAGTCTTTTATAATCACTTTCTGAGTTCTTAATTCTCTATTCCTCACTCTTGTGATAATCGATATTCATCCACTTAACTTGATATTGAATTTGCGTGAAAGAAGCTTTGGAATCTTAACTTCAACCTCTGCAATATGTTTGGTTTTACTTTTTTTTAGAGTTTTTTTCTTCAAAAACTCTAGGTAAAATTTTTAATTATTAAGTTAGTTTGAGAAGAAAATAATTTTTTAAAATGCTCTCTGGATAAGATTTTAATTGCAAGTTGTTTGAACACAAAAATAATCTAACTTAACAATACAAAACCTATTTATTTTTTATTACTTGATTGTTATTTCAAAAATACATTTTGGAATCTAAGTCTAAAAAATACATTTTGGAATTAAAAATTATTTGAATTATAAAATAATTAAAACATATTTTGTATCTTTGAGAGATAAAGTTGTAGAAAGAAACTAGCTATATCTATAGTGGGTGAAACAAATAAAAAGAAGAAGAGGAGAAGAGTTAATTAATATTGGAGAAAGCTGAGCTAAAAACAGTGCTAACTGCTAAGACATGAAAAAAAATGTCTTCAACTCTGAGCTATATATTTTCGTGCTTGATTGTCGAGTCTTTATATAATGACTTGCAGGATGTTAAAGTATGCAATTCCTGCATCTAGTGATCCAGAAATTTGAGTGTACGTTGATGATGGTGCAGATAAAGATGCCTGCAAATTATGCAGAGTTTAAGAAATTTTAGGTATAAAATAAAAGCAAGAGTATGTAGAATGCACAGAAATTATTCTTGTAACACAGGTACACATCTTACATTAAATAATTTCTTTTGTTCTAAATATTTTATGTCTCTAAGGAAAGGGACCATGGCCAATCGCCCCGATTAATTTATTTTGAATTTTCTTCCTGAAAAGAATCATTGAATCCAGCATGATGAAATCGTTGAACTTTTTCTTTTCTTGGTCAACAATAAAAAAAAACCAATGAACTTGGTTGAACTAAATTTGGTCAATAAATTGTACCCAAAAAATTTGGTCAATAAATTGTATCAAAAAAGTAATAATTTTGGTCAATAAAATTAAACCATTTTTTGGTCAAAATAAAATCAATCCTTTTTTTTTGTCAAAATAAAATCAAACCGTTGAACTGAGTTTAATTAAAGGGAATTGGTAAATACACCCCAGTTTTTTGCCATACACTCTATATTTATTCAGGAAATTACTATTATACCTTCATTGTTTGAGTTTTTTTTTTATTTCGTTTCTTTTCCGGAAACTGGTCATACACCCCCAGTTTCTGGAATACAAATTGTATGGAAACTGGAGTTTGCAAATTTGCTTGCATTCCGGAAACTGGATTTTCCGGAATGTAAATTTTTCCTGGAGTTTCCGAAATACAAAAATACATTCCGGAAACTGGATTTTCCTGGAGTTTCCGGAATGTAAATTTTTTTTGAGTTTTCGGAATACAAATTTACATTCCGGAAACTAGAGTTTCTGGAATGTAAATTTTTCCTAGAGTTTCCGGAATGCAAAAATGCATTCCGGAAACTCAGTTTCTAGTAACAACGTGAAATTGAAAAAAATTAACAAATCAATGAAGGTATAATGGTATTTTTCTTTTTAAATGTGGGGTGTATGTCCAAAAAAATTGATATATTTACCAATTCCCTTAATTAAATTTGGTTTGGTTATCCTGTTCGGCCCAAGTTTTGATAAGTCAAAATTATAAAGCATCAGGCCCAGCCCGTCATCATACCAATAAATATTACTTTTGCTTTGTAGACCCAAATAGAGAAAAATATAAAAAAACTTTTGCTCTGTAAACCGAAATAGAGAATAATATGGAAAACACGCCGTTGCCGGGGATCGAACCCGGGTCACCGGTGTGATAGGCGGGAATACTCACCACTATACTACAAGACCATATGTTTCTCAGTGCTTTCTTAATATTTCTAATTAACCGTCTATTCAATTCATATGTGCGCCCATTTTTTTTTATCTTCAAATGATAATTGATATCCATGGAAAAAACTCATTCCAGTCAGGCAGTCACTTGTTTCATGATGTATTTCATGATTTAGATGCATAGAATAAATGTGCTTCCAATCTTCAATTCTTGCATATGATCGGTTCCATAATTGGCAACATTTCAGCACTTTGTCTACCATTGATCCACGCTTTTCGTAGAGGAAATTATTTGAGAAAAGATAAAGTTGCATATTGACTAGATATAATGCTTAGGTTTAAATCTGTTTTTAGTCCTTTATTTTTCACTGACTTTTGTTTTTAGTCCCTCATTTTTAAAACGCGTCTTTTTAGTCCTTCATTTTTGAAAAATGGTCTCTTTTAGTCCCTCGGGCTATTTTTTAATTTCAAAAAATATCTTTTAAAATTATACTTTGACCTCTCGTAAGTCTGATATTCATCTTAACCCATTTTTTGGTTTTCTTCCCCCTCCACTGATGCACCGCGCTCCCCCATCCCCGCGCGGCCAAGGGAGGAGCTCCGCGCGACCAACGGAGGCTGCGCACAATGGCAAGAAGGGAGACGACCACCGCGATTGCACAGGGAGGAGAACGAGAAAGAGGCCGCATCTCATCGTGGCTTCGAGGGAGGACGTTGAAATTACTCCTAGCGGGGATGGGGGGCCGTTGTGCATCAGTGGAGGGGGAGGAGAATGAAAAAACGGGTTAAGGTGAGCATCAGGCTTGGGAGGGGTCATAGTATAATTTCAAAAGATACTTTTCGAAATTAAAAAATAGCCCGAGGGACTAAAAGAGACCATTTTTTAAAAATAAAGGACTAAAAAGACTCGTTTTAAAAATGAGAGACTAAAAACGAAACTCAGTGAAAAATGAGAGATCAAAAAGAGGTTTAAGCCTAATGCTTAAATAGAATATACAAAGAGTGAGCAATTTTAACCTTATAAGTCGGTTTTGTGGAAATGAGTTATGTCACTAATTAATCAAAGATACTAAATTCTAATATGGTATCAGAACTCATTCTAGATCCATTATTGAGCCGTCACTCGTATTAATTGTCCACATACCAGACCCAATAGCCCTGAGCATGAAGGGGCATATTGGAGAAAATATAAAGTCTCACATGACTCTAGATAAGGTCTAAATAAAATATATAAAGAGTGAATTATACTTACCTTACAAGCTAATTTCGTGGGAATGAGTTAGACCACTAAATCAAAGATAAATAAAAAAATACTAAATTCTATTAATAGAAATAACTAGCTTTGTGCTTTTGACCATATAAGCCATTTTTGTCTGCTTGTTGTAAGTTGATATTGACGATTTAATTTGGGCCACTTAGGACCTTTTTTTCCTGCTTTTGCTTTGCATAGCATTAGATTTGCTTGCCTTGGTTAATTGAGATATGTCAACCCATTTATGGCATGGGAATAGCCACATCATGTGGCCCTTTCTTTTGGTCTCTTATCCATCCAAGCAAGAAAAATTCACTTTTCATAGCTTTATATCACTCCCCTCATAGCATTCCTTGTGTTTGGTTTTATGAATCATAAACCCACCAAGAAACTGCAGGGGAATAAGGCCCTCTTTGGATAACAAATTTATCTACTGTTTATGGCATAAGTTGTATAAGCTACTTTTATAATCGAAAAAAATTATAGTGAAACTTATTTTATATAAGTCATAAACTGTTTTGATAAGCTATCCTAGGTAGCTTATGAAAAATAAGCCTAAAACAGCTTATGAATCAGTCATAAGCTGTGTTCATAAGTTCTGCATAAGTCAATCCAAACAGGTCCTAAGTGGAATACACTCAGACTAAATGATAGAGGCAATGATTTTAATTTGCTTGTAAATACTAAAATGAAGAGAAACTGAGTTTTTTTATTAATAAATGTAGATTTTAAGTTAGAGATTTTCTAAAAGTATTTGAAGTTTTATTTGAGTGTCAAATACTTTTCTGTTAGATCCATTAATAGTGTGGTAAAAATATTTCTGTTAGATCCATCAAGTGAGACCTTTAGATTCAAATACTTTTCTTCTCATTAATAGTGTGGTGATTTTTTTTTATGTTAGATCCACATGTTCACGTTTCTTCTCTAAACCAAACAATGGAAAAACGAGTTTTTCTTTCTTTTGTTTTCTTCCTTTTCCCTCCTTTTTTCAACTACCACACAACTTTTTTTAATGACAAAATAATTTATTGATATAAATCTATGATGTGATACAAGCAATATCATATCACAAATAGTACTATACAAAATAACAAAATATACAGGACCTCGGACTAAATTGAAACCATAAAAAACAAATAACTTCATGTGGAAAAACAAACTTCACGCAAATACAGTTTTCTCAGTCCATAGCCAGTTGCAATTGTGGAAAAATTCACACCCCTAGTGTGACAGCGCCAGGCCTATTCACGAAAAAGCAGTCTTCTCATTTCAGAACCATTCACAACCGTGAAAAAATTAACACCCCTAGTGTGAAAGAGTCAGACCTATCCACAAAAATGCAGGTTTATCATTCCAGAACTATTCATAGCTGTAAAAATTTCACACCAACAGTGTATAAGCGTTAGGCCTATCCACGAAAATACAGATTTCATATTCCAGAACCATTCACAGCTGTGAAAAATGTAACATCCCGGTGTGAAACCATCAGACCCAATCAATAAAATGCATTGGCCATTACAGAGTCGTTCTTGCGGCTACATGTGAAAAAAATTCACACCTAGCCTTTCTTAGAATTTGATGATTGTTGTATGTATTTTCTCATGATAATTTTATAAGTACATTATTACAAAGGTAGGGACAAATTTATGTCATGTCTACTTTTAAATAGGTATGGAAAAGAATTTAACTCATTTAAAATAAGATTTGTATTTTAGAGGATAAAAAAATATGGGTTGTTTTTTTAATCAATAGTTATAATTTCACACTTCACTATTTTAGAGGAGATAAATTTACGTATATTTCCTTCGTACTCAAATATAAGTAAATAATAAATAATACATGCTAATTAAGATTAATGTTAGATAATTTAATTTAATTTTTTTAATCTCATCTTGAAATTGAACTTTATTCCCTAAATTGCATTTAATAAAATGTTAGAATTAAAATCTGAATTAAATAAATAGTATTTTGTATATAAGTTCATTAAATAGAGTAAAAGTAGTTAATATTTACTTATATTTTAGAGTATCATATTTGAGTTATTTTTCGCTTATATTCGAATCCAGATGAGATATAAAAATAGGAATTGAAAAAATTCTAGTAGGCAAAAATTATAAGTGGTACATTAATTAATCAACATTTCTTCTCAACACAAGGTTATACAGAACTAATTTGTGTTAGAATGTACATGTCTCCACAACAATGAACCAATCTGAATAGCTTTATGTAATCTTGTACTTGTATGTTCGCCCTCACACCAAGGGTGGGGTTTCTCCTACAGTTGTGAATGGCTCTGTTATTCTTTGGTGTGGTTTTCATAGATTGGGGTGATTTTATTAGCTATTCTTGTGGGTTTAACGTGCTGCAAATGATAAATAGGGTCTGGGGTACTAACTTAGTTGGGATGTCTTTCTCTATAGTTATGTTTTTGCATGCTAGCTCTATTATATTAACAGTAGGAGATTGGTCAGTTTTGTACTGACAACAGTTTTATTCTTTTCATGTACTTAAATCTGGACACCTTTAGTGCTCTAATTTAGTTATTTTCTTAATAAAATTTTTGCTTATAAAAAAAAGTATGTACATGTCTCCAATACTCGATCTTTAATTCTAACTTTTTTTTTTTACTTATTTTACTTTTAGTCCTTTCACTATAGATAATGTGTCTTTTGGTTTCCTAATAAATTTTTTTTTGAACAAATTCATCAGTTCCTCAATTTTTTATTTGTTATAGTCTCTTTATTTACTAAATTAAAACTCTCAAATTCTCATAACTTATTTATACTTTTATAAGTTGAATTGATAAAATTGTAATTAAAACCATTTTATACTCATAGCTCACCAATTAAAATATCAAATTTTACTCAAAATAAAAAAAATCTTAATTTTTTCCTCTTCAAACCCTAATCTTAATTACATGCGCTCCTACAAAGTTCTTCAAAAAATTTATGGAAATTTCACTCAATTTTTAACTTTTAGAAGTTATTTCAGATTTCAAATTCTACACCCCCAAATATTTTGATAATTTTTTTTTAAAATATTAGATAAAATAAAATTGACGAGAGACCATATTTGTTTAATTTTAAAATAGATGAATTTGATTGGCTCAAAACTAACCAGGAGACGAAATTGCATACACGGTCCAAATTAAAGGAACTAAATTAAAATACTATATAACATTTGAAACTACTACCTAAGTACAAATTAATAGATTACTTAATCGTCTCATATTTTAAGTGGAAAATCTAATATGCAAGAACAACATTAGGATATGATGAAACCAGACAAGAGTTTAATTACTATGCATTAACAATGTAAAATAATTTTACACAAACATTCATTCACATGTCATCATAGCTAGTGTCACTTTTTAAAATACTTACACAAATATCTACATTGTATATGTGATTGAATGTTTGTATAAAAGAACTTTACACTATCTGTCTGTACATATTAATTAAATTCAACAAGATAAACCAACAAAATGAGAAATTAAGGACGATATGCAACAGAGAAAGATATGAAGTAAAAGAAAAATTTAGAGATGGCGTTGCTTCCAATTAGGAGCCAGTCGGTGCGGTTTGAAAACGAAATGAGTTTGGAATTTTGTAGCCATTTTCTTTGGAATCAAATATAGACCCACGGAGGTTAAGCCTTTAATTTAATTTCTTGACTAATTAAGAGAGAGATATATATCTCTCAATCACATTGATAAGATTAATTAAGATAGCAATAATCTGATGATCAAATCAATGATCCGAATTGTATAGTGGTCATTCACAATTTGAAAAGACATTGACCTAATGAATGAGTAGTCCATATACCTTTTATTAATTACTATTGTTATTATTTAATTTGTTATCTTTTGGCACCGAATAATGCTACCATCTGATCTTCATAGAGACTTGGTGCTCGTGTGGTGGGATCAGAAAAAGAGGTAGGATACAAAAGATCATAGATCCTCCTCTCAAGGTGACTTTGGACTATATATGGTGTTTGATTTGAAAAGGTGAATATTGAAGCCGTGTTGAAAAGTTTGATTAAAACATTCGTCTTATTAATTAGATTATTTGGTGTAAGTAAAACATCTCATTCACAAAATCGTAACACAAAATCTAGCTAGCTCTTACGATCTCTATATATATGTATTTAGTTGATGTGATTGAGATTTTGATTCGGATGAATTGATCCTGGCCGATAGAGATCGAGAAGGTTGATTCTGATATTTGACAAAAACACTTCAACAGAATCCTGATGATTTGGGTTCACTGAAAAGAGGTTTACAAAATCGTCGGGCTTGTAAAGTGAGGGTTGTTCTTGCTTTATATACTCTTTTATAGTTTTATTTTTAGTAGATGTGGGATTTATGAGACTTGTGTTTTTCCCGATACACCCCTCACGTTCAGTACTATTGGGTTTGGTGCGACAGTGCGTCAACAATATGATGGGCGACCCGATAACTTTTTTTTTTTGGATCTAAGATAGGCTCTGATACCA
Source organism: Glycyrrhiza uralensis (assembly GCA_030159175.1). NCBI lineage: Eukaryota > Viridiplantae > Streptophyta > Magnoliopsida > Fabales > Fabaceae > Glycyrrhiza > Glycyrrhiza uralensis. The sequence goes on from BRZY01000007.1 coordinate 1,671,720, forward strand.
TCTTAGAATTTAGCATCTTTGATTTATCTCTGATTTTGGTGGCTTACACTACAAGAAAAACGTCAATTACCGACGACCTAAATCTGCATTACCGACGGCTACGCCGTCGATAATTCAAAATTACCGACGGCTCGTGACCGTCGTGAAATCCTTCGTCAGTAATATTTACCGACGACTTCGTTAGCCGTCGGTAAATTTATCGACGGCTTAGCCGACGGTAAATTGACCGACGGCTAAGCCGACGGTAAATTTACCGACGGCTAAGCCCTCGGTAAGTTTACCGACGGATGCGCCCTCGGTAAATACCGACGGCTAAGCCCTCGATAATTACCGATTTAAATTTTTATTTAAAAAATAATCGACGGCGGCTTAGCCGTCGGTAATAGTAATAAATATTTTTTTTAACATTTAATATTTTTTCACCTAATTAAATATAACAATAAAGAGCAATTAAATAACATATATCTTAATGAGCTCAGCTCTTTACTAACAAACAACACAATCACATGCATATATTCTAAGCTACCAGCACACAAACCCAGTATCCTACATAAGGCAGGAAGGCAAAGACTAGGGCTTTGCTCTCCACTAACAAACAACACAATCACATGCAGGAGTAGAAATTACCAGCACACAATTCAGTACCTATTGAGCTCAGCTCTCCACTAACAAACAACAAGTCAATCCAGACAACATGTTGCACATTACATATTTCAATCAACAAAAATAAGTTGGTTATTTACCTCAAAGTCCAACCGTAAGCTCCAACCGTAAGCTCCGAAAGGATCAACCGTAAGCTCAAACTCTTCTAAGCAGACAAACTATTTCCATGTAACAAGGAAATACAATCAATCAAATATGACCCAAAGAAAAATACATACTTAATGCATACTTAATGACTATTGTGTCAAAGAATACTCAATATCTAAATATGGAAACATTACACGAATTAGACAATATTTAGACAAATTCCCTTAACAAATTTCATTAACCAATAACCAAAATTTAGACTAACCTATAAGGAATACAAATTAAATACACACACCCGTTTTCCGTAAGTGGCATCCCATCTTACCGTAAAATACCGTAGCAATGACATTCTTGTCAATTAAAGAATGTTAGCAAGATTTCAATGACATTCTTATTAATTAAATAATGTAAACATAATTATAATCTATACATTATAACATAACACAGAGTACAATTTATTTAGTAGATATCCAGTCAACATGTCATAACTAATATATAGAGAATTCAATATTTCTCATCCATGACATTTCATACTTAGGTATATAGGATTCACTATAAGTTAATATCTACTTTTCGAACGCATGAATGCATACTGCTAGAATTCCAATTTCATAAAACAGCAGCATAGTATGTTTCTAAAACTGAAAATTAACACTTTAATTACTATGCCTAAACACATCCAAATTGAGTGATTCCAAAGGCTAATCTACTTCATTTTGTGTCTATTTTAATATGGCACAGAAATCAGTACAAATGGATACAGAGACAGAGAGAATCGAACCAATTATCAGCCACTGTCATGATATCAATCTCATCAAACAGCATCAGATTTCGTTTTAAAAACTGCAACTTATAACACTAATTACTATGCCTAAACACATCCAAATTGAGTGATTCCAAAGGCTAATCTACTTAATTTTATGTCTATTTTAATATGCCACATAAAGCAAATCGATTGGACACATACACAGAGAGATTAGTCTCTTTTATCAGACACTGCCAGAGTAATAGCTTTATCAGGACAGCATCACAATGCATTTCCAAAACAGAAACTTGTAAGATCCTTTACTAAGCCTACACAGATCCAAATCAAGTTCTTCAAACATTAAAGTTTCCCCATTTTATATCTAGTTTAATAGGGAACAAGAATCAGAGCAATTGGACAATCAAACAGAGAGTTACAGTCTTGACACTAACCACTGCCAGATTTCAGTATTTTACCACAGCATCAGGAAAATATTCCCTAGTTCGAACTTATAGCATTCATATCTCTTCCTACACACATCCAATTTAGATACTTACAAAAGAAAAGTTGTTCCATTTTATGTCTAGTTTCATATTCTACAAAGATGAGAGCAATTGGACATATAGGCAGAGAGAATCGAACAAAATAACAGAAACTGCCAGAAAATCAACTTATTCAAACAGCAACAGAATTCAGTTCAAAAACTGAAACTTGTAACTCTAATTTCTCCATCTATATAAATCCAAATCAAGTGCTTCCAAATCCTAGGTTGCTTCATTTTGTGTCTATTTTAACATGCTTCATAAATCAGATTATTTGGGCCATCATACAGAGAGATACGAATTTAATAGTGACCACTGCCAGAATGGCAAATGTTCAGAACAGCATCAATGTCACCCCTTTTATATTTCACACAAATTTAACACCCATTTTTATACGCATGCAAGGACTGAAACCCAACATGCAATACCTTTGACACTCAAACACATGAACTCTAACTCAGAGAAAGAGAGACAAAGAGGCAGAGAGAGAAATACAAGGAGGTGGACCGTGGTGGAGGCCGTGCGTGGCAGTGGCTCGCGGTGGCTGACCGTGGTGGCAGATCGTGGTGGAGGCCGTGCGTGCGGTGGCTCGCGGTGGCTGACAGAGATAAAGATATAAGTTAGACAGTCGACATAGAGAAATAGAGAGAGAGAGAGAGAGAGAGAGAGAGAGAGAGTGAGAGAAGGAGAGAGAGCTACCTTCACGCGGTGGCTGAGAAACTAGAGGCAGTGAGCTGCATCGGTGGTGGCCGCGACGAAGGGAAACCGGAGCAATGCCGATCGATTTAGAGGCGAGGTACGGTGGGTTGGTGGTTTTGGAAGAGGGGCGGTGGTTGGAAGAGGCAGTGGTGGCTCGGAAGGGGCGGTGGTGGGTCGGAGTGGTGGCTCGCGGTGGTGGCTAGCCGAAGAAGAAGAAGGATGAGAGAGAGAGACAAGAGAGAGTGAAAACGGAAATGGGGGGAGAGGGTTTTTTTCTGATATTAACTTAGATATTACTGACGGCTAGGCCGTCAGTAATATTAAGTTTGAATTACCGACGGCGTTGCCGTCGCTAAAGCCCACCGTTTCTAATTTGTTTTATTTTTTAATTTTTTAAAAGGCCAAATTTAGCGACGGCTGCCAACTTTACCGACGGCTTAGCCGTCGGTAAAATTTATAGACGGCTAGGCCGTCGGTAAAGTCCCATTTTATTTCCAGTTCTCCCACGCCCTACTACCGACGACTTAGCGTCGGTCTAGCCGTCGATAATTCACATATTACCGTCGGCCACGGGGCCGTCGGTAAATGGCCCTCGATATCGAAGGCTTTTCTTGTAGTGTTAATTTATCTCTACAAAATCAACTTGTAACTTAGGTTTTTCGCAATACTACATATAGTCTCGTGATATACATAATTGGCATTATTATAATTGCATTATATATAACCATGTCAGTTCAATAATAGTGATCTTAATTGATCTCCTAATAAACATTTTCGTTCGCCCATATTGAAACACAACAAAGAAACTTCACCACAAAATGGGGATTGCCTCTAATTCCCTTCACGGAGTCACCAATTATTAGTTCAAAGTTGGGATTTAGCTGTCTTTCGCTTTGAGGCACTTCAATCATCTCCCATGATATATACCCTAAATATATCAAGCTCTAGCATCTGATCAATATTGCGTCATAAAATCTCAATCAATCATATATAGCACAGTGATCGAAACTCTACTTTAACTTTCTTCATAATTTCAAGCTGATTATCTAGCTAATATCTTTTCATTACATAGGCTCTGAAATTAACGAGGTACACGCACGCGGACACTTCTAGAAAGGAAAAAAAAAAATCGATTAATGAATGATAGGGTTATATGACAATATATCAAATTAGATATTCTCCAACCATGCTAGTGAGTAGTTTGAAAAGGTGGAACTTAGTTTGGTGAAGGGACTTTTTGATCTGGTACTGTCAGTTTTGCCAATTTTATGCTTATTATCAAATTTTTCCCAAAACTTGTAAAATTATTTTTTGTGGCTTAGCCTATTTGCCCACAACTTTTTCAAATTTGCTTAGTGGTAAAGATGAAACTTTTCCCAAAATATTTGAAAACATTATCTTTAGTAGAATGAGAACGTCTCGCGTGACCTCCCTCTTTTCCGGTATATGTGAGTTTAATTGTATCTTTTCTTCTGCCGCCATGGTTGCAAAAGAAGATGAAGGTGGCGCCAAACGTGTTAAAGAGAAAGATTGATGTCGGTGTTGTTTGCGACGGGAGGCATGGCTCTGCAATGGAGATGCTGCTTCATCGATCTTACGACAGCGAACCGATACGAGATTGCAAAACTGATGACGAAGAAGCACAGGTCTGGGCATGGGATTTGCCGTGCTGGAATAGGAAACGAAATAAGACTGAGTTGCGGTTTTCTTGATGACGACATGCTTCTGGATTTCCGATTTCCATTGGAATCATTTTTTTCTGGGATTCTTTCCTAATCACAGTAACATCCAACAATGAAATTGTTTAATTTGTTAAAAGTATTTATATTTATTCCCTTCAAAATATATACTCACCGGCCATTGGCCACAGGATCTACAATTTTAAGAAACGTGAACCTCATTTTAATTAAACAATAATAATTAATAATTATGACAATGGCACAAGAATCCTTTGAAGGTTGTTTCGTATTCTACGGGTTGAGGCTTCCAGAGTTCCAGGTTCTCGCTATAGTTTATGAGAAAGGTTGGGGGTGGAGGCTCCTACAGGGAATAGTCACGTTCACGTGATGATTAATTAGAGAGAATCTTGGCCATTAATTTATGATAAAATAAAGGGTTTAGATTTTTTTAGTAACTTTAAAAAGTTATTCTTTGAGTTACTTAATTAATCCCCCACTCATATTGTATTTGTTAATATTATATCTTACTCATTATTTATTAATACTTAATTTTAAAAAAATTATTAGATCCATAAATATAAAACTAACTACAAAAATATTATATTTATATAACTAACTACAAATTTTGTCAAAAACACGAACTATACAAATAAAAAAACTGCATACGTAAATATAGATCCGTTATTAGATCCCATGTAGATATAACTTTTAATTTCAGTCAAAAATATCGCCTATTAAGGTTTTTCATATTTATACAAACCTTTGGCAATTACATAATTATCATTGTTAGATTTCACCACTATAATTGAAATACACTTTAAGGACCTCATTGCAATTATGTTTTACCTTTAACAAAATCTATAGCTCAGGTTTCCGATATCATATCATAGCCATTGGATATTTTTATTAATATATCAATGGATAAAAAGATCCCTTCGCCATGGTGGTGAACTTAAGAGGTTCACCAAACTAAATTCCACCGTTTGAAAAAATAAGGATGTGAAGTAAGAGAATTAATTGATAAATAAAAATGGAGAGACAATAAAAAGAGAGATAGAGAAGATGGAGAGAGACTTGAGGAGAGAATCTAAGACCATTTTTAATGGTGGTTTTTATCTGTGTTCTTACACATAAGAACTTATTCTTGTTTTTTTATAGTATTGGAGCTCGCTGACGTGGCTATCACGTATAAGAAGTGATTCTTACATATTAAAAAATTATTTCTTTGCAAAAAGCAATGTAATTGTGGGATCCGCTAAAGGTAAGTTAAGAACCAATATTGAATTGTACCATTGAAATGAAAAGTAATAAAAAATTTTAAATCCTATATATGTAGCAACTTTGGGCTCACTAAAAAAGAGATAAGAATCCAAAGTGAGTTATAGCTTTGGAGATGCTTCTGCAATTATATTTAGAGTAATGATACTTAGACACCTCAACAGTGTCACCACCCATCCAACACCTCTCATCTCTTTCTATCTCTATCTTATTGTCACATCATACTACCTATCACATCTATCACTTCTCTTTCTTCTATTTCTCTCTCTCTCTGGGTGTATACACCCATTGGGGTGTCTAAGCAACATTATCCTTATATTTATATATACATACATAGCCCCTACAAATTACAATAGTTCAACGGCCAACACTTTAACAATTAATTGATTTATTTGTAAATCAGATAAGCATTTCCTCCACAAAACATATATCTGAGATTAATTATATGAATGTATGTTTTTAAAAGCATTTGTTGTAATATATCATCTTGCGTGTCTTTATGTATGCCTTGTGTTTTTGTAGCGACTGTATGTCGTGTTGTCCCTAGCTAACTCGATCAATACCAATATTTGAGTATAATAAACAGTGTTTTTAATTAAGCTATAAGTTCTGCAGGATTATGCATATATGAACGTGAGAGAGAGCGCGCGTCATTTTCTTAGAAATTAAGATGGTAACGCAGATCAAGACTACACAAAAATGTTGAACAGAGGAGGAGAGAGCTTTCTTGATTAAGGAATACCGTTAATTAATTATCCTCTTATGCCAATCAATTGTGCACCATCATCACCATTATTTATTTTTTATGAACGAGATCTAATAATCGATTTTGTTAAGCTATGCTTCCGGTCATTGTCAGATGCAAGCAAGTGTTCATTGATCTGATCATTTGATGGAATTAGTAGTTTACATCACAACTCTAGTGAGTAGTGATCACTCTGCTTATATACTAATAGTGTGTAGTAAATAGTAATCAGCATTCATTATCCGTAGAATGAGAACTTAATTACGATAAGACCAATCATCCTTGAAGATAATTAATTGTTGATCGAAAGAACAATAATATTTATTAGCCACTCCATATTTTCAACACCGGTACATACTTCTATTTTTATCTCTCTCTTCTTATTATATTACTTATTTATCATATTTATCACTTCTCTCTCTTCTATTCCTATGATATAATAGCATTTTCAAGAATCATTTTTCTTGTTGAAAAGTTCACAACTCTAATAGTTTTACAGCGATTTCATTTGATCTCGCTATGACAGAAGAGGATCCAATTTTGTGGAGAATAACGCCGGCCACTGAATCTCCGGTCCACCTACTCTTATTTTATAATTGGAAACACCTATGCCACCATCTCAAAAACTTCTCCTTCTCTTGTGGTTCGTGAGAAAGTAGGGGTGAAAAAGCGGATTGGTTCACTGCCAAAAGTAGTGGGATGGGTTAGGTAACTCAACCAACCCGACCCGTCTAACTTGCTAAGTTGAAAAGCATTTTTTTATTTTTAAAATATTTTTTGGATGGATTTTGGCAAGTTGACCTGCCTTAACCCGCCAACAAAGCCAACCAACCCTTAAATGGGACGAGTTACATTTTCTAACTTACTTTTCTTGGCAGCCAAATTGACCCCACTTAAGGCATGTTTAAAGTGATCGAGGTGGGTTGACCCGTTTTGCCATCCCTATGAGGAAACAGCTAATTTGATATTCCTTCAAAAATCCCATTTGAGGAGTTTGCAATTTTATAATAATAATAATATGTAAATAGTATGATTTATGTTAAATTTCTATCTTTAATATTGTTAGGCTATCTCTAATGCAAGTTCTTGAAATGATTCTTAAAACTAAGAACTGATTCTTATGAGAACCACCATTGGAGGAAGTTGAATTAATTTCCATATGGTTCTTCCATAAGAACCAACCATAAAAACCAAATTCTTATGAATAAAAAATAAATTTATTGTCGAACTATTAGCAAAAAATAAAAATAAAAATGTGGAGTCAACTGTGGGACTTATTTTGAGTTCTTATCATTTTTATCATTGGAGTGAAAACTTAGTGGATTTCTTAACTTGATCTAAGGTGACATTGTAGGACTCACTTAAAATAAATTAAGAACTCTAACTTGGTTCTAGTATTGGAGATACTCTTATCAACCTTTTTTTTTACATAGGTTTGCATGTGTAGGTTTATGGAATAGAAAAAAAAAAGTCCAAAAAACCAGGTAAATATAAAAAGAGTAATATATTTGACCCATCAATTTCTAACACTTATTTAACACTCCTTCTTCTAGTTCTCTCTTCTTATCACATCACTCATCTATCACATCTACACTAATGTTTGATGGACACTCCAATGCATGTATATACACAAAGAGAGAAAGAAATTGCACAGGGAGTGATAGATTAAGATAGTTTCTTAAGGGTGGTTCATTAACAGAGAAAGTAGGCATACATGTCCTTCTTTTTCTGATTGGTGTATATGACGTCCTATGAGCTGATTTCAGACCTTATGATAAGAAGGTTGTAATGATATATGTATATATTAATATCATGAGATAGAAAAATATGAGAAGTACGGTTGGATAGGTGGTGACACCATGTATCATTACACACCACATCTATCGTTATCTTTTTTCTATTCTCATATTTCTAAGGTGTATATTAGAATTTGAGTGTCTAAAATTCATTTTTCATGTAAAGAAATGTCGCTCACAAACTTATTTCTCTCCATTGATATATCTAGGAAAAAAGAGGGGGCACCCCGCGGGGTGGGGGGTTTCAAAGGACAAATGTTTCCATTTCATTCAACAATGAAAATCATTAGAAAGAAGGAAACCTTTTAGGGAGGGCAGAGGTGAATAAACACGGGTGAAGAAGACCCCAGCAGCGCACAGAGGTGGGGACAACAATAATAAAGAAAGAAGCTGATCGATCCATCGATGGGGGAAGCGAAAAAAACAAAACTTTTTTTTTTTAATTTAAGCAAAGAATTGGCGTGCAGAGCGACCACAATAGAAAAAATATTCCAATTAAATTGACACATCAGACCTGTCAATTATCACAATAGAGAAAAAAACAAAACATGACAAACAAATGAAATCAAATTAAGAATCTATTTCTATTTACAAAAATTCGCCCCTGTTGGACACGTGCTAACATTTTAAACAATCTTTTATCAATGAGCCACGTGTCAACAGCAAAAGCATTGATGCGCTGCGCAACAGGCAACAGATAAAAGCAAAGACACTACACTCGTGTCAACAAATGGTATGGAGAACACACATGCAAGGAGAGTGCAGATGCACCGGAATTTTTGAACTTTGGCGTTTGGTTACATTTATTACAGTTTAATCTTAATAAATTGTTTTTTTGAAAATATAATCTTATTATTATTTTTTATGAAAATATATTGACGTATTCTATATAAGTTAAATGTTAATTTTAATAAACTCTTAGACAGTTAAAAAATTATTAAAATTATTTTATGAAAATATATTAACATATTTTATAAAAATACTTTATTTTTCAAATACCACGTCAATGTATTTAGTTTTTTATTAGCAAATTAATAAAATTATATGATAAATAAATTTATCAAAATTGTGGTTCAAAAAATGAGTAATGATAAATCCTCCTATATATCTTTCTATTATTTTATAAAGTAAGTATTAAATAAAAAAATAAATGTATTTAATATCTTTGAAAATAAAAAAATATTTAATAATTTCTTAATTTAGCAATTAGTAGGATTTATAAGAATAAAATGCCTAAAGATTTAAAATTATTCTTAAAAATATGTAATAAATAATGTGACCCGTGCAACCGCACGGGTAATACGCCAGTGGTATAAGAAAAACAGGCACTTCCTCAATGATAAGCTGGAAAAACCTGCTATGGTTTTTCAGTAATGCTAGCTTGTTACCAACACGTGGTTGCAGAGACACAATAACAACATTACTTTCAGACAAATATTTCCTAAGGCAAAATGATTGACAAACATTACTTTGGAGTACTAAAAACACATATATGGAACTGGTTTGTTCTCTGTTTCCATCAGTTCTCTACAGATTGGTATCCTCTACGCATCTTAGAAATTATAAAGTGCTAGTCACATTATCTCGGGGGGAAAGTACATGTGTTTGGTAACGAGGTAAGTAAAGTTTAGTCACAAATTATTTCGTTAGGGGTCGAACTCTAGTAGCTGAGTATGTACCTTTAGATGAAGTTTATTAATCATTTACATTCAACCTTGATTATTATAAAGTGCTAGCTAGTATAGCACCATTGATTAAAAAAATTGTTTTATATATATATATATATATATATTTGTAATCTATTAAGGAGTGATAAAGTGGTTTAGAGAAAAGACATAGAGGTTGGAGTGATAAAGTGGTTTAGAGGAAAGACATAGAGGTTGGAGTGATAAAGGTGGTTATTTGCCCAAATCTCTCACTAATATAGCATACTAATTACTTAAATTTGTCTGTCCAAAAAAAAATTCACAATCTAATATTATTCATACCTACTTATGATTAATTTCTAAATTACAAAGTTGTTTATGTTTCTTTTTAGTGATTAGAAACTATATATTTTTGCTTTCTAAAATATATCCATCCCTTTGATTAGGAATAAAGATTGGTACACATCTCTTAGGGTATACCACTAGAGAGAGATAGAGTGAGATAAAAAAAATGTGATAAAATAATGTGAATATGTGATGTCATAATTAGATAGAGATAGAGAGAAATGAGAGGTATTAAATGAGTGAATATATTTTTAAGGTGTATATGTATTATTGCTCTTTTATCATATCTCTGCACCCATGTCAGTCATCGATCAGCCAGCAAACACAACTTGGGCTGGCTGGAATCCATTCTCTATAGTGATTTTGTAAGGTTCTCATTAATGCATGTCCTTCGCTTTACATATGCGGCTTCCACCCCACTTGATCCATTTCCATAAAGGAACGAAAACAAAAAACAAAAACAAAAATTAACAAGAAGATAGGCTTAAAGAAAAACATAGCTAGCTATATAGGTAATTTGGGGTTTGGGACTTTGGGCGCGCGCCTGTATATGTTTTCATCTACATTTGGGACATCCAACTGGTAATAATTCTTGCATATCTTTAATTAAAATCCTTATAAATATATGATATAAGTTATTATTATAGTTCTTGGACCAAACTCTTGACAATGATTAATGACGAGGTTGGGTGGAAGTTATTAATGTACTATAATTAAAAAGATGGGTTCAGTTGATATCCCAGTTCTGAACCCATGGTATCTCATGGATAAAAAGGGTTTTCTGGACTAATCTGTATTCGGTCGATCGGGAGGTAAATAAAGTCTGATCATGGATTGTTCCATTGCTAGAAATCGAACACAAGCCCTAACTGAATTCGTTCTCTTAAATGGAGCACATTAACTATTTATTTTTAACCTCGTGGTTGAACAGATTATTATATGTGTAAGTTAAAATTAATATAAATGTGTACACACGTACGGTTGCTGCGCCATAAAATATAAATATCAAGTTCCAAAGAGAAGATGTTCTTTTGTGCGTCCTGTGCTCGAATTGAATATTCAAATTCGACAAAATTTGCCATAAAGACAAACGAAACACAAGTGAGACTCTATGTTTGCAACATTATTTTAATTTGTTTGATATGATGTATATATCTTATCTTCTGAAATGGCTTCTCCCGCATTTCTCTCTCCACTTTAGAGCCAAACAAATTTATCTCTTTCACTTTCTTTGTTGTTTGTACCCCCACCACATCCAATTGATTTTTTTTATAGACCAGTGTTAGTTGTTAATTAAATATTAGTATTGTTAGTTTTTTGGGGTGAGGGGGAATTGAACCCACTCCTTCCTTATCTCTCCACTCCTTACCTCCCCTCACCCAACCACCAAACCATCGTTATATCCCCTACCACATCCAATTGATTAACCACCAAGTTCCAGTTAAGCAAATTACAACTCTTTTATTTATTTATACTCACAGTATTCCAAAGGAAAATGAGTCTTTGAATTAATATGTGTTCGGTTGAGAAGTAAGTAAAGTCTAGCCACGAATTGTTCCATCACCAGAGATCAAACTCAGGTAATAGCCGAACCCGTCAATTAAAATTATTTATTTAAGAATAGCTAGGGTGTTTCATTAATTTCAGTTGCCTTTTGGCTTTTATGCTTGGTACAAAAATAGACCATGCAAGAGGGAAGGATCTAAAAAGTTTCAAAGCTATCTTAACTATAGCCCACTTGCACACTGCTTTTGTGAGACTCGTTTACATCAAACAAACCGTTAATAGGGTGCACAAAGCCTTACGGATGAGAGTGCCTTGTTGAAATGCTTTGCTTTTGTGCCAAGGTACTCATTCCAAGTCACTGGCCGATAAAGTGGAGGCTGAGTTGGGCCTACTACTTTCCCATGTGGGCCTATCTCCACATTGGGCGGTGGCCCATATAGATAGGCAACCGAAAACCGCTGCCGGGTTCGGTTCACTAAAACCCGATGGAGCACACTCGGGTACAACCCGTTTGACAAAATGTGGAAGAGGTCGCCCACATTGACCACTAGCCCGCCGGGGAGTGGCGGCACCGTGACCCACCCGGCACCGTCCCGTTGGACCTGTAGCCCGCTGATGTTGTTTTGGTAGAGGATTGTGAGGAGGGTGGAGTCAGTGTGCGGGGCGAGACCCATGGCCCGATCCGGATCCGGACAACTTGGGTAAGAGTTCAATTGCATGGCCGCACAGGCCTTTTCGAGTTGACCTCTTGACCCGGCCCATTTCACATCTTCCTTTTTAATGCCCAGAGACTCCAACATTAACCACATTAGCTTCGTCGCTAGCTTTTTCATGGTTTCATCATATTGCAAAACGATATCACTGAAAAGACAAAATACCCACAAATGTATAGAAGTGTTAGGAAAAATCACAACACTATTGACCAATAGGCAAGAGATTAATTATTTTCAGACAAAATAACAAACAGAACATGAGCGAGTGGATGGTTATATTCGGTGCAATATATAATAGATTCTGATCACTCTTTTCAATCTTCAGGGTGGGTCCATAGCTCTCATTATGATCTTTGCTAATTGCAATAGGATAAGAAAATGGGCTCATATAATCAGGACATTTGTACCGTCACCACAAAAAATACCAAGAAAAAGAACTCTTTTTTATTTAAAAAGTCAAAATTAGAAATTAGTAAAGATCAAAGGAGAAGAGATAGCTATGAGGTAGCTTGTTCAATTAGTTCAAGCCTATATATATAGGATTGAGAATTAAGGAGACATGTATGAGGATGAGGATGAAGATGTGTTGGTATATATATACCGGTATGTGATAAGGTGGTTTGGTGGTTTAGAGAAAAGATATAGTGTTAAAGTGATAAGGAGGTCATGTTCAAATTCCCTACTAATATAATATAATATATTAATTACTAACATTTACCAGTATTTGTCGTAATCTTGGGGCCAGAGTTGGCGGAAATGATCAAGAGGGGAACCAACGATTGTGAAGCCCTCAGACCACATGAGCTTGGGGAAGAAGGAGGAGATGCGAGCGAGGCCATAGCCAGAGACACCGTCGGGGGAGCGAGTCGCCTTAAGTTTCTGGTGGGAGGGAAGGGAGAAGAGGGTTTGGCCAAGCCAGTGAATGTCATCAAGGAGGCTTATGGGTATGCCATGGTTCACCACTTGGTACACACCCCATGTCTTGCATGCATGCCCTATCATCTTTGAAGCATTTGGGTCATTGAGATCAATAACTGGGACACTCATCTCCTTGATCATGTTGTTATTATTGGAAATTGGGTATGTGTGAGTGTGATCATCGAGGTGTGTCCAAGTGTATGACTCGGGCAGTTCTTGTAGGGAATTGAAATCAGGGTGCTTGTGGTGAATGTGAACTGGGTGGGCTCGGTAGGCTTCTGAGAGTGAAGGCATAGTGTGTAACTTTGTGTGTGTGTGTGGAAGCTAGCAATTGCAAGGAAATTAAGGAAATATTAATGACCAATATGAATATGAATAGTATTAAGTAGTGTATCTAGTATATATGGCTAATTGGGAACAGGGGAGGACTATAATTATGAGGAATTGGGAAGTAGTAGTAGAAGTGGCTATTGCTGCTGGTGGTACTTGCAACAAAACATAGTACCGTATAGAAAAGATGAGGTGAGAAAACATGATTGTGTGTGGTGGGTATATATAGAGGTGATGGGGTAGATGGCGACAACGTCACCCATACCCCCGGCCCCTAACCAAAAGAAAGATAGATAGAGAGTTTTAATTTTATTCAAAAAAAATTTGGTATATACCAGGGTATCCCTGTGTGTGTACGGGGTTGTGTAGAACTCTATTAGTGGCAAAATTCTATCATGCGAGATTTAAAGATGTTGTATTCCCATGAAATAGGGACCTCTAGTTAAATTGGAGAGAGACCTGTGTCATCATCTCACCCAAGCTACTAGTGGTATTTTATTTATTTGTTTCCTTTTTCCCTTATCAGGTGTTGATTTTGTTGTTGGAGGGGGTGTTAGTTTTTGTGGTTCTTGCTTAATTCTTATAGACACTACTGTTTACTGTTTAATTAATCATTAATCATACTGTTTTTTTTTCTTTTGTTGCATGTATAACCTACATATTATTTTAATAATTAAATTTAATTTATTCTTATGAGAAGATCAAAATTGTATAAATTTATAATATGAAAATGTGCAAATTAATACAAAAAAATTAGAATTGAAAAAAAAGAGGGCGTTTTATAATTGGACAAGGGAAAGAACAAAAATGGAAAGGACTATCTTGTCCTCTACATATGTACATTAATATAACTTAAATGGGGAAAGGAGAAGCATCTCAACCTCTCAATTCACAACTCCAAGGGTTCCAAGAAAGAGTATAGGGACCCCTACCCTCAACATGTGCCTATGTCTTGTCCTCAAGTAGGAAAACATTTAAATCAAACTCTTTCAACTTGTTTCTGATTTATCTCATTGGCTAAACGACAATAATCACAATACCCCAATATTTGGGTTGCTGCCCTGCCATAGTGACCAAATTGCCCATTTCCGCACAAAAAAGTTGTAATATTAATAGATACACAAAAGTCTCACACACATATGGAGTGGAATAATGCTTGTATAAGTATATTGTCCATAGGCTTGGCAATAAACCCCGAATATGTGGGTATCTGCTCGAATTTGTCCCGATTTTAATAGGGAAAACCCATTTTAACTAGATCAAGCTCGGGTATGGATTTTTATATAAAATCATGATTTTATATAAAATATAATATTTAATGTATTAGTATTATAAAAAGCTAATATTTTTTATTTCTTCCTTTCTTTTCTTTTTTTTTTAAATTCTTCATTTACCCATTAGTATTTTTCTAACAAAATATGTTAGAAAAAATATCTTAAAAACTAGAGTATTGAATTCCCTTAATTCTACCCAAACCAAAAAAATTAAATGAGAATAGAAATATGAGTTTTCTATTCCTGGAATGGGGGAAGGGCGGCGAGTTGGTGGTGGATATCCATTTTTTATCCCCGACGAGATTGGGGACAGAGAAGGTAAATAAAACTCACCCAGCCGCGTTGTCAAGCCTAATTGTCTATTAAACACAATCAATAAAACTTTTAAGATAATATGAATTTCATTGAGTTTAGATGTTTTTTAAATTTTATTTTAAAATATTTTGAGATATTAATTATTCTGTATTCATGCAATAATTGTTTTATAGAAGATATCAGTTGATAAAATATTCTCATAAAAAGAGTTAATTATAATCATACAGCATAAATGAATAGTGAATATTATATTTATTTAAGTAAAATAACATTAATTCCCACTCACACACACAAGTTTTTAATGAGGAGTATAAAAGGTAATTTTGATCATTCATTAATTAGTGTTGTAGATTTGACCAAAAAAAAAATTAGTGTTGTATGATCAAAATTTATCTCTTTTCGCAAAAATTTGCTCACACACGAGTATATTTGTGTGTTTAATATAATAATTTATAATAAATATATGTGTGTTTGTGTATGAACCAGATTATTATATTCATTAGACAATATATGATCTATGTTGGGTTTTGATTTGACATACATATTACACCATTCAACACAACCCTAGGCATGAGTTATGTGACTTGTCCATACAACACAATACTCTGCATTATGCAATTCTGAAAGTTCAAATTAGCTTTACAGGGAAGAAGACAATAATAACATATAATTGAACAGGCGCATATACAAAATGGTAATTTAGCCCTCAACAGATTTAAAAATAAGCATATGGAAAATAATATACAACAATATTAATTAATGATAAATACACAAAAGTAGAAATGAGTGGACTGGGTTGCTTGTTCTTCCCTATGCCTTTCACTTGAATATCTGATCATTCCCATGAAAAAACAGTAAAGTCTTTTGTGGTATTTTGCAGTTAGATTAGTGTTTTACCTGTCCCATGTGCTTCAAGTAAAAGTGTCAAATCAGGCCACCCTGCCTGGCCCGGTCCATCAGGTTAAATTGTAAAATCGATTTGTACTAGGCTGACTCATATATTGTTTGGGCCTCATATTTTCTAACTCAGTCTAGCCTAAAAGATACCGATTAGGCCTAACCCAGTCTGACCTGAACTATATTACAAAAGAAAATATCTCAAAGTACTAAAAAATACATAAAATGTGAATCCAGCCTAGCTTAGCAAGCCAACCGGACCGGGACAAGATGATCTACTTCATTTCAAGCCTGTAATTAAAGAGCTTGGTCTAACCTAAAACATGAGCCTAATAGTTCGGGCCAAAATTGATATATCTAGTCTCAAGTGGCCATAGTGATATTCAGCAACATCACTTGTTTGACAAAACTATCACAACTTTTGTGGATTGTCACCGTAACATCACCAAAAAATATTTCTTCTTTGCTTGATTTCAAAAACTTAGCCGTTTTTTTTAAAAAAAAATTATTATTTTATTTTTGATTTTATTAATAATTATTGAAAATAATGATGCTCTACTAGTCTTTATCAATTTAGGTTATCTCCGATGCATGTTCTTACAAAGTTCTTGGAAGTTAAGATTCAGTTCTTCTAAAAATTACCATCGGAGGAAGCTAAGTTAGAGGCCACGTGTAAGAATGGTTTTTATATAAGAATAAGTTCTTACACATTAAAAAATTATTTCCTTGTAAAAAATAAAGTAACTAATTGTAAGACCCACTAAAGTAAATTAAAAACTAATGTTGGGTTTTACTATTGAAGTTAAAAGTAGTAAAAATTCTTAAATCTTATATGACATCTTTAGGCAATTCTAATTAGAATTTAAAGCATCTTAGATGCTAAAACCCATTTTAGATTCTTATCTCTTTTTTGCTCTAACTTTTTGTGATCTGTATATACCTTTTTGTGGTTGCCAATATACCATGCAATCCGGCCAAATCAAATTTAAAAAACATATACATATAATGCATATATCTAATGCCATTTATTAATTATTAATATATATAAATAATAATTAATTTAGCAACATAGGGTAAACAGTGGTGGCCCTCTTCTTTGTAATTGTTCATGAGTCATGACATGACTAGCATTCCTGGGACATGGGCTCGTGTGTGTTCACAACATCACACATAAACATTCATTGAAATACTCTTTCTATGTGCACATGCAGTTCACGTGGTACAAACATGGTGAGGTCGGGACCTTTTGGGTCGCCTGTCTACTGAACACCCACTGTTTTTTTTTTATATTACTTTAAATATAGGGTTAAGCATTTGAGTTTAATTTTTCTGCAGTTAGCATCTGAATTTTATTCAATTTTCAGTAATTTTTATATTACTTTAAATATAGGGTTAAGCATTTGAGTTTAATTTTATCTCAATTTTATTCAATTTTCAGTAATTATATAAAAAATAACCATGGAAACAATGAAAACAATTTGGGCCCGTTTGGTTTGAGGCATTGTTTTCTGTCTTCATTTTCTATTTTTACTTTCAATTACTTACAAAATTGTTATATTGTTTTCAATTTATTTCCTATTTTTAAATATTTGAACAAAAAATAATGACAACAATCATTTTTTGTTTTCCCTATTTCCTGTACAAATATTTAAAAACAAAAAATAAATTAAAAACAATATAAAATTTTTGTAATTAGTTAAAAGTAAAAAAGGAAATGATCTAAAACAGAAAGCAGGGCCTGAAATCAAACTAGCCCTTAATTTTCTTCGATAAATATACTCGACTAAATTTTTATTAACCAAAATTTAAGTTGAACTTCTAATTATAACGAAGATCTCGCGACAAAAAATATAGTATGCTATATTTAAGAATTATTAATTATTAAGAATTAGTTACTTCAGTAATATAGCATATCTATTTATTGATAATGTACAAGATTTAAGATAAAAAAAAGATTTTAATAACTAATAAAATAAAATAAAAACAATATATCACATTTTAATAGTGTAAAAGATTTTGCTTCAAAAAAAAACCAAAAAAAAACAAGATTTTAATGAACAAATTAATATATCCCATTTTATATAAATACCGCGCGCATGCCCATTTTTCGAACGAAGTTAATAACATGCAAATTTGTGAGCTCATAAAACAATTTATAAATTTATCAAAAAGAATAATTAAGAATATATGTAGGAACTAGGAACCTTATTTAATTTACACCAACGTTACTTCTCTTTTCTCTCTATTTTCTATTGCATTTTTTTATAAGCAAAAAAATATATTAAAAGGAAATGTAAGAGGCCAGTATTCCAACCCATTACATAAAAAACAACTCAACCTTATTTAAAAGCCTAATTTTTTTCTATTACATTTATTATTTGCTCTTTTCTTTTCTTTCTATTTCTCTAGTTCATTTCGTGTTTGTTTGAACGAAATAGAGAAAAGAGAAAAAAAATAGTTTTCTTCCGTTTGATTTTAATTAGTAAAAAATAAGAAGAGACAGAAAAAAAATGAGACACAACTTTTTGTTTTCTTTGCTAAAATGGGAAAGGAGAAAAAAGTTTCATTTTTTTAATTCCATTTACACCTAATACGTGCTGTGAGCCAAACATGTGGCTTATATGGATGGAGAGTACTGATCATAGAATAATAATGGATTGAAATGTGAGATAAATAATTGAATTTGGATTGAAAAGGTGATACATGAATTTAGGTTAAAAATAAAATTAATTATTAATTGAGATAAAATTAAATTGAATTAAATTGAATTGAATTGAATCAAAATCAAAAATTAAATTATTTAATTAATTAATTTTAATGAAAAATAATTTCATACAATATGAAAATTGTATATTATTTTTTTAGTTCAAGGATACTTTTTGACACAAAATTCAAGGATATTCTTGTTCTTTAAAAAATAAAATTATTTCTCTATTCTCATTTTTCTATCAAAAACAAAGGGAGCTCGAGAGAACTTACTCTTGTTCTCATCTTTTTCTTTCTTCTCACTTTCTTTTTCACCCCTTTCTTTCTTCTCACTTATCTCTCAAACCAAACAAAGTAAAGTGTATGTACATACATGACCTATAAGGTTGTAAGAAACATATTCTTAATTAATTAATGTATGCCTGCACATAAATAAAATATTAATGTAGTTGTTTTTCTTTTGGGGCATTTTCCCCGTTTAATCTCAAAAAAAAAAAAGTTAATGGGTGTATAAACTTCTATTTATGAAAAAAAAAATTAAGCCGGCAAGCTAGAAAATAGAATGTATAACACAAGAAATTGAGAAAAATTTAATGTACATGGACGGCAAAGCGTTGAAAAGGAGGTTTAATATAATTATTAAGTAAAAGAGAATTATAAAAATATATATAATTTGAAGAATATGAAAAGGTTCGTGAAAGTTTTTATAAATAAGAAAAAAGGGTTCGTGAAGGCGTGACAGAAGATTTGAATCCAAAAATAGTGGCTTTATATATCCTTCATAAAGTTAATTTTAACTTTTGAGATTGTGATAAGAGAGTATATATGAGAATTCAAACCAGGAAATTCTTATTTCAGTTCCTCTTACGCTCCTTGCAGGTTAATTTGAGACAAAAATAGGAAATTGGGTGGAAAGAAAAATTCCTTACTCTTATGAGGGGAAAAAAAAGGTAAAGTTTGTATAAAATGATAAATAAATTTGCCTATATATATAATTTTTTATCCAATTAATCAAGCTGACTAGCTGAGAGAATTATACTTTTATTTTCCAAATCTAAATAATATGTAAAATTCACTCATTTTTTTTATTTTTCTTCTATCTTTTTTTATGATTTTATTTTTCTTCTATCCTTTTTGGTCATGTATTTTTCTTCTATCTGTTTTTAATTTTATTGATAATTTTTTTATCTCATTTTCTTCTGACATCTATCCAAACAAACCACACGGTGAGACCGGCCCGGCATATATATGAACTTTCTGTTAGTAGTGTTAGGACTTGACTTTGTTGTGGCTCTCTCCTTAATTAATTAATTAAGGAAAATAAATCACAATAGTACTTCTGCAATCTTTCTTCTATTACAGGAAGAAGAACATGCGTGGTGGAATGTCTTCCGAATATGTCAAAACAAAGTTTATTATGGTGTCCACGTTGGGGTGGCTTAGAGATTGTTCCAATTAATATTTTTTTATATGGGTTTGGTCTGGGTACATCTTATGCTATCAGACCTATTTTAATTCAATTTGGCTTGTAAAAAAAAAACTATGGTGTCTATTACAATTTGACATACTATATGCATAAAAATCGTCTCATTCTCATAAACTAGAACTTGAGTTTATTATATATATAGTTTGAGATAAATTGTAAATTATTTATTAATTATTAATCTAGTACATTTTTAAAATAAATTTTATGAAAAAATAACCATTTTTATTAAATACCTTCTCGATAAAAATTAATTTCTTTAAAATATATAATTTAATCTAAAGATATATGTATTCATGATCTTTGTTTATTTTGATTTCCTTTGAAAGTATATGATCAAAAGCATGTTATATAAAAATGGTTTTCTCATTGCCTTTATCCCCTTACATGAAATTAATATAAGGTTATTATTTTATAAAACGAATTTAATTTGTCGTATTTTTTTTCAGAATAGATGAATAGTACAAAAAAGCCGAATGTTTTTATTTCAAGTGTTGGATCATGATTATTTTTAAAAAATAGAGGAACCTTTTTTTAATTTTCAAATAGCACAAAACATTTTAAATAATAAATATAAATAATATATACATTTCGCAATATTCTTAATAAAAAAGCACGATAAATATTAAAAAAAAAAAAGACTTGAGTCGTGCAGTGTATAAGTTTGTTTAGCTTTATAATTGCAGCAAATGATTTTGATTAAGAATGCAGTAAGCACGATAAAAGCAAGATGCCTCAATGTTTCAATGCAAATTGGGATGTCACATCTTTCCCTTATCCATTCGTAAGCCTATGCAGCTATCCACATATATAGCTTAGGATTTATATATATGCCTACCCTATTATGTTAATAATCATAGTGTTATATACCGAAGTTTCTTTCAAAAGAAATCTCGTAACTGTCTGAACTTAATTGATACAGTGACATCGAACATTAATTAGAGAAATTAACCACTTTCGCAATAACAGTTAATATTGCCGTAAAAAATATGATAGTTGTATGTAGCACAAAGTTTGTGTCATGAAATGATTGTTTCTATAAAAGTTGTATCACCAAAATATTCACGATAGCTATAAATCAATCATGTAGCCTTGGATCAATAATTATAACTCTTTTTAATCCTTTCCAAGATTATAGTAACACAAATTAAGCTAATTAAAGGCGTGGGCATCCATAGAGAATACGTAGTGTGTTTTATACTGTGATGTACTTTCTGAGAAATCTTTCACGACTTTTGTATAAATATTTTCCAATTTCCATAACCAAATAAAACTTAATTTATTGCATTTTTTGTTTTATGTTATGCATTTTTTACATGTTTTTTTTTTAAAAGCGCATTTTTTACATGTTATATATTTTTATCTCACCTTTCACTCAATACTTTATATAAATCCAAATGATTTAGGCTTAGCTTACATATTTTCTTAGTTTCCTTCCCAGTTTTTTGGGATTTTTTTTATTACACAATATATATAATTTAAAACGTACCGGAAAATAACTAATTAATTAACTCTTGTATTTTTACTACTAATGGACAAACAAAAACTTTGGGTAATGACGACTCATGACCATATACATATATAATGAAACTAACACCACCCCCTCGCACCCCCCCCCCCCCCAAAAAAAACAAAAAAGACCTATCTAATTTTGGCAAAACCATCTTCAAATTTTGTCCAGGTTTGAAGACGACTAAAAGGGAACTGTAAGCTTACTGCTTTGGAAAGAAACTGATCAATTGTTTAATGCATGGCTGCAAGTGGAGGTGAGTATATGGGCTGGCCCGGTCCATTTAGGTCTAATCCATATTTGTCCGCATATAAATATATTGGCCCATGACAAAAAAAAAATAGATTGGCCAGGTTCCGGTCTGCAAAATTAATGGGCATATATGTTGTGGCCCGCGTAACCTTGCCTAACCCGCGGGTTAAACGGGCTAGCCTTTGGGCCTAATAAAGAAGAAAACAATTAATTTTTAAAAATAATAAAATAAACTTAATATTAAAACTCTAAAAATTAAAATAAAAAAATTTGAATTATAAATAAATAATTGGCCTGCAGGCCAGGCCACGGACCCAACCTGCACGGGCTAAACGGACCGTCTGTGGGCCAATGCTATATTCGCAACTCTAGTGGCAAGATTTGCACCGCCATACAATCATTGGAAATAAACTGATTAACCGTTAATGGTTGCAAGATTCCACTGCCATGCAATCATATTAGACTTAAAGTTAGTTCCCATAAAGGCTTCAATTTGGGAAATAAAATTACAAACTCCATTGTACCCTTTCAAAACCCGTTCAAGTGCCATTACTAAAGACAATATATGCTACCATCTTTGTGCAATGCACATTCGTCAATAAACCAACCTAGCTACACATTGCTATTAGTAGACAAGCAAAGATTAATCATCCAAATTCATAGAGACGTCATAAGAAATTAATTATAAGACCATTTTTCCCTAATAATCTTACTATATAGTTTTATTCCATTACCTAATGAAAACAAAGCAACGACCTATAATTAATTATAGTGTTTATTAATTTTTAGCTCAAAAAAACTTTTAATTAAGTTTCATTTATGCCTTTACCACACAGGAGAGGTTCATCTAGCTAGGTCAATGTTTTCATTCTTCACCAAATATAAGGTTTGTGTACTAGCTTGGTTTCATATTTCTTCTCAACCAATAATCTTATCTTTTGGTCATTATGTTTAAAGAGATGATCTCGATTGACGTCCAGAGAGACCACATATATATGTGCCACTACGCCTTAAAGATAGCATTTTTTTTTACATGAGATAACACTTTTAAAAATGCTATCTCAATATTCTTGGCGTAGTGTGCATTTCTTGTAAAAAAATCCTTTAAGCAAGTACATGAAAATATAGTGAATCTCTGTCTACCCTAAAATCTCAAGCATTTCACCATAAAATATGGCAGTCTGATGATAATGTTGCAGTAAACTCAACTTCAAATTGAAATAAATAAAATAAAATAATTATTCATAACCTATGTCGTGGCTAAACTTGTCACGGCATAGACAAATGCATCTTTTTTATGATTGATAACACTTTGTATCAAGGTTATACAAATGGAGAAGCAAGCTAAGCCTTGCATAATTCAAGGGTTTTGATTGTGATTTTATGTCACACAATAGTGATGTTATAGGCTTCGGAAGGAAAACTCAGCAATCGCGAAGAGGCAAGGGACAAGGTTGGGAATTGCACATGTTTGCATGGAGTTGGACCATCCTATAGCTAGTGATTATTGAGGAAATGAGTAAATTGAAAGGTGACTATTGGGAATTATTGAGGAAATGAGTAAATTGAAATGTGACTATTGGGAAAACACAACATTTTTTTCTCTGTAGACGAAATGTTGTCCCCTAGGGTTGTGCTGGCGCCACCGTTATGGCTTTCTCAGGTCGACGGATCTGCCGTCGTTCTCTTCCACGAAGCGCTGCGATGTCATCCTCCAGGCTTGCTGGAGTTTACTGGGTTTTTTGTGCCGCCTCCATCTTCTTCTTCACCGCTATCGCCATGTTCACAACCACCACCCTCTGTTTCATCGCCGGCCATCATCTTCTTCGCCATCGCGCCCCTCCTTTTTCCATCTGACAGTGTTGTCGTTTTTCCCTGTTGGCCACTTCCAACTTCAATCCCCTCCTTTCTCTGCCTTGTCGACTTCGTCGTCCCCTTTGCTTGCACCGCCGCCTTCCTCTGCCCTTCTGACGCCCATAAATGCCACCATCTCTATTGCCCCTCACCCACCCACTACCTTTTGGTCATTGTTCCCCCACCCCCATTATTTTCTATTCCTCAACCCATTACCCCTGTTTTGTGCTTTGGTTTGCTCTACTGTCATCTGGATCCGATACCCATCCACCCCCACCGAAGCCTCCACCCCTGATGTGTTGACAAGTTGACATCTCAACCTGCCTAAAGCTCTGTGCATCTCTCTCCTGCCTTCTGATCTGGGTTTTGAAGCTCGTTTTTTGCCCTGGTTTTGCCCCAAGTTTGTTGGATCCTGAAGCGCTGATAGAAGTAAGACCAGTGGCATGTTTTACCGTTCCTTCACCATCATCATGCCCCAGCTTTTGAGGCTGCAAGTTAGGCATGGGTCTGAAGTTTCACAGAAACTGAGAAGCAGGCTTGGTGGAGTTGTTGATGAAGGGCAATTTCGTCTATCTTGGTTTGGAACCTATAGGAAACCCTAATGCGCCAGGTCCAATTGTTGGTAGCTTTTAGGGCTTGTAGGATCTAGGGCAACATAGGTTGTAGGAGATTTTATTTCGCTTGTTGGCAAGATTAAATGTTAGTTTCTTTTCAGCTTTTCTGTGTTTGTTCGATTTGTCAGGTGCGTGTCTATGATGTTAGTATGCTTAGGGACATTTCATTAAAGTTGACTGAGGCCAGTTTGTTTATGGGGCCATTTGTACTGCCTTCGGGATTCGGTCTTTGCCCGCTTTTAATGAATATTCTTTGACCCAAAAAAAAGGTCATTTTTTATTGTATAAAAAAAGGTCATTATTTAAAAATGAATTTTTAATTATTAATTATTTTTGTGTTAACTATTTACTTCTAAATTATTTTATGTTAACTTTAACTTTTCCAATCTCAACTAGTTTACTCTTATATATTAATATATATTAAATTAGAATTATTTAATAACTATATACATTGATACTGTAAATAATTTTTATACAAATATCCAATTGTCTTTCACTATCTTATTGTTAAACTATTATTTTCTAAAACTTGTTTATTGTGACAAAATAATGAAATATAACTAAATATATGTGTAAAACTTATATAGTTATTAAACTCAAATAAAATACATTATTTTTAATCTTTTAATCCACTTTTATTTTTTTTTAAAATATGTCATTCTTAATTTATATTCTTTTAAATTTAAATTATTTTGAATTTATTATACATATTTTCTTTATATTCTTTTCTCTTTTAGTATATATTTTTGAATTTTAATTACTTGAATTAATTAATTAATTATATATATATATATATACACGTGCGCACGAACGCAGACACTCACATCTCTTATAATTTTAAATTATAAATAATTTGTAATTTTTTTTAAATTTATAAATTAAAGTATTTGTACAACAAATTAAATACATTCTAGTCGAAAGCATTACGTTAAAATAGGTAATTTGCAACAATTGGAGGACCCAATTGGCTTAATTGCAAACTGGTGAACAAAAATGGCATAATCACAATAATTAAAGATTGAAAGTGCAATTAAGCATTTTTTATCGAAATAAAAGAAGTTATCCTATTTTCGGGTTAATTGATGTACTTATAAGTCTCAACGATAGCTTACAACCTATTACTGAAAAAAACCATTGGTGATCATCAAATCAAAACCATTTTTGTTAACACTATTGAATCTTTACTTGTCAATTCAACTCGCAATAGCATAAAAAAAGAAAAACATGAAGTTGAATATTGAAGTTTCTTAAAATTTACCCCAAGTCTAAAAAGTTCCCAAATACACAAATCCTAAATTTCTTACGTAATGCATATATATAAACTAGGCAAAACTTTTTGTAACCAAAAAAAAAAACTAGCATTTTGCTAGCCTAAATTTTGTCTTCTTATAAATTGAGTTGTCATTGTTTTGTTTCCGAATTTGGGTTATGATTAAATCGCTTGATTGATCATTTTTAAACCGGTACAGGTTAATTAGGTGATCATCTACTGTCTGGGAAAAAAAAAGCATAGAACATGAATTTGGGCTTTGTGAGTTTGGCTTGTACTTCTATGTACCCGTATACCATGATATGTAAATAACTATGAGAAATGTTAGCAATACACACTTTTTTCAACACACTCTTTATGACTGATTAAAATTCACGTGAGTTCCACCACTTTGGAAATGTGTCACACTAAATGGGATATGAGACCTACATGATTTAATAAGACCGACATAGATTTCAATAAATCATGGAGAGTGTATTTAAAAGAGTGTGTTTGAGAGTGTATTAATATCACTCCTCAAATAACTATAACTATACATATACATTAAGTGATCCATCGAAGACCCATGACAACTCCAATGGTTCACAATCACAATGTACATTTTTGTTTTTTGGTCAAGGTTCACAATGTAATTGATAATAATAGCTAGGTTTTTTTTTTGGTCGAAAAACAATAGCTAGGTTTAAACATGAATTTTGGGCTTACTGAGTTTGGCTTCTATCACGTACCCCCTATATATATAAGTGATTGGTTCCCATATTTGTACTTTGATAATAAGTTAGACCAAAACTGACTAGAGATTGGACTTCACTTGCAGCTCATTGATCAAACTACAATCTGTTGGACTCATTTCTTCCATGATATATTCTATCTTTTACCGAATTAACATGGAGACAAGCTCCATTTTCCCTTTCTTCCTTTAACCCTTTCCAAGTTTCAAATATTTAGCTTTTAAAGTAATTAGTGCCTCTTAACTGTTGTAAACTTAAAGGTATAGGATTACATACTTAAATACTTAACCACATTATCTGATTCAAGGTTCTTCATGAGGGCATTACTTCAATTATGATATTCTTAATTTTTAAGAATTGATCATAAGGTATCCAACAAGCATTTTATTGGGTTTATTAATTGGAATTTATCTCATTGATTAGATAAATCAATTGATCACCTTTTATATTTTTCCTCAAGTGTTTCAAGAAAGATCTCATATATGATGATAATCATATATATGATTGTTGAGAGTCCCAGAGCAATCCTCACTTTACAAACCGATTTTGTGAGGGTTGAGTTAGGCTTTAAGCTCAAGTTCTAAAATGGTATCAGAGTCTATCCTAGATCCGTTATTGGGCCACCCGTGTTTGTTCACACTCTAGATGTATGTTTCTAGGCGTGGGGTGTTGTTATTGAGCCAGGACACTCACATTTGTCCACGCTCCAGATGTCCAATCCTGAGCGCAAAGCTTGAGCAATCCTTACCGTACAAACCGGTTTTGTGATGTTGAGTTAGGTCCTAAGCCCAAATTCTAAGATGGTATAACTCATATGCAAGATGTTTGTGGAAACCTTAAAGAGGTCCTGGACCTTCTGGTTTCAATTTCTTTATGCACCCCCTGCTCTAAAATTGTGGTATGTGTTTATTCGGGTTGCTTTGATTAAAGAAAAAGGCCTAAATGGTTAAATAAGAATTGGGGAGATACCTCCAAATTCGTTGCTAACGTTGTTAAGCCACTTTAGATTTATCCCATACTAAGGAAACTCAAAGAATACCTTGGAGTAAAATAGAAACTACAGAATTGAGTCCTGTGAATGATGCTATGTTAATTTATACCATGGGATTCCTTCTTTCTACCAACTACACTTGCATACTTCATCATTGTTATACATTTTGCATGTAATAGAATTCAACAAATATGATAGAAGCATATGCATCTATTTGAAAACCAGTGTTTTAAATATCAACATTAAAATGATCTGAAATTGCTAATTTTCTATCCCACAACATCAAAATGAATCAACAGAACCAGTTGCAAACTTATTCCCTGGGTAAATGGACCTTTTATATATATATATATATATATATATATATATACATTGTATTTTTTACTGCAGCAATCCATCTCTTTTTTTGATAATAACAGCAATCCATCTCTAACCAATTCTTCTAAGCCTTTCTTGAGTCTTTTTGCAGCTTCTCTGCAGTCATCCTCAGTCAAGCCTCCAAATGAAATCCTTAGATTGCCGGCACTGCCGCACGCACTTCCCGGGATTACCCTGACCCTGTGCCTCTTAGCTAGCCAGCGGACAACTTCGAAATCGTCATGAGCATTTCCTTCCGGGAGTTTTGCCCACAGGTATATGGCACCTTCTCCTCCTTTTACAGAACCCTCACCAAGAGGGGAAAGTGCTTCTAAGACAATGTCTCTGTTCTTGACAAGGCTTTGTACCCGGTCTAGAACCCATTGCGGACCCATTTCCAATGAATAGAGCACGAGATACTGCGATAGTATCGAAGCGCAGATGGGGATGTTGTCTTGAACTTTTAGAAGTTGGGCAGCAAACCCTTCTACTTCAGTGGGGTATGCTATCTGCAGTAATAAGATATTTTGGGCAGACTAGGAAACTGAAAAGTGTAACTATTATCTTGCAGAGATGAAACTGATAATCCAGAATATAAAGTGGAAGCAATATAGGTTTGTGTTCATCATTTATAACTACAACAATAAATAATTTATTCTACTAGGTAAGGTTGACTATATGAATCAAAGAGGCCATCATAAACCATGTCAAATGAAAAAACAAAACCATTTAAATTATATCCTTCTTAATAGTTTGATCTATACTTTTTCTTGGTTTCTCTCCACATTTGACTATTGTGCTATCCTCCCTCTAATTTACTCTCCTTACTGTGTTCATCATTTATACTTAAAAAAATATTTTTTCTTCTTTGGGGGCACTATTAATAAAACATTATCAGAATTCAGAATTCTTGCCTGATTTCATTATTGTATGATACAGAATAAAATCATTGTTTTTTTTTTCCTTCTCCATACTAGAATAATACTAAGTTATACTGCTTGTTAGATAGAAAAAGAATCAACCTAGGCTGAAGTATAGCTTCCGAAGTTGTGAAAATCTGGAACTTTGTATACTATGTTGCATCGCTTGAACAATTACAAGCAAAATGACATCAAAGAATATCAATACCAAAATTACAATTGGGAAATCACTGTTATCTACACGTTGCGCGTGCAATAGTTGTATAACACTTGTTGAGAAATCCAGTGTTTCACTAAAGATGGTCATATAAACTACAAAGTTCAATGCTTATTTCTCCTGCTGCCAATGGAAATAAATGAAGACATCAGAAGTAGTACTTACATATCCAACCCGCCACCCCATCATTCCATGTGCTTTTGAGAATGAGAAAACATTAACAATGTGATTTCCCTCTACACAAGAGTGTTTTAGACCATCATACATAAAATACCTGCATGCAATATTAATTTGTTTAAAAGCAATGCTTGAAACATAAACTTGCAAGTTACAACTAATAGGACAGGATTCAGAGACTATTGCGGAACTGTTACAGGTATTCTTATATATTTTAGAGACAACACAAGGGGCTGACCACAACATAAGTGCAACTAGTTCAAAAATTGATCTGAAATGATAATTAATGAAAAAACTTATCAATAAATAATTAGGAATTGACATGGACGCAACCAATTAATTTATATGTTGCTAAGCAGAATAACTGAGACAAAAAAACATCTGGGAATTTTTTGTTGTTTCCTTTCATAATCAAAGAAAATAATATGATAAATTTTCAACCATGGCAAGTTAAAAGACTCACTCATATGTATTATCAACAACAAGCCAAGAGCCAGTATTCTCACAGAGATCTGAAATCCTCTGGTCAATCAAGAGAAAGTACTAACTTAGAAACTTCATAAATTACAAGAAAAAATTGTTATGGTCAATCAACGTCCGGTGAGGTCAAATACAAGCATATTATCTGAACAAGAGGATTGACAAAGAAACGCTTCTAAAATCATCCTAGCTGTTGATAAATTGAGAGAGAGAGAGAGAGAGAGAGAGAGGCAGGGAAGGAGACCTTTAGAAGGGACTCTGGAATGTAAGTTCCAGTTGGGTTGCCTGGATTTACAACAGTAACAAGCTTTGCGGTAGGTTTAGTTTCTGACAATATTCTTTCCAACCAATCTGAAAATCAAGACAAATCTGATAAATATCCTAAACGGGAAAAAAAAAACCCACCAGAAGAAAGAGTAAACTTGGATGACTGATGTGTAACAGACATCAATCAGCCATTTAAGATTCTTGTTGTATATACAAGGAACAGCATTGCGCAGATAGTTTGTTGTCAGCATTAGCAAATTGGACATGGCAATAAATGAAATTAAGATGGTGTAACCTAATCACCATTCAGTAATTTACAAGAACAATAAACCAAAAATTCAGTCAAATAATCAACATAATAATGACTTATTAGACAATGCGACTTGCAAATTAATCCGACATTATAAAACACCCAACCTAATGGACATTCATGAGTTTATAACAT
Organism: Glycyrrhiza uralensis; assembly: GCA_030159175.1. Lineage (NCBI taxonomy): Eukaryota > Viridiplantae > Streptophyta > Magnoliopsida > Fabales > Fabaceae > Glycyrrhiza > Glycyrrhiza uralensis. The sequence goes on from BRZY01000007.1 coordinate 1,702,172, forward strand.
CCTAATATACCTTCTGAAAAGAGGAAAGGTTTACATGTATCTGATGACCAGCTAGTACTATGTTATATTAGTGTTTCTGATCATTTAACAAATCCAGGCCCAATCCATCCAACTACTAACAATCATGTAAACCCCCTAGATGGAGAGGGGGGAAAAAGATGCTCTTAACAACCAAATATTGCCTTCGCTTTACTAGTCCACACCGGTAAAAATAGATTGTAGTAACCAGATCATGCAGCTTCTCACCTGCATCAGGATGAAGTGTTTCTGGATTACAATGACCGACTAGTATATTGGTAATGCCAGTCGTCTGGAAGGACATGAAGGCGTTGAAGTAGTAAGGAGCAAATACGACCACAGAATCCGCCGGATCACACAAAGTAAGAACTAGATTCACAAATGCCTGTATTTATAGGGATAGTGTTACCTCAGATGTTTAGAGACAAGCATCACAATATTGTTGAATGGAAGCTGAAATGCGAACTGTGTCACTGTTTTTAGGAAATAACAAAATAATGAACATAAAACAAAAAATAAATAGCCGGGTATCATTGATCACCTGATTCGCACCTGCCGTAACCATTACTGAAGATTTGTGCAAATTATTTTCATCATGCAACTGCATGATAAAAGCAAAGAAGTCAATTGAATGGTCACCAAGATCCAATTTCATAGAGCAAAATAATTGGTCACTGAGAGCAATAAGATACATATGGCCATATGGTAAAAGCAATTATGTTGCAATCTTTTTTCAAAGCAACATCCAAAACATACACAGTGGGAGAAAGCTGGCAGGAATACAGCTATATATAACATAAACACATGATGATGGAAAGGAAAACAACGTATGCATCAGAAATTTTGAATAATGAAAGGGGGAAGCAGCAATAAATGACAGATCTACAACATTAAAAAAAATCAATTAGCTAATGCCAGACTGCTAAGAGAAAACTTCTATACATCAAGTAAAATAAAGAGATGGAGCTATATCCAAACAGCATTGACAAGCTAAAAAATTATCCTAACTCAATCCAAAACAATTAAGCTGCAAGAGACCAAAGTTCAGTAGAATCCATATTTAAGTTCACCAAACACCAATATAACACAACCGGATAGGCCAAGAGGGCCAAGACTATGACTAGTAGGTCTATCATTTTACATAATCTAATTAATGATCAATTTGTATTCATTTCTACTTTTGTATCCAAACATAACTGCGGTGTAAATCTTTGTTTGAGTTCTAATATACTTCAGAATCTACACAGTATAAGATTACTATATACCCAAAGGACATCACAAGTTGTGTCTAGCACACAGTATATTACTTTATTATCTAACAATAATCAATTTTTGACTGAAAGTAAAGGAAATAGCCCACATTACTCTAAAACTAATAAGAGTTGTCATCCTTAAAAAAAAAACTACTACCAACATTAATGTTGTAAACTGCTTTGGATTGTCCCATTCAACCTCTAGAAATGGCTCTCAATAGGCTTTTCACCTGATGCAGGCCCCAAGTACCAATGCACCATTCAATTGAAGAACTTAAAATAGATAACCAGAGTTTAAAAATCCCAGTAGTAACGAATAGGGATTGAAAGAAGAAACTGTACCATTTACCTTTTTGTCTAACGCTGCTCTGAGTCTGGGAATACCTTCATCATTACCATAACGACTAATTGAAGGCTCATATACAAGTCGTTTCACCTTTTCCAACGCTTTATTGGGAGGTTGCCAATGAACTACCCCCTACAGCAGATAAATTTAAAAAATCCATTACATGTTGCAGCTAAGGAGCAAATAGTAGTAGATTAAAAAATTAGAAGAATCCTAGTGGTCACCACAGTAAAAACAAAACAAAAAACAGATGGGCAAACTTCAGTTGGTAATTAAAAGCATGCAGAACCAAGAATTAAATCAGATGCAGAATCAGAATCATATATCTTTCACTTTAGCTCACAATCCTATGTGTAAGCTATACAAATCAGGCTCTGGATAAGTTTCAGTTTCAAAATCAACTTTTAAGTCTGCCTTTTGCAATTTGGAAATTGGGGTGGGGCACCGAGATTAACTATTCAAATAGAGGCAACACAACCAAAATTTTAGCTATGTCATGAGAGACAGAGACAGTACAAGTTAAAAAATAAAATATAACCTTTCCAAATCAAGAAGAACGCAAATTTATAGTATAATATAGTCCCCAAAAGCACGTTAATAAGAGTTAAAAGTTGTGTACATAATCATCATTTCCAATTTCCACAAAAGAAAACCTCCGCCTAAAACCCCGCCAAACAACTTATGGCATAAGCTCCTATCATATAAGTGTTTATGTATAAACTATTTTTATAATCGAAGAGGGAATGTAGTGAAACTGATTTCATATAAGCATTTTTGATAAGCTATTCTGGAGAGCTTATGAAAATAAGCACAAAATAGCTTATGAGTTAGTCATGAACTATTTTCATAAACTCTCACAAACACTGTCACAAGTGATTATGTAAATAAATAAACTCTGTATAAGTCAATCCAAACAGAGCCTTAACTGTTCCCATTTCTCAGTAAGTTGTTCATAGCACATCAAGCTCCCAAGCTAGCTAGACTAATTTATAATCAGACATTGGAAACTGCCTCCGAAGTCATCACCAAGAGGTTATTAGATTAATAACTATTAAATATAAGCATACATTATATAAAAGTGGAGAAAAACAAAAAGGGAAAAGAAAGGAAAATACCTGGGCCAAGGACACGGCATTCTTACCTCCTCGGACTCGGAGCAATTCCTGCATCTGCAAAGTGCAAACACACACCCACCTTGTTGATTATCATAAAAAGGGGTTATTTTTAACAGGAAAACAATGAAGGGGATGGATGAGATGAGAATGAGAGTACCTGAACCATAACTGGCATCTCAGTTTTCAAGGCCCTCTTTGCAAGCTTCCCAAATGAACCCATCTCTCAGACTCTCACCAACAACTCAACCAAACCTCTAGCCTTTTTTTTATGCTCTTCAGTTCAAGTGTTAAATCGTTTAATGCCTGTAAGCAACATGGGTGAGTCCGGGTCACCCGTGAGTCCAACTCAAACCGATCTAATCTGAATTTTTGAATTTTTTTTTTGTTGTTCGGGTCGATCTCAATTCAAACCAAATGCAACCTATTGTGGTTTAGTTCGGCTTACGGATTTCATTTTCTAAATCCGAGAATCGAACGGAACTGATGATGTGGTATCTATTATTTTATTTTTTTAAATTTGATCTAGGGTTAAAAGGATTTCAAAACACGCTACCTGCGGTATGTATATATTATTATAATTATATTATATTAGTATTAATTATATTAATATTAGTATTAATTATATAAATATATTAATATTATATTATATATAATATATATGTGTGTGTGTATTTAGGCAAATATTTTATTAAGGTGAAGTAATATGTAGGCTTAGTTGGGTACGTAATATATAATATAGACTTAGCTTGGAAATTGTTTTCAGTTTAATTAACTAAGAATAATGTTTTTTTAGATAAATATTAATAAAATGAGAATATAGTTTGGCATATTTCTTACCGGGTTGAGCATGTCATTTTTTAATTTTCACAATAGTGTGTAAAAAATTAGATTTTTTTATTTTTAAATTTTTTTAATGAGTAACCCGATTGACCCAAATTAATCCAATCTGTTAAGGTTTGGATTGGTTTGATTTGGATTTGGAGTAAAAAATACAAAATCCAAACCAAACTAACCCATACTCATTTGTTCGGATAACAGATTTAGAGAAAACTAATTCAAATCGGCTCGTGCTCGCCCTACATGGGAACGTAGAGAGGAGAATAATTCCCAGTATCTAAGGAGGTTTTCTTTTCTGGGAATATTTGGAAGGGAGCGGGGTGTGGATTCATGTGTTAGAGAAAGACGAGGGTAGTGGGCCTGTGGGGTGCTCACAGGGTGCACCTTTCAAGTTTCTAAGGCCTTTTTATTGTGTTGACAAAAAAGGCCTTTTATTGTAAAAATAGATCATAGATAAGATTAACATATATCGAAGAGAGAGAGAACATGTTCAACATTGGACCTAATTGCGCCGCTTCTTAGAACCCTAGCGCCGCTTGACACACACAACACAGCACTGCTGTTTCTTCTTCCCCGTTCAATCCATATGGGCCTCTTCCCCTTCCACTGCGCTTTCTCTTCTCTGGCTTCGTCTATGCTGCCTTGTGTCGCCGTGGGTGTTTCGAGGCACTGTCTGTAACATCTGTTGTTTTGACTAACTGTTTATTTTTGTCCTATTTGAATTTTTGCGATATAATTGTTTTGAGATTTATTTTTAGTTTAAAAATAGTAGTTAAATATACACGTTTAAGAATACTTCTGAAAGTGGTTGATTTATAGTTTCTATTAGGTCTAATTACAACATCCATTTCTTTGTGTTTTTCGTCCTTTTTCTGTTTTATATGAATTTTTGTTCCAAAAAAATTGTGTGATTTATTTTTAGCTTAAAATTAGTACTAAAATACACGTATTCCGAAATACTTCTGAAACGGTAGTTTTTCAATCAAAATTGAGTCTTTTTACAGAAAACGGCTTACGCCAAACTGATGGAAAGTAATTTAAATAGCTTGAGTGTGTTAAACCAACTCAATAAATAAACTTCCTTCACAAAAGTTGGTTCTTTTATTATTTTAGATTTTTTGGAATTTTTGAAAAACTTTTGAAAACTACAAAAAACTACGCTACCCAAGGACGTTTTAACGCAAAAACCTTATTTAACAGGTATAATTTTCGTGACAAAGGTCCATAACCAATTTATATTTTTTTTAATTATTTATTTCATGATTTTTAAAATTATTTCTGTGTAAGTTTTGAAAATCCTATTTTTCTGTATTTTTCGAGGGTTTTACCTGCGAACGATGAAAACTAAAGAGTTTGCACTATCTATAAATTTCAAAAATGGATGCCACGAAATTATTTGGACTCCTTGTGGTATTTTCTAGCATTCTCATTGGTTCTCATCATTTTTAACTAATTATTTCAATTTTTGATTTATGAAAAGACCAAAATACCCTTGTTTTCATCCAAACCCTAGGGGTATTTTTGGAAAATCACATTCTCCCCTCCTAGCCCTAATTCTGGCCGCCTCATCCATGCAAGTGGGAAGTCCAAGTGGTCCTAGTTGAGTATGAGTCATAGGTGTTGGCCAATGGGATTTTAAATAATTAATTTTGGTTTTTCTTTAATTAAATCATGGTTAAATTAAACCAAACCGTGGTTGGTCTTAACCCCACCCCCTTGCACGAAATTTTGGCTATAAATAGAGGGGGGGTGCTCTTCATTTTCATCACAAACTCACTTGAAGAATCCTCACAAAAACTCACTCCAAAATTCTTTTCTTTTCCTTTGTTTTCTTTAAGTTTCTTTGTGTTACTAATCAAGTTTTTCTTTGTGTTGTTCTTAGCTTGTTCTTCCATCTTCATAAGGCTAAGGTATGGGGAAATTCTTTCCAAGTTAGTTTGATCTTTATTTTGTTGAGTTTTTGAGTTTTGGGTGTTTATGTTTTAAATAAATAGTTTTATTTGTAAAATAGTTTTAAAAATCCTACTATGTCTTATTTTATTTTTAAAATGTGATTTTTCAAATAGTAAAGTTATAATACCCAATTTAATTATAAAGTTTAAAAATTGTACCGTTACGCTGGCGAAATTTTATCGATAAAGGCTTGATCACCCAGTGGGCTATGCCTCCGTGATCAACAAATTTAAGAAATTGTAAAATTGAACCTCTGTAGTTCTTTTGACGGATATGGATGGGGTGCTTTGGTCAGGCATAAAAATACATCTTCGGTGTACTCATACGGTCGGGGCTCAGGGGCCGTGTCTCTATTACGCCATTGGGACGAGAGCAAGTGACTAAAAACGCTAAAAATTCCTAAACCGGTGTTTTTCTTCCATTTCCATGTTCTTTTCAAAAATATATAAAACTTGTGATTTTTACTGTTTATATACAAACTGATGATGGGTTAAAGTAGTTCATTTGTATGGATCTGTCTAGGAAAGACAAAGGTCTTTGAAGGAGCCCAAAAGCTCACCAAGATTTTTCCTGGAAACCATACCGATGCGCTATTTTTCCTATCTTAATAAGTTTGTATATACGGCGAAGATTACTTGATTAACTTCCAAAGGACTTTCCCAAAAAGAATGAACTTAAGTAATAATTCCCGTTAATATTATTCTGGTTAAATTCGTTACCGCGTTTGACTCTACCGCAGTGTAATTATTATTAAAATAAATGAATACAGCCGAAAAGAGTAATATAATGGTTATGTTTTCAAGAGTATTTCTATGGTGATAGAATAAGAGTATTCTATGTGGTTTTGTATTAAGAGATTTAATACAGTAAAACAGATAAGGTTTTACAAGAGAAACCAGAGTGATATTATGCAATTTTTTAGTGTCATTTGCATAAAGATTTTTGAGCAGTACAACCCAGAGAGGGTTGAGAATAGAGTTGCGTTGGGCTACAATTGCCTTCTGGGATTATCCAGGTTTCGAATGTCTCAATAGTCTTGCATGGTGAATACCCTTGAGCTGAGACGAGTCGTATACTCGGCTTGGATAAATCTGACTGACGGACCTATTTCATGATATGGATGTGAATGCACATTTCGGAATGACTGCCAGGGGGTCTGAGGGGGATTACCTGGTTGTTCTGTTAAGACTTGTCGCAGACCTATCGCTCAATGGAGTTTGGTGGGAAAAGTCTCCTTGGAGCAGCACACCGGTGTATTATGAGAGAGATTGAAGTATCATGCATAAATATATCTGTGATTGACAATTTATCTGTGATTGATGTTTATCTGTGATTGACGTTACTTCTGTGATTGGTGATCTATTCTTGATTGTTTCTTAGTTTTATAGTGTTTTATTCCTAAGTGTGATTTGGGTGGTAAGACTCTGAAAATATACTGTATAAGTATTGTATGTACTTTCTTTGAAACTAACATTCTTAACTTGAGTAAGTTTTTCACCCTGCCTACTTTCCATGTTTTTCATATGTGGTTGAGTAGATGACCGACCCACGGAGGGACTTGAGTCTGGGACGACGTTTTAGCATCCGACCCCTGGAGACAGATGGGAGAGGGTGGAGGATAGATCCTTATACGCATTGGGCAACTTTTGATGGACATGTACTTATTACTGAGCACAGGGTCGATGGACCCGACTTATATACAGTGCATAGGATCTATGATTACACAGTATCTATGAGTTGGATCAGGGCGAGGGTCCAACAGGCAAGGATCGAGGCCAGAGGGAGAGATGTTCCCGCCATTGACGCACTGCCTATATCTTACTATGATCCGAGTAGTTGTTAGAGATTGAACCCGGCTTTTATATTACTCAGTAGCTTTCATTTCAGTCATTTTCTTTTTAGTTTATTTTAGAGTTTTTACTGCTTTTTGATGTATAGTAGTTTTAAAACTCCTGGCTTGTACTGATGCAAGCTCTTTTGATATATATATACTTGAGGAGGTTGTTTTTATTCAGTATTTCTGCTAATACTGTTCTTATCTCACCACGTGATAGAAAAGGAAAGAATGGACTCCCCATTCTTCTCATCTTTTAAAAAGGCAAAAATTTTATCCGCATTTTTGGGAACTAAACTTGTTTTAAATCAAAGTTATTTAGAAAATTATTACGAAAATCTTGGTTACTATGATGTAATATCCTTTTTGGAGAAAGGGGTGTTGCACTGTCGTCTCGGTTTCGCCTCTGTCGTCATGAGGGTGTGGTTAACGGGACCTGAGAAGGATCGAAGAGCAGGGGCGGTGGAAGAGGTGCTAGATCCGCCCCTGCAGACGCTGCCGACAGGATCTCTCGTCGTCGCTTCCCGTCTCTCCGCAGCTTCGTCTCAGCCGTGCCTCAGCTGCTTTCCCTAGTGGCCCACAAGCTCCTCAGTTTAGGTTTGGAGGGCGTCGCCTTAGCTCAAGACAGGACGAGTTCCATCCTAGTTTGGAGTGCAATGTCGCCTCCTTCCACTGCTTGAGGTGTCTCTCGATTGGTCCGAGTTAGTGGTGTGAGTTTTGGCCTTCGCTGGTTTGTGGTGGTATCGGTGGTTCGACGTTTTGTGTGGTGGTCCCTGTGTGGGTGGTGGTTGTGTTGTCTGGTTTTTTGTTCCTTTTGTTTGTTTGTTTTTTGTTGTTGTGCTCTTTTGTTCGTGTTCGTTTTGTGCTTTGTGTTGTTTGTTGTTGGTGGTGTCTCTGTGTTGTTGTTTATGGACCAATGAATCTATGCTTTGCTCTCCTCCTCCTCAACCGCTGATTTCTGTGCAACCTCCCTGGGACCTAAAAGAAAAGAAAGGAAAAAAGAGAAAAATATTGACATGTGGGTTGTATTGGTTGAGTCAGATGAGTTTGAATGCCCCAAATGGGCCAAATTCGTACCTCATGGATATGTTTTGACATTTCAGAGGTTGCTCGGTTGTTGTTTAGTTGGGTTGTTGGTGTGGTTGTTTGTTGGTTTAGATCTGTATCTTTTTTTTTTGTTTTGGTAGATGTAGTTTATTTGTGGTTTCTCCTTTTGTTTTTGTTTCTTTGTTTTCCTTGTCTGGCGTAGGTAAGGTATGTTACAGTAGCGAGTCTTGGTCTCTAGTGTTATAATTTGTGTGACTCTGCATATACTGTTTTCCTTACTGTAGATGTCGTATGGCTGAGTTTTACTCATGCAATGATCTTTCTCTTACTTACCAAAAAAAAAAAGATAAGATTAACATATAGCTAAAAAAAATTTGTCAAAAAAACGTATAGCTAAAATTTTGACATTTCATACCTCATGGACCAAAAAAGCGTATACCCCAAATGGGCCAAATTCATACCTCATGGATATGTTTTGACATTTCAGAGGTTACTCGGTTATTGTTTAGTTGGGTTGTTGGTGTGGTTGTTTGTTGGTTTAGATCTGTATCCTTTTTTCGTATCCTTTTTTTTTGTTTTGGTAGATGTAGTTTATTTGTGGTTTCTCCTTTTGTTTTTGTTTTTTTGTTTTCCTTGTCTGACGTAGGTAAGGTATGTTACAGTAGCGAGTCTTGGTCTCTAGTGTTATCATTTGTGTGACTCTGCATATATTGTTTTCTTTACTGTAGATATCGTATGACTGAGTTTTACTCATGCAATGATCTTTCTGACCAAAAAAAAAGATAAGATTAACATATAGCTAAAAAAAATTTGTCAAAAAAGCGTATAGCTAAAATTTTGACCCAAAAAAACATATAGCTAAAATGGTAATTTTCATTTGACAAAAAAAAAGTAATTTTCAGTGGATAGTTTTTTTTGGTGAAGATTTTTTTTTTTAGTTGAAAGTTAATAAATCTTGCTAATTATACCGGAAGTTTTTAGTAAAATTGAGTGTTGAATTAACTAATAAATAGGAAATAGATTAGGGATTAAATTATAATGGTGTAATAAGTATTACTTGGGCACAATTACACCATTAATAACTTTCTATATAATATGATTTTTGTCAGCCCATGGCTCTCATATCAAGCCGAATTTTCACCCATGGCTCTCATATCAAGCTTTTCATTCTTACCATTTTTTGTGTTGCTACAAACAAGCGAAAGCTCATTTGTCTTGTCAATAAGTTTACGTCCCTCTTTTATTCCATCTCTCACTTTAATTATCAAAATCAATAAGAAACAAATATAGATAAAAGACCCATGTAATAAATTATAAAATATATAAATATGTTTTTTAAAAATAATCAAATTAGAAGTTGGGGTTTTGAATTAAAAAATATAAATTTATTTATGAATCAAACAAATTATAATGAATTCATATTAAATAACCACGAGGTTAAACATAATTAATTAATGTGCTTTATTTAAAGGGTTTGGGTTCAGTACCCGAGTTTTATCTCTGGTGATGAAACAATTCAGAACCAAGTTTTATTTACCTTCTGGTCGAATATAAATTAATCTAGGAGGTCTTTTTTTCTAAAATACTGTAACTGATAAAGAAAAAAAATTCAACGTATATTTTACAAAATAAATCCATTATTTAAACTCAACTGAAATAATAGTAGTAGTAATTTAATTGACACACTAAACGTAGATATCTCTTTTTTTATATATACAATAAACGTGGATATCGAACTCCTAATAGGGATTGGAACCGTGATTCATAAAACATTTTTATGAGGAACTAACCCCTTTGCCTAACCATTTTGATATTCATATTTCATAATGTGAATCTTGTTAGTCCAAGTGACTTCTAATAAGGTGAATCCTAGAGGGGGGTGAATAGGATTCAGTGTATTTTCAAAAACTTTATGAACTTGAAAACAGTTTAACAGAGATGCAGTAAATATGTCAGTTCACGAAATGCAAAGAGTTAAAGGATAGAAAAAATGAACACACAAATTTATCCTGGTTCGGTCACTCAAAGACCTACGTCCAGTCCCCAACTTGTTTCCAAATTGAGATTTCAAACAACTTATATTACGGGTTCGATTACAACACAGAATCGGTTTTACAAGGAGATACCCCACTCCAAAACCCACAACAAATTAGAGATACCACACTCTAATTCTGCACAACTAGAGGATGCCTCACCTCTATAAACAAACACTCAAGTAAATATGAGTTTTGAGTTTACCAGAAATTTATCACACGTTCTGTGATGGATTGATACAATGAAAGAGCAGCAATTTATCACTAACTTTGATTGATATGCAAGTTGAAGTTCTCAGTTCTTGTTTTTCTCTGCTTCACAGTGTATTTCGATTGTTTTCTTCTCTGTGTTCTGCCTTTTATATCTTCAACTTCAGATTTTTCTCTTCTTATATTCCAGCTTCAGCCTTCATGACCGTTTTCTAATAGCATTAAATGCTATTTTCCCGTTGCTCTGAGGAGATCTACTTCAGTAGGCATGTCTGCGTTTCTTTCTCCTTAATCAGAAGCAACCTGTACTCAAAGTCTCAATTGTACAGTGGTTAATAGTAATATCTTATTGAGACAGAGAGAATACACTGTGTAAAACAGAAAGATGTGTTCAGAGATATAAGAGTTAATTCTCTCTCTTAGTACACTTTCCACAGTGCTTTATGCTTTTCAAATGTACGTTCAAAAACGTTGACAATGGTTGTACAGAAAAGCATTGTTTATTGGACTCTCAGCAGTCAATTTGTTCACTTGGATTTATTGGACGCAGCACTATCTTGTTCATTCTTTGTACATACAATGGACGCAGCACAGTTCTTTTAACATTGGACGCAGAACTCAGCTTTGAATATTAGACACAGAACTTAGTCTTCAGTTTTGGATATTGGACGCAGAACTTCAGTCTTCAGTCTTGGACATTGGACGCAGAACTTCAGCTTTGAACATTGGACGCAGAACTTCAGTCTTCAGTCTTGGACATTGGACGCAGAACTTCAGTCTTCAGTCTTGGACATTGGACGCAGAACTTCAGCTTTGAACATTGGACGCAGAACTTCAGTCTTCAGTCTTGGACATTGGACGCAGAACTCAGCTTTGAACATTGGACGCAGAACTTCAGTCTTCAGTCTTGGACATTGGACTTTACCATTGTTGTACCTACAAGAACTTGTTAGCAGACTTTGTACAATTCTTGATAAACATGATTTGACTTTGTAAAAACCTTAATAAACTTTGTTATCATCAAAACCATAAAATCACTTGGGGGATTTTTCCATTAGAAAAGCTTTTAACCAACTTTGTTTCAACAAATCTAATCCAATGAAACCCCTTATCAAATGCAAAAAGAAACCAATAAATTAATACACGCACGGAGAGAGAGAAGGATATTCCTTCCTCATTGTTCATTTCAGCACTTCTTCTTCCCTACCAAACCAATAATTTGCTTTGTGGGGCAAAAATTGAAGTTCAAACCCCAACAGAAAAACATGACGAACACATGGGTTGGAGCTTTTTCAGGGCAAATGTTTGAATCAAAAGGATAAACTAACATTAATAGTTAATAAAATTAAGTCCAATTATTTATAACCCCCAGAATAAAAGAAATCAACTCCAATTTGAATGTTTTAACCACGTTAGTTTCATTGGAAACAAAGCTGTGGTCTTATTACCTAATTGCAATTTTTATTCCGCTGAATCCGAGAGAAAACTTTCTTATAGCTTCCTCTAGCTTGCTTGTATTTTGTAAAGATTAATTGACCACATATTTTTCTCATATTTGACCAGGTTCATTTAGTGTGTGTTTGGAGAAGTGTAATTGCTAAAAGTAATTTTGACTTACAACTTGTTTGCTTTCGTGGTGGGGAAGGAGGTGAATGCGAGTTTAGGTCGAAAGTTACTTTCAGTAACTTTCACAATAGCAAAGGCTCACGATGTGAGAATGATCAAAGTTTTATTTTTTATTTTTGTATATTATTTCTTTCTTGATTTTTGGATTTTTCTTTTTTGTTTTTTTAATGTAGGTGAGCCAATTCAATCAATCCAACAACCCTAGAAGAGGTACTCTGACGTTGAATCTGGATGAGAGTTTCCTAGCTCACCAAATAAATGAATCGATCAACCTCGCTCAGCTCAATTTTTAGCCAACTAACCCACCGTTCGAATGAATCTGGGTTGACTCATTTTAATATCTCTATTTTTTTTTATATTTCTTTATTTCATTATATCCTGTGCATATACATTATAGTTTTTAAACCTTACAAACATGGGCACTCTTATGTAGTAGTTACTTGCATACTCTATATATGTGACTTTCACTGACCAAAAAAAAATGTGACTTTCAGGAATTATGTATCCCCTGTTTCAGGGCGGATGCACATTCATGAGTTTGGGGGCATTTGCCCCCACTATATCTTTAAATTTCTTTGTAATATATTTTATATTTTGTATTATATTATATTATATATATTTAGTGCCTCCCTACAACCCACTTATTTAATCCAATAAATAATTATTTTTTTATATTTTATAATTTTTTGTAATACTATTCCTTTTTTATCTAACTCACAATTTTAAAAAAAATTAAAGATATTGAATATCCCATAAAAATATTTGGCTCTCTTCGATGGTTGAATAATTATTTAGTTACTTTTATCATAGATAGAGAGACTTTTTAGAATATCAAAAATGAGAAAACCATTCAATATTCTCAAAATATAAAAACTCGTACAAAAAATTTATGATATAATTTATATTTTTAAAAATGATATGTTATATTTTTAATACTACCAATTTATATTTATAAATATTGTCCTACAATTTTAAATTTCTGAATCTGCCATTGCCCTTTTTGAAAAGTGCACACACACAGCCATGCAGACACGACATCAACATGTACATGGGAGAGGGATTATGGATCTATGTTGACTTAATTAACATGTTTCCCCTCTTAGTTCGGGTCGTTTTTATTTGTCCTCCATATTTTATAAAAGAAATTACACCCATTAATATGTTGACTTCACACGTTTTCCCCTCTTGATTTGGGTCGTTTTGATTTGTCCTCTGCATTCTATAAAAAAAAAATGCACCATTTAGATTAGATGGCAAGGAGAGGATTTAACATTTTTTTTATCAAGGATAAGATTTAAAATTATGGACCCTTCATTTTTTTTTACCAAGCAGAGTATCTTCTGTACGTAATATGGAGATTAATTCTTCGAGATATTAAGATTCATTTAAAGGATTAATATTTTTCAACAAATATTTTTTTATACACACAGTCAAGAATCGAACTCTCAATATCATGTTTAATGAATTCGAGTATCTATCACTCATATCATACCATATTGATATGTACCTTCATGTTTGAAAAATAACACGAGTCACTTCACTTAAAAAATAAAGCATAGCTTATATGTTTGGGTTTAAATGAATTAATGAGGATGAAGTATAACAATGGAAGGGTGGTGACTTAGAGTCAAGACTCGCAGGAGGAAGAAGGGTCGTTCCCATACATGTGGGATCTAGATAAGCCTCGTGACTGGCACTCGTACCGTGCGCTTGGGATTAAAGCTGGTGAGCCACGTGCCCGTCGTATTAAATTTCTCTGTTTCCTTTAATAAATGCCTTGTTATCCTAGGTTCAAATTTTTTCAAACGAGTTAACTGTCAATTTAGTCCTTGAAATTGTGAAAAAGTCTCACTTTGGTTCTTGAAATTATCAAAAAGGTAAATTAATCTCTGAAATTGTTTATCGTCGGTCAATTTAGTCCCTATCGTTAGATCCATTAGCTGACTCCGTTTAGTGTGCTGACCTGCCACGTTAAGTGTCACGTGGTATCCTACTTGGCCTGACACGTTTTGCACAGTCAGCGGGGACTAAATTGAAGAGTTTTTCACAGGGACCAAATTGAAATATTTTTGTATATTAGTGCTTGTGTGAGGAGTCAGCAGCCGGTCTTCATTCCCTAAGTCTTTTCCCTCTTCACCCAAACCGTGAGAGAGAGACCGCCGTGTGTGCCTCCGCGTCCCGCCGCATCCACCACCGCGTCCGCCACCGTGCCTCAGTAGGTGAAAACGGTTCCGTTTGCTGCGTCACAACCAGGAGCAGTCACCATTTTCCCCCAAATCGCTACGGTAATGCACAGACACAACATTCTTTGTTAGAAATTTTATGTTTTTTCGTTTCCAAAGTTCTGATCATCGATTTTAAGGATTGTGTGTTCCTATTTTTGCATTAACAAACGGAAGTTACGGTTTTGGAAACGTTAGGGTTTTGGCATTTCGTTGTGTACGTTGTGTTGTGGTTCGTTTCCGTTTTAAACTTTTGGTCCCTGTTCTATATAGTGTGGTCTCTGTTTTTCGAATTCTTTGGTGAAAGTTGATTTTTTTGGTAAGTTTAATGGTTTTTATGATGTTGAGTGTCTTGGGTACACAATTTAATTTGGCACAGACCATTCTTTTGGGGTTCTTTGGGTCTGCTCTATATAGTTTGTTCTGAGTTTATTGTTGTATTTATGGTTCTGTTTTATAGACATTGTATTTTTTATTATGGGATTTATTGCATGGTCTTCTATGTTGAATGGCATTCTGACCTTGGTATTTGTTTGTGTAGGATGGCAAGTGATGAACAACAAGATGGGAATGTAGACCAAGTACTTCACGATGGACAACAACCTGAGTGGGAAGATTCCAGTGAAGAGGACTCTAGTGAAGATCTTGATGTGGAATGGGAAGGTATTGGGCTTGATGAAGAATCAGATAATTATCATTCTGAAGAGTTGAGAAGCCCCATTAGCAGTGATGATGAGAATGATAGCAATGAGAGACCTGTGTTTCCATAGTTCAAGGAAGGTGCACAGTTTGGTCAAGTGCACACTAGAGGTTGGGATGGAGTTTGCAAATATGAATACTTTTAAGAAAGCGTTGAAGGACTATACAATTTATCATGGGAGGGAGATTAAGTGGAAAAAAAATGAGAAATTTAGGGCAAGGGCAAGGTGTAAGCAAAAGGAGTGTCATTGGGAGATTTACTGTGCTTGGAGTGAAGTGAATCTAAGCTTTCAATTCAAGACTTTCATTAGTGAACACAGCTGCAGTAGGGTATTTAAGAATGCACAAGCAGATAGGAAGTGGGTTGTTGAAAAACTAGAGGAGAAGCTCAAGGTGCAACCTAATATAACCCACGGTGAGGCCTTTGAATTCCTTAAACGGGATTTTGGAGTACATGTATGTGACACAGATATTTAGAGCCATGAAAGAGGCTAGAGAGGCCATTGAAGGTAATTTAAAAGAGCAATATGCCAAGATATGGGATTATGGACATGAGCTGCTCAAGAGTAACCCCGGTTCAACTATCAGGACTTGTGTCATTCCTATGCCTGCTGATCCACCTCAGTTTCAAAGATTATATGTCTGTTTGGATGCTTGTAAGAAGGGGTTCAAGAAAGGATGTAGGCCATTCATAGGCCTTGATGGTTGTTTTCTTAAGGGGTATTTTGGTGGGCAAGTGCTTGCTGCAGTGGGTCAAGATGCAAACAACCACATCTTTGTTGTTGCTTATGCCATTGTGGATGTAGAAAACAAAGACAATTGGAAATGGTTCCTCACTCTACTGCATGAGGATCTTGGGGATTACAAGCAACATGGTTGGAATTTTATGAGTGACATGCAAAAGGTAACTAACTTTACGTGGCCTTTATATTAATAAGTGAGTTAAGGGACTGTTTCTGCATGTTGTATTATTTTATATTCGTAGGACTATTCTGAAAATTAGTGAATGGTTTTAGGGACCATTGTGAATTATTAATCATAATTATGGGGGTCTAAATGAAACTAACTATTCGTATATTGTCAGGGACTGATTCTTGCCATGCAAGAGGTAATGGCCGGTGTACCTCATAGATACTGTGCTATGCATTTATGGAGAAATTTCACCAAACAGTGGAAAGATAAAGAGTTGAGGGGTGCAGTGTGGGAATGTGCCATAGCTACTACTATTGCCCAGTTCAACCTTAACATGGATAAAGTGAAGAGAAAGAATGAGAAAGCATGGGAGTATTTGAACAAGTGGCCAAAAGAGGCATGGACCAAAGCTTACTTCAGCGAACACCCTAAGGTAGACAGCATTTGCAACAACAATTGTGAGGTGTTTAATGCTAAAATTTTGAAGTTTCGGGGTAAGCCAATTCTCACATTGGCTGAGGAAATAAGGTGTTGCATAATGAAGACTATGGCCACAAACAAACTAAAACTGGCTAGTCGTCCAGGGCCATTAACTCCTACGCAACAAGCTAGATTGGAGAAGGAAAAAATTGAAAGTAATAAATGGGCACCTGTGTGGTCTAGTGATGGTGAGGGTAATAGATATGAAGTGCAAAACCATTACAAAAAGGTTGATGTCAATCTGACTACCCACACCTGCACCTGCAGATTTTGGCAATTGTCAGGTATTGAATTACACATGATATTTTTAATAGTTCTTTATTTTATAACATTCATGTCTAACTTAACACTTTGTGTGTGTAGGTATGCCATGCATGCATGCTATTGCAGCAATTGCATTCAGGCATGAAAAGCCAGAAGACTATTGTCATGGGTGGCTGACAATGGGATCATACAATGCAACTTATGAGTTTTTTGTTCAACCTACTAGAGGGCAAGAATATTGGGAGAAAACTCAATATACCAGACCTATTCCACCACCAGTTAAGAGACACCCAGGTAGACCCAAGAAAGCAAGAAGAAATGATGGAAATGAGGACTCTATCAGTAATGGAAGGTTGAAGAGGTCTTACCCCGCATTCACCTGCTCAAGGTGTGGTGTCGAGGGCCACAACTGCAAGGGATGCCCCCAACAACCACCAAAGGAGACACAGACTGAGGAGACACAAACTGAGATAGACATGTCACAATCCCAACCTGTCCAGTCTCAAGATGAAGTAGTTGTTGTGATAACTTGTTTCTTTAATTTATTTTATACATGTTTGTCCCATTTCAAATCACCTTCACTTACCATTTCTCTTACTTATAGGGGCCTGTTGGTGGCATACAGGAACCAGGACTGTAACAAGAAGGGACCAATCTCGAGAATGCACCTGCACCTGTTGTGTGGTTTAGAATTCTGGTTTAGATGGCATTCATTCTTTAGAATTCTGGTTTAAAATTTTCTGGTATAAAAATATGGTTTACAATTTTCTGGTATAAAAATCTGCTTTGCAATTTTCTGGTATAAAATTATGGTTTAGAATTCTGGTGCAAGTGACATTGATGTCTGAAATTATGGTTTGTGCAAGTAATTTCATGTCTGAAATTATGGTTTAGAATTCCGGTGCAAGTGACATTGATGTCTGAAATTCTGGTTTGTGCAAGTAATTTCATGTCTGAAATTCTGGTTTAGAATTTTGTTGCAAGTGACATTCATGTCTGAAATTCTGGTTTGTGCAACTAATTTCATGTCTAAAATTCTGGTTTAGAATTCTAATGCAAGTGACATTCATGTCTGAAATTCTGGTTTGTGCATCCTGGTGCATTCTGAAACTATGTTATTATTGAATACAGGTTATGAATTCTGGACAATCTACTGGTCCTCAACTTCCAATGCCACAAGGTCCAATCTCACATGCTCGTTATAGACCACCACCAATTAGAGGTCTTGCACAGGCTACACAGTTTGGGGATGCACCTCTAAGCCAATTTCCATTTCCACCTGCACCTGAGGGATCGAAAAGTCGTGGCCCTATGTTCATGAACTTCATTTCAACACCAGGATATAGCTTGTGTACTCCTAGACTGCCAAACAAATGAAGAACACATCACCTGCAAATTGAAGACCTTTTTTTTTGTGTTTTGAACTATTTTGGACGAATGTAATGCTTATTTGGGTGTCTTTATGATGGATTGAACAATATAAATAGTGTTGGTGTCTCATGTAATCAGTAAACTTCGATGTAATCAGCAAACTTTGATGTCTCATGTTTATGGGATAGTGTTGGTGAACTTTATCTTCTATGACAGATATGTTAGTTGTTTTGAATCCAATGATCACTTATTTCATTGTGTTATTTTTTGATTATTTACTACAGCGATAAAGGAACAGCAATGAAGGAGGTTTATAAAGCATTCTTTGACATTAAAATTTGAAATGTTGAATGCAAGAAAAAATTCAATTTAGTCCCTGTGAAAAAACAATTCAATTTGGTCCCCGCGAAAAAATATTTCAATTTGGTCCATGTCAAAAATTCTTCAATTTAGTCCCTGCTGACTGTGCAAAACGTGTCATGCCAAGTAGGATACCACGTGGCACTTAACGTGCCAGGTCAGCACAGTAAACAAAGTCAGCTAATGGATCTAACGATAGGGACTAAATTGACCGATGATAAACAATTTCAGAGATTAATTTGCCTTTTCGATAATTTCAGGGACCAAAGTGATACTTCTTCACAATTTCAGAAGCTAAATTGGCAGTTAACTCTTTTTCAAACACTTGAATTAGTTTTTGTTTTTCACATCAGTTCTAGCCTTTTCCAAATTGTGTAATATTGGATTGGATTGGATTGGATGTCATATTAATGAATGAATTAAAATTGTAAAATTTATAAAATATATAGATTAAAAATTTAAAATCGTCTAATGACTAAATTATGAGGAGAAAAATGTAATTAATTAATCAATATTTTTCTCGTTGTTTATGGCTTTTTCCATTTCTTTATTCTCAAGTTTTATTTTATATTTATCACAAAAAATAACAATAAGATAGTATATGAAGAATATTTTTCTCTTTTTTCTCTCTCTCTTTTTTCTCATTTTTTATGATTTTCTTATTGATCTATGTCATTAATTATCTAATTTACATCAATGTAAATGATTGGACAATTTAGTTAATGAATCTGAAACAAATCAAACGCGATACTCACTTTTTTTGACAAGAAAAGGCTTACTCCATTTCATTAAAAAAGAACATCGGCAATACAAGTAGGAAATATGCTCAAAGATTGGTTACAAACAATGATAATAGCCACCATAGCTAAAGTGTGAGCAGCTGTCTATGTGTAAATTGGACAGTAAAGTTGAGGTTGTTGGAGAAAATAGCTCTGGAAGTATGAATAAGGGTGCCAAATTCATACTAAAAAATTGATTGCAAAGTATTGAAGACTTGAGAAACTAGAGCATCGGGATTGAAAAGAAATTTCCAACCTTGCTTACCCAACTATACCAAGTTAAAGGCCTGCAAATCACGAAAATCCACCCCCCCATCTCCTCCTTATGAAAATTTATATTGTGCATAATATAAAATACACACAAATATGACTTTGACTAATACATAGTTTTTGTTAATTACATAATACATAATTGAATTAAAATATTTGTCAACTATAAGTTATATATTTGCTCTGCATCAAATAGGTTGAGTTATTGGTATAAATATATTTTTAAGCACAGAAACAGTATCATTAAAAAAATATAACCAGACTTTATGTGATTACCCGTAATTCTATTTTTTAAATATGCAAGATATTTACTATAAATAGTTATTTTTTTATGAACACACGGGGCTCACTGTCCAAGCAAACAAAAACTAAAATCCATAAGGGAAAGTAACAGAAGAACTATCCACCAAACAGGACAAAGATATAAAAGAAGGCAAGGACTCAAAGACGCAGCAGCGGACATCCGGCAAAAGAACATGCTTGACTAAGAGGTCGGCCACCTGGTTGGCTTCATTAAATACTTTAAATATCTTATAAAATATTGAGATATTTTAAAAATCCAGTTAGGAAGATTTAAAAGTATCATATCCACACCAAAATATTTGGTTACATCCATCATATTTTCTATTGACCCCCTCCATTAATTAAGGAAGGGGAGGAACTATCAATAGCTAGGTAAAACCTTCTCAGATCATCCCACAAAGATTTTGACATTAACTTATTAATTAATTATTTTTTAAGATATTTTTTTATTTTTATTAAACGCGAGAATTTGCCTCATTTTTTTTGAACTAAAAGAGGGCAGAAGCCCAAAACAGAATTTGCGTCATTTTATTAACCACTAAGCCTAGTTTTAGGGGGTTGAATTGGATTGGGATTGTAAAGGATTTTGATAGACTTTTTTGTGAAAATTTTTTTTTGTGGTATTCAATCAAGATTTTGTAATAATATAAAAAAATCTTGTGGTATTCAATTAGGATTATGACTTTTTAAAGAGGACAATGAAATCCAATGGTATTCAATTATGACTATCATGACTTTTTAAAGAGGGCAATGAAATATGGTGGTATTCAATTGAGATTTTTTACAACTTAAAAATGTCTCATGGTATTAAAAAATATATAGATTTTAAAGGATTATTTTGCATGGTAGATTTTGTAGGACTTTTTAGTGTAAAATATAAAGATCGGACCTAACCAACAATTTCACCCAAACCGTCAAGACTTTTCCTATTCTCTCACAAACTTTTTTTTCCTGCCATTGCAGCACTGCCATACTCACCAAGTAATTCTCCTTTTCTGTTCTTCTTTTTTCCTTTTCTCGATTGTTTTTCTTCATACATTCTTTTTCTGTTGAATATACTTGGATGACAATATTGTAATGTGTGTGTACATTCTTTATGTACGTTACCTCCCCAAACGCTATAATAACCAAACTTGATCTTTTCATCTTTTTATTTCATAATCTTTCGCTACAATTCTGGTCAAATATGATCTTTCTATTTTTTTACAAACTCTTTGTATTTACTAATTTAATTAATATAATAAATTTATCTTTTTTTAAATTTTAATTATTTTTCCATTCGTACCTTCTTTTTATTTTATAAATATAATAGTTTTCTTAACGGGCTTCATTCATATTTTTTGTTTCTATAATTTTTTAATTTTATTTTTGATAAATATAATAACATTTCTTAACAGGTTTCATTCATATTTTTTATTTCTATAATTTTAAGATATAAAATTCTTTCTTTAATTTTATTTTTGATAAATAAAAAAGTATTTTTTTACTGGTTTCTCATTTATTTTTATAATTTTATTATTACTATAGACCAAAAACTATTTCATTTATTTGTGTGTGTGTGTATATACACACAATTACCTACATTCGACAGGAAAGAGTTAAACAATTTTTCCATCTACTCCGTAGAGACCAGGGAACCAGAGACGAAGAATTAAAAGCCTTAATCACCAGCATAGAGTCACATTCCAGCCAAATCGAATGCCACCCCTTAAAGAAAGCTAATTCAATTGCCAAAATAGTAGCTATGATCTCTACTTGAAGGGATAAGGGAGATGCTAACATATGAGGAAAAGCAACCTAAAATAGCACCAGAGATGAGTCCTTGAAAATGCCACCACAACCTGTATGCCTGGGATTTGCAGCACCATCAGTGTTATATTTAATCCAGCCACAACTTGACGAGTTACTCCATTCAATAACTCTAAATATATACTAAATTTCATCAATATATCTAACAATTTTTTATTTTGTCAAAGGCTTCATCAATTTAACCATTGAATATTGTGATATTATCACAATGATCATGCGCATCAAATTTTAGATAAATTTGACATTTATAATTACGTAATCTCATAGTCGACAATCGACATTTAGTCATATTTAAAAAAGTATAATATAAATTAAACTGTATTTATTTGATAAAATATTAATTAGTTTTAGAATTTTATAAAAATTATAGAATTGATTTACTCAATAATTTTTTTTTTAATTCAATGGTTGGATTGATAAAATTTAATGTTAATTTAAAGTTATTGAATGGAGTCTTTACCCAAAAGTCATTGAATGGAGTAACTCATTATTGAGTTACTCCTAAAGTAATTTGATTCATTCTCATTTATAATTATTTTTTGATATGAGCACTCTCTCTCATTTATTATATTATTATATAATAATTCTGTTATTGATGAATTTATATATTCTGTTATTATTATATAAAGTGACTAGAACGTGACCCGTGCGATGCACATGTATTTATATATATTTTAAAAAAAAATATTAAGTTAAATTATAGTTGTTGATATTGTTTTAATTTAAAGATTTCTAATATCGTATTTTGATAACATATGGTTTATTTAGTTTTTCACAAAAGTGATGTTTTGCATTAGTATGTCATCAAATTTTATAGATTATTAGATTATTTTATAGATGTTTGCTTATTATACCAATTTTAAGAAATCTTATGCAGCTAATATTGCTAACATTTCAACTTTGGACGTTTCATTTTGCCATCATGTTATGAGTTAATGTTCACTTTCGTGTCAAAGAGTGTTTGAATATAAAAAAAAACTATACTATAATTACTTATCCCCAACGCAGGTCCATGGACAACTCAAAGAATAAAGTAATTAGTTGAAGTTGTCATATTTAACCCTGAGAAAATGATTTTTACGTACAAATATTATCAAGTTAAGACACACATCTAAAATTTGAGTTACTAATGCAAAACTAATACATTAGTTTTGTGAAAACTAAATGAATTAGATGTGATCAAATTATGATATTAAAAATCTTTAAATTAGAACAATATTATCAACTATAAAACCAAGCCAGAGACCCTATAGTTAAAGTAATAGAAAGAAAAATAGACAAAAGCATGACCACATTAACAAAGCCCCCACCCTAGAATCACTTTCACAAAACCTCCTTCCATAACTATAGTAAACTAATGGAACAATTAAAGGACATTTATTGAAACTTCCTATATCTATCCCATTTCCATCTACCGCAATGGCTTCCATTTCCTGCATTGAATTCCAATTTAGCTACAACAAATTTCAAAGGCACAAAGCCAAAACCCCATATACAACCCCCCTAAATGTGTTCTTATTCTACCTTAACTTAGAGGTGAAGACAATAATTCATGGCATAAAGTAATTGAGTGGACCTATAGAACATGTAATAAAAGGAAAAGAAATAACACTGAGATTTTAGAACACCCATAAAACTGAGGCCACAAAAAATACATCCAACAACCCCAGGTCTAGTTTCTGGTGAAGAGGATGTGCATACGAGGAGGCATAAAGCCTCAAAGAAGACTTAAGAAAATCAAATGTTTGTTTTCATGCCAATGAAAAGTTAAAAACACAATGACTCACATTATTAATGACATTTGTATCACTAACTCCTTTTATTAAAAATAAAAATTAAATGGTTACAACAAATTTACTAAAAAGTATCCATTAAAATAATTATTATCAAATTTACCCCAATAAGACTCTTTTATATATATATATATATATATATTGACTAAACCGTAATAAAATTTATTATTTTATGTAAATATACTACTTTATATAGTATTTTTTATTTATATATTTATTTTTTTTCACAAATTTATTGATGTATTGATTGCATATAAATATATTTTACATAATATGTTTAAAACAATATATTATCTTCAGCAAAAAAATAATATATTATTCTTTCAAAACAAAATATTAAATTTTTTAAATAACGTTTTAAATATATTTTATTACATTATTTTTATATTGATTTAAAAAAGAAAATATTAAAAGTATGTTAAAATTATTGTTTTTAATTTATATATTAATTTTAATAGTATTTTAAGTATATTTTATAAATAATAAAAATATTATTCATATAAAATAAATTTTGCATGTAGATCAATTATATTCTAAAACATACCGTAAGATTAAAAGTTATTATCATATAGCTCATTCCTGTAAAATTTCACATCAATCTAAAATTGTTTGATGTGTCATTGCGATATGTCAAAATTCATATACTTTAAAAGACATTAATCTTGGCGTATCTCAATGACACATGAAATGATTTTAGATTGATGTGAAATTTCATAAAAATGATCTACATGATAATATCTTTTAATCTAACGGTGAGTTTTAAAATATAATTATCTGGTGAATAATTATTAACGGTGTAACATCGTCCAAAAGTTACACCGATGTAGTTTAATCCCTCCTCGTATAAAAAAACATATTGTAACATATACAGTGGTTCATCACCACTTCTATGCGGATGGATGTAACATACTAGTTCATCGCCACAAAAGTATGGGAAAAAGATATTATTGAACAAGAAAAAAAGAAAAAACACTTAATGATTTGACTTATAATTATGTGTCGGAAAAAATTAAAGTAGAAATAAAATTAAGAGCTACAAAGAATATTCAGCAGAAAAAGAGCCACAAAGAAGAAATATGACTCAAAAATATATCTAAAGATTTCATTTTTTAATTTGATTTTTTTTAGTTAATAGACAAATGAATTACAACAAAAAAACTCTAGAAATAAAAAGTTATTTCACTTATTTAACTGTAAACCGAATTAAGTTGAAAAAAATGGAAAAACTAAATCAATACATGTGTATGTAGATGTATTGCAAACAGAGAAATGCTAATAACACACTATTTGACACTTTTTTTTTCAATATTTTCTCTATGATTAGTTGAAATTTATATAGATCGCACTATTTTTGGAAATGACTTCCACTAAATAGTGCATGAAATTCAGTGTGTTAGTGAATGTACTACCTCTGTATCTAATTATAAGATATTTTTATCTAATTTTCTTCCACCAAAGAAGTTAGTTAATATAATTTATAGCATTAAATGTGTCACAAATTTACCTTGTGTTCCCAAAATTGCCTTTAGTAGTATCTCTCCTTTTCCACTTACCCTCTCTCATTTAATTAATGTATTATCTCTCTCATCTCTATTCTCCATAGGAGAGAGGCAAAAAATGTTTATAATAAATAAAGATAATTTGGGTAAAAAATAATTAATACATGATATATTTTCAAAAGACTCTTATAAAAATGGATAAACAAACTTGCCAAAAATATCTTACAAAGGTAATATTTGCTAACACTAGCTACTCATATATATGTACATTTAGAGGACAAAAATAAACCAAGAGGATGAAAATTCCACCACAACTTGCATGCCTAAGGGAGTGCGCCCTTTGGAGCACCATCACTGTTACACTTAATCCAACCACAATCTATCGAGTTACTCCATTCAATATATAACTCTAAATATACATTAAATTTCATCAATCTAGCCATTTTTTATTTTGACAAAGGCTTCATCAATTTAACCACTGAATATTGTGATATTATCACAATGATAATGCACACTAAATTTTAGATAAATTTGTCATTTGTAATTATGTAATCTCATAGTCGAATGCATTTACTCATATTTAAAAAAGTATAATATAAATTAAACTAAATTTATTTGATAAAATATTAATTAGATTTAGAATTTTATAAAAATTTGTAGAATTAATTTACTCAATAAAACTGTTTTTAATTCAATAGTTGGATTGATAAAATTTAATATTTTATTTAAAGTTATTGAATGGAGTCAGCATAGAGTTACTCCTAAAGTAATTTGATCAACTCTCATTTATTATTATTTTTTGAACTGAAAGGGATCAATTCACTCCAAGAGTAACTCTATAGAGTTACTCCTCATCTCCACCCTCTATTTTTATTAAATCCAATGGACACTGATCAATTTTAAACAGTGCTCACGTGAGCCCTCTTCCCTTACTCTTTCAATCTTTTGCGTATTTGCCTTTCGTTGATCAGCCGCCGTCACGTTGGAGCAGCCCCCTACTCCTCCTCGTCAATTGACACCACCCCCATTTCTCAGACATTAATATCTATCAATCGACTAGTCTTATATTCCTCACAAAGTCCATGACTATTATTATTAATGTAATGATACATTTCTGTACCCGCATTATTTTCCTGTCACGCAAACTATATGAATGATTTGGATATATAAACTGAAAACTTTATAGAACTTCATCCTCTATTCCATAAATGGCATGGAGACACCCTTTACCCAAAGCAAGGATCATGCAATTTACCAATTAAAAAACAAGGATCATACAACTCATCGATGGCTAAACTTAAAAGTTGGTCCTTGCCGTTTTCTCTCTTGGTGGTGTGGGCTTCTGTGACGACCGCAAAGCCGATCCTGCCCCGCTTATGGTGCACGCATGACGTTAGGGATGAGGTGAGATGACGGGAAATTGAGATCGAGTCTGGTATGGCTGTGCTTGCTTCGCAAACTCTACCGGAGTGTAAACGGGGTTGTCGGTGGTGACGCCAAAGGAGGCCCCGAGAAATGCAAACACGAACTAGGGGCAATTGTGGAGGAGGAGGAGGATGCCGCCCTGCTCGGTGAGCTCAACGTCGGCGTAGGTGAAGATGTAGGCCTCGCTGGTGGTGTCGTCGATGAGGGGGATGTGTTGTAAAGGGGACGTTGACAATGCAGTCGCCCTGCAAACATGGCCCATCAAGGAAAGGAAGGGATAAAAAAATGGGTCTCGGGGTTCCCCTGCTACATCGGTCGAGGAAAGGAAGAAATAAAAAATGTCACGTGAGCAACTATTATAATTAATCCTAAGCCATTGGATTAGAAGAAAATTAAGGGTGAGAATGTGGAGTAATTCTGTGAGTGAATTGATATCTTCTTATATATATTATATTATATTTAACATTCTTAAACTATAATTGGGATTCCATAAAATGCCAAAAAACATGATTAAGAGTTCAAACTCTGTATTGATAAATTTATTATTAGGCTTAAATATGTTTCTGGTCTTTATAATATAGGGCTGTTTTGTTTTTAGTTTCTATTAAAAAAGTTAAATGTTTTTGGTCCCTATAATTTTTTTTTTGCTTTTAGTCATTTAAATGAGTTGACCGCTGATGTGTCACATTTTGAGCCCAGTCAACACGCTTACGTGGCCAAAGCACTGCCACGTAGGATGCCACGTCATACCCCCTCTCTCTCTCTCTCTCTCCTCCCTTCCTCACCCAGAATGCTGGAAACGGATCTAGCAACCAGCGATGGCGACCCGGTTTGTCCTCCTTGCATTGTAGACGATTTGCTGCCATTTTATGGGGTTATGGTCGCAGTAATGAATTGAGAAGAAGCCCTCAATCAATTTCTTTAATCATCAAAGAGAATAGGAGGAATTTCAGATCGAAAAAACTAGGCATTTATGTGAATTTCACTCTTATTCAGACCCTTTTTTCTTTCTTTTCGATTCAGATCCCTTTCAGATCGAAGAAGCTGATGGAAGCAGCAACAGCAGCTTGGGTTTTGGGTTCCAATACCCATTGGACAAGCTGCATCTTCTCCTTCAACTTGGAAACCAATAGCGAGGCACGAGGAACCATGTCAATTTCCCACACCCCTACAGCGCCACCGCCACCAGCAGAAGCAGAGTTTCTCAAACTCTTGGTCCTCCTCTCGTACTCTTCCGCCACCAACATAGTAAAGTCAGACATCTTCAGATATACTATGGATTGAAATGAGATGAAGATCGTGTGTATTAAAGGGATGCTAGAGAATGAAAAGGGAAAAAAAATAAAAATTAGTTGGAGTGAGATGCTGAAGTGGAGGAGCGTGGTTGTTGTTGTGTTGTAAGAAGTGAGTTGTTGCAGAAGCATCTAGAAAAGAGGAGGAAGGAGGCTGGAGAAGGAGGAGGGAGGAAGGGGGTGCGGGGGGTTTGGAGAGAGAGGGGGGAGGAGAGTGAGGGCTGATGTGCTATTCTACGTGACAAAACTTTTAACTACGTAAGCATATTTGATTGGGTTTAAAATAAACATATCAGCGGTTAATTTATTTAAAAGATTAAAAATAAAAAATAAAATTTTATAGAGACAAAAAATATTTGATTTTTTTAATAAAAACTAAAAATAAAACACCCTTATATTATACTATTATAAGGATAAAAACATATTTAAGTCTTATTATTATAATAATTATGTTACTATAACATTATATATATTGACTAAACCGTAATAAAATTTATTTTTTATATAAATATACTATTTCATGTAATATTTTTTATTGATGTATTTTTTCTTTGACAAATTTTTTGATGTATTTTATTACATGAAATGTTTAAAACAATATATTATTTGTTCAAAATAAATAAATTTTTTAAAATAATTTATTATTTTAAATAAGTTTTTAAATAAATTCTAATACATTATTTTTTATATTGATTTAAATAAAAGAAAATATTGAAAAGATGTTAAAATTATTGCTTTAAATTAATATATTAATTTAAGTAGTATTTAAGTATATTTTATTAATAATAAATATATTAATTAAACTATTATTTATATAAAATAAATTTTGTATGTATGTATGTATATAAAAAATATATTGTAACATATAGAGTGGTTCACCACCACTTCTATGTGGATGCATGTAACATACTGCTTCATCGCCACAAAAGTATGGGAAAAAGATATTGTTGAACAAGGCAAAAAAAAAACACACTTAATGATTTGACTTATAATTATGTGTAGGAATAAATTAAAGTAGAAATAAAAAGAGCTACAAAGAAGAAACATGACTCAAAAATATATCTAAAGATTTCTTTTTTAAATTTAAATTTTTTTAGTTAATAAACAAATAGACAAATGAATTACAACAAAGAAACTCTAGAAATAAAAAAGTTATTTCACTCATTTAACTGTAATTGTGGAGAGAAACTCTTATTCCTAAATTATATGTGTATATCTCTCAACCATTGACATATGTGTAAAATTAATGGTTGATTCAACAGTTAATATCATTTACGTTATTGTTAAAGTCACGTGTTTAGAAAAACTGAATTAAGTTGTACCAAAAAACTAATATATTTTTTTTATATATAAGAGCAGAGGTAGTAAATTAATACATGTGTTCTAGATGTATTATACAGAGAAATGTCAATAATATACTCTTTAATATATTTTTTTAACCTTTTATCTATGATTAATTGAAATTCTTATAGATTTTACTATTTTGAAAATGACTTGCACCAAATAGTGCATGAAAAGCAGTAAAAAGTAGTAACAAATTTTAAATCTTATATGACATTTGTGGGTTTACTAAAAGAGATATAAAAACCCAAAGTGAGTTTTAGTATTGGAGATGCTCTAACTTATGATCCCACAATTATTTTATTTTTACAAGAAAATAAATTTTTAATGCTTCAATTGATACTTATATAAAAAATTATTCTTACAAGTGATGGTTACGTCAACATGCTCCAATGCTATAAAAAATAAGAATAAATTCTTATGTATAAGATCATACCTAAGAACCACCGTTCAAAATGAGTTAAAATCCATTTAAAGAATTAATCTCTTTTCAAACCTCCGAGATAATATTTAAGAGAATTGGATTTCTACCCCCGTGCTCCGTCACGTTGGTAGATAATTTATTTATTTATTTATGTTTACTCAAATTTTGAATGTTAAAACTGAGATGAGGTCTCACTTGCGCGATCTTATTAATTACCATAAAACGAAACGTCGTAATCCTATTCTATGCCTTCTTTACACATATGACACACTCAATGAATGGAGTGTCATTTACTTTTCTGGAGTCAACATCAAAGAGCGAACCACAAAAGTCTAGTCAAATTATTATTTCTTTTTTTCAAAACAGCACACAACAATATTCTTTTTAATCATTTTTTTTTCACTCACTCCATTGTTGTTGTTTTTGTCTGTTTTCACCACTCACTGAGATTTTAAACCAAATCCCCATCCCGCTTCCCCTACTACTCTATTTTCTCTCCTTCCCCTCCCTCATAGCTGTTTTCAACAAACACAACACTAGGAACTTTCTCCTTCTTTGTCTTTCTCTGTGACCTCTCATCACTCTTCAATGGAGGTTCTGGAGCTCACACCATAAACCCCAGGTCATTCTTTACCCACAAATCTATCTCTTTAGAAAGAGAAAGTGAAAACGTCCATTTTTTTTTGGTGGGTTTCTTTCTTTCTGGGTAGTGCTTATCTGGGTCTATGAGAAAATCTCCTTAAAAGTGTTAAAATGGGTAAAGATTGAGTCTTGGATGCACATTTTCAAATGGGTAACTTATACAAGATTTAAAGAAGGAACAGAGAGAGCATTTTTTTGTTTCCTTCCCCCTTTTTCCCATCTTCATGTATTCATGTTGCTGAATACTGAAGCTGTTGTACTGTCTTGTTGTTTGGCAATGTGTGTGTTCTTTACACATTTTAGGTAGAGTGGGTTATTCCACCAGCTTGAAAAAATCTTCATTCTTGGAGTGTTAGGTTTGCAAGGGGCAAAGAAAGTTGTTTATAGGTTTATCCGCCTACAGTACTATCTGTGTTTCTTTGAAAATTGCTTTTTGAATTTTTTCCCAACTGCTCCACCTCTTTAATACTCTAATCTGCACTCAATCTACACCTGCTTCAGCTCCAATGTACTTTCTTTTTCCTCCTTTTCTTCTTCTACATCTTTAACATTTACATACCCACCAAAAAAAAAAACTTTAACATTTACATTATGTTGTGGGCAAATTTTTTTCTAAAAAAATTGGAAGTACCTTTTTTAAAAAAAAAAAAAAATTTTAAACAAAGAGATTTTTGACTAATCAAATTTCTTGAAGCAAAATGAGCTGCGTGGTGAAAAGTTAGATTAGGCACTGGTCTTGAATAGTAACTTCAATTATTCTCAACATAATTCATAGAAGACCATTTTTGCTGCAACTTTAACTTGTACTGATATCAATATGCACAGCTGTAAAAAGGGAAATAAAAAACCGTGATTTGTGAATTCTGGTTGTACCCTTTGTCTATGGAGTTTGATGCTTAATACTATTTAAGGTAAATTGAATTCTGAATGTCACATCCAAACATTTTTGTTGCATGATTAAGGCGTGTCAATTACATGCTTCACTTTGAATGAACATGTTATGAATTCCAAAATGTGTTTTGTTCTTTGTGCATTTGAAAACATGGACCAGAAGATCCCTCAGTGCAGCAAGGGAAGTGTGTTTCTTTGATGTTAGGTTGCTGATCAGCTTAAAAATGTTACCACTGATAACAAATAATAATAAGATAAAGACGGGTCTTTTACATATTTTTTTTAAAATTTCCTTAGTTAGATTTTCATGTATTTGATTCTATTCAAGCTGTGTTTACTATTTACTATTGAACACTGCTAGTGTAGATTCTTCCTTTTGCTTTCCTGTCTCATGGTTTGGTCTTGTGTTGCAGAATCCACTCATCAAGATTTAGTATCCAGTTCTGCTGATTCTTGTAGAGATGAAGAAGGAAAAGAGTGTCACTTTGAAAGCTGGAGAGGTCAATGGTCGATTGACTCGTGCTCGAGCTGCTGCTTTCCGAGCATCTGGACAGTTGCCCCCTTTGAAAGGGGTAGCACAAGAAAGTCAGAAGCAGCCCCAAGTAGCGAATCCGAAAAGAGCAGTTTCGGATAATACATGTCTTCCGCGTAAGAAGAGGGCTGTTCTTCAGGATGTCACTAACATTAGCTGTGAAAACACATACAGGAGCTGTTCCAATGCAACTAAAATTCAGGTTGCTATGCATCCAGTTTTCTGTAAAGAAAAACATTTTATTTCAACCTATCTCATGATTATTGTTTTGGTCTTGAAATGTATTGGTGGATTCATATCTCATCAGTGGAAATGTACCAATGATGCTAAGACTTATCTGGTAATTTTTGTGTCTGCCAGGCTAAGAAAAGCAAGCTGGCTGCTAAACCAGCTCAACTTAATGTTTCAAAAGTTGTTCCTTCAGTTGCTCCAGAGCTACCGCAATTTCAAGTTGACTTGAAAGCGGAGAGTTTGCCAGAAATGGGGCGTAGATCAGAAGATGCCATGTGCTCAGTTAATTTGGAAGACAATGCACATCTTAGGCCGAGCACCGATCAATGTGGCACAAATGATAATAATCTTCTTGACAGCCAGACATCTGGAATATCTGCTCAGCCTTTGATTTCTCAAAAGAAAGGTTCTTTTATTTTTCACACTTGCATGACTGCAATAGTAACATCTGGACCCTTTGATGTAATTTTCTTGTGTTTTTTTTTTGTCTCAGCTTCACAAACTGTTGCAACCAAGAAAGGCATTCTTTCTGAACTTCTGACTGTATCAAAGGATCTGGATGTTGCTGATATAGATGCTGATTTCGAAGATCCTCAACTGTGCAGCCCCTATGCCGCTGATATCTACGCCAACTTGCGTGTTGCTGAGGTTTGTGTCGTAAATGCCC
Organism: Glycyrrhiza uralensis; assembly: GCA_030159175.1. Taxonomy (NCBI): domain Eukaryota; kingdom Viridiplantae; phylum Streptophyta; class Magnoliopsida; order Fabales; family Fabaceae; genus Glycyrrhiza; species Glycyrrhiza uralensis. The sequence continues at coordinate 1,734,650 of BRZY01000007.1, forward strand.
TGTCATTATTGTCTCTACCAATGTTGCTTTGCATTGAAAGTTACAAGAATATATTCATATATACTTTTCATGCCATCATTTTTAACTAACTCATTCCACATCCCCAGTGGTAGTATATAGAAAAACAAAATGGTCCTTTCTTATCAATGGTCCTATATATCAATCCATTAATTTAATGGAACCTGATAATGGAAACAAGATTTGAGATGATGCAGCTCCTAAGAAAAATTTCCAACTTGATGATTTCTGTGTTTCCTGTTATCCCTTTACTGCCATGAACTCTCTGAATTTAAGATTTTCCATGTGTGATATACTCAATAATAACTACTACTGTAGTACTGTATTAGCATAAAATGCTGCATTGGTGTAAAAAAAAACCTTTATCTGAATTTGTGGCACATAATTATGAACTTTATAAAATGCAATGTAATTGGTAAAGTGTATATTCAACTGAAGAAGCATTGCTTTGATACTTGGTTTCTAACTCTTCTGAGAAATAGAATACAGAATGTTCATAACGTTTCTGTCAACTGCTTCTCTTCGATTTTGCCTTTTATCAGTTTATGCTAAGTTGTTTGTCAAATGTTTTATTTTTCAGCTTTCAAGAAGGCCTTATCCTAACTTCATGGAAACAGTACAGCGAGATATCACTCAAAGCATGCGTGGGATACTGGTTGATTGGCTTGTAGAGGTGTGCATTATTTGAATTTCTAATATTGTGATTGCATTTTCAAACTAGTAGATAATTTGTACTATGGCCTTGTTTGGATGAACTTTTCCATAAGTACTTCTAACATGTGTTTTTTAACTAATAGTTTTTCACATAAGTTGAAATTAACTTTTGCACTTCACTTTTTTCACAAGCTATCTCTTCTAACTTTCTCACAAGCACCTATCTATTCATTAATGACTACTTTTAATAGTTTCTCCTCTCCTTTATATCTGAAAAAGATAAGAATTCAAAATAAAGCTAACTATTCCATAAGTTAAAACTTAAAAGCCGAGCTTCTGCATCCAAACAGGACCTATAACTTAGATTATGTATATTTGAGTTTGATGAAATAGTACCACTGCATTGAATTCCCTTGTGTTAAACTTAATTTTCAGGTTTCTGAGGAATACAAATTAGTAGCAGACACTCTTTACCTCACTGTATATCTCATAGATTGGTTTCTCTCCAAAAATTACATTGAAAGACAGAGACTTCAGCTGCTGGGCATCACCTGCATGTTAATCGCCTCGTAAGTTCTCGAATTCAAGCAAGTTGACCTCTTGCCTTCTCATTGATATTGGCACTTGAAATCCTTTAACTTTAATCACTAAAGAGAAATTGAAGGATAGAATGCAAAAAGATGGACTTAAATTACTTCATATGATGGTAATAACATATAACTAGATTTGGTTCTTCCTTCTTGTTCTCCTATTTGGCATTGTAATGTGTGGCTTGAATAAATGTTATATTTAGTAATTGATTATCCTCCGTTACTTGATTTATGGTTTCATTGTTATTAACCACTCGTAAACGGAAGGCTCATGTTTCTTTCCTCTAGTATAAAAGGTTCGTAGAATTCAATATGTTTCATCAGAGCGAAGTTTAAAGAGAAATAAGAATTATAGAGAATTCTTCCTTTTCCAATTGTCATTCTTTTCTTAATAATAGAGATATTTCATTGTTTTATATTTATTTTGCAAGTTAATTTTCTACGTCAAATACGATTTATCATAACAAATTGGTATCAGAGCTATGGCATCTGCGAAGTTTGGCGTCGAGAAATTTACTGGCAAAAATAACTTCAATCTGTGGAGGGTGAAGATGCTCGCTCTCCTCACGCATCAAGAATGTGAGATGGCGTTGGAAGGAGAAGCTAAGTTGCTAGCCGAACTAACATCCACACAGAAGAATGCGATAATGAAAAAAGCATATAGTGTAATATTGTTATCGCTAGGTGATGAAGTTTTGGGAGAAGTCTCTGGAGAAAAGACTGCCGACAAGCTTTGGGCAAAGCTTGAAAGTCGGTACATGACAGTCTCTTCATAACCGTCTCTGCATGAAGAAACAGTTATATACCATGCAAATGCATGAAGGTGAGTCCATTCACAAACATATTGATAATTTCAACCAAATTGTTCTTAGTTTAAAGAATATTGATGTTGCGGTTGACGACGAGGATCAAGCTATTCTTCTTCTTAGTTCTTTGCCACAAGTTTATGACAATTTTGTAGACACTATAATTTTTGGTAGAAGTTCACTGTCCATGGAGGAAGTGAAAACGGCCTTACAGTCTTGGGAACTAAAAAGGTGAATGGACGATTCATATGGGGGTACTAGCTCGAGTGAGGGTCTAATGATAAGAGGAAGAACAGAGGAAAGGAAGAAGAGCTTCCAAAGAAGGCGGTCAAAGTCACGCAACAAGAATAAGAACAATAATAGATGTCATAACTGTCAGAGAGAAGGGCATTGGAAGAGAAACTGTCCAGAGCTCAAGAAAGACAAAGCAAGCACTTCGGAGTTCGGTGGAGCAGTTGTTGCCTCAGAAGAATCAGATGGTGGAAATGTTCTTTTTGTCTCATCTAATGTTAATGATGATGATTGGATTCTTGATTCAGCATGTACTTTCCACATGACACCTAACAGAGATTGGTTTGCCACATTCCAAGCGATTGAAGGTGGCAAAGTTCTGATGGGGGATGATGGTGCTTGTAGCATAGCTGGCAAAGGTACAGTGCAAATCAAGATGGTTGATGGTATTGTGAGAACATTAACCGATGTGAGGTATGTACCCAAACTCCGGAAGAATTTAATTTCTTTGAGCACTTTAGATTCCCTTGGCTGTACATATAGAGCTGAAGGTGGAGTCTTAAGAGTCTCTAGAAGATCTTTGATAGTTATGAAGGGACGGTTGAAGAATGGACTATATATATTGCAAGGCAGCACTATGGTAGGTGCAGCTGCAGTTTCTTCTATTTCAAATCTTGACCAGACCCACTTATGGCATATAAGGTTAGGCCATATGAGTGAGTGTGGAAGGGATGAGCTTAGCAAGAGAGGCTTGCTTGGTGGACAATGAACTGGAAAGATGGAATTTTGCGAGCATTGTGTTTATGGAAAACAACATAGAGAAAAATTCAGCACTGGAGGACAGAACATGAGGGACTCTTGATTATATCCATTTAGACCTGTGGGGCCATCAAGTGTTCCTTCTCATGGTGGAGCAAGGTACATGTTGACTTTTATTGATGATTATTCACGAAAAGTCTGGATTTATGTCTTGAAACAAAAGAGTGATGTATTCCTCAAGTTTAAGCAATGGAAATCTCTTGTGGAGAAGCAGACAGAGAAGAAGGTCAAACGACTCAGGACGGACAATGGGTTGGAATTTTGCAATAATGAGTTCAATGAGTTCTGTGCAAATGAAGGAATAGTTCGCCATAGAACGGTGCGGCATACACCACAACAAAATGGCGTGGCAGAACGAATGAACAGGACATTGCTCGAGAGAGCTCGATGCATGCTCTCAAATGCAGGTTTACCCAAGTAGTTTTGGGCGGAGGCAATTAATACTACATGTTATTTGGTTAACAGATCACCTTCTACAGCTATTGATTGCAAGACCCCAAAAGAAATGTGGTCAGGCTCTACAGCAAATTATTCAATTTTGCGTGTCTTTGGGTGTCCAACTTATGCTCATGTTAATGAAGGAAAACTGGAGCCAAGAAATGCATATTTTTGGGTTATCAAGATGGTGTAAAAGGGTACAGGTTGTGGGACCCTAAGGAATCAAAGTTCATGATTAGTAGAGACGTGACCTTTGATGAGGCAGCCATACTTAACCCAAGACCACATGAGGACCATGATAATAAAGTTGAAGTTCATGGTGCTAACAAGAAGGTGGAGCTTGAAGTTGAAACCCCTAAACAACCGGAAAAGACACATGAAGACGCAGCACCAATAGAGCATGAGTATTCTGTGGCTAGAGATAGGCCAAGGTGACAAATCAGACCACCTCAAAGGTATGAGGAATTTGTTGCTTTTGCACTCAACATGGCAGAAAGCATTGATGAACAGGAACCAAGTTCATTCCATGAAGCAGTTACTTGTGATGAAGCATCACAGTGGATTGGTGCAATGAAATAAGAGCTTGAATCCCTCCACAAGAGTCATACTTGGGAGCTTGTTGAGAAACCAGATGATCAGAAGATTGTGGGTTGTAAATACAAAGCAAGGCTTGTAGCAAAAGGCTTTACACAGAGGAAAGGTATTGACTTTAATGAAGTTTTTTCCCCTGTTGTAAAGCATAGTTCCATTAGAGTGCTTCTTGTTTTGGTGTCTCTGCTTGACATGGAGTTAGAACAACTAGATGTGAAGACAACCTTTCTCCATGGTGATTTGGAGGAAAGGATTTTTATGCAGCAACCAGAAGGGTTCGTTGTACAAGGAAAAGAAGACCACGTGTGTCTACTTAAGAAGTCGTTGTATGGGTTAAAACAATCACCAAGGCAATGGTATAAACGTTTTGACTCATTTATGATTGATATTGGGTATTTGAGAAGTGTGTATGATAGTTGTGTTTATCATAAGAGATTATCCGATGCCTCTTATATTTACTTGCTTCTTTATGTTGACGACATGCTAATTGCATGTAAGCATTCATTTGAGATTGACAAAGTGAAGGCACAATTAAGTGGCGAATTTGAGATGAAGGATTTGGGTTCAGCAAAGAAAATTCTTGGTATGGAGATCATACGAGATCGAAAAGCTGGAAGGTTATGCTTATCTCAAAAGAACTATACTGAGAAAGTTCTAGAGAGATTTGGAATGCAAAATGCAAAGGCAGTCAGTACTCCTTTTGCAGCTCATTTTAAGTTATCTGCAAAAATGTCACCATAGACAGAAGAGGAAGAGGAGTTCATGTCTCGAGTGCCTTACTCTAACGCAGTTGGGAGTCTCATGTATGCTATGGTTTGCACTAGACTAGATATTGCACATGCAGTGAGTGTTGTTAATCGTTATATGGCTAATCTAGGGAAGGCTCACTGGCAAGCTGTCAAGTGGATTCTCAAATACTTGAAGGGTTCAACAGACGTTGGTCTAGTGTTTGGAAGAGGAACAACTGAAGCTATTAATCATGTCACTGGATTTTGTGACTCAGATTATGCTGGTGATCTTGATCGCAGGAGGTCCTTGACTGGTTATATTTTCACTCTTGGAGGTAGTGCTATAAGTTGGAGAGCAACTTTACAGTCCACGGTTGCCTTGTCAACTACAGAGGCAGAGTATATGGCAGCTACAGAAGCAGTGAAAGAAGCTTTATGGCTTAAAGGTCTTGTTGGTGACCTTGGTGTAAGTCAGAAGGACATTACGGTGTTTTGTGATAGTCACAGTGCAATTCACTTAACAAAGAACCAAATGAATCACGAGAGGACAAAACACATTGATGTCAGGATGCATTTCGTTCGTGATGTCATAACACAAGGTGATGTGTTAGTTGAAAAGATTGCTACTTCGGATAATCCAGCAGACGTAATGACGAAAGCTCTTCCATCAGTGAAGTTCAAGCATTGCTTGGACTTAGTTGGCATTGGAAGTACTAGCTGACACTAGAAGTCAGTGAAGCAACACAGATAGAAGGTAGAAGCGAAATGACTTATGGAATTCAAGCCAAGGTGGAGATTTGTAATGTGTGGCTTGAATAAATGTTATATTTAGTAATTGATTATCCTCCGTTACTTGATTTGTGGTTTCATTGTTATTAACCACTCGTAAACGGAAGGCTCATGTTTCTTTCCTCTAGTATAAAAGGTTCGTAGAATTCATTATGTTTCATCAGAGCGAAGTTTAGAGAGAAATAAGAATTATAGAGAATTCTTCCTTTTCCAATTGTCATTCTTTTCGCAATAATAGAGATATTTCATTGTTTTATATTTATTTGGCAAGTTAATTTTCTATGTCAAATACGATTTATCATAACAGGCATCAACTGTGACAACAAAGATAATGTTTCAACATAATAATATTCAGATTATTATATCTGTGTGTCATCTGCATTTAATAATAATGTTCATTTATCTTCTTTCATTTGTGATTGAAGGAAGTACGAAGAAATTAATGCCCCACATATCGAAGACTTCTGCTTCATCACGGACAACACATACACAAAAGAGGAGGTATGTCTTGCACTTTCAACAATAAGTGATTAATGCTGAAGTGCCAAGGAAAATATACATTGAAACCAAAAATTGCAGTTTCATATAGATCTCAGCACTAGAACTTAGAATTATTGGATTCTATGTATTGATACATAATGTGAGTGACAGGTACTAAAAATGGAGACTCAAGTGTTGAAGTCCTCTGCATATCAACTCTTTGCTCCCACTACAAAAACTTTCCTAAGGTACCTGTTGATAATTTTACCATTGAGTAGTCTTTACAAAACAAAAAAAAAAGGAAAGAAATTTTCAGTGTTATTTGGAGATCCTCTTGCTATTGTCTCAGTAGTACATTCTTGGTTTTCTTAGGAGGTTCCTTCGAGCAGCACAAGCTTCTTACAAGGTAAATTTTTTGATCTTGGAGCAATGTTGGTTGATTCAGGACATGCCAGATTGTTTGTTTTTGAGTATTCCTAATAATCACTTTGCCTAATGTGACAAACTTGCAGAGTCCTAGCATTGAATTGGAGTATTTGTCCAATTACCTGGCTGAACTAACACTGATGAACTATGGTTTCTTAAATTTCCTTCCTTCAATGATTGCTGCCTCCGCCGTGTTTCTCGCGAGATGGACATTAGATCAGTCAAGTCACCCATGGGTTGGTGTTTATCTCTTTCATACATATTTTCCTTCCATGTGATTGTGAAGTTATTTGCACAAAGGAAACATAACCTTCATTTCTACTGTTTTATAATTATTATTTGATTTTTGCAGAATCCAACTCTTCAACACTATGCCTCTTACAAAGCATCAGATTTGAAAACCCCAGTTGTTGCATTACAGGATCTACAGCTGAATAGCAATGACTGCCCTTTAACCGCGATCCGCACAAAGTACAGACAAGACAAGGTATGGCGGCAGAAAGAAACCTCCATGTTTGGTTTTACGTTTGGGTCTAAAAGACTAAAAGTATATTTGTTCAAAATGAACTATATAGTTACTTTGGATTCAAATGTAGTTTTGCAATTTTCCAACTGAAAACCAAACATGCACATAGTGTATAGCTGTAGACCTATTTACTAGTAACATGCATAGTGATCATTATGAGAGTTTTTGTGTTGCAGTTCAAATGTGTAGCAGCATTGTCTTCACCAAAACTGCTTGAAACTCTGTTCTGAAGATTGAGATGATTGACAAGTGAATGCAAGGGACCCCTTAATTGTAACTGATATATGTGTACACGTCAGAGAAGGGAACTTCCTCTTTTATTGTTATTATTTTTGCAAAGAAGAGCTCATCATGTCTTAATCTAACTAATCCCTCCCTCCAACTATTGTTGATCTGTCTGTCTATTCTTTAATATCTTTTTGTACATACCTTTAAAATGACCTATTGGTTGGGGTTCTTGCTGAGTAAGTTGTCTTGAGATTGATTGAAATCTGTGATGAACCATGTTTGTTGCCTAGAATGAATGTCTTAAAATTCAGATGTTGTAATGGTGGTGGTTAACTAATTGCAACATTGACATCATATGACTAAGGTTTTGTTTTGGGTTCAGAGGCCTTAATTCTAACTTATGGAAATGTTAGTTTTGTATTGTATTTTTTATTTTTTTCATATATGAAAAAGAGAAAAAATTGATATATAATCGGTAATAAATAAATAAGTGCTTATGAAGAAGTTAAAAAAGAGAATTTTTTAAAATAATTGAAATGTAAAAGTTGTTTTTTTTTTAATTTATACGAGAAGCTATTCAAAAACTCATTATAAGCATTTATAGAGAGAGAGAAAAATCCAACTTGACTGATTTTGGCTTAAAGTTTTCTAGTTAGTTTTGTTTGATTTTTTATTTCTTTGACAATTTGATTGTTGTGCATGTCCTATATTGTCAATTGAAAAACACGAAATGAAGGTTTTTTCCCAAGGATATCTTTTGTGTGTAGTCGTGGAGGATTTTGAGTGCATTTAAGGATTTTATATCTTAAATAGTAAATTTTTATATACATAAATTAGGAATTGAACTCTTAACTACATGCTTAAGAGGGACTCAATCAACTAATCATTTGGATCACATCATTTTGGTAAAAGGGAAGAAGGTTAATTGAGTTCAAACATGTAAAATTGATAACAAAATGATTGTTTGAAATGGACTAAAGATATTTTTTCCCCACATGTGCAAGGAAGATGCAATATTAATAGGTCACTTTAGTTAGCTTCTGACATATCATGAGCCTTATGTATATGTGATTGTGCATTGCAAATTTATTTGTATCTTAATCTTATCTTGAACAAACTTCGTGGACTCTATATTTCGAGCCGGTCGTTACTCAAACCGCCAAAAAACCAATAAAATAGGTTAATGTATTTTTACTGTACTCAAAGAAGGTTATGTTTTTTTTTTGGTGAGCAAAACGAGGCTAGGCCCCAGAAGGTTATGTTGTTTTAATTAAATTAAAAATTAAATTTAAATTTAAAATATACTTATAAAACTATAAAAATTGTCAACTAAAAATGAAGAGATAAAAACAAACCAAATATTTATTTGAGATCTCCATTTGAAAGTTATGGCTGATAAAAAGATTCCCCCTTTTTTTTCGAAAAGTGCTTTCTTTTTGTAGGTGTTGATTGTGTTTTAGAGAAATCATTTATAAATTTTAAAATTGAGGAAAAAGGAAGTATGATTGTATCAAGTTTTAACGGTGATCGGAATTTAATTTTATTTCCATCTGTATATATTTATTTACATTAAATTAGAGGCTTGTTTGGTTATTGTTGTTGTATATTTATTTAAATTATTTCCAATTAATTAATTTTTCATCAAAATAATTATAGTTTAAATATTTCTTTCTTTTTCTTTTTGACGAAAGTTAAAATATTTCTTATAAAAATGTAATCTACCCTTATATATTAAATTTGAGCTATCGTTTTTAAATTTCATGAAATCTCATGTTCTCTCATCCTCATTAACTGATCAAGTGTGATTTTTATGTTATGACACATGTAGATTCTTCATTAAATCAAATCAATATTAATTTTTTAATCAAATATATTTTACACTCTCCTTAATTAATTTTTACTTAACTTAATTTCTTTAATTAATACTTTCCTGAATTAAGAATTGCATGTAATAAGATGTTTATAAATTAAAATTAAAATATTAAAGATATTTAATATCTGTATTTTTATATTTAATTAATTTATTATTATTAATAGTTTTAAATTTTAAATTAAATCAATTTTTCAAAAATATTTTAAATTCTATTTTTTTTTCATTTTACTGAAGTGTCGGTATATTGCATTTGCATATGATACTGACCATTTATTTCACTAAAAATTTATTATAATTTTTTGATAAAATATATATTTATTATTGTGATTAATATAGTAGTTTACAAATACCAAAATTATTATTATTTTTTGACAGAAAATACCAATGATTATTTCAAAGCTAGAAAAAATATACAAATCAATCTAAACGTTAGCCGAAAAAAAATTACCACATCAATAAATTTCTTGTGAATTTATGTGCATGTAATGTGATAATGTAAAAACAAGTTGAGACCGCAAGATTTTGTAAAATAAACAAATAAAAATGGATAGAATTAAATTGCAGAAAATTTTATCAGATTTTGTATGGTGCTCTGCTCCACAAACTCCATTTCCAATCTGTACATTTAGCCAAAAGATCAAAGAAGGCAAATACTACGTGGCGGAAAAGCTCTATTGCTGATTTCTGTTGCAAAAGGTAGAGAGAGAAAGAAAGAGACATAAAAATGGCGACTTTGAATGTGTTCTCTCAGCCATTGCACCCTTCAATTTCATCTTCTTTCTGTTGTTCCAACACCACCAACAACTGTTCGTATTCCTATCAAAATCCTAACAGTTCTAAATTACAACATTTCTTTTCCAATTCCCGTCACTTTTCTGTTCCTTCGTCTTCTTCTCTCTATGCCCCAACCGCTACCCACCAATCTAACTCTTCTCATTTGCACACCCACTTCTCAAAGTCAGGTACTTTTTCTCCACTTCAGTGAATTTAAGTTCAGTAGTTTTACAAATTTTTATTCCAGATTAACAAAATTATATATTTAGTCTTATTAGATGAATGGGTGGATTCTACCCGGCTTGAAGGGATTAGTCCCCGTATGCATGTGGAGATACCCTGGTTTAGAGAAAAAAAGATGAATGGGTGGATACTGGATGGAGATATTATATGATATTGATTACTCAGATAACTAAAGGCATTTGAATTGAAGATTTCCTACAAATCTTGAGCTTGCTTGATAATTGATGCTTGTCAACCTACTTTGTCACTAATTTAGTCAAATTCATATGATTATTTGGCCTTTTAATTTTTTTGTGACCTTACTGTTTTAGCTTCAACTAGATAGCAGATTCTCTTCTTTGATCTTTAAGTCAAGGAAACATTATTAGAAGTTCTATTTTCATATTCAAAAGCTACATTTTCTCATGCTGTTTAGAATTATTTAAGTCATCTAAGTGCATGTTTAGATTTTAGTTGAAAGATTGTAGAAGTACGTTTGTTTCCAAAGTAACTATAAAGTTCCTTTTTGGCAAATGTACTTTTAGACCCAAACGTACATTTGCAACTGAAAATCAAACGTGAGAGCATGTTTGGGTTGCGGTAAGGGTTGTCTAAAAGTACTTGTGGATTGATAAACCTAGTTTGCATGATGTTTGGTTTTCAGTTCGTTGTCTTTTCAAAACCCAGTTTGGCCTCAAACCCAGTTTGAACTAAAAGGAACAATGGAGTTACTTTTTCATTTTCACTTTTCAGTTTGGAAAATTAATGGGCATATTAAATGCCAACAGTATTCTTTATCACTCTTTTACCCACTTTCTCTTTATAGTGCATTACAAAACTTATACCCTTTTCAGTAATTACATATTCAAAAGTGTTTTTGATTAACATCACCTAAACAAATTTCATTTTGTCTAATATACTTTTGAGAAAAAAGTATCTGAACATAAATCACGTTAGAGTAAACTCATTACTTAGTTTGCAAAATGAGTTTAATCCAAGCTTACATTTACAGACTTTAATCCAAACATGCATAAATCTTTGATTTACAATTACAATACTTCCTGCAGGCAGTGGATGTTCATGGCTGCAAAACAGTTCATCCGCTGGCAGCAATGAGCACAGGAAGTGTCCTATATATTCTGTGTTTCCCTCATCACCTGCCCAAGTTTCCTCTGTGCAAGACCTGTTTGACTTTATTTGCTCAGGACCTTTGCTTGACAAAATAGGTCTGACACAAGAGAAGGTGGCCGAGTCTATCGATAAGTGGTTATTGTATGGGCGGAAACTATGCATATTGTTTCAGCTTAATGAATTGTACTTGTCAGAGCCTCAAAAGGCTAGGATTTATCATTACTATATACCAGTCTTTATCTGGTGTGAACAAGAGATTGCTCAGCATCAGTCCAAGTTCAAAGATGGAGAAGATATACCTCCTTTAGTGGTATCTACTAGCCTTCCTTCCACAACTCTCCCTGTCTCTCTTTTAGTTTGTTTTCTGTATGTATTTTTGTTATGCAGCTTATTATGAGCCTGTTTGGATAAACTTTTCTATAAGTACTTATAATGTGAGTTTTTTAATTAATAGTTTCTCATATAAGTTGAAATCAACTTTTACACTTCAATTTTTGCAAAAGCTTTCTCATTTAACTTCTCTATAAACACTTGTCTATTCAAGAGTATGAGGTTGTTTGGGTAATTTTTTCTATAAGCACTTCTAATATGAGTTTTTGAACTACTAGTTTCTCATATAAGTTGAAATCAACTTTTACACTTCAATTTGTTTTTTCAAAAACTCTCTTTTTTAACGTCTTCATAAACACCTATCTACTATTTAACAACTTTTCCTTTTTTCCATATATGAGAAAAATAAGAATACGATGCTCAACTAACTTCTCAATAAGTTAAAAGTTCGGTTTCTGACCCAAACAGGACCTAACTCTTTAACCATTTTTTCTCTTTTCTATTTATGAGAAAAATAAGAATGTACAGTAAAGCTAACTTCTCTATAAGCTAGAAGCTGGGCTTTTGAACACAAACAGGGCCTATGAAGGCTTACATAAGCTGTAACTGTAAATATAACTATAAGATTTTGTAAGAAAAAGAATTGTTTAAGGGCCTCATAATTTTCCCATTTTTTCTTTTCATTTTGTATGACTCAGATTGGATTCAGTGCTCCTCAAGGCTGTGGGAAGACAACCCTTGTCTTTGCTCTTGACTACCTTTTCCAAATGACTGGAAGGTAGGCTAGTCTAAACTTTGAGCAATAATGATCTTGAATTTATCCTTTGTTTTGATGACTATATAAGAAAGAGATTAACTAACAAATTGGTGCTATATGTTAAAACTTTTCAGGAAGTCTGCAACAATATCTATAGATGATTTTTATTTGACGGCTGAAGGTCAGGTATATAGAAGCTGTTTTCTCTGTTTGTTTTTCTTTTTTTCAGTTGATTTTCCCATCTTGTTCTTTTTCTTTTTGGGCTGACAAAAAGTATGTGTTTGTATTATAGAATAAAGTAAGAGAAGCTAATCCAGGAAATGCACTTCTAGAGGTAATGATGATACACATAAGAGAAGTAGACAAGAGAGTATAATCTAGGGATATTATGATTTGTGACAACTAAAATATTTTTGCTTGCCATGTTTCCTTCCAGTTTCGTGGAAATGCAGGAAGCCACGATCTTGCGTTTTCTGTTGAAACTCTTACAGCTTTGACCAAACTGACAAGAGAAGGTGGCTCTCTACTCAATTTTTTCCCTTTATTATATTGTATTTTTAAGTATAATTTCTTGTTATTTTTAAGTTTCCAGGTATAAAGATGAAGTTACCAAGATATGACAAAGTAAGGGGCATAACTTGCATATTTGGGTTAGTTAAACAATTTCTGAACTTGTAGTTAGTTGCTAATGGTGAATTGCATGGTATTTGCAGTCTGCATTCAGTGGGAGAGGTGACCGAGCTGATCCTTCGACATGGCCAGAAATTGAAGGGCCCCTTACAGTAAGAGAATCTTCAATTGCAACTTCTATACTGCTTCTGATGGGACTCAGATTCTATTGGTAAAAAATGATCTAACACAGACCAAAAAAAAACACAGAGAAAAAGGCAGCTGCTTATTGAAGTAACTTTGCTAAATATTTTACTACCAAAATTTAACACCCCCTTGATATGAAAAAGGAAATACAAGATTAACTTTATGAAGTTCTTTGAAATATCCACCTTTGAAATGATTGGATTTGCTACCAGAACTCAAATTATAATAAGATAAGTGATATTGTAATGTAGTTTTTTTTCTTGCCATGAAGCAATTGGTCTTTGTCTCATGTCAAAAACCTTTCAAAAGTGTTGATCCTTCCATTACCATGCATGGATGGGCCTTTTAGGTTGTGTTGTTTGAAGGTTGGATGCTTGGTTTCAAGCCTCTTCCAGTTGAAGCTGTAAAGGCCGTTGATCCCCAGGTTAGAAATTAGTAAAGTTCCTTCTTCTTTCTTAAAATATACACATTGAGTTTATAATATTGAACTTACTGATTATGCAAAGTCTATAGCCTTTTCTTATAAGGAGTGGAATTGGTAAATGAATTATGTTTTTGTTTAAAGAAATAATCAATCGTGCTTATTTTTCAGCTAGAAACGGTAAATAGAAACCTTGAAGCTTATTATGATGCATGGGACAAATATATAAAGTCATGGATAGTCATCAAGATTAAGGACCCAAGTTGTGTCTACCAATGGCGCTTGCAGGTAACCTCCTTTTTCGGAAATTGCAAAATTTGTGTTCCAGACCTAGGTCCTGTTTGGGTGCAGAAGCCCAACTTTTAGCTTATGGAGAAGTTAGTTTTATTTTGCATTCTTATTTTTCTCATATATGAAAAAGAAGAAAAATTATTAAAGAATCATTAATAGATAGATAAGTGCTTATAAAGAACTTAAAAAGTATGGCTTTTGAAAAAATGAAGTGCAAAAGTTAATTTCAACTTATGTGAGAAGCTATTAGTTAAAAAATACATGTAGAAGTGCTTATGGAAAAGTTTATCCAAAGATGGCTCTAGTGGCTGTAACATCTATGTATTTTGCTGTTAAAAATTGCAGGCTGAGATTGCAATGAGGGAGGCAGGCAAACCTGGAATGTCAGATGATGAGGTCTGTTTGATCACATGCATTTATGTTTGATTCAATATATGAATATTATGATGATGATGTCTCTTCAGTGCCTGCAACATCTTCCTTCTAATGACTAAGGCTAGGACTTTTTCATGGTTTGTGCTCTTCCAGGTAAGAGATTTTGTTTCGCGATACCTGCCAGCGTACAATGCATACCTTCCTACACTTTACTCGCAGGGTCCGAATGGTTCGGATCCTCAACATCTACTAGCAATCGAAATAGATGAAAAGAGAAACCCAATCCTAGCTGCCTAGGTTTAACTAGATGATATAGGACATTGCTGGCTTTTCCATTATTTGAGAGAATCGGATTGGCCGGTCTGCACTGGTCAGTTTCATCAGCGGTGGAGATAAGTCAAATATGCATCTGCACTATTTTCCTTGAAAATGTATAGAGAATATTTTATTCAAACACACAACAATGTCTAATGCTATTTGGTTTTTCTTGAGGAATAAATAATGGCTATAGGAACCTGTTGCGAGTCCCACATCGAGTAGAGATATGGCTAATGTAGTGCTTATAAAGCTTGGACAATCCTCACCTTACAAGCCGGTTTTGTGAAGTTGAGTTAGGCCCTAAGCCCAAATTCTAAGATGGTATCACAGCAAATTCTCATTGCCGTTTGTTCAAATAGAAGCAAAAACATGTTCCCCAGTTATTGCTGCAGAAAAACTGAACTAAACTATTGCTGCTGCTTGTTCTGCAGCATATGGTTTCTTTAACAGACATAGAGGATTCAAATGTTCTTGGAACAATATCAGAAAAACTAAAATTTATTGAAGTATTCAAAGACTATTCCTCAATGGCTCCCAGAATCATCATTTCATACTACAGCAACCGATGAAACATAAACTTGAGTAATCTAGGAACAGCAACAGCAACAGCAGGTGCTTTTCAAGCAGCAATCACAACTCTCATAGCAGCAAAAGCAGCAACAGAGTGCATACAAACTGAATCAAGAGTCAAATTGATCAGTGTGTAACAAAGTTGAGAGTTTTGGAAGGCGAAAAAGAAGAAGAAAAAAAAAAAAAGAGAATTGGAACCTAAAGAGGTACACACCAAGCATAGAGGCCTCCTTTCTCCTCGCGGCGCGTTTGGACGTGATCATAGTATGACATCTGCTGTTGTGCTGGTGGCTGTGCAGTTCCCATTATATTTTGGGAGGAGTTAAAGGTGATTCATATATATAAGCAGAAGCAGAGAAAGTTACCTGAACATATTTAAGCCTCCCTATAGCTATAACACTCCTCTTTTCTTTTCTAACCATTCATTTATTATGGTGGTTAGTAGAAAGGAATTGATTGACTTCACTTGTTGGGAAAGTAATGCAAACCAACCCCAGAGTTTATTCGTGCATCGCACTTGTCCATGCTCTAGTATCTATAAAAACGAATAATCATAAGGCAACTTCTAATATGTTTTAAGATGGTGGGAAGGTGTCATAGTCACTAATTTAAGGCTAGTTGCTTTGTTTCATCAGTTCCAGCCTCAATCCAATTCCAATCCTTCATTTATTTATACCTAAAAAGTCCAACCCTTCATTTCTACCCAAAAGAAATTTGCATACTCAGCCAAAAAGGGTGTCATTTACGGTGGACCACCCTTAAAGTGGTCCACCATGCACTATTGAGTGTCCACGATGGACCAACGGTTATCAGAACCATAGATATATTAATTTTTAAATCTAATGGTCAAGATTGTTAAAGGGTGTCAATTTCATTAAAAATAAAAAATTAATTGCTCTAGTGCCCCTTGTAATTGTGATATTTACAAAAACGAACAAAAAAAAATATATTAAAAAAACTCTCCCTCTCCCTCTCTCTTCCCCCCTCTCTCAGTCTCTCCCTACCCACCTCTCTTGCTCTATCTCGCTTACTCTCTACCCCCTCTCTCCCTCCCCCTCTCTCCCCACTCTCTCACTTCCTCTCTCTCCCCATCTCTCATTAATTACCTCTCCCTCCCTTTCTCTCTCTCTCGCCCACTCTCATTCTCTCTCCCTCCCTTTCTCTCTCGCTCCCTCCCCCTCTCTCTCGCTCTTTCCCTTTCCCTTTCCCGTCTCTCTCTCTCCCTCTCTCTTTCACTCTCCCTTTCTCTCCCCCTCTCTCTCGCTAGAGAGGGGAACAAGAGGGAGGGAGTGATAGAACGTGCTAGAGAGAGGGAGAGAAGGAGAGGGAGAGAAAGAGAGGGGGAGAGGGAGGTTTCTCAGAGAGTGGGACAGAGAGACAGAGGGAGAAGGAGAGGGAGATGGATAGGTTTTTCGAGAGCGGCAAAGAGAGGGGAGAGCGAGAGAGGAAGGAAGGGAGGGAACGAGAGAGCAAGAGAGAGGGAGGGACATAGAGAGAGTGAGAGAGAGAGTGAGAGAGAGAGAGAGGGAGAGGGAGAGAGCGATCGAGAGAAAGGGCAAGAGGGGGAGAGAGAGAGGGCAAGAGAGAATGGGGGGAGAGAGAGAGGGAGGGGGAGGGGGAGGAGAGAGTGACAGAGGGGGGAAGAGAGAGGGAGAGGGAGAGTTTTTTTAATATATTATTTTTTTGTTCATTTTTGTAAATACCACAATTACAAGGGCACTAGAGCAATTAATTTTTTATTTTTAATAAAATTGGCACCATTTAACAATCTTGACCATTGAATTTAAAAATTAATATATCTAAGGTTCTGATAACCGCTGGTCCATCATAGACATTCAATAGTCTATGGTGGACCACTTTAAGGGTGGTCCACATGGCACCAAAATTCCACATGTCTGCATGAGAAATTGCTCCTCATTAGTCAAATCCCTTGGGAGTACCATGGACCATGGGGAAAGGTTGAAGGGTAAGACTTCCTTCCTTAATTAATGTCGCTTTTAAAGTGGTTTCTTATATATTGCTACAAACAAAAAAGCTGTCATAAGGTCTTCCAGGACCAGGATGAGCAAGCTTAGTATTCATACAACTGCCCGGGGTTATCGTCACTAAGTTGTTCACGTCTATGAGAAATGTTTATAAGTAAAAACTTTCATTAATTATATGACTATCAAGCAATGAATAATACCCTCGTCATCAGTTAAATAGGGGCTAAGGTTTTGTTCGGATATAGAAGTTCAACTTTTAATTTATAGAAAAGTTAATTTTATTTTGTATTTTTATTTTTAGTATATATAGAAAAGAAAAAAAGTTAAGTAGTCATAAATAGATAGATAAATACTTATGGAGAAGTTAAAAAGATGGTTTTTGAAAAAAGTGAAGTGCAAAAATTAATTTCAACTCATGTGAGAAACTACTACCTCCGGTCCTATTTATAAGAAACAAAAAGTGGTTTTTCTTTGGTCCTTTTTATAGGAAACAATGCTTTGTTTTTAACAAAATTAATTGTTTCTTTTCAATGTTACCCTTATTAGTTATCACACCACTCAATTATACTATGTCACATTTAACCATTTAATGCAAGGGTATTTGTGTAAAAAAATTTAAAATTATAACATCATTAATGAAAAATAACACATTTCAATGTATTCCTTGGTCTGTGTAATTTTAGCACTATGTTTCTTATATATAGGACTGGGGGTAGTATTAGTTAAAAACACATGTTAGAAGTGTTCATGAAAAAGTTTATCCAAACAAGGTCTAAGTCTCTAAAGAAATTGCAATCCATATAGAAGCCCCAGCTGAAGCATTAATTTTTTTTTTAGAATAAACAAATGTTAATAAATTAGAATGTTATGTTAGTGGAAGAGGTTTGAACCCATAATTTCCTTATCACTCCAACCCCAATGTCCGTCTCCCAAACAAATATTAGTGAAGAGATTTGAACGCATGATCTCCTTATTATAACTCTAAAGTCTAACCCCTATATCCCCCTAAACCGCCAAACCACCTTGTTACTCCATCGAAGCATTAATGTTCTAACCAGGAAAGGGATCTAGATAACATGTTTTTTTTTGTCAACTCATGTTTTCTTCTTATGAACTCTAGAGAACATGTAAACCAGAGACCATGGGAGAAGTCAGCCAACACTATCCCTCAGTAGGCCAATAACAATTAGTCACTCGGATAGAGGAAAATGAACAATAACTATCCACCATAATGTACACACATATGGAATGGAAGTATCTAACATACACTGACCCGTGCTTCAATTTAATTATATCATCAACTCTCATACTTGTTTATAACCACCCTTCAAACCCATTTATTGTTGCGCAAGAAACTCAACTACCTGTAACCAAATCTGGTGAAGTCAAATTCTAACATGTGCATATAATATTCGGTCAAAAAGTTATCCATTTTATGCATGCTTGAGTTTGAATCACATTACCCATCGTCATAATTTGAGTAAACCATCACTTTCGTCCTTCACTTTGTAATTCGCTAGCAATTTAGTCCTTATCTTTACGAAATAGGCAAATTAGTCCCTCACATTTATCACCGTCGATCACTTTCGTCCCTCCGTCAGTGAGCTTTAACTGACGTGCCAATGTGAGGGAGGGACGAAAGTGATCGACGGTGATAAATGTGAGGGACTAATTTGCCCATTTCGTAAAGATAAGGACTAAATTGCTAGCGAGTTACAAAGTGAAGGACGAAAGTGATGGTTTACTCTCATAATTTTTACACACTGCCTTGAATTCTGAATATATCAGACTGTAAAAACATATAATAAGGTTTACTAAAAGAAATCAATTAATGACCTTGCTGCTTTCACGAGTTTGATATATAGAACAAGGGAATCAACATCTATGGTGGCACTATAAAGAGATGAAATTAACTTGCTCCAACTTAATTTCAAGCATAGATCCACTAATTAAATTATACTACTGTAGTCTCGTGAGAGAATAATGACCAAATAAAGAAGAGTTTGTTTCCTTGGTGCCAAACAGCATAAATTGAAGGGAATTTTAAATACACATATATAACGGTATAAAACCTAAAATACTCTATTTGCATTTTGTACCGTGCGGAACTATTAATTCTGTACGTCTTATTTGTATGTGTGTGCTCCAAATAATACGTGTAGAACTATTAATTTCGCATTGATGCGGAACTATTAGTTCCGCACGTGTTATTTATATGTGTGTGCTCCAAATAACACGTGCAAAACTATTAATTCTGCACTGATGTGAAATTAATAGTTCTACACTGATGCGGAACTAATAATTCCGCTATGATATGAAATTAATAGTTTCACACTGATGCAGAACTAATAGTTCCACGCATGTTATTTGTATGTGTGTGCTCCAAATAACGCGTGCGGAACTATTAGTTCCGTACACATAAAAATAAATACACACTTCCACACACACACAACACATCTTCTTCTCCATCCCCAAAACAGTTTCTTTCCCCTCTTCTTCCCTTTCTCGTCTCTCCCTCCACTGGCCACCACCCCACCCAAAAGAAAAAATAATAGCTTCCAAAATGGTGATGCGTGCAGGTTTAATCCCACCCTTCTTTCTTTCTTTCTTTCTTTTTGATTTCTGATTTAATTGTTCTTATTCCTAATTTGTTGTAATGTGTCTTTGAATTGAATTTGTCAATTGTGTGGTTGCAGCAATCGAAAAATAGTGGGTGTCTTTTTCTGTTTTAATGTAGGCTTAAATATGAACTTGGTCTCTCTAAAAATTTGAGTTTTGAATTTATTCCCTAAATTTAAAGTCAACGGTTTTTAGTCTTTCCAAATTTTAAGTTTTGAATTTAGTCCCTCATTTGCGTTGACCTGCGTCATGTCACCCCAAAAACGCCTACGTAATACATTACTGGCCACGTCATTTATTTACAAGGACTTCCACCACTATCCCTTCTTTCTCCCCCCTCCTCCTCCTCCACCACCACCACCACCCCCTCTCTCTCCCCCCTCCTCCTCCTCCTCCACCACCACCCCCCTCTTTCTCCCCCCCTCCTCCTCCTCCACCACCACCACCACCACTACCACCACCCCCTCTTTCCCCCCTCCTCCCTCCTCCACCACCACCACCACTACCACCACCCCCTCTTTCCCCCTTCTCTCACCCTCCATGGTACAGATCCGGGCTTTTTTACCACTATAGCATCTTTTTTTTAATTATTTCCCAATCTAGCACCCTTTTTTTTTTATTTCCCAATCTAGCACCCTTTTCATTAAAATATTCATTTTTATTAATTATCAATTAATTAAATATTAAATATTAGTTTAAAATTGTAATTAAATTGTTAATTGTTAATTAATTAAATTTTTAATTGTTAAATATTTATTAACCCGATTTGTTAACTAATTAATAATATAATTATAGAAAATAACTCACATTGATTTAAAATTTAAAAATACAAATACAAAAGTGATAAAAACAGAAATAATATAAAAATGAACTAAATGCAAATTATAGAAATTTTTCACTGCTGTGTATCAGCTCCAGAACGGTAAGGGCAGTTTTTCTTGTTATGTCCTTCATTTCTACACAGTCCACATCTCTTGGGATGACGACTCCTTTCCATTTGATCCATTTCAGTACGAATCCTTGTGGATTGTGGACGGCCATTTGGATCTCTCTGCATTGCTGGATTGTGGCACAACTTAATTCCATTGTAGTCAGGCCAATATGAACGGTGAGGCACCGGTTTGAACTCTTCGCGGTAAACATTGTATACATTTTGCAATGTGTACTGGGGAGGCACATATATCATGTAGTCGTGGTGAATTTGGGAACAAGCAGCGATGACATGCGAACATGGATAGTGTAGTGCCTGAAATTCACCACAGTCACACCACTGTCTATGTAGGTCTACTTTGAATGTCCCTGTAGGTCGACCCGATGGTGGGCGAATCAACTCCTCAACTGTGAAAATACTTTGTTCTCGATTGAAGATATGAACACGGTGTGAGTTGGATATTGCTCGTTGCATATCAAGTTTTTCGGTGAGAACATCTGTGTAAATCAAACCAGATGCCATCATTGCTTCAGCTTGCCTTCCCCGTTTGACAAATTGTTCGGTCAACCTATAATAGGTTGCTTGGACCAATGCAGTGATTGGAAGATTGCGCACCCCCTTTAATACATTGTTGATGCACTCAGCAAGGTTAGTCGTCATGTGCCCCCAACGACGCCCTTCATCCCATGCTTGGAGCCACTGTTCCTTTGGGATATTGTCAACCCACCTAAGGGCCTCTTCGCTCCATTGACTAATTTCGTTCCTATAGTGTCTGATGCCTGGTTGAGTCATTGAGTATCCTGAATTGTTTGGAAGAAGCAAAAGACAGAGTTTGTAAGGACGAAATAAAAACATAGAAATTATCAATGTATGTGATAGGTATACTAACCCATATTAATGACTTTCTTTCTCATCTCCGCATTCTTGAAAGCTCTCATAAAGTTCTGTGAGATGTGTCGAATGCAAAAGACATGATGCCAATTACTGTCTAGACGTCGAACGGCACTTTTTATGGATTCATGTCTGTCTGAAATCAAGCAGAGGTCAGGTTGGGGTGTGACCCACATTCTCAAGCGTTGGAGGAAGAAAAACCATGCATCTGCCGTCTCACCCTCGACAAGGGCATATGCTATGGGAATGACTTTATTCATCCCATCTTGAGCGATTGCTATCAAGAGCGTCCCTCGATACTTCCCATACAACCACGTTCCATCAATTGAAACAATGGGCTTACAGTAAGGAAACCCATCGATGCACGGTTGGAAAGTCCAGAACAGGCGATTGAAGGTAGCCTTGCCAGGAACTACTTCACCATCCTCGCACATTGGCACTGTTTTCAAGTCAAAAATAGTACCTGAACCATAAGTTTGCAAAGTGAGGAGCCATTGTGGAAGCTCATTGTATGATTCCTCCCAGTTCCCGTATATCCTTTCAATAGCCTTTTGTTTTGCTATCCATGCCTTCTTGTACGTAGTGGTATATGTGTATCGTGATCGTACATGTGCAATCAACACTGGGACTGATATTGTGGGATCTTCCTTTACCAGCTGCAGAATGCTTTCACATATAACGTTTGAGGATAGCTGGCGGTGATCTTGTGAAAGTCGTGTTGATGCACACGTATGGGGCTCATCCAGCTTTCTGATCTCCCAAACCTGTAATTTTTGGCGAAACAAGACTCTACATCTCCATTCACAATCATTGTTGACACAACCGACGATCCATCTAGTGGCATTGGAGTGCTCAACCTTGAAGTCTAGAGACTTTTTCATATGGTATTCTTGTATCGCATGTTGGGCCATTTCTTTAGACGAAAACTTCATCCCAACTTGTAGGTTGTCAGGGTCTGTAGTGTTGTATGTTTGGTCATGGGACAAAGGATGGCCAAATTCGTTCGAGTAATCCCCTTCGTGAGAGGTGACATTACGGAAGTGTGATGGCGGTTCATAAGAAGGAAGGGTTGTTGAGGGACCTTCATTAGGAATGACAAAGGATGGCCAAACTTGTTCGAGAAATGCCTCATCGGTGACATCAGCTTCGGCGGCATATCTTGCAAGAATGTCATCTTCATTTTCACTAAAGTCACCGACTTCTTCATTGTGGACACCAGCTCTGAGTGGGGTATTAAGATCAATGCCTTGAGTGGACAGTGATGGGTGATATGCTGAGGCGATATGTTGCTCCATCACTTAGGTAGGAAATGGAGATGAATGTGTTAGCCTAAGAGATGAATATATGAGAAAGAGTGCTGAAGTGTTGGTGCAATTCTTAACATAGTGAGACTACCTATTTATATAACTCAAGGAAAGTGCTGATGGGAAAATAGAGACATTAATGTCTTTGTCTTTTGTGATAGAAAAGGAGTGGAGGAGGGTGCTTCGATCAATGTGCGGAGACAGAGACATTGATGTCTTTGTCTTTTGTGACAGAAAAGGAGTGGAGGGGGTGCTCCGATGTGACAGAAAAGGAGTGGAGGGGGAGGTGCTCCGATCAGTGTGCAGAGACAGAGACATTGATGTCTTTGTCTTTTATGACAGAAAAGGAGTGGAGGGGGTGCTCCGATGTGACAGAAAAGGAGTGGAGGGGGAGGTGCTCCGATCAGTGTGCAGAGACAGAGACATTGATGTCTTTGTCTTTTATGACAGAAAAGGAGTGGAGGGGGTGCTCCGATGTGACAGAAAAGGAGTGGAGGGGGAGGTGCTCCGATCAGTGTGCAGAGACAGAGACATTGATGTCTTTGTCTTTTATGACAGAAAAAGAGTGAAGGGGGTGCTCCGATGTGACTGACAAGGAGTGGAGGGGGTGCTCCGATGTGACAGAAAAGGAGTGGAGGGGGAGGTGCTCCGATCAGTGTGCAGAGACAGAGACATTGATGTCTTTGTCTTTTATGACAGAAAAGGAGTGGAGGGGGTGCTCCGATGTGACAGAAAAGGAGTGGAGGGGGAGGTGCTCCGATCAGTGTGCAGAGACAGAGACATTGATGTCTTTGTCTTTTATGACAGAAAAGGAGTGGAGGGGGTGCTCCGATGTGACAGAAAAGGAGTGGAGGGGGAGGTGCTCCGATCAGTGTGCAGAGACAGAGACATTGATGTCTTTGTCTTTTATGACAGAAAAAGAGTGAAGGGGGTGCTCCGATGTGACTGACAAGGAGTGGAGGGGGGTGCTCCGATCAGTGTGCAGAGACAGAAACATTGATGTCTTTGTCTTTTGTGACAGAAAAGGAGTGGAGGGGGAGGTGCTCCGATCAGTGTGCAGAGACAGAGACATTGATGTCTTTGTCTTTTATGACAGAAAAGGAGTGAAGGGGGTGCTCCGATGTGACTGACAAGGAGTGGAGGGGGGTGCTCCGATCAGTGTGCAGAGACAGAAACATTGATGTCTTTGTCTTTTGTGACAGAAAAGGAGTGGAGGGGGAGGTGCTCCGATCAGTGTGCAGAGACAGAGACATTGATGTCTTTGTCTTTTGTGACAGAAAAGGAGTGGAGGGGGAGGTGCTCCGATCAGTGTGCAGAGACAGAGACATTGATGTCTTTGTCTTTTATGACAGAAAAGGAGTGAAGGGGGTGCTCCGATGTGACTGACAAGGAGTGGAGGGGGGGTGCTCCGATCAGTGTGCAGAGACAGAAACATTGATGTCTTTGTCTTTTGTGACAGAAAAGGAGTGAAGGGGGTGCTCCGATCAGTGTGCAGAGACAGAAACATTGATGTCTTTGTCTTTTGTGACAGAAAAAGAGTAGAGGGGGGTGTTCCGATCAGTGTGCAGAGACAGAGACATTGAATATGTCTTGACTTTTAAACTAACAATTAATATTGTATTTTTAAATTTTAAATCAATGTGAGTTATTTTCTATAATTATATTATTAATTAGTTAACTAATCGGGTTAATAAATATTTAACAATTAAAAATTTAATTAATTAACAATTTAATTACAATTTTAAACTAATATTTAATATTTAATTAATTGATAATTAATAAAAATAAATATTTTAATGAAAAGGGTGCTAGATTGGGAAATAAAAAAAAAAAGGTGCTAGATTGGGAAATAATTAAAAAAAAGATGCTATAGTAGTAAAAAAGCCACAGATCCGAGGAGTTTGCCCCTTCACTTCGCTTCTCTATTCCCTTATTTTGCACTAAGCGCTCTACCAGGTATGTATCTATCTATCGCTGTTTTTAATTCCTTAAATTTCTTGAAGGATACCATGGAAGAAAGCTTGCGTTAATGTCACAGGTTGTGAAGATGAGGAACGAGGAATTAATGAAGTTGTTAGATTCCATTAAAGATAAATTGGGGAATGGGAAAAAAATTAATCCTTTGTCCCACTTTGCGCGATTTTTGTTTTGTTTCAATTCCCCAAAACTGTAGGTAACAAGATGAAACACAAGAAGGGGGGTTGAATTGTGTTTCTAAGCTTTTAAAACTTTTCGCAAATGTTGGACGCTGGCTGTTAAAACGTTGGACGCACAACTTAGTTCAAATATTGGACGCATAGTGTTTTCTGAAATATTGGACGCACAGAGTGCTAAAACACTGGACGCACAGAATTGTGAAATATTGGACGCACAAAAGATTGGACGCTGAGGCTTCCCTCTTAGTTTAAAAACTTGTTTTCTTTGTGCGATTAAAGGTATATGAAAAACTTGTTTAACCAAAATCAATTCAATCCCCTTGGTTAGTAATAAGCACAGATATAATAAGAGATAAGGGAAGGAAGAAATAACACAAGTTTTTATACTGGTTCACCCTTTCCTAAGAGCTACGTCCAGTCCCCTCAAACTAGAGAGATTTCACTATCAACCTGATAGGTGTTGGAACCAAATTGGTTAAAAGTATTTTTAATACAAATACTCCCTAAGTGATTTTATGGTTTTGATGATAACAAAATGTATTAAGGTTTTTACAAAGGATAAATAAATTGTATTAAGGTGTTTTCAATGTATAACTAAGTTTATTGAAGGATGTTGAAGTCTGCGTCCAATAAATTAGTTCATCATGACATTGGCTCATATTCAAAGTCTGAGAAGCCTTGCGTCCAATGTTAAAGTCATCGTCCAATATTGGCACTGGAATGGACAACAAGAGTTCTGCGTCCAATGTTTGAGCAGAAGGCATTGAAGTTCTGCGTCCAATGTTTGAGCAGAAGGCATTGAAGTTCTGCGTCCAATGTTTGTTTGAGCAGAAGGCATTGAAGTTCTGCGTCCAATGTTTGAGCAGAAGGCATTGAAGTTCTACGTCCAATGTTTGAGCAGAAGTTCTGCGTCCAATGTTTGAGCAGAAGGCATTGAAGTTCTGCGTCCAATGTTTGAGCAGAAGGATTACTGTTGTGCGTCCAATGTTTCAGCACAAAGGCAAGCAATGTTGTGCGTCCAATGTTTCAACACAAAGGCAAGCAATGTTGTGCGTCCAATGTTTCAGCACAAAGGCAAGCAATGTTGTGTGTCCAATAATTCAGTACAAGGCACAAGGACAATTTCATACGTCCAATGATTCATGTGAAGGCATTGAAAACATAAATCCAATGTTCAAGAAAAGCACAGTTCGTCCAATGAACAGTGCGTCCAATGATAAGCACAAGGCAAAGAACAAAGTTTTGCGTCCAATGATTTCCAAAGGAACAGAACCAATAAGCGTCCAATGCATATGAAGGACAAAAGTCCAATGTTCAGCCTGAGCAAGAGTGCAACTCTGCGTCCAATGAAACTGAACATTCTGCGTCCAATAAGACTGAATGAACTCAAGCACTGTTCTGCGTCCGATAAATGAGAAGAACAAGAACAAAGTGTTATACGATGAATGAAGCAAAGTAGGACAAGTTCTCAGTCTACTATTCATCATCCAATAAAGCAGCATAACAAAGTGCAATTGAAAGCATCAGGTATGCGTCCAATGTTTGCATGAGTTCTGTGCAAATTGGTAAGTGCAAAGGTATGCGTCCAATAACTTGCTAAATGTTGCGTCCAATGTTTCATATATTCTGCGCCCAATACATAAAATGCAGAGTCCATTACTTGCTATTTATTGCTCTTGCATTTAATATGGAACATATTTATTGAGCAAATGATTTGAAATAAATAGCTGTATGCAATGCTTTTCTGTACAACTTTGTCAACGTTTGTGAATGTACTTTTGAAAAGCATAAAGCACTGTGGAAAGTGTACTAAGAGAAAGATTGTACTCTTATATCTCTGAACACATCTTTCTGCTTTACACAGTGTATTCTCTCTGTCTCAATAAGATATTACTATTAACCACTGTACAATTGAGACTTTGAGTACAGGTTGCTTCTGATTTAGGAGAAAGAAACGCAGACATGCACAATGAAGTAGATCTCCTCAGAGCAACGGGAAAATAGCATTAAATGCTATTTGAGAACGGTAACTTTTATGAGAGCTGAAGTTGAGCAACTGAAGAACAAGTCTGAAGCTTCACTACTCTTATAAATACCGAGAAGCAAGAAGAAGAATACAAGGGACTGAACAACGAAAAAGAAATAGCTGAACTGCTGTGCTTATACTCTGAATTGAAAGTCTTGTATTTCTTTATCTTCTTGTAAAAGAGAGTTTGCTTAACTCTCAAAGTGCTTTAGTTTTCATATCCTCACTTGTGTGAGTTAGACAGCACTTGAATCAAAAACTCTGCTGAGTTGTTTTAGCCTGAAGAGGCTGTGTTCAAAGAATACTTGGGGTTTAGCCTGAAGAGGCTGCGTCCAAAGAATACTTGGGTTTTAGCCTGGAGAGGCTGTGTGCAAAGAATACTTGGGATTTAGCCTGAAGAGGCTGTGTGCAAAGAATACTTGTATTCTATCAGGTTGATAGTGAAATCTCTCTAGTTTGAGGGGACTGGACGTAGCTCTTAGGAAAGGGTGAACCAGTATAAAAACTTGTGTTATTTCTTCTTTCCCTTAACTCCTTTTATATCTGTGTTTATTACTAACAAAGGGGATTGAAATTGTTTTTATTCAAACAAGTTTTGCAAACCAAAAGGGAAGCATTCTGTGCGTTCAATCTTTAGAAAACCTGTACGTCCAGTGTTTTATAAAGACTCTGTGCGTCCAGTGTTTTAGCACTCTGTGCGTCCGATATTTCAAAAAGCACTGTGCGTCCAATATTTGAACTAAGCTGTGCGTCCAACGTTTTTAACAGCCATCGTCCATCATTTGCGAAAAAGTTTTAAAAGCTTAGAAACACAATTCAACCCCCCCTTCTTGTGTTTCATCTTGTTACCTACAATAGGTACAAGTATTCTTTGCACACAGCCTCTTCAGGCTAAAAACCCAAGTATTCTTTGCACACAGCCTCTCCAGGCTAAATCTCAAGTATTTTTTGAACACAGCCTCTTCAGGCTAAATCTCAAGTATTCTTTGAACACAGCCTCTCCAGGCTAAAACCCAAGTATTCTTTGGACGCAGCCTCTTCAGGCTAAAACAACTCAGCAGAGTTTTTGATTCAAGTGCTGTCTAACTCACACAAGTGAGGATTCTTTGGACGCAGCCTCTTCAGGCTAAAACAACTCAGCAGAGTTTTTGATTCAAGTGTTGTCTAACTCACACAAGTGAGGATATGAAATCTAAAGCACTTCGAGAGTTAAGCAAACTCTCTTTTACAAGAAGATAAAGAAATACAAGACTTTCTATACAGAGTATAACAGATTGCACAGCGTTTTTGCTCTTTCTTTTTCGTTGTCCAGTCTCTTGTTTTTTCGTTTTCAGTCACTTGTATTCTTCTTCTTGCTTCGCAGTATTTATAAGAGTAGTGAAGCTTCAGACTTGTTCTTCAGTTGCTCAACTTCAGCTCTCATAAAAGTTACCGTTCTCAAATAGCATTTAATGTCATTTTCCCGTTGCTCTGAGGAGATCTACTTCATTGTGCATGTCTGCGTTTCTTTCTCCTAAATCAGAAGCAACTTGTACTCAAAGTCTCAATTGTACAGTGGTTAATAGTAATATCTTATTGAGACAGAGAGAATACACTGTGTAAAGCAGAAAGATGTGTTCAGAGATATAAGAGTACAATCTCTCTCTTAGTACACTTTCCACAGTGCTTTATGCTTTTCAAAAGTACATTTACAAACGTTGACAAAGTTGTAAAGAAAAGCATTGTGTACAGCTATTCAAATCAAATTGTTGGCTCAATAAAATTGTTTAATAATCAAATGCAAGAGCAACAATTGACAATCAAATGGATTCTGCGTGTTAAGTATTGGGCGCAGAATATATGAAACATTGGACGCAGCATTTAGCAAGTTATTGGACGCATACCTTTGCACTTACCAATTTGCACAGAACTCATGCAAACATTGGACGCATACCTGATGCTTTCAATTGCACTTTGTTATGCTGCTTTATTGGACGATGAATAGTAGACTGAGAACTTGTCCTACTTTGCTTCATTCATCGTGTACCACTTTGTTCTTGTTCTTCTCATTTATCAGACGCAGAACAGTGCTTGAGTTCATTCAGCCTTATTGGACGCAGAATGTTCAGTTTCATTGGACGCAGAGTTGCACTCTTGCTCATGCTGAACATTGGACTTTTGTCCTTCATATGCATTGGACGCTTATTGGTTCTGTTCCTTTGGAAATCATTGGACGCAGAACTTTGTTCTTGCATTGTGCTTATCATTGGACGCACTGTTCATTGGACGAACTGTGCTTTTCTTGAACATTGGACTTATGTTTTCAATGCCTTCACATGAATCATTGGACGTATGAAATTGTCCTTGTGCCTTGTACTGAATTATTGGACGCACAACATTGCTTGCCTTTGTGCTGAAACATTGGACGCACAACAGTAATCCTTCTGCTCAAACATTGGACGCAGAATTCTTCAATGTCTTCTGCTCAAACATTGGACGCAGAACTTCTGCTCAAACATTGGACGCAGAGAATCATTGGACGCATAACTTCAATGATTATTGGACGCATAGCTCTATTCTCAATATTGGACGATGAACAGTATTTCCTAATACTGATCATTGGACGCAGAGCTCTTGTTGTCCATTCCAGTGCCAATATTGGACGATGTCTTTAACATTGGACGCAAGGCTTTTCTGACTTTGAATATGAGCCAATGTCACGATGAACTAATTTATTGGACGCAGACTTCAACATCCTTCAATAAACTTAGTTATATATTGAAAACACCTTAATACAAATTATTTATCCTTTGTAAAAACCTTAATACATTTTGTTATCATCAAAACCATAAAATCACTTAGGGAGTATTTGTATTAAAAATACTTTTAACCAATTTGGTTCCAACAAAAACATACGAAGTTGCACCATGAATGATGTTATGAGATTTCTTCTTAGCCATTCAAAGTTCTGTGAAGGAGAGAGAGGGGTGGTGGTGGAGGAGGAGGGGGGGAGAAAGAGGGGGTGGTGGTGGTGGAGGTCCCTGTAAAACTTATATGTTTTGATTTTAGTCCCTGTAAAAAAATGACGTGTCAAATGGCGTGGCCAACAGTGTGCAACGTAGGCATTTTTGGGGTGACATAGCATGAATCAACGCAAATAAGAGACTAAATTCAAAACTTGAAATTTGAGATGACTAAAAATCGTTGACTTTAAATTTAGAGACTAAATTCAAAACTCAAATTTTTAGAGGGACTAAGTTCATATTTAAGCCTTTAATATATGTCCAAATAACAATTGGTGCATGTGTATTTAAAAATTCCCTAAATTGAATCTTCTTCTTTCTTCTTTATATTTTTGGTCAACAATCCTTTTTTTTGGGTCCAAAAACAATCTTCTTTTTAAATGCATGGCGATGATTGGACTTGGGCTTCAGGTTTCTTCCATTTGAGCACAAACTCAATTTTGATTGGGCTTCAATTATCACCATCACGCTTCATTCTTGTTGGAATATGCCCAAAAATAAGTATAGACAGAGATTTCATTTATTCCCGAACCTGAAAAAGATGATGATCTTGGTGAACCGATGGTGATAATAATATGATTCATAACAACAACAATGAAGTTCATCCTGCACACAACTGAATATAATGTAACTTATTTTGGGTGAACTCGGGTATTCTCCACGCGTAACTATGAAGATTAATCTCTCAAGGTACTGAGATCCATTTAAGGGATTGACATCTCCCAACATATGCTAGCTCTTCCATACACACGGCCGGGAATCGAACCTCCAACATCATGCTTAAGGGACCCGAGTATCTACCACTCGTGCCATACCATGTTGATAACTGAATGTAACTAAATTCTCGTGGTAACTGAATGTAACTGAATTCTCGTGGTAAATTATTTGGTTATTTTCCTTACTCCCGAATGATCCATAGTATTTTTTTTTTAATGAGAACTGCTTGTTGGTACTGAAATACTCTGCACGAATTGAAACATATATATATATGACATTGCATGTTGTATTATCTCCTCAGTGTTTTTGTACTACATATGGTACTGCTATCTTTTAATTTAAAAAACAAAAAACAAAGTTCACATTGTAGGTCTAATTAGTTTGATTAATTTTTTACAAGTTAACTCAAATTAATTAGTCTAGATTTAATATGACTTTTGAATATCAAAAGTCTAAGATAGTTTTACCCAATCACGATGATATCAATAGAAATAATGCGATGAATTACTTAACGGGCCGGTGTAACAAGTAACAACTAATCGATGAATATATCTAACAATTGCAAAAAAGGGATCGACAAAGTATATTATATACTAGGTACATACTCTTATAATGATGACCATATATAAATATATATAATATGGAATACATGCAAGCCTCTCCCTTATTATTATATCATAATTTATTACTACTATTATTTTAAACCACTAGCATAGAAATTAACTCAGTCTATATTGAAGTTTCAGCCAAGCCAAGAGTACTATAACTATACAGGTGCTGACATGTACAGAATCAATTAAGCACCAAGGATATAGACGCTAATTCATAAACTAGATTAACTCTCTTCTAATTAACTGGATATGGATCGAGCTTGTACACTTTGAAGGTGTCCTCGGATATGAAATATTATATTAAGTGTTTATCAACTTATGATCATTGCACTAATTAATCTTCTCACTGGAGCCCGTACATTTGGAAGGAGTAGTTCTCGGACCTGCAATATTAGTAAATCATGGGGATCAAAAAACCGAAATTTCATTGCATATTATAAAATGAATATCCATATATATATGGTTATAATAATTAAAAAAAAAAAGAAATCAACTAACCCAAGTCAATGTCCTCCGAGTTAATCATAAGCCTTATTCTCTTGCATGATTCAACAAACATCCTAGAAACAAAAACCAAAGATGAATTTCTTAATCTAAATATAAATTTGGTAAAAAAAAAAGGATTTTGATGGTAGGAGAAGAGATTCAACTCAAGTGTCAAGAACTACAAATATTAAACACTACCAACTAAGTTAGCATCTTTGATATAAATTTGGTAAAATTAATACCGAAAGCATTTATAAACGTAAATAATGGGGTAAATGGAACTTACTTCCAGGGTACATCCCCAACCAACATCCAATCACCATCCTTGTCCTCGTAGGTAGGAATGTATTCAATCCCATTTCCTCCTACAGGCTCCATGAATTTCTTCTCATTCATCAAATGATTATTACCTGCAACAAAAAGACCGAATTACCCCTCAAGAAGAAAGTATGCAACATATGGTACAATTAATTAAGAAACACATATTAGTCCATATACCCATTTTTTCTTAGGATACCATGGGTATAAATAGAAAAAATTAATTAGAAAACATAAATGACACAGCATGGACATACAAGTACATATACTAGTATAAATGAATACGTACGAATGGTCAAGAAGCAACCAAACATGGTCTCCAATGCCCTGAGGAGATGGTCATAACTCTCATAAATCTCAAGATCCACTTTTCTTAGATACGGAGCTCCATCCACTGCAACTTTCACGTACTTGCAATTACTCTTCATCATCGCATTCTTCCTGCTTGCCCTCACCGGTGGCCACCCCACCACTTGTGCCCTGCAGTCACCATCAACACCCCAATTCAAAGTTAAAATATTTAACCGCAATTAATTTAATTTAATTTAATTTAATTATCACTCTAATTTTTTCATATTTATAAATTGGAAATTTCTATAGTACCGTTAAAAAATCAACAATTTTGGTGTCATTCCTTATCTGATTTTGAATTATTATCATATTTCAACCAGTTTTGTAATCAGTTTTCAATAACATGCATGCTTTTGTGAAGATTTCGTTCATTTATTTCTTCTTATCTCATCCCCAGAAATACCCCAAAACTAATATTAACTGCACAGGGAGAACAAAAAACTTAATTGCGACGGAAAGGTAAACTAGTTGCATCTTGGGATTGGTAAGTCAGAAGAAATTATTTAAATCTTTCACATCAAATAAAATGCAAGTTCATGCTCACACCAACCATAACAAAACGAGTAAAGGGTCGTGAGATATAGACAATGTCATATTGGTCCCTAAGAGATAGGAAATTAAAATTTTGTCTCTGAGAGAGACAAACGTTTTTCAGTTTGGTCTCTAAGTAATACTTTCAAGGACTAAAATGACAGTATGTAATCATTTTTCAAGGACCAAAATGACAGTAAGTAATCACTTTTAGGGACCAAAATGACTAACGGATGACTGATGACCTTTTTTGAATTTCGCATCTGTCAGGAACCAAAGTAACACCGCCTGACATTCTCAGAGACCAAAATAACTATTTATTCATACCAAAACCGTTATATATTTTTTAACGACACCTTAGAAGTTCCCTTATAAACCTATAGCTAGTTTTAGTTTGGTTTCTTACTTGGGTGTTGGGGATTTAGTGGCGGTGGAGCGCAAGAAGTTGTTATTATTTCCCGAATTTTCAGAAGCGACGGTGTCGGAGAAGCCGCGTTTCGTGCCAGTTTTGGTACCTGGAAGGCCCAGGCCCAGGCCCAAGGTGAGCTCAGTCTCCTTCAAGTCAAAGTCAACGGCGTCGACATCTTCGGAGGAGGAGTGGAGTACGATGCTACTCTCCGTCGACTGTGGTGACATTGCTGCCCTCTCAGTTTCAACGTTCAATTCAAAGTTTCAAACTTGCTATGTCGTGTGGCTTTTACGGGTGAGTTTATCACTCACTATATATATATCTCTTTATGACTTGAAAGTTCAAAACTTGAAAAACAGAGAGAGAGAGAGAGAGAACCAAAGGAATAGTGTGTGTTGTGTTTGTGTGAAAACTGTGTGCGCTTGTTATTTCTTCTTCGCCAACGTGCGCGCCTTATATTCTGGTGTGGGTGTGGACGGCGAGCGTGTTGGACCATACTAAGGTTGACACGTGTACACTAAAGAGCGGCTTCGATTGTTCCACGCGTGTGATCCTGCATGACGGAAGCTATAGCCTTATGATTCTGATTTCATTCAATTGCTTTCTAGTTTGGTCCCTCCCTCACTTCATCATGCTCTTGGTCTCTTATTCTTTTCCCTTTTTCTTTTTAATCAAATATTAACAATTCTCTTAAAAAAATTTATCCCTGCAATCCTTTTCTTTTAATTGTTATTTTTAAATAAGAAAGCAAATTAAGATGGGGAAAAAATATAAAACAATATTAACAGATTTGAAATGTAACAATTCATTGATATATATTATCTACATAATGTGACAAGGAACTCGTGGAGAAAAATGTGTTGTCACAATATTGATTGTCTTCGAACAGAGTTCCTAACATATAGAGACAAATTCAAGAATAACACGATGGGCGTTTATGATGAGTTGTAAGTTGTGACAAAAGAATTTGGGACCGGAATTAATTAAAATTTATGATGTAATAAAATGAAACGTTGAAGTGTTCATGAACATATATATATATATATATCATCAGGAATTTGGAAGTTTAAATTAGCTTATTTTATACCAATTTAATTAAATATCTATGTGCAAATTTATGCTTTTCTTTTTCGATCTGATCAGAAATATTAAGCGTTTCTTTTATTTTCTATTTTAAAAAATAGATTGAGTGCATGAATTCAAAATCACCAATAGTATCTTCAATACTAGAATCAATTTTGTGTTGCTACAGAGGATATACGAATTTTTACTATTTTTTTATTGACAAAAAAAGAATATTCACTATTTTTCACGTCATGTGGTACAATCAAACTTGAGTTTTTAACTTATTTTTAATAGGTATCATAATTATTACTTTGTTTTTGTAAGAAAATTAATTTTTTTAATATATAAAAACTGATTTTTATATAAAAATTGTTTTTCCACGTGATGATGTACACTCTAACGAGCTCCAATGATATAAAAATATGAATCAATTCTTATTATATATAAGAAAACACGTAAAAATGAATATGGGAGATGCCATAACGGTAGATATCTGGATCTCTTAAGTATGATATTGGCAGTTTGATCGAGAAGTTTATATTGGGAGAGGTCAATTTCTTAAATGAATCTTAGTATTTTGAGGGATTAATCTCAACAGTTGCGCATAGAGGATACCTGATTTAAAAAAAAAAAAAAAACCACCTAGAGGCAACACTGTACACACAGACGGCAAGTGTTGTGCCGCAGATGCGAAAACCTTGGTTCAGAGCACTGTACTCGTGTTTACTGTTTAGATCCTATCATGGATGTTGGTGACAGAAAAATCGAAAGGAATAATTAAAAAAGGAAATTAAAAAGAATATATAAGGAGAAATAGCGTGGGGACAGGTGGGGCCCGCATGTTTCAGTTATGAAAGAAGTAATGGTCAACTTTACACGAAGTCCGTATGGTCATAAAACAACTCATGGTTTTAGGTGGTAGGGGTGGCCCACATAGGCACGTGACCCTGTTTCGTTGTCGGTTCCAGTAACGACTTCCACGTGCTCGGCCCCTCACGCCCTCGTATACTATAGAAGTTTCTCCGTAAAAGGGTGCTTAACAAATAGGAGTAAATTATGATAAAAATAAAATAAAATAAGAGTAAATCATTGTAACTAGATTTATCAAAAAAAAGAAAATGAGACACAAAAATACATACAATCTGATAATTATATCTAATCTAGCTACTCATGTAATTATCCAGAGCATTTATCTATATTTATATCTTTATTGCCCTTAATATATTATATTTTAAAACTTACTTTAGCTTTCAACTTTTTTTTGATGAAACAAAAGGGGGCATGCCCCCTCTTTAGCTTTCAACTAGTGCCCATATTGTTCGTACTTAAATAAAGTGAAATATATATTCTTTGTCGACGTTACATCAAGATAAAAAATATTCTATCTATCAATTCCACCTGAATTATTAATTTTTTTCTTTGAATATAAAAAAGGAGAATAAAATAAATGGAGATAAAGTAAAAAAAAAAAGAGTTTTATATATTTTTTAAATGGATGGGAAAATAAAAAGAATAATGAAAGCTTTATCTATTTGTTCAGCTAGATAAAAAAGTTGAAAAAATATAATTTATTTTTCACCCTTAATAAAATAAGAAATAGTGAACAAATAAATAATTAATATAAATTGTTTTTTATTTTCAATAAAACAATAAATATCAAATAAACCTCACATTGAATATATGGAAGAAATAAATAAAGTAGACAAAAAATAGAAAGAACAGAATTATATACTAAGAAATATATGGAAGAAAAGTTTGATTAAGTCTTGCATTAACTCTTTTCTACCTCTAAATTTATTTCTTTTATATTTCAAAAATGTGATTTTACAGTTTTACTCTGTTTTTCCTCTGTTTTTTTTATATAAAAAAAAAAGAAACGACCTAGCAATAAGATTTAGGGCATGTTTGGATTAACTTATGTAGAGCTTATGAACACAGTTTATGACTGATTCATAAGCTGTTTTAAACTTATTTTTCATAAGCTACCTAGGATAGCTTATCAAAACAGTTTATGACTTATATAAAATAAGTTTCATTATAATTTTTCTTCGATTATAAAAGTAGCTTATACAACTTATGCCACCAAACAGGGTCTTAGAACAGTTTTGTCTTAAATTTATGATGTTAATATGTAACAATATTTAATTGGATTTTATTAAAATAAAGCTATGAGAAACTCTCGAAGATATCACTTCCTTATTTCTTCTCCCTAAGAGAAACTCTCGAAGCAAAGTACACCACCGGAATAGCAGTATGATACAGAGGGCCACTACTATCAATCGATGAATGAATAGCGATTATATTTAGCTAACAAATCACCAAAATGACAACCAAGAATAGTGTTTAGGAAAATAGCACAAATTAATAAACGCCGTTAAATGTGACACGGAAGCAGTACTATTAAATATCTTTTTTAGGCATAGTGTAAATTTTTTACAAATTTTAAGATAGACTGACTAAATTCTATTTTAAAAAAAACTTACAATAAAGTTAATGTTTTTTTTTGGTGAGTGACAATAAAGTTAATGTGTTATGCAATGAAATGAAATGTAATTATATATATTTTCATTATTTAATTAGACATTTTATAGAGTGAAATGAAATGAAATGAAAATGATGATTAATTCTATCTCATTCTTCCCAAATGAGGAAAAGAAAATGAGAGTGGAAAAAAGTGGAATAGAAACATTCAATTGTTCTAGTACTATTGGAAAAACATGAATTAGCTAGGGATAAAAATTATAGACAAAAAAATAACAAAATTTCGTGACAAAATTAGAAATAAATTTTATATGTTCCTGTCACTAATTTAATATTTTTTTTATTACTTCATCCGGTCTTGATTATAAACACACAAAAAAAACTCAAATATGGTGGTCTAATATATAAGCAAATCATAAATGATTTCACCTCATTTAATTAATTCTTTTCTACAAAATATCTCTCATTTATTGTAGATTTTAATTTTAATATCTCTTTTATTAAGGGCAATTCAGAGATGAAGCTCATTTCTTTAATAAAATCAATAAAATTAAATGATGTTATAGGAGTAACTAACTTTTTTAATTAACGTGAGGGAGTAGTATTTTAAATAGCTCTAATTTACTATCTCTTTCTATTAATCCAATTATTGCTCAAGAGACGAAAAGAATGAAAATTAAATATGTGAATGATCAGTCCTGATATACAACCCATTGAGTGAGATGGAAGATCAGATTATATTATGCCGATTATAATATCTATAATGGGAAGTCAGAAATCTTCTAAAGAATACAAAACAAAACAAAACAATAATTATGTCTACATTCATGGAAGATGGAACCATTCAACGAATGTGAAATGAATCAGTGGCCATGCATGCATGGATGCTCAAACTCAAATCCAAAAATCCTTATATACATGCGCTAGCAGCTAGCTTATTTAAGTAGACCTCATGCAACGAACACGAAATAAAAATATAACAATTCCTTTCATTGCATTTGCATGTACATTAATTATCTATATCGATAAACTAAATTCGTTGCAGGAAGACAATTTAGATCCCAAAAAGAACATTGATATACAGCGATCCCTGCAGCTTATAATCCATTACTTGCACGTGTTTGTGCATGTCATGATATCATCATGAATCTGAATCATGAACAGAAAATACAATCAAGACCGATCCTAGTAAGTATTACTCCCTCCGTTCCTTTTTATTTGTGGGTTTTTAAGAAAAGTTTTGTTCTTTTTTATTTGTCGTTTTGATAGTTTAAGATTACATTTTGACAATTATACCTTTAACCCTATTAATTGTTTACACATTTTTCATAAATTGATTAATGTAGTAATTGAGAAGTTCAAAGACTAATTAAATATGATATATCTACTCCCAAAAATTATTTTACTTTCCAACAACATAAATTTATTACTAATACACACATGTGAATGTGAATATATCTAAGACTAATTAGATAATTGAATAAGGGATTGGAAATAATTAAAATGATGGGACATATTAATTGATTCATCTACTCCCAAAGACTAATTAAATAAGGGTATGATAGGAAAAAATTTACCAATTAATTGATTTCTTGGTTATGGTGAAATAACATAAAACGACAGAAAAAAAGGAACGGATGGAGTAGAGTACACCATCGTTTTAGTTCCCAAAATTGTAAGACACTAGCAATCTGGTTCCTGACATTAAGAAATAGACAAATTGATTCATGAAATTGAGAACTGTCGTCTTTCAAGTTAGTCTCTCCGTTAGTTTGACTCGGATAAGACCATCTTCAATGCATTGTCCTTAAATCTTAAGAACTCTTAAGAATGGTTCTTAAATTTTTCCAACATTGGAGTGGAGTGACGTGGTTGGGATTGGAGATGGAGAAGAAATTTTTTCCAATGGGAGGAGGAGCAATTTAATCACCTAATTAAACCAGCTGGTGAATGGGGTTTACTTATGTAGGGAGGACTCAGATGAATGGATTTGGAAGGAAGATGCATGCTACACTCCAATTCATATATAGTGAAGACTGCTTATTAATTACTATTGCAACCCCTTCGATAGGCTCAGCCAGCTGATGGGTCACAGACATCTTTGTTTAGATAGCTGTGGAAATGCAGGAAATATACCTTCAAAGATTCTGGTGTTCTCTTAAAGATTGCTTAACGGGAACAGTTGCTAAGGAGAAACATTATTCAGCAAAATTTTGGGACTTCTTGATTTTTTGTTTTGTACAATTGGAAACAGTAGATCACCTTTTTTTTCCTCTTGTCCACTGGTGTACGGAATATGAACAGCTGTTTATCATTGGTTGGGGGTGACATTGGTGCTTCATAACACGGCTGTAAGTCATTTCAAACAACATAGAGCGCTTTGCAGAGGAAAGAAGACAAGGAAATTCAAGCATTTAATATGGCATTCCGTGACTTGGTCAATATGGTTAATGAGAAATAAAATTTTATTTGAGGGGGACATGTTTGCTTTTTGTGGGGTGATTAATTTGATTACCGATCGTGGAATTGGTTTGTGGCAGCAAAGGAAAGTCATGATTGTTTATTTTCTCGTTGGTGTTCATGTTCTTAGCTTGTTTCCTTTCGGATGCAGTATTGGCCACATAGGAGGCTTCAGGTTGTTGCTGTTGTATAGGGGGTATTGACATGCTGCAGATGATTATTAGTGTTTATGGTGCCGACCTAGATGAGATCGCTTGCATTATATATAGTGATGTTTTTGCATGTCTTTATTTATGGTTTATATAGGGTTAACTTTTGGTGGATTTTTTTTAGATGTAAGTCTAACTCTGTTACAGCTTGTAGCAGAGTTTCATTTCATTAATAAAATTTTGTTTGCTGATAAAAAAAATGATTCTCCAGTAAAAACTTCTCAAGAATGGTGGTTCTTACATCTTAAAAATTAATATTTTCTCTGATAAAGCAAAAAGACAATAGCAAAGAAAGCTCTTGGTGAGAGAAACAATTGTTACCATGAGAGAGAAAGAATATGTGAGATCAATTATAGAACCATAAAAAGTAACCAAGTTAGGTGCAGTAATAGGTGGGGTCAATTGTTAAGTTAACTTTGATTTGGATGCAAAAGGGAGTTGTACATGGATAATGTGCACTCAACAAGCTTGGATCTATCAGAGTTTGGCTCTATTATTAAGCAGTGTTGTTTTCTGTTATCTTCTCATTCGAACTTTGGTGTCAGACATAGGGATAGCAAAAAAATCTATACCTGCAGATATTCGCGGATAAAATCTGTTACGGGTATGGGGTGGGTAACTTAATGGGTACCCACGGGTAAATTAAACGGGTACTTAATGTACTCACCAATAAATGGAGATGGGGTGGGTAGTGAGGTACCCATACCCGCGGGTACCCGTTAGTAAAATTACAAAAAATATCATTTTATTTATATACATACCTAAAACTTTAAAACACCAATGCATAATTTGACAAATATTAGAGGGTGATACAATACTTTTAGTTATTGTCTTGTTTTATTTTAATATTGAACAAAGTGACTCCAAAATATATATTATTGTTGTGTCATGTATTAATTCTCACATTCATATTTTTCATTTTATAGTTTTATTTGTTTTTATTTAATTGAAAAATTATTGATATAACAATTAAGTTAAAATTATATGATTTGTATAATTTAGTCTTATTAATATGATGTTCATTATGACAAATATTGTGTGGAAACAATTTCTTTTAATAAAATTTTTATAGAATTTTTTAATTTTTTAATATCCATGGATATCCACGGATACCCGCGGATTTCATGGATATCTGCTAAAATCTAGATAACAGATACCCACACGGATATGAGTAGCAGATATATTAAACGAGACCGGTAGCGAAGAGCTACTACCCGTGCCTACCTCGCCCCATTTACATCCCTAGTCAGACAAGCAAACGAGATTACTCACTCCCTTACTTGGGTGGCCTTATTGTGGTCTAGTCCTCATGTTTTTTTATATTCTACCAGATTGTATAATTCAAATTCAGTAGCAATAATATGAATTTATCTTTGTCAAAAAAATAGTACGTCACGCACTATTTTTTTGTACGAATTTATTATCATTTTAAGATTCGATCTAACTGCTTTTCAGGTCTGAATTGATTTATAAAATTGTTAGAAGTTAGTTAGGTCTGAAATGACTAATAAAATGGTTATTAATTAGTTAGTTAGTGCGTATAGATTATTATTATTGCTCATTTTGGGATGTTCGGATACAACTAAGATTCTGTACATAGGACTAAACTAGTGCTCGACTTTTGCGCTCTGATCATGTGCACCCTTGTAGTATGACAAATGTACTAGCTCCGTCCCTAAATATAAAAATTTTTACAAAAAAATAAAAATTTATTTATATAAAATTTTTTTCAAAAAATCAGGTGTATTAATTATTTTTTGATTAAAATACCTTTATTTATTATACAAATCACTCAACCACTCTACATTTTCCAATGCATTAACTAAGTGATGAGAGAGAGGGGGAAGAGAGATAGTAATAAGTGTTAGGGCTATTTTTGGAAAAGTATAGTAAATCATTGACAAATTTATTGCTATTAACTAACTTAATCAATTTTCTTAAAGGGTATAAATTAGTTAAAAGGTTCTTATATTTAGAGACGGATGTAGTATTTTTTCATCCCAAAATAAGTGTCCACTTAGCAAAATTTTGTTGTCTCAAAATAAGTGTCCACTTTAAGATTTCAATGAAGTATTAATTAAATTATTTCATTTTATCCTTAATAAATATAGTGAATTAATTTTTAAACATAGTGAGTAATAAATAAGTAGTAAGGATAAATTGATAAATTTGTTATTTTTATTCTTTTATTTAATTACATTTCTTAATCTGTGTAACAAAATTAAAATGAACACTCGTTAATGAACACTAATTTTGAGACGGAGGGAGTACGTTCATGAAGTAGGAACATAGAACTTTTAAGAATCTAAAGTCTGAGCTAATTAATTGACACGCAAATGCAATAACAATATTATATCCACCACTTGGTTGTTGAAATTAATTATTCCCTTCCTTTTTATAAGAAATGTAGAATAAAATCATGAAGATCAAGTAAGTGCATTGATTTTGTTGAAAAAAAAGCAATTAATATTATTGAAAATAATATATTGTTTCGTATAACAAGAACTATGAATAATTCCTTTCGTTTTTTATAAAAATGACCGAAAGGAGTAATGATAATATTCATCCATCCTTTTTTCCTTAATTTGATGCTTTGCTAGAAGAATGGCCATCATTTGTATAATGCATTATAAAATAAATATTGTTTTTAATTCCTAAAAAATACAATTTTTTGAGAAAATATTTATGTTTTTATTGTTATTTAATTTTGTTTATTGTTTTTAAATATATGCATATAAAATAATGAAAATAAATATATTGTTTGTATACAAATATTTAAAAATAGGAAATAAAATTAATATATTGTGACAATTTTGTATTTAAATAAAAAATAAAAAATAATTTCTTAATTTTAATGGGACATGCATTTTTTTTTTGAAAAGCCAAATATATTACCACAAGACTGGAACACAAGATGTGCCCAATCATAAAAATACAAGAAGAGTATTTTAACATATTCCAGCATCTCCCTCCGAGCATACGACCCCACCAATTGAAAAAGTACCCGACGAACTAAAGATAAATAGAAGAAAAACCCCTTTAATGTGACATGCATGTTTGATTCCCTTTTTCATTTCATTTTAACTTCTTTTGCATGTACAAACAATTACAATTGGTGTTGCATTTCCCTTTTGCATTTATATATATATATATATATATATATATATATATATATATATATATATATATATATATATATATCGTTTCATATTGTATCAAATTCTAAATTAATAATGTTGAAGTTAAAGGAAATGAAATGGAATCAGCAAGCAAAAATGGATCGACAGTAAGTTTGCTCTTGCATGTATGCAGCACAGGGCCGGCCCTGAGATTTTAGGTGTCCTGGGCAAACCTAGAGAAATATGTCCTAATAATTATTTGAATATTTTGCTTCTTGCAATTTTTGTTGCGAAATCATTAATAATGCTTTCATAGTCAAGGTTCATTAAAATATTATTTTCAATGAAATCAAAGCAAGACTACTTAATCTACCTTGCGACATAGTAAATCGCAAATAAGATTTTAACAATTTCAATTTAGAAAAACTTCTTTCAGCAAATGCAACAATAACAAATTAACAGGAACAGTTAATATTATTCTATAAGTTGTATATACATTAGGAAAACAATTAAATGTCTTCAAAGAACTCAATATCATAAAACTTGATTTTGCTTCAACTGTTAAAATCTCTCTAATGACTTTTAATTCTTCAAATAGAATTTCACCATCAAGATCATAAGAATTATCATGTTTTATATAAGTTTCAATATGTTGGTAACATAATTTCAATCATCAGAGAATGATTTAAGTTTTTCAATACTAAATAAAAATCCAACGATCTCCTTATATATGATTATACTACTCAAATCTTCTATTATGTGGACTAATTACTTAATATATATACTCGATAAAAAAATTGGTGCCCTTTTAAAAATAGGGCCCTAGGTGGTCACCCCTCTTGTCCACCCTCAGGGCCACCCCTGATACAATATATATTTTTTTGGATAGACAAATATTAGTAAATTAGTATATTATATTTGAATAGACATGTGTGCAGCATATTAACAATTATGGCAAGACATTTACTAAAACGATGAGTTTTCCC
The DNA here is from genome assembly GCA_030159175.1 of Glycyrrhiza uralensis. Taxonomy (NCBI): domain Eukaryota; kingdom Viridiplantae; phylum Streptophyta; class Magnoliopsida; order Fabales; family Fabaceae; genus Glycyrrhiza; species Glycyrrhiza uralensis. The sequence continues at coordinate 1,778,509 of BRZY01000007.1, forward strand.
TATTTCATTAAACAGACTAGTATACATATCCTTCAATCTTAGGTCTTAGGAGTATCATAGTACAAAAGACTGATTAATTCATGCATCAAACTATAAAGGGTTGCTTCCTCAAATACAACAAAACGACAACATGAAATTGGAATGATCATCAAAACGCGCACGACATTAATTAGAAGCCTATATTCTTTGTTCCATCTATATATATTTCACTTTGCCACCTCTTCTATAAATCCCTTTAAAGACCCTTTTGGTTGCAGATTGAAGCCCTTTGCATCTGATCTCTTCATAATCCTCAGCCTCTTGCATGACTCAATAAACATCCTGCAAAGAACACCACTTTAATTATATATATATATATACAAATATTGCTACTAGTTGTATAAAATTTTACATAAAGAAAATAAAAGTAAAATTACCATAGCTTCAGTCAGAAATAATTATAATTACTACTATCTCTAAGGTCCTAGTAAGCTCATTGGTTAAAGAAATAAAAACTGAGTGTTCATTAAAAACTATAGCTCTTAATACATTTACAATATAAATCCTACATTTTCCAAAAAGAATTAATTCTTTTTTTAATTTCTCAATCAATACCCTAATTAAGTACTTATTATATAGTTGGTCGCCTGATCGGTCACTTCCTACGACCAACGCTTTAACGACCGATTTTTTTGGGGGTTTCTAATTCAGTTGAAACTTAAATTAGTGACTAATTTTATCTTTTTAGCAACCAATTTTTCGATTACTGAAGATAAGTTTTCTAGTAGTGCGTGTTTTTGCGTATTCTCATGAAAATTGGGACATTTGATCATTCAAGAAATGTGGCCAACTAATACGAAGCTTTTCTCCCTCTTCATTTTAGTGTATCAAACAATAATGGCTTTGCCTTTTACAGGTCATATAGTCATACCTTTAATTGATGATATTCAAGACCAAGTCCCCTCCCTTCCCTCTTCCCATGTTGATGTGTCGAACATTATATAATGAAGGATTCACGCATGTCGGAAATATGTTCCAAGGAGTACTAATACTCTCTTCAATTTTTCTTTTTCTTTTTTGCTTTGAGATTATGATGTGTGGCATACAAAATCAACACACGTCCAATTGTAAGGCTTAATTACCCAAACACACTCTTGATTAAATTGCCCAGCACACAGTTTTGAAGTACGGAATCATATAGAATTGGTGGTTGATGCACTATTTGGTGGACAAAGACATTTCTGGTTTATTTGACTCGTATATGACACGCTTATCGCTTTTGTTAAAGAGGAAACATGAATAATAAATCATCCCACCCAAATCAAAACAACACAAACAACGTGTCAAATTATTAAGAGATTTACCGCTGATGGATGAGAAAATTAATTTGATACCAGTTTTTAAATTTAATGTTAACTTGCATAAAAATCTATTAACTTTAGTATTTATAAATTTGGGTGTTAATTTAATCTCATTAAAAAAATTATGTACTATATATATGATGACCTATATAAGTTAACTGTTAAACTGGATCTGTAACAATTTATAAATTTGGATTAAATAAGATATGTTTGAAATTTTTGTTTTTAATCCCTATAATTAATTAACAAAAAAAATTATTCTTTTTTTTTACAGCAACATAAAATAATTCTTATTGGGACTAAAACACGTTTCTAAATATTTGAAAACACACGAGTTTCATTAAATATATAGACGCACTAAAAATTAATAAATTATAAAACTTAAAAAAAGTTAATTTAAAAAAGTCATATTTTTCAAGTATTAAAAATATATTTAAGCCTATAAATTTCACTGTTAAAAAGTTAAGTGCAATAGCTAGCTAGCCTGTCTTGTTAATTAATCAATTACTATGGATTATTAGACGTACTTCTAAATTTGAGTCATAATTACAGATCTAGCAAAATTAATCATACAGTCAACTCAAATGATAGCTTAATTCAATTTTGGTTCAACATCCTTTTTCCTTTTTCCCTCAAAAAAAAAAAACCCTTTTTCCTTTTATCTAACAAACAAATCCCCCAACTGTAGCTCAGATGGAGAAAGAGTCTGGGTGATACCTTTAGGGTGGGCAACGATCTCCCACCCTCCCCAATACCCCCCAAATGACCAAAACAAAAAAACAAACAAATAAAAACATGCATATAAAATTAGTAAAAGGAAGAGGGGCCAGAACAGAAGGACTTACTCCCAAGGGACATCTCCAACCAGCATCCAGTCACCATCTTTGTCCTCGTAAATGGGAACCTGTTCACAATTGTCCGCATCCTTCAACGCCTCGCCTGTCAACAATTTTTCAAAACAAAAAAAAAAATTACTATTGTTATACCATTAATGTCAATATTAATTAACTTAAACCTATCTTTTTGTTATGCTTAATATATATGTCAAAGAAAACACAATAAATATATATATATATATATATATATATATATATATATATATATATATATATATATATATATTATATAGGCTTAATTCATTGACATCGAGAGAGAAGATCAACTTTATACATTGCATGCCATCACATATAAGGAGAATGTCTAACTATTGTATATACGACTTCCTCTCCCACTTTAATTTGTCCCTCGATCTATGTCTCCACTCTAAATTATTTTAATTGTGCCTAATCTTTCTAGGATTTTCAAAAATTAATGAAGTTAAAGCTTACTCTCCACAACACACATGGGTCTATATAATATAGGTACCAATCAATACATTAACTTAAATGGACGAGCATATCTCTATGTTTAATTTGAGGTGTGTTGAGTGAGCCTATGGATGTCAAAGCGGGCCGCCCTCCCTCACCCCGGCGCTCCACACCTGCCCTGTTTTTGAAAACGGGGTCAAAAAATACACACAGGCCCGCCCTTGCCGGTGGGTTGGTGATGGGCCAGCGAACTGGCCCGTTTTGGAGGGATGACGGGCCAAAAGCGAGCTAGCCTGCCTAAAACTAAATTTTTTTAAAAAAAAGACGAGTTGGTGGGCCAAAAGCGGCCTAACCCGTCTAAATCCGTCAATTTTTTTTTAAAAAAAGCATTTTTTTGAAATTGGAAAAAAAAAATATAGAGCCGCCGGCTGCCGCGGGCTCAAAATGTCATCCTAGCCCACCAAAAAATGGCGGGTTTGCGGGCTCATGAAACCCCTAGACTACTAAAACCTATCAAGTATATATTAATATTCGTTCATATGCTCTTCTTAACATTGGAATTTGAGTTCCAATGCTTAATTTCCGGCCCTGATCTCCTCCTTCTTTAACACGTCAAGAAAAAGAAACAGGTGGCCAGTCAACTGTTTTTAAGTTACAAGATAATCTTCTTGTCTAAGTTTCTTGTTGAAAATGATCACATAAATTAATCCGTCCATAATAAATGACCCTTTCTTGCCATTTACATCCCATAGCTAGCCATAAACTATATATATCATGAAAAATTAATTAATCTTACACACATATACATATCCATCTACAAGAGTGCTCTCGGTCTCATGGGCTAAGATTATCAAATGACTCTGAGATCACATTTTTATCCAAAACTTTAAGACATTAGATATATGAGTTATTTCTCTTATATATTTTTCATTTAGTCCATTTTTAGTCAATGGAGGGCTTCTCACTCACGCTTGTACCAACACTGGAAAATAATTATATGATGCATGAAGAAAAATTAAGGCAAAATAATATTGTAATTAATTACTAACCGATTCCATAGCAACCAAAGAGCATCTCCAAGGCCAAGGCTAACTGGGAGTACCCCTTATGCATACCCAAATCAATTTTACGCAAGAAGGGAGCCCCATCCATGCTAACCTTGATGTACATTTTAGAGGCGGCGACTTCGTTCACGGCGCTGTTCTTCTTCCGGTAAGAGCACACCGGAGGCCACCCCACCACCACTTGATCATTAATCTTGGTCTTCATATTCGGGTCTCCGATGGAGGAACTATTTTCGTCCCCATCATGATCATCATCAATCTCCGAGAACAACCTCTTCTTCTTCTTCTTGTCCATTACACATATGGGAAGCCCCAACCTTAGCTCCGTTATTTCAAGACCAAGTCCTTCTTTGTCCATATTATTGTTTCTTTCTCTCCGCTGATTTCCAATACCAAAACAAACTCTAGTGTAGTGTGATATGATTAATATGGAAGTTTAGTTTTGATCGGTTTTGGAGAACTTTTGGCTTAATGGTTTTGTGTATATGAAAGAAAATTAAGGGGCAAGTAGTTATATATATAAAGGTAGAGAGAGGAAATGGAATATGGAGTGGAGCATTTTTTTTATAAGCAAAAATGTATAAGGGATACTCTAACCCTTAATTAACATCAGTCACCGTAGTATATGATCATCTACAACAAGATAAACAACCCATAGGTAGAGCTGTCAATTTTTTATAGGGCACATGCATTTTGTGCTTATAGTTATGTCTTAATTCATCTTTGCTTATATAAAAAAAAATGTCAATTTTGGCCAGCCCAACGGGTCGTCCTGTGTACCTATGTTTTAGGCTAAACTGGACTCTGTAATTACAGGTCCGAAATAAATTAGAACATTTTGGTCCGGCTCGGTTGACCCACCGAGCCAAGTCGGACCAGCATTTTATACAAATTTTTAGTACTTTTAGCCATTTTTCTTTGTAAATAGTTTGGATTAATTTGGTGTTTGGCCCGATGTCTGGATTAGATTGGACTAGAAAATATGTGGCCCAAACTATATATGGCCCGCCAAGCCCAGTTTTACAATTTGGCCAGATGAGCCAGGCCAAGCCAGGCAGCCCGCACTAATCAAAATAATTTAAACTTTTACCTCTACCTTTATTATTAATAAACTACCTCCAAAATAAAGCTTTAATATGAGCAACAACATGAGTGAAATGAGTAACCACCCCTTGGAAGACAATCTTATTTCTTATAGCTAGTGGGAGCAATATTGACAGGTCAACAAGGGCGAAGTGGTCGGTCACATGAGAAGCAAACGTAGGGACGAGTGGTTCCTTTGTAATAACCAATAAAGGCCGGCACCGTAAGTTGGATCATGGGGACAGATCCTACGATTGTGATTTGGTCAGATTAATTTGATCATAGCCGTCCGATTGGCTGACTGGGAAACAAGCCATGTGGTTTGCTTGATTGAGGGTATATATATGTCTTGGTATAATTTATTTATTTATACACACGGGTTACATGAAGAATGTGAAATGCACATACATCATCTGCATCTTAATTATGAGGCGTATGTGTGAAATCTCACTACTACTATTTTAAATATATATATATATATATATATATATATATATATATATATATAATTATGCATTATATGTATCATCTCTAATATATATGGAATTACAAAAATTATTCTCACATCTAATTTTATTTTAATTCATGTTGACAATCCTGATAAATTAATGGACAAAACAAAAAGAATTGTGACGACTTTTAAAATTAGAACCCCTAACCACAAACAAGTACGAGTGAAAATAAATTATAATACTTTCTAAAAGTAAAAAAGGTTAGTAAAGATAATTAGTTATGAAGTAATTAATATAAAAAGTGAAATTAATTATTTTTTAAAATTAAGTAAGAATTTAGCCCTTTGTTTCTTTCTTTCGGTGGATAATAAACATAAGAAATTCAATGAGATATATATCTCCATGCTTCTGGACATGTATTATTACATGTTTCCCCTAATTATTGTGTGTATACGGACGCAAATATTAGACGATGATAATCAATGGCATGCCATATTAATGCGTATATATGATTTGTGACTTTGTGAGCATCATGATGATGAGGTAGGGAGCAAAAGAATGAAATGGTCAAGTGGGTAGGACCCTTTGCAATTCTCACAAGTCACAGGTCACAGCAAATCATCGTGAGTCAAACGTTAATAATCCCTTGTCTAGGAACCGGGGACTCATGATATATATGGTTTTGTTTGACAAATCTCATCTATTATGGGATAGCGGATTTGACTAATGAATAGCGGATTAAAAAAATAAAACTGTTTGGTGACATGTAGCTTAATTATAACATTTTCCAGCAGCAACTTATAGCATTTTTTCACACACTACTTCAAGTGGCATTTAATTTTATAGTTTATATATAGCATATGATTTTTTCTCTCGTTTTTACTTTTATTATTTTTATTAAATTCCTTCCGTATCTTCTATTAAATAAAATAAAATAAATTAAACTCTAACATATCACTCTCACTTCCTTTTTTTTTTTAAAGCAAAATTGCATTAATAAATGACTAAAGCACAAGATGTGTCAAGTCCAATATAACAATACACAAAGTCTAGCTAACAAACACCCCATGAGAGAGCATCCTCCCTCACTAAGCAAAACAATTGCACCCCACTCTTCAATGTTACATCATACATGAACCCACCCAATGCAGGAAGCAAACTAACAACACCTTCCATTGTAACAATTTGAGAACAGAAACTAGTACATTAATAAGTAATCTTTCAGTAACCTACATAATCTCAAATGGGTGTTTAATCTTTTTGTCAAGTAATTCCCCCAATAGCCCATTAGTCTCAAATGGGTACTCAAAAAATATTTCTCCAGTAACCTAGCCTCAAAGAGATACCAGGACAAACTAAGAACATGAAACCAATCACTACAAGAAATTCACTCATTAGCCAAGGCCAAAAGCCGTAGGTAAAAGCAAAAAGCCGTAGGCAACCTACGGCTGAGAGACGGCCCGAATTCGGTAGGTATATTGCTCGTTATAACTTTTTAGCGAGAGCTTTCTTTAAAAAGTCGTAGGTAGTTACCTACAGCTCGGAGCCGTAGGTAATTATCTACGGCTACCTACGACTCATGGCCCTAGGTAATTACCTACGGCTCCAGGCCGTAGGTAACTACCTACGACTTTTGGCTCTGTAGGTACACATTTTTTTTAATTAAATTTTTAAATTACAAATTTAATCTTTGTTAATTAAAATAAGGCTTAAATCTATTTTTAGTCCCTCATTTTTCACTAAGTTTTGTTTTTAGTCCCTCAAAAATAAAATGCGTCTTTTTAGTCTCTCATTTTTGAAAAATGGTCTCTTTTAGTCCTTGGGGCCATATTTTAAATTCGAAAAGTATTTTTTAAATTTATACTTTGACCCCTCCCAAGCCTGATGCTTACCTTAACCTGTTTTTTTCGCTCTCCTCCCTAGAGGTGGCAATTTGGGCTGGGCCCGGCAAGCCAGCCCGTCAACCCGCCAAAAAGTGGCGGGCCGGGTTGGGGGTTTGAACCCACAACCCGTTTGGCCCCACTCCGTTTTGGCCCGCCCAAATATGGGTTCAAAACGGGCTAGCTCGGCGGCCAACCCGTTTTTATTTTAATTTTTTAAAAAAAAATTTGTGTGTTTTTCAGATTTTTGGGCGGGTTAGGTGGGCCAACCCGCCACTTCTACACGTTTTCCCTTTTTTTTTTGGGTGGGTTGGCGACCCGCCTAACCCGCCCGCAAGGCGAGCTAGGGTACCCCAGCCCACTTTCCTTGGCGGGCTAGCCCGCCCCGCCCTGTTTTTTGGCTGGTTGTGGCGGGTCGAGGCGGGCCGGCCCGCTTTGCCACCCCTACTCCTCCCCCTCCACTGATGCATCGTGGTTCCCCCATCCCTGCTAGGAGTAGTTCCAACCTCCTCTTTCGAAGTCGTCATGAGATGCGGCCTCTCTCTCGTTCTCCTCCCTGTGCGATCGCGGTAGCCACCTCCCTTCTCATCATTGTGAGCAGCCTCCCTTGGCCGCGCGAGAATGGGGAGCGCGGTGCATCAATGGAGGGGGAAGAAAACGAAAAAACGGGTTAAGGTGAACATCAGACTTGGGAGAGGTCAAAGTATAAATTTAAAAGATGTTTTTCGAATTTAAAATATGACCCCAGGGACTAAAAGATACCATTTTTTAAAAATAATAGACTAAAAAGACGTGTTTTATTTTTTAGAGACTAAAGAACGAAACTCAATGAAAAATAAGGGACTAAAAACATATTTAAACCTTAAAATAAATAATATTCGTTTTATTAAATTTATTATTAATTAATTATTTTAATTAGTTACTTATTATTGAATAGTTATTTATTTTAATTTAAATTTATTAATGTGGCACTTCTATTAAAATAAAGACATTAATTGAAAATTGAAAATTTCAAAATTAATATCATAATAAATCTAAGTTAAAAATACAATAAAAGTCAAGTGAAATATATTGAATATCTGATCCAAATAAAATCGGTCACTAAATCGATCACTACTCAGTGCTTGTTAAAGAAAATAAAATATATTGAATATCTAATCCAAATAGACATATATATCAAAAACATCATGTATAACAAAATACACCAATATATTAAATACATCAACCATAAAATAAAAGGCTCAATAACATTTTAGCTAAGCTTTAAAAAGAATTATCACTTAAGATGTTCAGCTAATCAGTCCAACAAGTCCTGAACCTGATGAACATTCTTCACAGTCACAGCCTCTGCCTCTGCATCTTTGGGGTTGTATCTCATAGTCCAACCATGCAAAAACATTTTTTCTGAACACAAAATGCATTGAAAAAGTGAACAAAAACTATAAGCATATTATAGAATCTTGTAATTGACTATATATAAAACCAAAAATTAGAAATCATCAAGATAATTAATATAAAGGATGGCAGATAAACAAAGAAAAGAAGAAATAATCTCACCACATGTTCAGCACTTAGGATGTGTTCAAACTGTTTCACAAGCTCTTGAGGAGAAATTTTGATAAACTGAGCTCCAAGTATAGCAATTGGAATATCAACACCTGAATGTAAGACCCAATATTAATCCCTATCCTATCAATGACAATTATACTAGCTTCTTTTTCTTTGAGGAGTTATTTTGCATGACTTGGAGCAGGTGTACTTTGTACTAAATGAGGGAAAATGAGAAGGTCAAAACGTAAAAGAATTCAGTGATATATTTAGAACTTACATGTGTCAAATGGAAAGTAATAAAGGTTAACAATGTATTCAGACCTTCATTTCAGCTTTCTTTAGTACTCTTTCTTCCTTGAATAGTTCAGGCCATAGGAAAACTAAAATTAATAGATACATTATGAATGAAAATAATCAGACCATTGATTCTTATTACAATAAAAACTTTTTCCAAATGTATAAAACTAGCTTATGGAAAGGATTTAATCTCATGAACTGTTGAACACCACAAATCACATTTACTTTAGCTGTGACACCAATCTTTACAGTAAGGTACATTTGCAGTCAGTTCCAAGTAAACCAATATAAGCTAAGGTAATACACTACTTTTATTTACTTTTCATGCATCTCTAATATCTGCTATTTGGTACTTAAAGCTCCAATTAGCGTTATGATATAATGAATATTATTAGGAATTAATTTCTTAATTTCAGGAATAAAAGAGCAAAAGCCTCTAGGCAACACCCTGGAAGAATGAATGGGAACAAGTAGTGCATAGCCACTTGGCTCTAGCTAGAATCAGTTATGTAATGTGCACTATTCCTACTACAACCCTACTGCAGGGTCTAAAACTCTAAAGAAGGGGTTGTTGTTGTGATATGATAATGTGTTAATCAAGAAGTCAGTCAACTCAAAATACACAAGTGAAATATTTAATAGCAATAAAATTTTAATTAGCCAAAAGTAACGGCATTTTTGTTACCTTAAAAGCATCCTCATCGATTCATTCACCACTGATATAGATTGAAAAGATATCATTAGAATTCTCGTATCCTAGAAATATATAAATGCATGGTATTGTAGTTAATTGGAACATATGGCTCATAATATCATACTTCTCAAAGCAAGGCTAATTTTGCATGGAGTATATACTCACCTTACAGTTCTAGCAAGAATTCCAGAGCCCTGACCTTGTCCCATTTGATGATTGGAGCAGGATCTCTAGAACTTTTCTCCCTTGGGTTAGCCTGAGTTTTGGGTATTCATTGAGCACCAATTGAACTTTTTCCACCAATGTACCCCAACTCTGGAAAAAAACAGAGAACAGTAATATTTAATGAATCACATTCACTTGAGTCTTCACCCTTGTTGCCAAGTGCCAAGCAGCTGTAATTAAAATTGTGAGTGTATATATCGGGTTATTAGTGGAATTCGGATTCACCGCAGTCAAAGATTTCCCACAGTCACTTCTATCTCCACCGTTGAGTTCATCTAACGGTCCATATTATATCTCTCAAAAAATTAAAGAAAGACTCGTGAACATGCAACCAGCACCATCCCGTCATCACTCATCACCCCCGAGCCTTTCTTGGTCCACCGTGCTGTGACCGGGACCTCTATTCGTGAAGTGTTCCATCGACAGCCACCAGCACGGCATCACCACTATTGAGCTTACCGTGAACCCACCCTCACATCCCACCACTTTCAATCTCTCTAAGACTCTAACCCACCCTCATCAAGTCTTGTCCTCTCCATCTTTCTTCCCCTGCAAACACCGTGAACCAGAGCTCTTGCTGGAATAGGTGCCGAGAATATCAGGCCCGTCCACGTGTCAGGCTCCGATTTGAGGTACATGAGGAGGGTGGACTGGTGAGGGCCCCATGGACTCGCCGAAGAGGAACACCGAGAGGGTGTCGTCGGGGTGGTTGCGGCGCATGTGGAGGAAGAAGGAGAGGTAGGTGGAGGCGATCTTGTCCATGTCGCCGAGGTAGCACCAGAGGTGCCCAAGAGGTCGGCAGTGAAGACATCGTATCCCCATGGTGAAGTTGATGCAGATCTTCTAGAAGATCTAGCCAATGTCGGAGTCGTACTCCTGGGTCATGAACACGGTGGCCTTCACCTCGATGGGTTATGGCAGGAAGCTCTCGGGTGAAGATTTTTCGTTGGGTGGGAGTGTTGAAGCTGATTTGGTGTTGTGCACCCCTTGGGACAGTAGTGTGATATGAAGCATTAGATTTATCTGAGGGTCGAAATTATATGACTGCGTGAATTCGTGATTTCTCTAACCGCAGAGAATCCGAATTCTTATTAGTGTAGTGCTCATAAGCACATGTTAATTGACATCTGTCTATAGTATTTTATATTACTAGGGATATGACTGCCACCTGTCAGTCATAAGGTAGGTCACCTATACTATGTAAAGGTGTACCCCTTGTACCTTTCCTTAAGGACAAATAATATGAGCATTTAATATTCCTCTTTATTTTTATTCTCTCTCTTTCTTCTCTCTCTGGTTCCATAACCTAATAAAAATCAATCTTAAATAAAAGATTCTAAAAACTATTTTTGCTGAACAAGATAGCCAGTGTCAGAACATAGATCTGTTGCATCTAAATTTAAACTCAAAAAGGGATAAGATGTACCACAACAGAATGCTAAGGAGTGATATATATCATACCCTGTAGTTTTAAGCAATGAAGATAAGTATGAAGAATGACTTGTATGAATGTAAACAGAGACAAAATGCGCATATTGATTCAGAATCTTATGTAAACTTATTATAGGGGAATCAATACTATCATTCACAGTGAAACTAATGTTTTACAATATTTCAGAACAATATACATTTGCTAATCTTTTACATTGACAAGTTCTAATTAGATGTTGTATTTTCTACAAAGCATTTTCGAGATTAACATTGAAATAAGAAAAACAATATGCAAAGGCAACAAGATAAGTATTGGAAGCATACCAAGAGGTGGAATTTGCGACTTTCTTTCAACCGACAATACAATCTTCCTCCCAAATAAAATCGAAGATTGAAAAATTAAAGCTCAAAGCATGAGATTGTAGTGCGACATTGGTGGTGGTTTTGGTGGTGATCGGTTTGGCTAGGGTTTCAAATGCGACAAAGATTGGCAGAGACCTGCATGATGTCACAAAATCCATTATTGCAGGAAGAAGGAGAGTCAGGAACAGAGAAAGAAAGTGAGAAACGGAGAGAGAGAGAGAGAGAGAGAGATAGAGGAAAAGAAGGAGCGCCAACAGTACCTAAGGGTTGGGCACGGGAGGAACGCAATGGCTGGCAGTGGCGCACGCGGCTGGGCTACGGAGCTCACATTTGGGCGCAGGGGAACGAAGAATAGAGGAAGGAGGGAACGGAGGAGGAGAGGGGCACCCGCAGAGGGGGTGGAAGGGTGGCGCGGCTGAGTGGGTGGTGAGGCGACTGAGAGAAAGAGAGAGAAGAGATGCGATGAGTTATGTGAGAGAGGAAGAAGAAGATCTAAGGTTAAATTAGGTTTTAAAATGTTACCTACGGCCTTTTTTCACTTACCTACGCCGTATTTTTCTACGGCCAAAAGCCATAAGTAAAATTTAATTTTTTATATTTTTATTTATTTATGATGTTTACCGACGGCCAAAGTCGTAGATACAGTACATACGGCCTATTGCCGTAGAAAAGATTTCCCGCGTGTCAATTACCTACGGCTTGAGGTCATCGCTATTGGAAAAGGCATTTATCTACCACTTAGGCCGTAGGTAACAGTCATTTTGACTTCTCGTGCTCTGCGCTCGTTACCTACGGCTTTAGGTCCTTGGTAATTAAAATATAATTACCCACGGATTACAGGCCGTAAGTAAGATTTCGTAAGTAAATCACATTATTCTTGTAGTGAATGATGTAATCCTTCGAACGCATTAAACTCCACAACCCTGTATCACCTGCACTAACTATCAAACATGAATTCAGCATCCTAAACACGTACTCCTTCTGTACACCCCTGCAAGATTCTTAAAAAAATGAAGATCAAATCCTTCAAAAATCATCAACCTCCAAAAGCACAACAGCAACCGATGCAACCTTTACTCAGCACCAGAACACATTTGACATAATACATTTGCAAACATGACAGAGAATCAAAATGAAACTACATCCCCTACCATATATCACTCTCACTTGTAATGTTTGGCGCTATAACAAGTTTCTCTCTTTTTCATCTATCGGTTTTTATTTTCTCTTCTAATGACTCGTAACAATTAACATTGTTAATTTAGTCTGAAATATTATATGAAATATTTATTTTGTTTATTATTTTGGAATAATACAATACAATGTAATTATTTTAATAATAATATTATTGCTTAATGTCTATTACTATATTGATTAAAGAAATGTACGCATTTTTGTAAAAGAAAATGTAAGCATTAATTAAAAATGTCATTTCATATCATTTTACATTTATCAATTAGTTTATTTACTAATTTTATCAAACATTTCAAATTCAATCTGCTGGCTTATCAGCTATGAGCTATCCGCTATAATCTCATCCGTTATAGGATTGAGCTAGTATATTAGAATTTAGTATCTTTGACTAGGGGGAGCCAGGGACAAAGTGCCAGCTGGTCCGTTGCTCTCTTCTTCTTCTTTTATACATATTATTATATAATTACATGATAGTAGTTATGTCTATGTAGTAGTTATTAATTTATAAGTAGTTATTTTTAATTTTAAACTTAAACTTTCAAGGGCCATTTTGGAATGTAAAATAGGACACCAAAAGAAATAGTTATAATAGGGTATCTTCTTTATATATAAGCATAGATTTAGTACTGGTGAGCGGTGCCTCTACTATATATAGTAGTATTCTCTATTTAAATCTTATCTCTAGTCGATGTGAGACTTTAACTTTTTTGCAATACACACCTCACGCCCAGAGCTATTGGGCCCGGTGCGTGGACAATTATTACTGATGGCGGCCCAACAATTAATGGATCTATATGATATGCTCCGATACAATATTAGAATTTAGTATCTTTATATGTTTGATTTGGTAGCCTTACACTCATCTCACAAAACTTGGCTTATAAGATATTAAGGGGTGTCTTTACTATATATTCTCTATTTAGATCTCATCTCTGATTAATGTTAGATTTTAACTTTTCTCCGATATATATAGTAGGTATTCCCTATTAAAGTTGGTGGCTTGATTTGTGTATGATGAAATTTTGATACGAATAATTGGTGGTTGTATTCCGTCTTCATTTAAGAAGCATATATAGTTTTTTTTATAAGCATAATAAAAGAAAAAGAAAAACTTAACCAAATAAGAGCACAAGATGTGCTCAAATTTAGCCAAATTAAACTCAAAAAACAACAAATATTTCAATGAGCCATAAAGAGAAAAAAAAAACATATATAAACTACCTAAACAATGTACTAAAGACTCCCATCCCTTTGGAATAAATTTGTATACATATATAATAATCGATTCAAAGCAAAAGAGAGAGTCCCCCGCATAGTTATAATTTTCTCGCAGAGCCTAGCCAAAAAGCCGTGAATACAAGCGTTTTCACAGCTGTGATGAAATTCACATCATGGGTATTCTTGTCATCTTATGTTCAATAAGAAAATCAGGAATATGAAAAATAAACACTTTAATCATGGCATAATATCAACTTTATTTTGTCATCGGCAATTGCCCCGCTAATTTTCCTTGAACTGGAATATCAGGTAGAAGGAGTGGACGTACGAAAGGGTATATATATATATATATATAAACACACACACACACACAAACACACACACACACACACACATATATATATATACATTTTAAAAACTTAATTAAAATTACTCAAATATTATGATTCGTGCTTCAAAGTTGAAATTATCATCACTAATAGTTTCAATTTTCAAACAAAGACACCAATGATATTTAGTTGTTAGCTCCTACGAATTTACATTTTTCACGACCCAAATTAGGGAATATATATATATATATATGCACAGTTTTGGATTTCAATATTACCAATTATATGGCTTCTTTTTTTTTTACAAGATTACCAATTATATGCATAAAGAATCAGAATAATATATATGTTTTCATATAAGTAGCATTAATTATTTAAATAGATGTATTATGCTGGCTAACGCACCACGATTCCAATTCTATTCTCGACAAATCCCTTTTTATTTTTTTTTCAGATTGCAACAATCGTTATATACCTTGAATTTCAAAGGACATTTTAATAATCTCAATTTATTCAATCAATAATGTATGGATATTTTTACATGATTGATGTTGGACCAAATACAAGCAATATCAATAGCATACAAATTAATTTTAATTAATACATCCGCGTGACATAATACATCCCTGAGTAGATGTGGATATAGATCTTAATTAACTGCTATTTAATATTTATAAATTAATGTTTGGCTGAATTATAAATATTAGTATATGTCAGAGACAGAAAGTTAAACAAGCCAAGTGGATGGAGATACATTGTCTCAAGAATAAAGTGAAGTTAGTTATTCTGACTGATCAAGGAGACAATCCCATGGTTAGAGTTACGAAGCGGATCGTACGTATTTTTTGTAAAAGCCAGATCCCTTTTATAGGAGTCTTTTTTATTTGTACTTACAATATCCCAAAAAAATGACTCATGGATTAATTTGTATTTAGTTAGGAGGTAAATAAAGTTTAATTACATATTATTCCCTTTTACATGGGCCTTAATTATTAGCTAAAACAATTTCTCTGATTACATATCCACCTTTATAAAATACCATTCTAATTCCAACAAAAACCAATCAATATATAATATTTGAAACCCATTTAAAATTAAGAGTAAAATACACTCCCCTCTTCTGAGAGATATCAATATTACACTCTCATCTTCTCTTGTTTGAAAACACACTCCCCTCCCACGAAAGATACCAATATTACACGTTTCTTCTTTCTTGTTTGAAAACACATATTTGTTTCCCTTCAAAGATAAAATATAATATATTTTTTTTATTTTTGTAACTTTTCATTAACGTAAAAGTTAGCCCCCATTAAAATATTTTTTGTTACCATAATAATTTTTTATTTTTTATTTCATTTCCATTTTTGCTTTATTTCTTTTATCATTTCAATTTCTGATTCCTAAAATCAAAATCACAGTTTCACTGCATTCACCGCCACATTGCACCAACAATGGGTTCATTTGGGTTTTAGTGGAACATGATAGTGAACGACGTTGAAACGGTGATTTTGAGATCGGAATAGGGAAGAAAATGAGACAAAAATGGAAATAAAATGAAAGAAAATGTTATTATGGTAATAAAAAATATTTTAACAGAGATTAACTTTTACGTAAATGAAAAATTACAAAAATAGTGAAAAATATATCATATTTTATCTTTGAAGGGAAGATAGTGTGTAATATTGATATCTCTAAGAGGATAAGAGTGTGTGTTTTCAAATAAGAGGGGAGAAGAGTGTAATATTGATATCTCTCAGGATGAGAGAGTATGCATTTTCAAACAAGAGAGGAGGAATATCGATATTTCTCACGGGAGAGAAGTGTATTTTACTCTAAAATTAATAAACTTCTAATCTATATCATATCTCCCATCACCAAAAAAATCACGTAGCAATATATCTGGGTATCTGACTATCAACATATCCAATTTTCAAGCACCGATATGTCTCCAAATGTGCTAGGGGCCGGGAACACAGAGAAAGATGTCCATCGAGAATCTATAACCAGTATATATCAAGATTTATGTATCGTCAAGAATCTATACTGGGGCCACTCTTTGGACACGATTGTTATTGTTGTCCCGATTGAGCAATTATTTATTCGAGTCCCTTCGCCTTTCAGGCTCGGAGCTTGTGGGATTGTATATTGTTCAGAGATCGTCCTCGACCAAGTCACTATAAAATGGTAGGTTGAATTACATCTTGAGAGGGTCTGGCCACGTGACCCAAAGTGGGCGATGTGTGGAGCCACGACATCACCAAGCCATAGCTCAAATCAAGCATTAATGATGCGCTCATTTAAGAGAATCAAATCCCTTGATTACCTCACATTTATGGAATAGACAATATAAAAGGAAGACACATAGCACCAAGATGATACAGGTTCACATTTCAACCGAGGTGGTCCTCGGTCTCGACACTAAAGCTCGGAGTCTAATTCCAAGTGTGAATAGTTGTGTTGACCCAAAAGAATCATCTGTCTCCAGATGGGCCAGGTGAACATGTATATAAAAGATGTACATACAGATAAACCAACTGCTCGCAACTGACCTAACTAGCTATACATTTCAAACCCTTGTTAAATAAAGCAAATGTCTCTCCCCAACCGAGCATGTGTTTCCTATGGCTTCGACAAGGGCATGAGATTCATAGCGTAGCCCCACACAGAGTCACACGTGATGAAGTTGTTCCCCACCACATGATCAGGGACGGACCCAGACATTTTACGTTGTGGGGGCAAAACTTTTATATAAATTTATAACGTATAAAATATATCAAATATTTCAGAAAGTATGCATACTTAATGTTTAATAAAGAAAAAATTCTTTGACTATGATTTACTTTTGATTTTTTACAAAAATATCTATTGTTTTTAAAGATTTGTCTCAATAAAATATAAATCTATATTTTATTTAAAAAATTTTGATATTCAAGTGAGGCAATTGCCCCCACTCTACTTAATATGGGTCTGCCACACACATTATATATATAAAATATTACAAAAATACTTAAAAGATAGTAGAGGCAAATGCCCCAAAAGCGTTCAAGGTAGGTCCGTCCCTGCACATGTGCACATGATCACATAGTTGATCCTTGAAAAGTCATTCAACCCAAATTTAACTAAAAGATTCCCCCCAAAACAGCAAATAACTTAGAGGATTTTGGGATGCTATACTATATATTATTTTAAAGGGAACCAGTATCAGTGCCCAAAAAAAATCAATTATGTAATATTATGGTTTTGGCATTCACGGAAATTATATAATATTTTTAATATTTAATTTTAATTTTTTTCCAATGAGTAAAATATATTTTATTAAGGTATACATTATTGTAGATGCAATTATTGATTAATTAGCAACTATGTTTAAGCCACTAGAATTGGACTATTAATGAAGAATTCTAATAATAAATATGGAATCAAATGTTTAAACTAGATGTGTCAAATCGGGCCGCCTGGCCCAGCCTAGTCCATCTGATCAAATTACAAAATCAGGTCAGGCTGAATCAGCCCATACATCGTTCGGGTCACATATTTCTTAGCCCAGTCTAGCCTAAAACACACTAAACTGTGACAGATCCAAATTATTTACAAAGAAAAATAACTCAAAATATTTAAAAAGTACATAAAAATGTAAAATGCAGGTCTGACCTAGCTCGTCGTCAACTGGGCTAGGCCAAAAAATCCCAATTCATTTTGGACCTATAGTTAAGAAATCTAGCCTAAAACATGGGTCTAACGGGCCGGCCCGTTGGGGTGGGTCAAAAATGATAGCTTTAGTTCAAACCTCATTGTTACAATTGGAAAAAAAAAACAAAGACAACAATGTTTAATAATTTATGTATAACTTTGGCCCTTTTTCCAAGTGGTAAGTAGTAGAACGCAAATGGATCCTCTCTTGTATCTTGCCTCTGTAGCAGGAAAATTGAGTGTAAAAGGAGAGAGAAGGTGATTGGAAAAAATAGAGAAATAATGAAGAGAGATAAGAGGATATTAAGAGCGATAGAGAGGATCGAGGGAAATTTGGATGGAGAGGCCGGATTCAAATCCGTATTAGAACCATTGTGACATGAGGGTTGTCATGGTCAAGATTTTGAATTGCGATCGCGGTGAGATTGTGGTTACGTCGCAATATTTAATATTGTAAAAAATTGCTGATAAATACAACTAATGTAGTCACGATTCAGTTTTAGAGACTCTCAAAACTATTATATCGTGACCGCAATTGTGGTTTTAGAATTATTTAAAACCTTGGTCATGGTGACCCTATGCGCTTGTGAGTTGTGACCCAGAGGAGCATATGAATAGTCCACTAAGCACCTAAAATAGCCAACCCTTGCTTTGCATTCACAAGAAGGAAGAGCAATAAGATTGATGTCATTTCACGGATCTAGAATCACTGATTCGTGACCAAATCCGTAGTTTGTTTCGCTGTTATTGTCAAAACGAATTTTTATGCTCTTCCATTTGTAGATAGACATTTGCACGATACTTTGTAGTTGAAACTGCCAACGTAGCCACAAAATTCATTTGGGATATTGTTTGTGATTTACTCTTTTTTTATTTAAATCTGCTTTAATTTATGTGAACTGTGCATATAATATTATTGGTCTTTTATAAAAGATCTGGGGTAATGTACTTGATTGAATGACGTACACAACATTTCGACTTTGGTTCTCTAATTAAGTTGTGGTATACCGGCATTGATAAAGGTTGTCTTGGTAAGAAGTTATAATTTTACATTCATAGAAAAAATCAGAAACTACAGAAAATTTAGGTACATAAAATCTGTGCACGCGTGGCGTGTGTGCGAGAGATTCTTTGAGATGTTATGAAAGTGACATGTTGAAATATTTGAAACATTATTTTAATATTTATACATCTAGAAGAGCATAGAAGTAATGAGAGATTCTACAAAAAATTGGAGGTAAAAAAATCAAGACATGAGATTATTGAGATGCATAATCTTATTAGCTTATATATGGCGGTGTCCCGTTTTGGAACTTTAATTGGTTGTTTTTCCTTTATTTCTCTTCTCACTCGCTTTCTTGATATTCTTCTAATTATCACATCGACAAATAAAAATATGATATTTTCTATCTTTTTTCGGTCAAAATGATTTTTTTGGTCAATAAATGATATTTTCTTATCTAGAAAGTGCATGCGCATTAAACTGATTATAGGTCTCGGTGAGGTCCACAATGGCCCATACAAGCACTTCAACTCGGACCTATTCAGGCCCATTATCAGTTGGGCTTAATTATATTGTACATTATCAACCAGGGAATTAGTAAATACACCCCACACTTTTATCTATACACCCCACATTAATACTAAAATTTCAAAATTATCTTTAAATTTTGCGTTATTTTTGGAAACTAGAGTTTCCGGAATACAAATTGTATAGAGACTGGAGTTTCCGGAATATACTTTTGTATCTAGAATACAAATTTGACTGAAATTTCCGGAATACAAATCTAGAATACAAAAAATTGCATTCCGGATACAAAATTGTATTCCAGAAATTGGAATTTTTGGAATTGACGCGATTTTGTGGGATAGATGGACAAAACGTGATATTAACAAGGGTTAATTTTGGAATTTTAAGTTTTAAATGAGGTGTATTAACAAGGGTTAATTTTGGAATTTTAAGTTTTAAATGAGGTGTATGACAAATTATGGGAGTGTATTTACCAATTCCCTATCAACAAAACCTAACAACAAAACAAATTAATCATCATTTGACCCAAAAAAAACAAAATTAATCATCACAATATCGGAAATCAACAATAATCGATACAAATCAATACAAATGATGACATAGGGGTTGGAGCAATAAGGAAGTCATAGGTTCAAACCTTATCTACTAACATAACAGACTAATTTACTAATATTTATCTAAAAAAAATACAAATGATGACATCTGCAACTAGTTATGCTAATTATTCTTCCATTGTATTTTCGTGTTGTTTATAACTGGAACAAGCATGACAAGGTAAAATGGAAAAAAAAAATATGTAACCTATTCTCTTTTTAAAAAAAATTAAGTATATATTTATTTTTCTGAACATGAATGTAATTGAAGAATAGTTTAAAAGTGCATGTAAGTGCTTCTAAGCAGTGGACTTCTGTGATTGATTTATAATGACGATTTCATCCTTTCTTTTCTAGCTTAAATCAAAACAAAGAATAATCACTTTTCAAGAATAATAATAGTATATAACAGTATATTATACATATAATATCCTAATTAAGCATACCGACACCAACAAAGTTACAAGCAAATCAATAATTGTAGTCAAACAAATATGGGCAAAAATACCTGAAATGCTAATTAGAAAACGACTTGAGAGTTACACGTACGTTTGAAACCAAAACCATTTTCTTTGCTCCCACAAATTGTACCCCTTTTTGGGGGTGGAAGGGACAAACAAACAAGCAAACAAGTGGGCCCCAACACGGGCCTGGGCCTTTATGCCACTTGCCACTTGACTGGCATAACAAGACTGAGATATGAGACAAGGGCCCACCTTGCCTATTCATGTTCATTGGTAATTGTGGGCATAAGCCTCGCGATGTGTATTCCACTCATCCATTTGCTTCAGATTTTTCTCCAATGGCCCAACATCAGCCACGTGCTGTACCATTGTGTTTTATTGTTTTATTGTGACAAAAAAAAACCATTGAAACGTAATCCATTAAGCAAAGGTAATTTATATCCGCACGTACATACTTTGCTATTTGTACATATATATCTGTAGAACTATTAATTTTGCGGGTTTATTTTTTTTCCAACACACACATGTCGTGGAACTATTAGTTCTGCGGGGTTGTAATTCTCCGCAGAACTATTAGTTCTGCAGGGTATGTGTTGAATTACAACTTGGCGGAACTAATAGTTCTGCGGAGAATTACAACCCGCATAACTAATAGTTCCACGGCATGTGTGTGTTGGAAAAAAATAAACCCGTGGAACTAATTACAACCTACGAACTAATAGTTTCACGGCATGTGTGTTTTGAAAAAAATAAACCCACAAAACTAATAGTTCTACAGATATATGTACAGATAACAAAGTACGTATGTGCAGATATAAATTTCCTTAAGCAAATTCTGGTAGTTGGGCCTCATAATTGAGTTCCTCGGCTTTCTGGGCTTTCAAAATTTTGAACCAAAGCCCAAATATCTTTCTTAACCTTTTTTAGTTGAAATTTTTTTTTATTGACCAAAAAAAAAGCTGAAATTGTTTTTTGTCACTGCTGAAATTGACTACCTGAATTAGTTAGTTTTGTTAAAAAAAGACCACCTACATAAAGGGAATTTATATTTGCATATACACACATTATTATTCACACATACATAATCAGTATCAAACTTAAAATACTCTCATCGCATTTCGTTATCGTGCGGAACTAATAATTCTGCATTAGTGTGAAACTATTAGTTCCGCACTGATGCGGAATTAATAGTTCCACACGTGTTATTTGTCCGTGTCTGCTACAAATAACACGTGCAGAACTATTAATTCTGCGCATTTATTTCAAATGCAGAAATAATAATTCCACAGTCAAATTGTTTGGTCTGAAATAATGGGGTCAGATTGTCTGAAATAACTCCGCATTTATTCTACTTTGCCCACGTGATGTGATGATGCTTCATTTGGAATTAGTTATTGGGATTTGGAGCTTTGAAGAGAGAGAAAGATAAAAAGAAGGGAGAATCAGAAAGTGGGTGAGTGCGGAACTAATAGTTCTGCAGCAGTGCAGAATTAATAGTTCCGCACGTG
This sequence comes from Glycyrrhiza uralensis, assembly GCA_030159175.1. NCBI lineage: Eukaryota > Viridiplantae > Streptophyta > Magnoliopsida > Fabales > Fabaceae > Glycyrrhiza > Glycyrrhiza uralensis. The sequence goes on from BRZY01000007.1 coordinate 1,800,723, forward strand.
TTTTTTGTATGTGTGTGCTACAAATAACACATGCGAAATTAATAGTTTTACACTGATGTGAAACTATTAATTCTGCACGATAACAAAACGTGATGAGGGTATTTTAGGCTCAATACTGTTTATGTATGTGTGGATTATAATGTATGTATTTGCAGATATAAATTCCTCTACATTTTTTTGTTTGGTCAAAAAATTCCCCTACATAAATTAAGCATTTGTATGTTGTATGAGCCCATAATGAAATTATGGCCCTTGGCAAGAAGTGGCTGGCAGGCCACCACGAAAAAAAAAAGAAAAAAAAATTTGACCAAAAAAAAAGGAAGAAAAAAAAAACAAACACTTCCCACAAAAGAGATGTAACCTATTTTGCTTTAGTTGGTTGCTTTTCAATTCGTATTGTTGTCGTGTGGTACCATATAGGACGGCTAATAATTTTATATTTTACGTACCTGAGTTCAGGTGACTAAATCGATTGTAATTGTAGGTCTAAACTTCAAAAATAAAATGGTGAATGTCTAAACCTCAATTTTGATGATTAAATGAATGAGTGAAAATGTGTCAACATGGAAGACAATATGTGATTTCAGAGTTTTTGTTTTCCCATAAGTATCTTTTATTTGAAAAAAATTTGTTCGAGACACAATTGAATACTAAACGTGGATATGATTCGAACCATGGTTCAACATATTGTGAGAGACTAACCTTGTTTATTATTGGTTGAAATTTCAGATTTGGTTATGACTTAAAATAATTCTCATTCTATGAATAAATAAATAAATAAATAAACAAATTGGCAAAATATTAACCTGTCACATGAAAATATCACCTAAAAAACAAAAAAGAATAACACGGATAAGGTATGATTCATTGATTCGGTGAACAAAAATCCTGAAGTAGCAAAGTGACGCCATTTCACACATATGATGAAGCTTTAACGTCTCAGGAAGACTCTCAGCCGTTGGATCAAATGTAACTAGCATCATCAACCCACGAATCCAACACGACCGCACAAGTCTGATGTTAACGTTTCTTCTTCCTTTCTTTTCTCACAGTCACATAATAGGACTTCGGAGAGTTAAGCATTGCTGACGTTTTTTCTTTCTTTTTGTAGAACATATCTTAACGAGTGTGCTTGTTTCACCAAAAAAAAATTCTTAACGAGTGTGCTCAACACATTGTGCAAGAAAAAAAAATATTTATTATATTAAAAATTACGATGAATCCGTTTACTCTTACTTTGCTTTCTAATTTCTTATAGATATTAAATTTCATCAATTTAGTCAATGAATATTATTGTATTATTTTAACAATCATGTATATAAATTTTAGATAAATTGAATATTTGTAGCTATATACAATCTTAATATCTATAAAGAGTTATTAAGCGGCTCTTATTAGAGTTACTCTTAAAGTAAACAGATCCCTCTTCATTAAAAATATATAATATTATTGAATATTTCTTTAAATTGAATGAGTGTCTTTAAATCTTAAGAAGTTATTAAAAATATAGTATTCAATGTACTAATAAATTTTAAATATTTATACATTTGTTTAATTGCATTTTTAGTCACTTAGTTATCGTGATTGTGTGATTATGGTCACAGTTTTCAATTTAGTCGACCAGGTCTCTAAAATATTTCAACTATTATAATCAGGTCCCTCAATTACTATTACTATTACTATACAATACATTTTTTGACACTCGGAGCCTATAGAACAATGATTTGAGACTGATCATGTCACTTTGGCATTGTCAAAAAAGTTTCAAAGCAAGTCGATAACACACATGTTTAAAATTTTTGACATGCGAGGGTCTATCTAATGACATTAGTGCCGATGTGACCGACTCAATGTCTAATTAGTCTTGTGTACTATGTACGACTCAAGTGTTAAAAATTGGATGTAGGAGGATTCTGATTACAACAATTAGAATACTTAGAGATCCAATTGACACAATTAAAAATGACTAAAATCACACAGGAGGATAAAAATGCAATTAAGTCGTATATGTTTTTTTTTTGGTACAAGTCTGGAAAAAAAAACAACAGAAAACACAGAACGCAAGACTCTAAGGAGGATCCATCAAATCGTCACAAAGGGGAAGAGCATCCAGTTTTTTTGAATTCTTTAATCAATGTTCAAGAGTATTAATTAATTAGTACTATTACTCTATTTTATTTTATAAGTAATTAAAAACACTATTTAATCTACCTAAAAAAAAACACTATTTAATCCGTGTCGTCATCACTCATTAGTTAGTAGGACTTTTTAAAATATATATTTATATTTATATTTATATTTTTCTATAATATAAACCAGTGTTTCTCTTTTTGTTTATTTAGTAAAAAAATGGAAAATCTGAAGAGAAGAAACGGCACAGTGAAGTTGGAATCGTGTGGGTGAGCTGAATCAGGTTCACACTTTCTTCTCCACACTCACAATCCCAAATGTCTCTAAATTATTTCCTTCATATGTTCGCAACTTATAGTTGTTTTTTTAAATGTTTCGTTTCGTTTCGTTTCGATTCATTTTTGTTTTTTGGATGTCACAATTTTTTTTTATCGTTTTCGTTTCTTCGGATCACTGTGTTTGTTGCCCAAATGAGTCAAACAGATGAATTCTTAATGAAATTCCCTTTTTTTAATTGATGGGGTTGGTGTGGCTGTTTCTAACTTGGAATGGAATTAGGATTTTTACTAGGTTTCTGTTTCTGGTACACTCTCTCGTTCTGAATTTCACTGTCACTTTATTGTTTGTTTTCACAGATTTAGTTCCTAATGTTATGTTTTTCCTACTCTATTATCTTTTTATTTTTTATGCTGAATCCAAACCCTTAGTAAACTGCTTCTGGCATTACATTCAAGTCTTGGCAATTGGCATTCTCTTGTTATTATAGGAATAAGATAAGATAAGATCTTCATGTAATGACATTCATTATGATTATGGAGTAATAAGATTTTAATATATAAAATTATATGTTTGTTTTGTGGTTACCTAATCAGGATATAAAAAAAAAGAAGTTAATCCCTTTCAAGGTGTGGTGTGACGTTCTGCAAAGATCTCGGTGCATTTCGTTCTGCATATTACAGCAAATTTGTAGGTGATTGGGAATCAAATAAGGATAAATTGCAGATTAGAAACCTTGTTAGTGCCAATCTATGCCTTTATCGCCTTGTAGTTTGGTAATTTAGATGGATGTTACTTCTTTGGGTCCAACTAGCAACAACCAAACCGACCAACATCCTTTACTGATGGAGCAGCCAGAAAACCGTAATGGCCGTCACCACATAATTGACGTTACGAGGAACGATGAAGCATTGTCCACGTCATCTCATAATGATCAACACTCGGAAATGCATTTACCGCAGAATGAAAATCAACCAGCTGGGGCCACACAAGATTCCACTCATCAAACATTGTCATCTTCTGCATCCAGATTAAACTCTAGAAATTCTTCTTCGCTGAGAAGAGGTGATGGGTATGGTCATCGCAGAAGGAGTCCGCTGAATTCTGGACTGTGGATTTCTGTTGAGCTTGTTGTCACTGTGAGTCAGATCATAGCATCTATTGTGGTTTTGTCGTTGTCCAGGAATGAAAATCCCCAAGCCCCATTATTTGCATGGGTTGTGGGTTATGCATCTGGTTGTGTTGCCACACTTCCTATTCTTTATTGGCGTTTTCGAAACCGTAATCAAAGCACTGAACAACATACCTCTCAGCAATCTCAAGGATCTTCCGGAAGTAATCCGCCAGAACGTACTTATACTGCCATCTATGCTTCTCATGTTTCAGATGAGGAGAGTGGTCATGCTGCACAATCAGCTGCAAGAAACGCTATAATTCCTGGAGCCTTTACTTCTAGGTATGATTTCTTTTCACCCTCCTCTTTTCTTTCTCTGCCTTTTGTTGGGGGTATTAGTCCTGGTATCAGTATTCACCTGATGAGTATCATATATTGGGTGCTGCATAAAATGGAAGAATAATAATAGAAACTACTCTTCCATCATAGCATGACAGATGATTCATCTACACTAACTTTCTATCCTTCCACCATTTTTCTTTGCATTTTCTAAAGCTCCTATCTGCATGTACTTATGTATAAAAAATAGTATTTGGGTTGTTCATTGAACTTTTAATTAGACTTTTTTGAATAAAACTTGGTCTTTAAATTTTTTTAAAACAATAATTTTAGCTGTTATTTGTCCTTGCTGAGCACGCTTTATTTGTAGTTTATTGTTTTACCAACAAATAACCTTGTTCATGTAACATACTTTTTCCCAGTATGCGTCATGGGTGGAAATGAGATTGCCATTGAATGCGGAAGTATTTTCCTTAGTTGAAAGTGACCACCAATATCTAACTCCAATGAAAGCATTTGAGTTTATTCATTTATCTCTGGGTGTTTTTTGGTGGTGGTGGTCAGAGGGTGTTGTATATGGATGGTGGAAGGAATAAAGGACCAAAGGGAAGGGTACCAAAAGAAGGACAACCGACATAATAGATTTTCCACTCCCACATTGGAGACACTGTCGCTGACCTCTTGTTTCAGACGAGGCTTTTCACCTTACCATTGGGCTAACACGGCCTGAATTGATTCATAATTTTGAAATAATATCCTTGTTTACTTGTTCTATTTTTTGTTAAAAGTTAAAACTAAGGTTCATGTATCCTATATAACATACTTGTGGCAGCAATGGTGAAAGTGCTGTTAAAGGTTTCGATTGTGGTGATAAGTACAGGATGTGAAGGCAGATTTTTAGTAGTTATATATGACAGTGAAAATATTATTGCAGTAGTTAAATCATAACACCTTGTTTCCCAAGGTTATTGATGTCAAATTCCAGTTAATACAAAGCCTCACCTTAATTTATCCATATAAGCACAGAAACTTCTTGTTAAATTACAGGCCCAGTTAAACATCTTGTGAGCTTCTTCTAGTTCTCAGTGACGGGGAGATGGCAGAATCTTACTTCATTTCCTGGTCACTTTATTGAGTGTCAAATTAAACTTAATACACAACCTTGTCACCTAATCTAATTTTATCCATGTTTAATCAATGACTAATGCTCTAAACAAAGAACCTTTTTGCTAAATTGCAGGCTTAATGGATTAGTAGACCATTTCAAGATGGCATTGGATTGCTTCTTTGCAGTTTGGTTTGTAGTAGGAAACGTTTGGATCTTTGGAGGTCACACTTCTCCTTCTGATGCTCCACAATTATATAGGTACCTGTCACACAATCTGTTTTTGCACTACCAGTATTTTTACTTTTCTTGAGTCTTCAAATAATCTGGGCTTCATTTCATGCAGATTATGTATTGTGTTCCTTACATTTAGCTGTATCGGATACGCTATGCCATTTATACTCTGTGCAACTATTTGTTGCTGCCTACCCTGCATAATTTCTGTTCTGGGCATACGCGAGGATTTTTCTCAAAATAGAGGAGCAACAGTAGAATGTATTAATGCTCTACCAATCTACAAGTTCAAATTGAAGAACAACGAAAATGGTGATGATCAGGATATCAACACAGCTTTAGAGGAAGGTGGGATTTTGGCTGCAGGGACAGAAAAGGAGCGGGCGATTTCCGGAGAAGATGCTGTAAGTTTTGTTGATGGCTATATCGTTTTAAAATTATGAACCAACAATATTTGCTTCAATATACTTACACTCGGCCAAAAGAAGAATGAATAAAACGTTATAGATATTAGTAGAACCTGAATACAAGTAAATCTTAAAATGCTGGGGCTTTAAAAATTATAGCTATTATTGTGATTTATGTCCCTTCACAATGTGGAGAATGCCTCTCTTTTAATGTTAACCTTGAATACAATAGGTCTTTTCCCACTAGGTGGAGTCAGCTATATAGATCAATCGATGCCGTAAAGTTATGTCATCAATTTGGCTAATGTAGTTCTTATAAGGCATGGGCAGTCCTCACCTTACAAGTTGGTTTTGTGGGATTGAGTTAGACCCTAAGTCCAAATTCTGAGAGATCTAAAGAATAAAGATAGACCGTTTGACCTATATGGACCACCTCGTCTACTTTCCTAAACAGTGCTTCTACAGGTCTTCTCTATATGTGCTCAAACCACCTTTGTTGATTAGCTTTCTGAAATTTGTTGGCAGGTTTGTTGCATTTGCTTGGCAAAATATGCTGATGATGATGAACTTAGGGAGTTACCTTGCTCTCACGTCTTTCACGTTGGGTGTGTTGACAAATGGTTAAAGATAAATGCATCCTGCCCTCTTTGTAAAAGTGAAGTTGGTGCCAATAATGAAGAGCCACCTTCATCCTGGGACTCTAATTCTCATTAATTGAAAATGGGTGGTGCCAAAACTCAGCCGCAGTTATGAAATTGCAGCTTTCCCAGTTTTAGATCATCAAAACCTTTGGATTATGCTTTGAAGGTGAGTTCTGAAGATCAATGACAAAGTTACTACTTGTATCTTTCTTAAGCATATGTGATGCTACAAGCTAGTGAAAGGTTGAGATTGAGAATGTATTTATTTACCCACCCCACAAATCCCCCTCTTCTGTTCTCTCCACCGGTTTTACATACTAAGTATTGTTTTGTAGAAAAATAGGTTGCCTCAAATCTTTCTTCGTTTATTAGTTCTTCATGTGTATATATAACATATTTCAATGAAAATGACAATTTTTCTTGAATTTCAAATGGCACAATAGAAGGTTTCTGAAATCCTATTGAGTTTTTTCATCACCACCATGACTCATGATTGCACAATACCACCTGCTTTAACCAGCTTAGTAAATTACTGCTAGTACCCATTTTGGTTAATTATCTGTTTGAATTATACGCATTATAAGTTAATCAATTTTATCATTCCTCTTTTTATCAATCATCTAACACTAAACATATTTATCGAAATATATACGAATAGTTAATAATTTAAAAGGGATTGTGGCAATGACTTATAATTGAGTTATAATTACCACTTCTTTTTTTAGTGTCTACAAAGTTGCTATTACCGCTTAAAAAGTAATTGGAAGAATGAAATTGCTGGTTAAGTAATAGATTTTTGGTTGTTAAAATTTGATAGTTAGTTAATCTAGGTTATACTTTAATTTTTATCCAAATAATTTATCTAAAGTTTCAAACGATGTACTTTTTTTTCTTCTTGAAGCACACCAATGGGATATGCGAAGTGTTTTTCGACATTCTAAGGCCCTGTTTGGATAACAAGCTTATCTACTGCTTATGGCATAAGCTGTATAAACTATTTTTATAATCGAAGAAAAATTATAGTAAAACTTATTTTATATAAGCCATAAGCTATTTTGATAAGCTATCCTGGGTAGCTTATGAAAAATAAGCCTAAAACAGCTTATGAATCAATCATAAGCTGTATTCATAAGCTCTGCATAAGGCAATTCAAACAGGCCCTAAAACTCAGTTCACAAATTAACAAAATTTTGTAACTGAAATGGAAAATATTTGGACATTTAAAGTCCAAGCAGATAAATTGACATTGACAAACAAAGAACTTTTGAGATAATTTGCCGAAATTATCATCAAAGCTTTAAATGAAGTGGCTTTAAAAACACATTAAATTGGTCAATCTTTGAATTGAACAAAACAATGTCGTTTTCGGGTCACTTAAAAGTTTTATTTAGTCATACTCATTTACAATAAATAGTCTTCTCAACCATGCTAGAATTCAACCGCAGGATTTTCACACAAATTGATGTATGAATTCTAAGGCAAAATTTTCACATAATTCAACATTTATACATGATAAATAAGCCAATAAATAAGAAAAGTACAACATGCTCTCGATGTATATATGCTGGCCGCATGCAGGACCAGAAACTCCCTGCTACCTTGGACGATGATGCAAATCCATTGAGCCTGCTCTCCAACACCCCTCAGGAAAAAGGGGTGAATAAATAAAAAATTCAACCCTAAGAGATAAAATTATACACATTTGCAAAAGGAATACAAATCAGTTTATAGAGAGGGAGAGAACTTGTGCAAAGAAAATATATCGTCACTTGTGTCCAAAATTTGATATAACCTTGCACCAAAACTCAGTATGACCGTTGATGGGAACAACTTCTACTTTGTCAGATAGTGAGATCTTTAAATGCTTCTAATTTGCCATTCGATGCGACGGATTCCACATTGTGATCGGCCACCGGATGGCTAGAACTCCCATTTTCGGTGCTATTGCATATTTGATTGAGAGCAGAGTTGGGAGAGGCAGAGCTTTGGCTTCCCTCGAAGTACGTAGAGTACAGGAAAAACTCGGCACAACGTGCTTTCCATCCTGCAAGCAAATTTACCATTTCCAAATTTACCATCTCCATGGAGGTTTTTCCCCCGACTTCCAAAAGGAAGTAATCAAGGTTCTTAGAGTAACATAAAATAAAGATTTTCATGGCATGTTGAAGAATGAGAGGTTCTTGCGATGCATTACAAGGTGACCATCAATAGTAACAGCACGACAAGTATAGAAAAGCTCAAATTTCAGTAAAAAATAATGAATATTACATTACAATTCCCCTTTGTGAGATTATAAAAAGAAGTTAAATGTTATGTCAAAACCAAAACCTTGAAATTCCGTTAAAATTTTAAAGGACATTGATCCAATCCTAGAATAATGACAAAATTTTTAAAAATTCAATGCTTTTAGCAAACATTTTTGTTCCCTTTGTCATTTTTCCTTATAAAAAAAATCTATTTCTCCTTGGAGTAATTAGTGACTTGTTAATGTTCAATAGGAATATGAGCCCTGAATACACATTATTCTTGGAAATCAAAAGTTCAATATGTACTTGTCCTTTTTCAATATCACCCAACATAAAAAATTCATCAAGCAACAGAAAATCTCAATGATACTTACTCAATGCAGCATCCTGATCAGTAAGGACTGATCCAAGAAGCTTATGAACTGCAATACAGTCTTTAAGTTTCCATTCCCGGATTGGTCCAAGTGCGCCATTTCTATTGGAACAAAATATCACAAAATTCAATATTACCATTACTCAGATTAGAATGCCAAAATTGAGCCTAGAAGGGTAAAAAGAGATAAAAATCTATTAAGAACACTGCCACAAGCACAAACACTTGCACATAGCAAACCCCCAGAATTATAGGACAAATTATAGGCTAAGCTATGTTCAATATATTTGAATTCTTCATTTAATAAGAATTTAACAACTATGTGCTGACAATATAAATAAGTTTTACATTCAATGAATATTTTAAAAATTAATATTATGATGTGGCAAAATAGTGATACATGATTCAATTAAATATTGAACTATTTAATCTAATATTTTTCAATTTTTTTAATATAGTTATTTATCAGTAACCTGAAATGTATCTAATCTAGTACTTATTTCCCTTTTGCCTAACGAGTAAAGACACTTGTCCTTATTTTCTTCTCTGTACTTTTTTAACAAGTAAGGAATTTTTCAAAGAATAAGGGGAAAACTAAATCTTTACATTTGTCTTCATCTCCAAGACCCAGAACTGTCTCACCTATTGTCTTCTACGCAATTAAATATCTTCTGAGCAAAGGGGAAGTTGCCACCACCAAAGATAGTCCGGTGGTAGCACCATCTGTCCATTTTCTATTTCCCTTCGTTTTCTCTAAAACAATCTACATAAGTTTCTAATCGACGTAAGATTATCCTGTCTCATTTCTTTCATTGTAGGGGGAATCGTGACAATAAAGGCTCAGTACCAGCTAGGTGAGGCAATGAATTCTGGTGAGCTTTTTCGGCCGCATTCAGTCAAATCGTTATTAGAAAGCTGAGCCATGTCAAGCCATACTAGGGCTATGAAATAGGAACTTACTGATCCAAAATAGACAGGCTTGCATCGCATGCCAGGGAAGGAATATGATGTGTTGGTGCTTAATAGCATGAAGCTAAATAGTTATAAGAACATTACCTTGGCACAAGGTTATTTGTTGACTCTTCAATCAACTTGACGGCCTCAGACCTTCTATTGGGATCTAAAATGTACAACATTTCTCCAAAAGCAGCTCTATGCATCAAAGAATCTGCAAACAACACGGAAATGAAACAAGAAACTCACAATCGAGCTCAAAATGTGTCATCCAGATGTTCATAATATAGTGAGTATAACCTTCATGTTTTTCAAGAAAAGAGTTATTTGCCTCAAATAGAGATTTCCCATGCAGCTGACTACATAAAATGAATAACAGAGAAAGTTAGAATTACATCATAAATTAATCTAAAAATGTATATATCAGCCCCCTAAAGACAATAAAAGAAAGAAAAAAAGTAAATGATTGCATCATAGAACCTTATTGTTTGGCGCTCAGCTTCTAAGACACTCCAAACAAGTTTCTCACTGTCAGTCACTGGAGCATTCATGGATCCCACTTTATGGAAGAATTTAATCTGCAGCATATGGACTTAGAAATAAATGACAACAGAAAGATCCTTCTTTTCCTTAATGGAGGAAGAAGAAATCACAATAGAGAGGACAAAAAAAGAAATAAAAATAGCACAACAAGGGGGGCAGTGAGCAGCTGGTTCCAAATTCAAAGGAATAGTTTTCTTTTGATTATCCCATTTGTCACACGCTAAATATAAACAATTTAAAGATGACTTGCAGCAGTAGAACATCAGACAACAGATAATATTTATGTTCTCATTAACAACCTAAACCTTCTAATCCCAGTACATGAAATTGAGATGTTCTTCAGAAGAAAACATACCAAGCAACGATGAGAATCAGGGTGTTCAGCATCCAACCTCAGTAATTGCTTTACAGCCTACAAATCAAAAGATAAAGAACAATGTACATATAACTGGCATCGTACCCTAAAATGACAAAGTGTAATATAAATTATATAACCTTAAGATATACAAAATAAATATAATATATTCAATTGATCAGCATAAAATCACAACATAGAGCCACTTAAAACTTGCAATGTGCTTTAAATGTCAAGGAAGACAGCCTTACAAAATTACTTAGCCAGGAATAAGATGCTGAACAAAATAATATGGGCACCTCATTTAACATATTTATACCTGGAAGGCAAGCAAAATCTTTTGCTTTCTCATATATAATTCAAAAGAGAGCAAGTGTGTCTCCAATGAATCCGGTGAATTCTTCTGCAGCAACTTCAAGTATTTTGCTGCTTCCAACAATGGATCTTCCACCTAAGCAGGAGAATATTGCATGATTAACAGGACAATATCAGTCTTAACAATCATGATAACAAGTTAACAACCATAGTTTATCAGAATAATTTATAAGAAATGTTTCAAGTGAATTTTTTTGCTGAAACATTGCCCTGATAAAATTGTTGGAACCAAATTGGTTAAAAATATTTTTAATACAAATACTCCCTAAGTGATTTTATGGTTTTGATGATAACAAAATGTATTAAGGTTTTTACAAAGGATAAATAAATTGTATTAAGGTGTTTTCAATGTATAACTAAGTTTATTGAAGGATGTTGCAGTCTGCGTCCAATCAGTTCTTCATGACATTGGCTGGCATTCAAAGTCTGAGAAGCCTTGCGTCCAATGTTAAAGACATCGTCCAATATTGGCACTGGAATGGACAACAAGAGCTCTGCGTCCAATGATCAGTATTAGGAAATACTGTTCATCGTCCAATATTGAGAATAGACCATGCGTCCAATGATTCTCTGCGTCCAATAAACAGTATAAGGCAATACTGTTTTGCGTCCAATGCAATACGCAGTCTAAGAGCTTGCGTCCAATGTTCAGTAAGGCATTGAAGCTCTGCGTCCAATGGTTGAGCAGAAGGCATTGAAGTTCTGCGTCCAATGTTTGAGCAAAAGGAAGAGTTCTGCGTCCAATGTTTCAGCACAAAGGCAAACAATGTTGTGCGTCCAATAATTCAGTACAAGGCACAAGGACAATTTCATACGTCCAATGATTCATGAGAAGGCATTGAAAACATAAGTCCATTGTTCAAGAAAAACCATACGTCCAATGATCAGAATGCTTATAAGTCCAATGATCAGAACATAAGTCATAAGTCCAATGTTCAGGATGTGTTCTTGACCAAGGTACAGAAGGCTGATCGTCCAAAGATAAGTACAAGGCAAGACTGGCATAAGTCCAATGATAAGAACAAGGCAATACTGGCATAGTCCAATGTTTTTATGAGAAGCAGAATTGCAGTAAGAGTCCAATGATTTTCAAAGGAACAGATTCAGTGAACGTCCAATGCAGATGAAGGATAAAAGTCCAATGTTCAGTGTGAGCAAGAGTGCAACTCTGCGTCCAATGAAACTGAACATTCTGCGTCCAATGAAGTCAGAGTTACTCAAGCACTGTTCTGCGTCCGATAAATGAGAAGAACAAGAACAAAGTGTTACACGATGAATGAAGCGAAGTAGGACAAGTTCTCAGTCTACTATTCATCGTCCAATAAAGCAGCATAACAAAGTGCAATTGAAAGCATCAGGTATGCGTCCAATGTTTGCATGAGTTCTGTGCAAATTGGTAAGTGCAAAGGTATGCGTCCAATAACTTGCTAAATGTTGCGTCCAATGTTTCATATATTCTGCGCCCAATACATAACACGCAGAATCCATTTGATTGTCAATTGTTGCTCTTGCATCTGATTGTTAAACAATTTTATAGAGCCAACAATTTGATTTGAATAGCTGTATGCAATGCTTTTCTGTACAACTTTGTCAACGTTTTTGAACGTGCATTAAATGAAAAGCATAAAGCACTGTGGAAAGTGTACTAAGAGAAAGAATGTACCCTGACTAACTCTGTATATCTCTGAACACATCTTTCTGCTTTACACAGTGTATTCTCTCTGTCTCAATAAGATATTACATTTAACCACTGTACAATTGAGACTTTGAGTACAGGTTGCTTCTGATTTAGGAGAAAGAAACGCAGACATGCACAATGAAGTAGATCTCCTCAGAGCAACGGGAAAATAGCATTAAATGCTATTTGAGAACGGTAACTTTTATGAGAGCTGAAGTTGAGCAACTGAAGAACAAGTCTGAAGCTTCACTACTCTTATAAATACCGAGAAGCAAGAAGAAGAATACAAGGGAGACTAAACAACGAAAAAGAAAGAGCAAAAACGCTGTGCAATCTGTTATACTCTGTATAGAAAGTCTTGTATTTCTTTATCTTCTTGTAAAAGAGAGTTTGCTTAACTCTCGAAGTGCTTTAGATTTCATATCCTCACTTGTGTGAGTTAGACAACACTTGAATCAAAAACTCTGCTGAGTTGTTTAGCCTGAAGAGGCTGCGTCCAAAGAATACTTGGGTTTTAGCCTGAAAAGGCTGCGTCCAAAGAATACTTGGGTTTTAGCCTGAAGAGGCTGTGTGCAAAGAATACTTGTACCTATCTGGTTTGATAGTGAAATCTCTCTAGTTTGAGGGGACTGGACGTAGCTCTTAGGAAAGGGTGAACCAGTATAAAAACTTGTATTATTTCTTCTTTCCCTTAACTCCTTTTTATATCTGTGTTTATTACTAACAAAGGGGATTGAAATTGATTTTATTCAAACAAGTTTTTCAAACTAAAAGGGAAGCATTCTGTGCATCCAATCTTTAGAAAACCTGTGCGTCCAGTTTTTATAAAGACTCTGTGCGTCCAGTGTTTTAGCACTCTGTGCGTCCAATACTTCAGAAAACACTGTGCGTCCAATACTTCAGAAAACACTGTGCGTCCAATATTTGAACTAAGCTGTGCGTCCAACGTTTTTAACAGCCAGCGTTCATCTTTTGCGAAAAGTTTTAAAAGCTTAGAAACACAATTCAACCCCCCCTTCTTGTGTTTCATCTTGTTACCTACAAAAATTAGTATTCGATAAACCAAATACTTTAATCAAGTATATTGATGTTAAGTGTTAGCAGTTTGTTAGTTATAACATGCACAGTAATGAAACTGTGAAAGCCATTATAAAAGCTATTCAACATAGCATTTTAACTAGGAAGCCTAGTCTATTTTATAGATCATTTTTATTCAAGTAAAAACTAGATTGGAAAAAATCCTCAAAGAAACAAAGATTATTGTTAGTCAAATTAGCATAAGATAATAGGTTTTCCCTGCACTGCTATAATCGAGAGAGATTTTCCCTGTTCTTTGTAATAAGATACCAGGTTCCTATCAAACACACATACACATCCTGCCAAATCATCAGAATAGAATCTGGACATTTTTTAGGATCTGGGTTTGGAATAAGTAGGATTTGTTAGATATATAATAAAGTTGTTCACAAGCCTTCACCTAACATATTAAGTTTCTCGAAGAGTTGGAGCTTGACATGATATCGGAGATGCTATGACCAAGTCATCAACGGTTCATTTCTTGTCGCCCACATTATTACAATTGAAAAAACAAAAGATCAAATTTCAACACAAAGGGGAGGCATGAGCATTGTCCACACTTAAAGTCCAAAGAGCTTTTTCCTGAGGGGACATGTTAGACACAAAATAAAGCCTTTCATGAGCCTTGACAGCTTCATGTCACGTCTCAAACTTTTGGGAGAGGTGTTTCTTGACATGTTTTACTCATCTTCTATGTGGAATTTGAAGAGGGAAGTTTTATTTTGTATACTAAATGAAATTTAAAACAGGTCTCGAAGTTAGATACGGAATGAAAATATAAGAATCTCAATGGCAATACATGTATTGAAATTTAACCTGCAACAACTTTTCCCCCCGCGGATCTGGATCAACAGGTTTTGCATGACGTTTCCCAGACTTTGATATCCCAATGGCACTTGATTCTTCATTTTTTTCTTGTGCCTCCTAAAATGGAAATAAAACAATAGCATGAATACTTTTGCAGCAAGAAATTCCACAGAAGCTACAGAAATTGTTAATACTTTCTTAGCTGCCTTTCTCTGTTTTTGCCTCATTTTCTTTTTCTGAGAAGGAAGCAGCTTAGACATATCATCATCTTCCTCAACTGTTGACTTTGGAGGAGAATCATGCAATTTTATATAACATCTGCAGTACAAAAACCTTACAAGCATGAGATCATATTCATAAACACAAGATCAGAAATAAATTCCATTTGCTTATACAAAATTTAGGCTGAATTATGGTAGTCCCAAAGGAATGTTGTTTTAAGGCACAAAATTATAAGCCCATACCAAATGTGATGCAGAAATAAGAAAACTCTTGACCTTACAAGAACTAAGGCAGAGAAATTGTTAGAAATATAATATAAAAATATTCATGTGTATTCACTTAATAACTTAAACTTTTGGGATAAACGGTTCATGACATAATATCAAAGCCTTTATGACTAAGTTGTCTAGAGTTTGATCCTTGTCATCCCTGTTCTAGTAAAAAGTTGAACTTCAACACATGGTGAATGGGCCTGAGCATTGTCCACGCTTCAAGTCCAAAGGGCACTTGTGTGAAAGGACATGTTAGAAACATAATATAAAACCATTCACGTGGCTTCACTTAATAGCTTAAGCTTTTGGGATGGTTCATGACAAACAATTGAGGAAAAAATCACTTTTCAGTTTCCCAATATACTTCAAAACTCAAGTGTGAGAATAAAGGCTTGGAACTCCATGCACATGCATAACCACAAAGCACTGCATAACACTAACTAGCACAACATATATTCACCTGATAGCTCCAGCAGCTGCTTTATGAAAATATGCATGTGAATGCAATCGGTCTTGAAATTTAAGCATTTCAACATATGTACGCAATGTCATTTTCCTTAAGCAGTATGAATGAAAATCAAATTGGTCTTCAGTAATATCAGCATAATGCTTCTCCACTGCTAAGAATTTCTTGAGAGCCATTCCAAGATACCCTTGGCGGAAGTAGCTATTAGCAGAGGCAAGCTCATACCTTCCAAAGATAGATAATACAATCAGTGTTATGTAATGAAACCTCAATATCACTAGGACAGTATAGAATACTATACATCATTAAATACAGACCACATGCACTGCATGTCATGGAGGTTGTTGTGTTGATCCCCATCTTTTGTGAATAACACAGCAGTTTTTTCTGCCAAAACTACCTGGAAATCAGGGAAATAGACAACAAAAACAAAGTCAGATAAGGCCAAAGAGAAAACTACACAAATTACAACATTCAAATGTGAATGAAATTCAAATATATAGATAACCTGATCAGCCTGCAGCATGCGCTTCACACATTCACTATTAACATAACGATCAGCAAGATCCATACACCTAGCTTCATCTGCAAATGCAGCAGCAGCAGCCAAATCACCAGCATGCTTCAGTATCCGACTCTGTTATTCAAAGACATGCAACAATAGTTTAACAAGTTTTTCCGCATGCAATACTGTTAGGGAAAATCACCGGTCATCATAAATCCCAACTGCGGTAACTCACTTTCACCCATTTTCTTATGAAACACATTTGTGATTTAACCATTTAACTTGCTTCCCTTTTCTTTATAATAAAATTATAGCATAGTAGTTCTCGGTAATTTTTTCTACTTTTGAACCCATTTATTAGGAATGAACTCTCCACTCCAAACTTTTAAATCTTAAAGAGTATGTCACCTCTCAAATGACTAGAGTTATACAGAATGTGTTTGTTTAAGCTTTTTTTTTTCTTGAAAAACTTTTTTACAGTGTTTGTTTAAGCTTTTGGAAAAAATCAGAATTTGAGGGGGAAAAAGATTCCTATTATTTTGATAAACCATTTTAAAAAAGATTCCAGAAAAATGGGCCCATGATCTTCCTTAAAGCATAGCATTGAAGTAGTTTTTATGATATAATAGATATCATATTTTTTTAACAGAAACAGAAAATTGAATGTGTTTTCTAGTGTCAAGTTCATTTTCAATACTTGCAAATTGATTTATTGGGTCAAACATAGAATATCTTACCTCATTTTGTGTGATATTTATATTTTTTATTGAAGAAATAAATACTTATCGGCATTTGAACTTTTTTTATATGCTGCAAGTGTATCATATAACAGATAACAGATGAGTCAACAGCATTTACAAGAAAAAGATAGGTTCAAGTGACGTACTAGACTGCAAGGCAAATAGGTAATTGGATATACTGTTTAGCCTAAAGGCTTTGCAAAGAAATACACAACAAAATGCAACATTTCACAGTAACTGCTGATTTACATTTATTAGTGTGGTGTCTCTATAAATTATTTATGCTAATTATATTTCTTAGATAATTAGGGAAACCACAGAGTTAAGTATCATTTAATTAAAATATTTTATTGACTGGAATACAAAGTAATACATATACACACACGAAACAGGACATGTAGAAATGAAATAATCCTGAAACAGGCAGAAAACTAATCATAAGAAAACCTTGACAGAGTATAGATCAATGACAGTAGGTGTGTGTTCTATAGCCTCGTTGATTTTAGAAAGAGCAATTTCATATTGGCCCCGCCTGTCATAATGCTGCATCAATAAAATTTCACCAAGTAAGAAAAAAGAAAGGGAAAAAAAATGAAGGAGCCCACAAAATATGTATTATAAAATATCCCCAAAATAGCCACAAACCTGAGCCAACAAGAACAAAGTCCACATAAGAGTTGAAGGGGGATCTTTTTCCACACTGTTCACAAGATAAACAATGGTTAGTTATCCAGTACAAGATACAAGCTCCAAAGCATTAAAATTTCAATGTCAATTATAAGGGTCTTTGCTATAGTATTGTAATTGGATGGTATTGTCCTGGGCTTTTTTCCACCTTGTATACAAGATAAGCCTTTTTGCAACCTTTTGGCCAATTTGACTTGTACTCCCCCAAGATGTACATTCTTTCTTTCTAAAAATATTTTCTTCTTTCACAAAAAATTATAAGATTGACCAAAATATTTGAAGAGGGGCCAAGAGGTTTTTCAGAGAGAGAATTTATTGGGAGGGACATTACATTCTTGACAAGAAGTAAAGCCACTTTTTCAGTTTCAGTAGTTAAACAAGCATGATTCATATCATGTCATTTTCTAAATAGCAACTCCGGCACCTTAATTTGTCCAGCCCAAGACCCAACCATTAGATGGCCTCTTCAATTTCCATAATGGATAGGATGGGGAATAGGGACGGCAATTGGACCCAAACTTATTGGGTACCCACGAAAATTATCCACAATGGATAGGGTTTTACCCATTAAACGGATCTGGGTCCTGCGCTAAGTAATTAACAAAAATTTATGGATATGGGTGTAGATATGAGTAATAGAGTCCAACCATCTCATACCTGCACAATATGTTTGTTATATTATATAAATAGAATTTCAAAGATTTTTATATATTCTTGTAAATTGAGTTAAATGTTGCCCTTATTAACATGTTCATTTTGTTGTTTTTAAAAAAAAATGACATTTTTGTTTTGCTAATTTGTCAAAAGAAAAAAGAGACACGTTAAAGGAAGAGCATGTTCCATTTAGCTAAAATATGAATAACAAATTCGGATTCAAGTGTATAGGTACCCAATGGGTATAATAGTTGCTACCATGCAGGTATGGGTTAGGGTACAGGTCTTTTTTTCAAATGCGGATATGGGCATGGATCCTTTAATGCCTTACCTACCCTACCCATTACCACCCCTAGTGGGGAAGGGGATACATTTCAGAGACATATAGTAAGGAAAGAACAAAAAAAAATTAAAAAAAAAATAAAAAAGACAGGAAATTCTCTGGAGCCAAAGCAATACTAAGCCATCACAATAGTAAGCAATCCAACCACAGGAAGTTTAATTAACAGAACTTAGATATCTTTAATTCAAAACTCGGCAAACCCTCCTGAAGAAAATCACTATTGATTCTGCAGACTTTTTTGGCATTATAAATTTTGTGAGTGAATAATGAATTTGAAAAGAGAAGTCTCACATGATATATTAACCCAAGCACCAATTTGGATCTTTTAGGAAGATTTTTTTTCATAATAAAAAAAATTCCAATCTTACATTTGTACCACATGAACATCTTAATCACAACTCTTTTATTACAACACGGATGTTAACGACAAACCGAGTATATCTTACCTCCCAGGGTATTTACCGGTTGTCCTAATAGAATTCTCTAGCTCTAGAATAAGTTGTTCCAAAATGTCTGCCTGGACAAGAGTGAAAAAAAAAATCAGAACCCCACAGAATCAGAAACAGTATTTTCTACCCTCATGATATACAATAATAAGACATGCCAAACTATTTAAGCAGTAGAAATTTAAGTAATAAAACTGACCTTCCCAGGGTGATTGTATAAAGAAGAAAGATCTGAGAACAAAGATGGAACTCCCTAGAAACAACATAAAATGAAACCCCAATTTAATTTTGAAACTAGTAAACTGGCAGATCATTACACCAAAAAGGATTTGTGTATACCTTAGTTAGGAGAGGCCTGATATAACTATCTGCTGCTTCTCGAAATCTATCACCTTGTAGAAAATCTAGTGGTATTCTCTGACAATATTAATAATATAGGATTAATTTCATTCTAAAAAAAAGGCACTATGCCAATATAATAAAGTGATCATTATTATGCATGAAGATGAGGGCAAGCTATTAAACCAAAAATATATATAAATATAAAATACAATACAAGTACTGCACTACCTTAACAGCAGAAGACCACTTAATTTGCTGACCAAGTGTTTTGTACAAGGCATCTAATCGATCTATTTCATCAGGAGAAAAATGGCCATTATCTGAATATAACCCAACACACTGTTGGAGGCCTTCATAATATCTGAGCATCAACATGAAGCACAAACAATTATTTAGTATTTTACGAGTCAGTACGATACTGGACAACAACAAATACAAACAGACTACCTGGAAAGGAGTTATTATACAATTATCATGCATCATTAAAATGAACTAAACAGTCTATAATCCAAAACATTTTGGAGGTATTCATCGTATTTGAACAATAATCAGATACCACGTAAAAAGTTTATCAACCCAGAAAGAGGCAAATGAAACAAAATGTTACGGCATCTGAACCAATTACCCTATATCCTATTATGCCAGTGGCTAATTCAAAAAGGAAACAATAAGAGTGGAAGAACATAAAGAAGAAATACATCTAGACATGCATTGCAATTGAGGCATTCCAACCTAAAATTTGTAGCCAGAAAGATCACCTATAATTGTCAGGATTCATGGAAAGCAATGCCTGGTACATTTTCTTGCCTTCTTCTAAGTGACCAAGCTTAACTAAAAGCGAAACCTCTTGCTCTTTATATGCAAGCTTATCAACCTAAAAAGACATAATCGGAAACAAGTAACGAAACCATACTTTTCACGCATAACAAGTTACATTATCAAATTATCTCAGCATATAAACATACATACAATTTTTGACTCTTTCTTCTGCAACTCCTCAAGAGCTCTCTCAAAAAATCCGCATTCCTCTAACAGAGAGATCTGGACAAAGATATTTGATGCAGAAAATCACCATATGTGGGCAATATTAATACTGGCATTTAAACTTATATGAAAGACTTCATATCCCTAAACGTGCACAAGTAGAAGTAACAGCAGAATGTTCACAGTCCACAAAATACAATTTGACTAGAGTCAGATATTAATATATTATACAAAATATTTAACTATAGATACTGAGAAAGATTCCCATTCATTTTATAATGGCCATGATGGATAGAGGGCCAGAGGCTAATAGATATCATTGGCATTTACTAAAATTCACAAATGGTAAAAGCCAATCCAAAATCTCATTATGTTATAGCAAAAGCTAATTAAGGCAAAAGTTGCATCAAACAAAAAAAATGGGAAGAGACATTATGCAAGACGCATTCAAAAAGAAACAGCTGTAGAAAATAGCCAGAGGAAAGACCTTATATAAAAGCATTTCCCCATGCTCACACCGTTCATTTTCTGGAGGATAATCATCTTCTAATGTACCTTCATATGCTTCCAGAATTTCAACAGCTTTTGATGCACTGTTTCATATTTAAAGTTCAGTACAACAAACAACCAAAATAATAAAATTATGCCATTTCAATAACACCTAGGTTATCAATAATACCAAAGCCAGGGTACTAGCATGATAAATTGAAAAAAGGCATTTACCCCTTTCTATGCACCATTTCCACACAAAAAATGGAGGTGAAAAGCAGAAAAAGGCATTAGAAGATAGTTTTTCCCCACATTTGACTACATCACTTGAATTTTAATGAACTCTAGAATTTAATATTTTAAACTTTGGGTACATGATGAGTTGTTTGGTTTTGAATGTTTCCATTTTACACTTAAATAATTGAATCATATATGAGAAGATGCATTTTATGTTACTTTTTTAATAATGTCATGAACCTTGTGATTCATATATCATAAAATTGGCCTTCTAATTTGCAATTTGATTCACAAATTTGCAAATATATAATACAATATTAGACACCAATTTTGACACTTAAATTAGTACACTTTTATTCTAAAACCTTGCATCACAAATACGCAAAATCATAAATATGAGAATGTCGTGAACCAACTCTCCCAAAAGTTTACATTGTTAAGTGAAGGCCTGTGTATAGTTTTATATCTAACAAGCCCTTCACGCAATAGCCCTTTGGGGTTGGGGCTTGAAGTGTGAACAATGCACAGGCCCATCTATCTTCTGCTGAAATTCAACTTTTTATTTAGAAGAATGGGGGCCAAAAGGATCAACCTCCTAACTACTTGGTCAAAGAGGCTCTAATACCATGTCTTAGATCAACTCTTCTAAAAGCTTAAGCTAGTAGGTGAAAGCTCAAAATGGATTTATATCTAAATCTCACAGGGAAAACCTTGATTAACGTTCATTAAAAATGAAACGTTTCAAAAAACACATTAAATTAGAAACAAGTACGGAGTTTAATGCCATTTCTTTGTGGACCCATTATGATATAAAGGAAGGAGAGGATCAAGGTGTCTTTGATATTTTGGGTTGATCCTCTCTATCCCACTATTTCAGGTCCTTAGGGCCTACATTGTAGTATGTACCATTAAGAAAATTGCAAATAATTACATAGAAGCCACCTATAATTAGCTCAAAAACATCAACAAATTAAACAGAAGAAATATTGGCAAACTAAAGAAAGTAATTCTTAGATACTATTTAATATAAAGGCAGCTCGAGCAGCCATCACTAGGAAAAACCATCTAATTTGATATAAACCAAAATCATACTTAGAGTTCAAATGATGTGCAACGGCAAAGCCAATCCAGTTCATGCGATGATTTGACTTGAGAGTCAGAAGTTGTTGTCGTGTCTCGACAAAGCCAGTTAAATCTCGCATTTGAGCCTGCCAATGAGAAGTAAATAAAAGAACATTCACAATTAAAAAAAAGACATTATAGAAGAATCCACCGAGTGAGTGTGTGTATTATGAAATGTGATAGTAAAATGTCATTGCAAAACATTTGTTAGTTCCAGACTCCAGTACATGGTGAAAGCACCCTCCCATGATGTGGCCTTTTGGTTATGCATTGGAAGATTCCAATGGGAAGAGACTTGATAGATTTTTTTTTTTCACCTTTATTGTTAATCCAACATAAGTTTAATGACACTTGTAATTCTAAAAATACTCCACAAGAGTTTTATCCTGAGCTTGAAAGGGCAATAGAAGGACAGTAGCCTTCTGCACAAGACGCTTATAATTCTATGAACTTCACTACGAGTCATAAAAGAACTTAGATAGGAAATTACAGTATTGTAAAAAGAAGTACCATTACTAGCACTCGTGATAAGATAAGGATAAAGTTCATCATAAACTTTTCTCCAAATGTAACAGACCAAGACCGACATGGAGCAATTTGTTTATGTTCAGGAAATATCAGATGATGCCAGTATAGGAAAACTAACACCCAAGTGAAAGCCATTGTAGATAGAGATGAGAGACTTTCTAAATTTAAATATGCTAAAATAAAGAAAATAGAAGCAAAAGGAATTGTTATGCTACCTGTAAGAGTGACAGGTCACGTAAGATTTCAATATTGTCAGGATCTATTTTTAGGGCATTTCGATAGCACTTGATTGCTTCCCGATATTCTCTGTCTGACCGATAAAGTAGACCATAAACATGCCAGCAAACATGGCTTTTAAGGTCATTCTGCACCAGAACAAAAATAAAGCTCGGATCATCTAACCAAAAAAAAAAAAGATTGGTAAATGGTGCAAAATCAAAGGCAACAGACCTTCAATCCTTGGCGAACCAGTTCATATGCTTCAGATTTACGATCCATGCAATTTAACGTCAAACCCTTCATCGATAAAGTTTCTATCAACCACAAGGAGGAACAGACACAGATAAGAAAAACGCCCAAAGAAACATGATAATTAGGAGATGGAGAGAGAATAACTTTCTGTAAGGAAAAAAAAGATAAGTGTCTTGTGTACCTCACACAAATAACAAGGAAATAAAATATTCACTGACAATTGACAAAGAAGTAAAAGCATGCAAAAACAAGCACACAAAAAAGTATACCTCCATGATGTGGAAATTTTTTCAAAATGGCATCGGCTGCTTTGAGGCCCTTTTTGTATTGTTTGGTTTCATAGGATTTCTGCAGCAACACAAACAGGGAAAATTGAGCCCCACATAACAGTAAACCTCCCCCAGAGTTGGCAACAAAAGTATTTCACTTACTCATAAATTTCCCAATAACCAAGATGATTAAAAAGTACTGTAGGCATACATTTGCTTTGTTCACATTGAGAAAACAAAACCCCAAAACATGGCTATTAGAAGCAACTCCACATGGATAATATGAAAGCTACTCAAATCCTATAACCTAGCTATTTATCTCCAGAAACTGAATCCATTCCTTTAATTGCTGCATCAAATAAGTAGGAACAAAAACAATGGCCAACATATTCAAAGCGTAGTTTCTTCTTTTCGTTTTATTCCCTTCTAATTTTAAAAATTCAATATCCTCATTTAATCCATCCCAACTTATTTAAGCACTTATGGCATAAGCACTTATGTATAAGCTATTTTTATAATCAAAGAGGAAATGTGATTAAACTGATTTTATATAGGCAGTAAGCTATTTTGATAAGCTATTCTGAAGAGCTTATGGAAATAAGTTCAAAACAGCTTATAAGCCTGTCATAAGCTCATAAGCTGTTCTAATCTACGCACACATTGATTAAAACTAGCCCATCCACAATCCTAGTGAAAACAGTTCAAACTACTCCATAAGAGAACACCTCACAAATCACAGTAACGCAAGACTACATAAATTAACACTGAATATCCCCTCGATTATATTTTTATTAATATCTATAAACATTTTTACCGGATTATGAGCAAGCAAACAAAGCATGGGAAAGTGGGAATAATAAGAAACAAAATCTAGGGTTTATAAGATGGTGAAGCAAGAGAGCAATCGAGGAAGCGGGAGAAAAGTGAGTGAAGTTGGATCGAGCGAGGAGAAGGAGGAGAGAGAGAGAGAGAGTGGAAGCTTACAACAATGAGCTTGAAGAGGTTGGCCTCCTTGGGGGGAAGAGAAGCACCCATTGTCGGTCGGAGACGCAGAAGTGAGTGAGTTTTGGGGTTTATGCGATGCCTTTTGTGGTGGTGGAGATAGCCACTAGCGAGAGAGAGGGAGAGAGAGAAGAGAGTGGATACAATACAAGAGAGAGAAGGAAGAAAGAGAGAGGGCGGAAAAGAAGCTTGTGAGGCGTGGATGGCGTTTTTTATGAGCAGCAGCAGTGTCTGCAGTGCAACCCTACTGTCAACAACAAGCAAGTAATGACTCACTACGTGCTATATTCATTTTTTCTTTTTTTTTTCTTCTAAAAATATTATTATTATTAGGATTAATTATGTTTTTGTCCCTCTAAAATTGGAAAATTTTATTTTTAGTATTTCAAATTTAAAATATAGTTTTTTATTTCTTCATTTTCTAAAATGCGTTAGGACAACTTCAATGGAATGCTTATTAAGCACCCCCAATGTGAGAAAAAATATATGGGTGCTTAATATGGAGAAGTGATTGCACAAACACCCTCTCTTTTCTCTCTACTGGCAGATCTCACGTGTATTTGTGGGTTTTAATTGGATGTAGAGTTATTAGTGGGATTCATTTAGTAAAATTTTTAGAGTTGTTGGTTGAAGGAGTTGGGTGTTTATGTTGAAAAAGATAAAAATAAGTAATGTGTACAAGTATGACTCACTTAAGCACCCAAAAGTAGGTGCTCCACTAAATATAGTCTTACTTCTTGTATCCACCCTAACTTAGTTATCTAAAGTGCCTATGTGGCTGACAAACTGTCATGTCATCAAATGTCATGACAGAAGGGGAGGGTGAAGGAGGTGGTGGTGGTGGAGGGAGGAAGGAGGAGGTTGGGCGAACGTAGGGAGGGGGAAGGTGGGGGAAGGAGGGAGAGAGGGGGGTTTGGCTGACGTGGAAAAAATGTTGGCATGTCAGGTGAGGTATTCAAGGTGAAGTGGTTTTAAGTGAGTTATATTAGCATCTAGATGATGTCAACTCACTCTAGGGACTAAAAAAAAATATTTAAGAGATTAAAAGCAATTGGTTTTTTTAGAGACCAAAATGAAAACACCCGTATATTATAAAAACTAAAAATATATTTAATCCAATAATTAACTATTTAAAAAAAATAATTGAAAAATTATTATTTTAAATTTCAAAATTAAAAGGGGGTTGAAAAATGAAAGAAAAAATTGATAGTAAATTTAAAAATAGGTTAAATTACACTTCCCTTTCATAATAGTCTAATAGATGGTTAAATTACATTTTCTCTCCTTCTTTGAAAAATAAATATATATTATGCTTAAGTCCATTTTAACACAAATACATTTTTTAACGATGGTAAACGACTTTAAACGATCATTTTATAAAAAAATTGTTTCTTTACAATTTTTAATATCACCGGTAACTATTTTTGAGTATTTTATTACTAATTTTATAATTTTAGAAGATAAAATAAAGTTTTAAATACCTTTGTATCGGCTTAAGAACTATCACCAAAATCTTTATTTTTTCTTTTTATTGTTCTATCATTGATAGTAAGGTTCAAAACCATGTGATAATGATCTTAGGAATAAAAAATGGATCAAAAAGTAGCAAAAGAAGTTTGATTATAGAAAATAGATTAAAATATAGTATATGTTTATATTTATTTCTCAATAGATGAGAGTATATGTTCTTTTCTAGGATTGGGTCTCCAAACACGGTTTGGGCAGAAATGTGGGCTTTAAGATTGGGCATCCAGATGGCAAGACAACTGGCTCTCCCAGGAGTTTATCTTTGAGATGGATTCCTTAGTAGTTAGTAGTGGTGCACACGGTCCTTGATTGCAGAACAAGAATGGCTCATCTTCAACCTTTGTTGCAGGAGATTCTGGACTTGCTTCATTTGCAGGATTGGCAAACTGAGGCTGGACATGTTTTTTGCGAAGCGAACCGTTGTGCTTATTATTTAACTTGTAGAGGTCATTTGGCTTCTTTGAAGTGGGTTATTGTTAATAATCCTAGTCCTGCATTAGAGATTTTGCTTGCTGATGATGTAAGAGGCACAGGAATTTCTATCCGCACATACATAGTGTTCTATCTGTATATATATGTTCGTGGAACTATTAGTTTTGTGAGTTTATTTTTTTTCAACACACACATGTCTGCCGAACTATTAGTTCCGCGGGTTGTAATTTAACACATACATGCCTGCAGAACTAATAGTTCTGCGGAGAAATACAACTCGTGGAACTAATAGTTTTACAGATATGTGTGTGTTGAAAAAAATAAATCCGCAAAACTAATAGTTATGTGGACATGTATGTGTAGATAAAAAATTATGTACGTATAGATAGAAATTGGCAGAGGCACTTGCTTGCTTGCCTCAGGTTATCTATTAGTTTTCGTTTTCGCTTTAGAACCTTATATTATAAAAAAAAAAAAGTAAATTACAGTTCTATCTATGAAAGAAGCTTAAATTTTACTCCCATCGGCTATGAGAAAAGCGGTAACAAATAAACTCATACGCTTTCCTTTACTCCATTTTAATATAATGAATGTTCTTTTGCATATTTTCTGCTCAATCGTTGATTATCAATATTATTAATGTATGGTTTTGAAACCTTCAACTATGAAACAATAAAAGATAAAAATAAAAATTTTGGTTGTTTTAATGCCAATAAAAAGGTATCTTGAAACATTATTTTATCTTCTAAAGTTATAAATCAATAATAAAATATTTAAAATTAGTTATTTTAGATATTAAAAATTATAAAGAAACAATATTTTTCCATAATGATCGTTTAAAGTTGGTAGTCACCATTAAAAGATTCATTCATGTTAAAATAGACTTAAGGGTGTGTTTGAGAGTTTGGGGGAAAGAGGAGGGTTTTGACATTTTAAGAAAAAAGTGAAAAGAAGGAAAAAGAAAGATACCCCTTATCTTGCATGAATGATTATTTTTTAATAAAAAATCAAAACCTCTAAAAACTTTTAATTTGAGAAAACTCCAAAAATGTATTAAGAAAAGGGTTTTGGAGGGTTTTAAAATGTTTTCCACGACCCTCTTCTCTTTTTATAAAATTAAAATATTGCTATATACCCTCCCCTCCCCTCCAAAACTCATAAAAAGTATGTGAAACTGAAAACCCTTAAAAGTCACATTTCTAGTGCATTTTTTGAATTCTTCTAAATTGAAGGGCTTTTGAAAATATACTTGAGGAGAAGACTTTGGAGGGCTTCAAAATATTTTCTCCATCCTTTTCTCCTATCTATACAACTAAAATATTAGAGCAAACCCTCCCATCTCCCCCCTCCAAAAACTCCCTCCCAAACACACCCTAAATGTAATACATATTTATTTATCTCTCTAAAGAGGGAAGTGTACATGTTAACATAAGAGAGAAGTGGAGTGTAATTCAAACATCTCTCAAAGAGAAAAATATAATTTATCCCATGTTTTAATATAAGAGGAGATTAATCTCCGCACGGATGATATTTTGGTTTAGACAAAAAACATGCATGAAAGCAGCAAAACAGCAAGACCATGTGAAGGAAGTAATTTTAAAAAGATCTATGTAAAACCAAAATAACTGCTTTTAACTTTTCGTCCCTAAAGAAACAAGTTCAATAGGCATATTCACACATGACACATGTTAGAGGATATAGGGTCTGTTTGGATTGACTTATGCAGAGCTTATGAACACAGCTTATGACTGATTCATAAGCTATTTTGTGCTTATTTTTCATAAGCTATCCAGGATAGCTTATCAAAACAGCTTATGACTTATATAAAATAAGTTCCACTATAATTTTTCTTCGATTATAAAAGTAGCTTATACAACGTATGCCATAAATAGTAGATAAACTTGTTATCCAAACATGTCCATAGTCTTATATGCAAGGTCTATTTCTTGTTCTGTCATCTCAACTGTGTCATCACTATCATACTCCATTGTTCTTCCCTTTTTGCTCCTTCCTCCTTCATTCATTTTTGAATTCTTTGTCAATTCATCGTCTAACCTATTTAGTTCCGCCTCGTAAATACGCTTCCAATCCAGTGCTTGCTTGTGAAGATCTTCCTTTGACATTGAAGCCTTATCATCTCCCAACTTCGCAAGCTCGTCAACAACTCGAGGTAAGAATTTCCAGTCCTCGGTTCCTTTTCGGATATCCTAGTTAAAAATATCAACGAGACAAACACAATCAGTTCCTTTTCCATTCATACATTTGATTTAATCCTTAAGATGACCATGGTATATTATGATGGTAAATAATTCAGCCATCTGTGTTACGCCAAATATAATGGAAGGTATAAATAAATATTAAACATACTAAGAGCCTGTTTGGATATATTCCACAAGTGCTTTTGAGAGCTTCTCTACAAGAATAAGCCCTTCTTAAATTTAAAAGTGGTGTTTGGGTAATTTAACATTTTAGCTTTTGACTTTTAGACAAGCTCCCAGAAGAGCTTATGTGGAAGCTTATTCCAACAGCTTCTCGATTCTCAGCTTTATGTAAAACTCCCAGACGAGTATATGAGCAATGTTATCCAAACACAAAATTAGCTTATCTAGAAGCAACTTTTCACATTAGAGCTTCTAGGAAAAAGGTCCTCTCCTATAAACTCTTCTAAATAAGCTTATCCAAAGAAGCTCTAAAACTAGAGAAGCAATTCGACATGTGTAAATGCAGACTGTTAGTGACCGTGAAGGAAATTTTAATATAGACGCGTGTCATCATTCATTGTGCTGGCTCAATCAAATGATTAGCCAATTCTTATCCAAGTGAAAATACTAAGTACTATTGGTGTTCATGCAGGAGAAAATTTCACATATGTACAATTTGTTATGTTTCCCAGTTAACTGACCTCATATCTTCCCAAGTAAGATAGGCAAATTGCAATGAATTCTCAAATAATAATGAGTTGCATTTAAAATAATTCTTACAAGGTATACTGGTTGTCCTTGCATTACCTAAGTGTTTGTAAAATGTGTAACCTCTAAGGAAGTTCAATTGAATATTTAAATGATAATATAACTCTGCTCTGCATGTATTATTATTAGTCTGATACAATCATTCTCACAGAATTTAAAGAAATGTTTGCATACAAAACTAAAATCTATATACAGGGGAAATTTCATTTATTTTAGCATCCCCCAGGGAAAGAAAATACAAAAATAGTTGCTTGCTAACTAATAATAGTCACAATTAGTTTTCTTTATGTACATTACCTGCTTTTCTGTGAGAGAGCATATTGCATCATCCAAACAAGTCAGAATCCCTTCTGCAGCTATTTTTGTTATCTCACTGGAATCTGGCTGAAATGATTACTTAATACTTTAGAGTCACATAGGATATAACTATTGACCTTAAACACAACTAAGTGGGAACAACAGATAGATACAGTTTGCAAGCATTTATGATGGTGAGAAAGTGACCAATGAAATACCATGCTTTTCTAACACATGAATTGGTTCAGATGAAAACTTATTTTTTGCCTTTCAGTCTGATTCTACGCAAGTTCTGAATGCTTAAAGTCATGACCTCTAGAATGAACAAAAACAGTTCCTTATATGGGAAATGGAAGATCATAACCTTTTCTTCTTGACTTTCCAACCACTGAATTGTTTTGTTCAAATCATCAACAGCCCACTTTTTCACTTCAGAAGGCTCAAAGCATTTCCTAGCATCACCGGTGTCTTTTCCCTGGAATATGCAGCAAACAGATAAAAGTAACAAATGTAATTGTCAACAGATAAAATAGAGGTTATTCAAATCAGATCCATTATTCTCAAATCAAGCATAGTAATCTATAAAGCATCTTGTCAGTTTTTACCTTTGATTTTATGGAAGTAGTTGGCTTTGAAGGCAGTTCTCTTTCAACATGCTTTGGTGATTTTTTTGGTAAAGATGGTTTTTGTTCTGCACTCACCCATAAGAGTTCACAAGAAGGAATGCTTAGATGTTAAATTGGACAGAGATAATGGTGTGGGAAAAGCGGGTACGAGGCTGGCAAGAACCACCTCATAAATACATCTGATGTAAATTGTATGGGCTATTAGCTAATTTAGCTTTGCCATTAAAATTTAGCACTTAATTTTATATATATCTCAAGTGAAGAAGATGGTTGTAAAGAAAAGAAAGCTTTAAAAACAAAAAACAGAAGTGTTTCGAGTGTTTTCAGAAATAATTAAACATAGATAATATCAATATACTTGAGTAAATTTAAAAGAATAGAATTGATAAGCAATAGATAATGGAGTTTTCTCTCGTGAAAATTGCAATCTTATTCCAAAAACATGTCATTCTTATTTTTCTATTTACTTTTCCAGAAAAAAAGGGAGTAAAGAGATGAATTTGAAATGTAAGATCTCAGATGCAAGTTACCAGAACCATACAACCTTAATTGGCTTCTTTAAAGCTCAAATATTTACAAGTTATAAACAAGATGTATGTGGCAATCAATATAGCCCTTATTAGATGCCGGAAAGAGCTTTAACTATAGGTCCTATCTATTTACTAGCACTTGTACAATTATATCACCTTCATTGACTTCATGTGAGATACTTCCTTTACGCCATGGTTTCCCCGCATGCATAAGGTAGCTTTCAATTTCAATCAGCTTCCTCTGGGTGTAACACTCCACTATCCAATCCTAACACCCAAAAAGAAAGAAAGGATACATCATGTTACATTAGGTTAGATTATTGTTCACAAAATATACAGAAAATGATACAACCAAAAACTTTGCATACCATTACTAGAATTTCCCTAAAAAGGTATAAAAAGTGGTAAGCTTGATACCCAATAATATTTGACAAATTAATACTACCAATACTAGTAAAAAAAGGCATGGTCTGGATTATGCAATAAATAGCATTCTCCTTGGCAAAATGCCTCCATTAGCACACTAACAACAACAACGACAACAACCAACCCTTCTATCACCAGGTGGGGTCAACTACATGAATCAGTCGACGCCATAAAGTCTTTTATGTATCAGGTTCAAGGATAGACCATTTACCTCTAAATCTATCTTAATGGTCCGACCTCAGTTTTCCTTGTTCTCCCTCTACCTCTAACTATTGGACTATCTTCCATATGGTCTACTCTTTTTACCAGTGCTTCTACAGTTCTTCTCCATACATGTCCAAACCACCCAAGGCAAGATTCTACCATCTTCTCTACTATGGTGGATATCCCAATTTTCTCTCTAATGATTGTATATTTGTATTTCTATTCCTATTTTGTCTTGTGTAAAACCACTCATCCATCGTAGCATTCTCATCCCTTGGAAAACTAAGTATGGACACCTATAGTTATAGGTAAGCGCATTACATAAAAGTCTCATTCACGTAGACACAACAAAGTAACACCTAAAATCTTCACATATTGTAATTAAGTCTAACTTTCTAACAAGGAATTAATCAAGGAACACTAAAGAGTAGTATTCTTTACTTAAGCAAAAAACTTAATGTCCGAGTGACAACCACATGAAAACATTCCCAATTTGCTACATCCAGGAAAGAAAGGCTTAAAAAGAAAATTATTCCACAAACAAAGAAGAATGACATTGTACACAGAGATGCCCTAGTATCTTATTGGCTATTAGATGTTTCAAGATTCAAGAAATAGTTTAATTTTTAATTCTATGGGCTTTTCAACAATGGATCCACACCAGAGATCTTATTTTTTGATAAATAATTTATAAACTCTGAACATGAGACAAATAAAATGACACCTGCAACAATGTACTTATCCATGCCACAAGTTGGGAGAATAACAGAGAATTTAATATAGATTCCTAAGCTGTTTAAGACATAGATTCTCTACCCTTCCACTTTATCCTTCGCAAAAGATAAACAGTATTTTAAAGAATGTGTTTGTTAAGAGATCATTCACATGTAAAAAGAAAGAGAAAAAAGGAACAAAGGAAAACCTTTGACACAATGGTTCCACAATCAGCTTGAACTTGTCGAAACTTGGGGGTGTTTGGAAACGCACAAACCAAGAGAGTGCAATCAGAGTTCCAGTCAGGCTGATACTCTGCTCCCATTTCCATGGCTCGTGACCTCAACATGCCCCGCTCGGGATTGACAAACCCTGACAGCACGAAAACCACACCTTCCTGTCAAGAAAACCAGTTGAATGAGTTAATGAACTCAATCAACAAACAATGCAAGTAAAGCCGAAGCGAAAAAAAAAACAAGAGAACCACAAGGGCTCCTTAAATTGTGCAGAATTTCTATATTATTGTGTAGAGCACCACAATGCATTGAATAACTTTAGATGAGAAGTCAGTGTGAGTGATGAGAATATTGATCCTTAAAGGGAATGGGATTCATAGAGGCTCTAGTCTCACCAACATTCTAGTGAGTCATGACTCATTTACACTATGTGCTAGTTCATAGTCCAAAAAACAATAGTGCTTATGCATTGATTTCTCGAGCTCTTAAGAACAATTTTGTTTTTGACTTTTTTTTTTGTTTTTACCCACGGTATCCCAAGAAAAAAGGGCCCTGAACTAATATTTGTTTGGCCGAGAGGTAAGTAAAGGCTGGCCACGGAATTGTTCCGTGACCAAAAATCAAACTCAAATACCAGCCGAGCCCCTTTAAATGGAGCGCCCCTTTAAATGGAGGGCATTAATCTCTTGTGCCAACCTTGTAATTATATTTTCTTTGACTTTAAATTAATCATAATATTTTTACAACAAATTGTTCCTTTATTAATCAAGTACCAGAAGCTTGTTGAAGCCTTTAGGTTCCAAACTAGATGATGCAGAAGATCTTCCACCATTTTCAGTTTGTACGTTGCCCTTGTTGTCTTTCTCGCCTTCACCATCCAAAGTTGGTTTCTTTCCACAATTCTGATCCTCCTTATTCTCCCTCGAACTCGTCCATGATGGAAGGTTTCTCTTGGAACCTTTGCTGTTATTAGCACTTGTTTTAGTACCAGACATGACAGGAACTACATGGAGGATGCAAAAAGTACCAAATTTGAAAAACACCCAAGTTCCAGTGAAGAAACCTGCATTTTGGGTCCAGTGTAAAATTCAAAAATTGATCCAAAATTTAATCAATCAAGACATGCAATAGAATTTGAGGATTGTTTAGCATGCGCCTATACTTGAGACAAATATTGACACAGAGAGATAATCAATTGGTAGATAGAAAAAGAACCTCTTTGGTTGATTGCCTCCTTCCTCTTTCTTTCGCTGCTGCTGCGTTTGTTGTTATGAAAAGGTTTCGCTTCTTTTCTGAGTCGGTTACTTCTGTGTATGGTGAAACCAAACCGTTTGAAATTAAATAAAATCTTTTGCAAAAAGAAACACAAGTTGAGTGGACGTGCCGGAGTGGTTATCGGGCATGACTAGAAATCATGTGGGCTCTGCCCGCGCAGGTTCGAATCCTGCCGTCCACGCTTTTTTTTTTAACCAATTATTTTGTGATTTTGTGATTTATATAGTGCATGTTAGGACATGTAAGTATTTGACATTTGGCATGTGTCTCATTTATTTAGTGTGTTATTAATAGTCCATAAAAAAAATACTTTTTAAATTTAAGGGATTAAAAATGAATCTTAGTCAAATATGAACAATTTTTAACTGCAAAATCATGATTGGATGCCATTAAGAATATGTGAGTGAACTTAAAAGGCAAACTCGAATGAATTCTTTTTTCAGTTACAATACTTCTCTTTACTAAGGTTTTGTTTGGATGTAAAACCTCTAATTTTTAACTTATAGAGAAGTTAGTTTTATTTTGTACCTTATTTTTCTCATATACAAAAGGAAAAATTGTTAAATAGTCATTTATAAATAGATAGGTGTTTATAGAGAAGTTAAAAAAATAATTTTTGAAAAATGTGAAGAGCAAAGTTAATTTTAACTTATATGAGAAGTTGTTAGTTAAAACATACATGCTAGAAGTGCTTTTGAAGAAATTTATCCAAAATGGACTTAAGACTTATGTTATTCTCTTTACTCACCCAAACTTAGTTCGGCTCAAAAAGTATGTCACGAAAATATGAGCTTCAACATACATGCCAATAGAAAATGTCTTACTCTGAGCATATTTACAAAGAAGCTCAATGGTATCTTCTGTTCTATGTATGCCTTCTAGTGTGAATGTGCAATAAGGCTTGACTATTTTCAATGACTATTTGCTAGAGATGTCAATTTTGGCTTTGTCCGATGTGTTTTAGGCCAAATTGGACTAGCAAATATATGGTCCACAAAAGTACAAGATGCCCGACCGTGCCCTTTATCAATTTGGCGCCATGGACAAAGTCGGGTGTCCCATTTTGACACCTCTAATACTTGCTATAACAATGTAATGAATTCCCCTGCATAAGTCTCTGGTTTTAAAATTAGTGTTTTATGTACCTCTGATGGCGCTAACTCAGTTGTGGTATGCATTAGCTGATTAATCAAAGCCCAGCTAGGTGTCAAGTCAATTTGCTGATTATCCTTTTTTTACTTCCTTTTTTACTTCCCACTGTCTTTAAACTTTTTGTATCGTAACAATTCAATCATTTTATCATGTATTAGCAACTTAGCATAATTAATTAGATAAGAAAAATTACGAGTGTTTCTTGCACCGAATAACTTTGCCCTTTTATTTTTTTTTTCAGTATTTTTTTAGATTTCCCCTCATGTGATTATCATCATCATCATCATCATTATTTTAAAAATCATCGAAGTGCACTGTTCCATAACAACGAGTGTAGAGTTTAGAACCATTTGTGTGGTTATCTATAATTAAGTGGTCTGATCCTATCTTGAATGGTAAAGAAAGGTAAATTAAAAACTAATGTACAGTTGACAACACATGTTAAGTTTGTGGGTAGAAGAATCAATATTCGATCCCTACAAAACACACTCTTAGAGAGGTGTGGGGAGTTTTAAGTGTCCCGATCGGGGGCCAAAGGTCTTAATAGTAATTTAACCAAAATAAATATCCATTAAGAATGAGCTAGTGTTGAAAAGGAATAAGGAGGTTGACCAAAAAAAAATGGGAATAAAAGAATGGAGGAGAAAATGTTAATTATCGAGACGATTTGGTTGACATGGGTCGTGGCCAGTGTTCTTGGACTGAGGAAGCAGGGCCAGGGCTCAAATGTGTCTTTTTCGGCTATTTCTCCCCACCCCCACACTCATTACTCTCTACACCCGCTTTTAACATCTTTTTTTTGGTAATGAAAAAGACAATAATATCTCCACCTTAAAAAATTGCGAACTGTTATTTTCACGATTTGCTAACCTTCTAGTAGTCAAAATATGAATTCCAAAAATATAATTTCCGATACATTTCAACAACTTTTTTTATTTTAATTCTTTTTTATTTTTATATAATATAACACTATTGTATTTACCTATATATATAATTAATATTGGTGATTATTTTTTTATTAATAATTCTATTTTATATGTCAAGAGATTATTAAAATTAAAGTTGGTTATTTAGGTTATAGATATTTTGTTAGCTTTGTGGTAACAGTTTTATAAATACCGACGTTTTGTATAAATAAATGAGAATGAGGAAACTCAAATTGCATGTCGGTAACAATACCATGTTAGATTTTCACCCAAAAAAAAAACAATCATGTTAGATTCGATGGTTCTTAGTTGAGGGGTGTCAATACTTTATATATACTCTATTTAGACTTTATCTCTAGTCAACGTGAGACTTGAGTATTGTATACTAGATTTAGTGGCTTTATCCATTCTTACAAAATTGGCTTATAAAGTGAGGGTGCCCATGCTTTATATATTATAATTTTGACCTTATTTCTAGTTGACGTGAGATTTGAATTTTTCTCAATAAACTCCTCATGTCCAACACTATTGGGCTTGGTTCGTGGATAATATAGTGGGACGTGGCCCGATAATTATAGATTCAAAATAGACTTTGATACCATCTTAGATTAAGTGAATTTTAAATCTTTTATCCTAACTCATCTTTACAAAAACAACTTCTAAAATAAGATATGATATGCTTTATATATATATATTCTGTTTAGTCACCACCAAAGTTTACAATAAAATTGCAAATTTTCTACTCACATCGGATTCTTTGCCATTCACTTTTTTGTCATATTCTTTTGGGACTGACCTGGTTAATCAACATTACAAAACCTCACTAAAGTTCTTTTTACTTACAAAGTATGTATGACTCTTCCCCTCGCATATCGCATTAGTTTAAAGAATGTTCTCCACCTGAAACTCTGCCATATGCAAATTTTACAATTGTCAGCAACATTAAAACGAATTTGGAATTAAAATGAAAAATCCAGACACACCTCCCAAAATTATATATATAGTGGACAGCAAGACTACAATTGGGTGTTTTTTTTTTAGTCATTCAATAAATACAATATTTCTAATTTTAGCATCTCGATGAATTTAAATAATAAAAATAAGTATACAATGTCGTTCCAGCATTTGCAATTATATATGTGTCTTTCTCTACTGAAAAATCAACAATAAAAAAATTGAGAGGATGAGGCAAGGACCATGCATATACTACTGTTTTGATAGATACAAATGAAGGAGGATTTTGGTCATATGACCAGCCTAGAAAACCGAGGTAGAGCAATATATAAGAGACAAACACAACCCTAAACTCATAACACTGTTTATGTCTTGATGATGCCATTCATTCATTATAATAAATAAGAGAAAAATATATATGTTTTATTTTGCATTATTGTCCAGTACATTAATCCGGGCACTCCTAGGTTTGCAGCCTCTTATAATATTTTACGATGTGTACGATATATATATTTGAGCAAGCAGTAAAGTTAGAGGTGTTTATAATCGATCTAATCCAATGTAAATTGCGGTAAACAAATTGAATATCCGAACAAACCAAAAAATAAAAATAAGAAACCGAAGAAAAAAATTATATTGGATTGGACCGGTTTTCAAATCTCATAGTGAAAACAGATCTAATCCAATCAAAACCCGGTCTCCTATATATGCACATATATTCCTATTTTTTTTTTTTTATACCAACGGGGTCGAAGCCCAAAGCAAGGAAAAAAAACTACAGGACAACTAAGCGAGGAGCAGAAGCTCCCATCATATCAGCAAGCACCAGCCGCCCAACACTCTCTGGGGGATTCTCATAGATAATCAATCCTTGACTTGGAGTAGCACCCAGAGCAGCCATGGCGTCCGCACAACGGTTTGCCCTATTTTCAAATTTACACTACTACCTTATATTTTTATATAAGACATGTTCAGATAATTTATATTACAATGTGATGTATGATGTGGTTCTACAATTGTTAGTATATTCAATTTATTTATTTATTTGTATTCCATTTATGAAATGAGTTAATAAGGAATGAAAATAAATTGTGTCCATTTAAAAATAATTATAGCTTTTTGTGAAAAAACAAAAACCAATCTAATTCGTCAAACGGATATAAATTGGACCGGGTCGGTTTAGATTTGATTTTAAAATTAAACTGATTTGATTATTAAAGAACAAAATCGAAAGGATTGGATCAAATTGTTTTTCTCTCAAAATCAATCCAATCCAATTCGCGAACACCTATAAAGTGAAGTTATAACTAGTTATAATACTCATAAATTCATTATTCTTTAATTTATGCTAGATTTAAAACATCAATGTTGTAACTTTAGCACTACTTTTTTTATTTTACAGAATACTTCCGTTGTAAAATAACCAAAGAAATGGCTTTTGAGATCTTTGTGGTATTTTAGAAAACCAAGTCGAGTATGCCAAACACTGATAATCGAATGTCAAAATTAATGTATTTATAAGTAAAAATTTGGTTAAAACCAGATTTATTTGTTAGTAGTAAGCAATTTTTATAGGATTGATTGACAAATAAATGTTGTTAATAATAACTTCATATATATGTACAGTATTTCAACCCCACAAGTTAATATTGTCCCCATTATTCTGAATGATAGGCTGTATGCATGATAACTTCCAAGAGGAATGTTAACTTTTGATGGCATTGAATAAGTATCATGTAAATTTGACCAAAATTATTGATTGGACGGTACAGCCATGTAATTGCCAAGAGCTTTTGAAAGATAGAACCCACAATTTACTGTGTATTGGTAAAAAAGAAACTGTACTTGGCTTCTTTTATGATGGGTTACTGGGGATTTTTTGACACGGTGGGTATCCCTTTGAGATCATGTAGATTTCTAGGGTTCTACTTTTTTACTCAACACTTGGGTCATCGTGTGGGATATAGGAAACACTGAACTAGATCCTTGTATGTCGCTTGCCTTCAGAGTGGGCACGACTTGTGCTTCCACGTCCGCTTTAATACATTTTGATTTATCAAAAAAAAAACTTGGCTTCTTTAATGAAAAATGATATATCCTCCTACAAATCCTCCTACTATTTTATAAAGTAAGAAAGAGAATACAACTAATATCTTGAAAATATAAAAAACATTTAATACTTTCTTTATTTAGTATAATTAAGAAGGTTTGTAGGAATAAAAGGTAGGAAGATTTAGAATTATTCTTCTTTTATTATTTTCCAAGTTGAATTCTGTTTCAAAAGCCAATCATTACAATACTGCTCAATAAGGTTTCTACTATTTGGTTTGGCATGGTTTTAGATATAAGATTGAACTTCAAAAACCCAAATGCATGTTAAAAAAGAGAATTGCGTTTTAATTATTTTAGAATATATTATTAAAGCTATATATCAAACTTTCCTGTACTGCCAAAGGCTTTATTTATTGCTTGTTTCCAACACATAATTTAGTAAACTTTTTTTAATTACGAGTATTTGGAAAATCAAAATTCATGTTGGTTTTATTTAATTATGTGAGTTCTATTCTTTATTTGGTAAGAACTATTTCTAAAGTGGTGGGATTCATGTGAAGTTCATCTAAAAATAAAGACCGTGTTTCAAAAAAGTGTTAGAGAATATATTATTAATATCACAAATGCTGAATAGTACGACACGAACCATAAATTAAACGAACAGAAAATAGAATTGTGGTTTAATATTAATAAAGCTTGCCCTCTTTGTTTTCCGCCAAGGTGCAATTTGATTGATCCATCTATAATTCATGCGTTTTTAATTTGTAAAGTTATTGTCGCGCTAAATAGCATGCATGGCTCTATTTGTATTTTTTTTGGAGATCGCCCTTCCTTCCGTTCTCCTTCTCTATTTGCTGTTTGGCTCAATTCAGTTCAATTGTTTGGTCAATTTTGGTTTGATCGATGAGATTGGTCGATGTGAGTTGTTTCCATGGTGTATGAAGTTATCAACCCACCTAGACTGGAATCAAGTTTTTGCTCTTGCTATAGATCTAGAAGGAGTAAAAGAAAATGTATATTAATTAATGTTATGTTTAGATTTTTTTTTTCGTCATAATTAGTATCAATGACATGCTATAGTAGATAAAATCATAAAAATAGATTAATATCTCACTATACACCACCTAATTATATTTCACTATACACACCACCAGCTAAGCAAATGTATTGTTATTAATTAATTAATTAATTGATTAAAGAGAGTATAAGGGATCGATGCTCTAACCCATATATACAAAGTCCAACAAGCAGTCTCAAATATCCTTAAACATATACTCCTTAAAAAATAGTGAGTATATGTTAGCAAATATATATAAATTAAATGATATATATGGTATAAAATTAAATAATTAATGGTCCTATAACTTTGTTATCAATTAGGTTTCTTCCTTTATATATACTAGTGGGGAGCAGACACTTGCATCTACACTGTGTCTCTAGCATTTATATTCTTTTTTTATTGTTAATTACAGGTTTTTGAAAGATACTTATTGCATAATTTTAAATAAATTTAAATTTTCAGTTATGAAAGAGTAAAAATAAAATAGCAGTTATCAATTTGCATATTAGCTTCTAGTGATTAATTTAAATTGAAGGACATTTTTAGTATAAAAAATGGCTACAACAAAGCCTCGGTATGGCCGTTATACTAGATATATATATATATATATATGAGTAATAATACATATATACCCCAAAAATATATCCACCTATTCAACACCTCTTATTTCTCTCTATCTCTCTCTAACTATCATATCACATATCTCACTATTTTATTTATTTTCTCTAATTTCTTCCTATCTCACTCTAGTGGTATACACCCCATGGGTGTCCACAAAACTTTTTCCTATATATATATATATATATATATATGTTTCAACTCTTTATACGGTTAGTCCCTTTCAGCCACGCGAAGTGTAAAAGGGTTGAGATATAGTTAGCGGTGTATATGCATGGTTACGATGTAGTTCTACTTTTGAATGGCAGAACTCACTTTATTTAATATCGCGGTTTAGGCAAAGGGAGACATTTTTAAAAAGCTTAAATATATTTTTAGTCCTCTAAGTTTAGAAAATTGTTTTTTTAGTCCTCTATTTTTAAAATATGTCACTTTTAGTCCCTGTAACCATTTTTTAATTTGAAAAATATTTTTTAAATTTATATTTTGACACATCTTAATTCCTGATTTTCACCTTGCCCCCTTTCCCTTAACTTCTAAGGATTTTCTAAATTTATATTTTGACCCCTTTCAAATTTATAAAATACTTTTTAAATTTAAAATATAGCACTGGGAATTAAAAGTAACATATTTTAAAAATAAAGAACTAAAAAATTGCGTTTTAAAAATGGGGGATTAAAAGAAACAATTTTTTAAACTTGGGGGATTAAAAATATATTTAAGCCTTTTTTAAAAAGTATGGGTGCTTTATGATTCAAATGAGTGTTTGTATTTGACAAAAAAAAGAGGAGTCTTTAATTTGTATATATTAATTGGGATTATTTTGAATCAGGAGAGATTTGATTTTTTTTCAAATTAACTATAGCCAGACCTTGTATCCGTGCAATGCATGGGATGGATTATGTATGAGAAATAATATTTTTGAAATTTGAAAACAGTATTATTTAGAAATATTTATTAACAATATACTATTTTTTAATGAACATCTAAGAATTACAAATTTAATTACATTGTATTGTGTTGTATATCTTAGTTTTAGGTTATTGGGTTATACTTTATAAAATATCATGATTATGTAGTTGGCTTCTGTTTGGAAGGTGGTTTTGTACACTTAGGAGATGGGGATGTTAACATTGGGTGGAGATTCGGAGTATTGTTCTTGTACAATACTATGTATTATTGGACTGGACACATCTTGTGTTTCAGTCCGTTTTAATTCAATTTGGCTTTTTCAAAAAAAAAAACCTTAGTTTTCTTTTCTAAAACTTGAATAAAATTTTAACCACCTTTAAACTTGGTCAAAATAATACTTTTAATTTAAAGGTGTTAAAAATGTTACTTGGTCAAAATTATTATAAAAAGTTTAATATAATAATAATAATACTACAAAAGAATATTAGAATTTAATTATTATGCATTAACAGTGTAATTTTTTATATACAAATATTCAATCATATCTTACCATATAGATTCTCGTGCAAATATTATAAGAAGTATTGTTACATATTTATACTATAGTGAGATATGATTGAATGTATGTATAAAATCTTTTTGTAGTATAATGCATAGTTAATTGCACTCAAATTATTTTTTGTGTTTACTTAAATAGGCAGTCTCTCTGTTAGGCCTAAAAGGCTTTTTTAGATGACCTAAAATTTTACCTTTTGGTTAAATAGGCTTTTTATCAAAACCTTAGTTTGATTTATTTTATAAAAAAAAATGGTCTCACTTGGGCATGATATAAGTTAGGCCATAGACTTTTGTCTAATGGGTGAGTTTATTTTCCTCCCTGACAGTACTACTTAACTATTTTTTATTTTTTAAAATACTTTTTTTCAACATATCATTGAGTTGATCATTCACAAATAATGTATTGAAATTTAAATTTAAAACAACAATATAAATAAATTTTAGCATGTTCAGTTATCATTTGAAAAGCAAACTTTTACCTCAAGTAACATATTTTGCCTTAATTGTATTTTTGGTCTCCTAAGTATTGTGATTGTACGATTATGGTCTCCTAGTTTTAAATTGCGCCAATTGGATCCTTAAAAATCTCAATTGTTATAATTACATCTCTTCATCACTATGTTTTCCAATTTCTAATATCAGGTGCCTATATGGCACATGTGGATTGATTTAACATTGAGTTAGACCACCTTAACTCAATAATATGTTGATTTTTTTTTTCAAGTTTTCCAATTTCAAATGTGTTACCTGCTTGGTTTGGAAAATTTTCTAACAACACATAATGTCTCAAGGTGGCCTAACTCAATGCTAAATGAGTTTCATATGTGTCATGTAGGCTTCTAGCATTAAAATTGAACGGTATAGATGGAAGGACTTGATCTTAATAATTGAGATACTTAATAAACCTAATAATTAACGCAATTAGAACTTGAGAGATCAAAATTACACATTTACACTACCACAAAAAATGCAATACATTTCAGCCTAATATATATTTTTGAAGTTAATTTTTTACTTAAGTGAGAACCAAAACAAAACATACTGTTTTTATATTGGTGTAAAAAGGTGCCAAGGGAGTAGTACATTTGGTCAAATGTGAAGGTGGGAGACCTTAATAAATGAAAGGGCCATAGTGGAGAGTGC
Source organism: Glycyrrhiza uralensis (assembly GCA_030159175.1). NCBI lineage: Eukaryota > Viridiplantae > Streptophyta > Magnoliopsida > Fabales > Fabaceae > Glycyrrhiza > Glycyrrhiza uralensis. The sequence continues at coordinate 1,843,767 of BRZY01000007.1, forward strand.
TCAGATCACTGAGGGGAAAAATTGTTAGTATGCTCAGACAGTACAGAATTGGTGGGCTGTCTTCCCGCCATTAAAACCACTCTGCTCTCTCCACCACATCACTCCTCTCTCTCTCTCTCTCTCCTTCCCCCAATGTTTCCAATTTTATTTTATTTATTTTACCATTTTCTTTTTCTTTGGTTTACACCCAATATTTTAGGAGAAAAATATCTCTGAACTAATCTGTGTTTAGTC